>CM052547.1:68907959-68963751 GCA_028533065.1 Trachops cirrhosus
ACCAGAGGGGAGAGGGGAGGGAATTTCAGGGGAATATCAGGGGAGAATGGGAAGGGTTTACAGGAACAAATATAAAGGACACATGGACAAAAATAGGGGGCTTGGAAATGGGAGGGAGGTGGGAAGGGAGGGGTGGGATGGGCTGGGATGGGAGAAAACTGTACTTGAACAATGATTAAATAAAATTAGAAAAAAAGAGAAAAAATAAGTAAATTTACATTTACTTTCACAAAAAAAAACAAAACAACCCATGCCAGTTCAGAGGTGTCCTGTGTTTCCTCAGGGCTGCTCAGATAAGGGCAGGCAGGAGGAAAGATTCATGGAACTCTGGTCTCAGGGTCTGTGTACACAGCACTGAGGATGATTAACCCTGGGCCTGGCAGGAGGGGATGTGCTGATCAAAGGCCCTCAGACAAAATGACCCATGCTGGAATTCAGGGGGAGCAGGGCACTGTCTGCTCTGAACAGAAATGCTCTAAACAAGCTCACATAGCATCACCAGGGCTTCAAGGAGACCTGGGGCTCTTGTTAGCCAGGATCAATAACCCCGGCTCAGAGGTGGGGGATGTTCTTTCTGCATTTCTATCCTCTTTATTTATTCCCACTACTTATGAGAGACAAACCTCCACTCTGTCACTGAACTGGGTCTCAGAGAAACCAAACCAATCCTCTTGGGGACTTCTGGATCTGGTTTGAGCCTGCCCCTGTCCCAGACTCCTCTGAAGACCCATCTCTAGCCACTTTCCCCTGTACGCCTCTGCAAACCTTCCTATGGACTGGAAACCTTTCTCCTTTGGGGCACGGGCTTCTTCCTCATACCAGCTCACCATTCATTCTCCAAGCATCCCCAAAAATGGAAACCACGCAGCAGGAAGATCAGATTCCTGGGAGGTGACTGTGCCACCTCTGCCTCACTTTGCCCATCAACCTTCACCCTTCACCTTGGCTGGAAGAGCTGACTCCCTCCATTTCTCAAGCCTGGAAAGACAGTGTAAGGTGAGATGAAGATGGGGGAGGGTTGGAAGGATGTAGCAGGCCTGGAAAGGGGCAGGTCCAGGCCCAGAGAGGGAGGAGGAGACAGGCAGTAAGGGTGTTGGCTGAAGACCACAATGTAAGGAAGAATGGAGGGCCAGGACTGGAGTATCTTAGGCCTCTCAGTGGGTGGAGCTGGAGGCAGGAGCATCTGGGAAACAGGCCTCCCTCTGGAATTCAGAATTGAGCTGCTGTGTAAGTCACTGACTCCTGGGATCTAGAAGACAAAAGTGAAAACTACAAAGGGGCATCCAGGAGTGCCACACTCCAAAAGGACAGATTCTGGTGAGTATGACACCCTGCCAGATGCATGGATTCTTGGCCTCAGTTTCCAGGCTCTTTCTCACTGCCTGGACACCAAAATAGCAAGAGGGAGGCCTGGGCGGTTGTTCAGAGACTCAGCGGTCAGCAGAGATAGCTGGAGCAGAAATACACACCTACAGAAATGAGAGAATATCAAGGCCAAGGCTTGGTTGAAAGTAGCTTTGCCACTCTTAAACCAGCTCTGGCTGCCTGATCTACCCCTACCTGATCTCCCAGCTGCCTTGTGCTCCTGGGTACTCCAGAAACTCACATCTGGTGACTCTCAGCCATCCTTCCAGGCATGGGAGACCTCAGGAGCCTTGGCTTTTGTTGGGAACAACGAGACCAGGAAAGTCTTGACTCTGGGTTCCCAAGACCTCCCAGCTGTCTGGGGCCTCCTTTCTTCCCTGAAGGCAACCCTGAGGGCCCTCCCAAGAAAGAGACTCCAGAACTTATTTTTAAATGTGACCTGCAAACCAGGTGACAGGCAAACTAGGACTCACCTAAGGCTGGGCAGTTCTAAAAGGGAAATGGGCGCAAATGAGTTTTCCTGGGACTGAAAAAATCTTCCTGAAGTCCCTTCTTTATGTTCCAGCAGAGCCACATACCTGAAGTGATTCACCGGCTCATTATTAATAGATGTTTACGCAGCAGCACCCATGGCCCCGGGGGGGTTTGCGGTGATAAAGGGCAAGTTCCCTTCCCTCAGGAAGCTCATGTCATGGGAACAAGTAAACCAAGGAGGGTACTGGGAGATTCAGGCCCAGATGGGACAGAGGAGGGAGGCCTTCTGCAGGAGGTCCCCTGTGGGTTAGCATTCAGAGAATTAGAGGGAATTAGAGGGAAGGGCATGGCTGGGAGAAGGAAGAGCAGGAGGTGCCACGGTGCAGGTGGGGGAGATGATGGGGGAAAGCTGGCAGAGGCAAAGTCACTGTGCTCCCAGCACCGCTGGGGAATGACCAGGACTTGCGCTTCTCCTCAAAGCCTGGTGGTAGGGGGCACTTTACACATCGTTTGAGGGTGTTTCTTCAGGATTTAATGGGCTGTCACCTTGTTCTCTTCCCAGCCACACACCATGTGGTTGGCCCTGCTGCTATGGTTGTTGCCCACGGCGCGGCCTCTGAGCCTGGCAGGGCCTTACCACCAGAGGGCCCCTCTTTTCTGGCTCACTCAGCAGGGCCCCTCTGGAAGCGGGACCAGTAACACCACGGGCTCGCCCTGCGAGGGACTCTTCCCCACAGGGGCCACGACCTTGACCCTGGCAAACCGCAGCCTGGCACGCCTGCCGAGCTGCCTGCCCCGCGGGCTGCGCAGCCTGAACGGCAGCCACAATCTGCTGAGCGCCCTGAGTGCCTCGGAGCTCGGCCACCTGCCTCAGCTGCAGGTGCTGACGCTGCACCACAACCGCATTGGCACGCTGCTCTGGGGCCCCGGCTGGCCCACGGGTCTGCACACACTGGACCTCGGCTACAACAAGCTGGCAGCCCTGCCACCGTGCGCCGGGCCCGCTCTGAGCAGCCTTCGCACGCTCGAGCTCGCCGGGAACCCCCTGCAGTCGCTGCCGCCCGGGGCCTTCGCCTGCTTCCCCGAGTTGCGTCTGCTCAACCTCTCCCTCACCGCGCTGGGCAGCGGCACCCAGGTGGACATCGCGGACACCGCCTTCGCGCCCCTAGCCACCCTGGAGGTCCTGGACCTCAGTGGCACATTCCTCAAGCAGGGTGAGTCCTGGGCTCCACGGGTTTTTAGAGTCGGGCTGGGCATGTGCTCCTGGGCCGGCCTCTAGATTTCCTGAGCCACACACACCCTGCTGGAAACACCTCACGGAGGTTCTTAATTCCTTGAATCCCAATGTAGAAACTATCTTCTCGGTTTTACGTTAAGAGGAAACCGAAGCCCAGAAAGGTGAATGGCCCGAGGTCTCACAGCTCATTAAGTGTTGTCTCCAAATCCAAATCCAAGCTTTCTGGGTCCAGAAACCAAAGTTTAGCCTCCCGGTGGCACTGAGACCCAGCAGAGCTGGAGAATGGTAGTAGAATGGGGAAGTGGATGCATTGATTCAGAGCTGATTAGCACCAAACAGGCAGTTGATGTGATGTAAATGATGCTCTGAGGATGACTTCATGGACTTTTCTACTTGGTTGACTAAAATTGTGTCCGCAAATGTTGACCCCTTCAAACAAAACACAGGAGGGAGGTAAGAATACCAGTTCTTCTATACTTGGTGTATTCTGACTCTGGTTCACAAGGTTGGTTTCATTATTTTAAAAAACACTTCATGTGTCTAGAATCACCTATCCCACCACCACAAAGAAAGAAAAGAGCTGGAAACAGAGGGGAAGGGACACATTATCCATATGACAAGAGCCGAATAATTAGGTTTCTGGGCCTCGTTCAGCCTTCTGCTTTTCTCCCCCTTCTCTATCTTCCTCGAAAATTCCTTCAGTCCTGGTAGCCATCAGAGTGAAGTTTGGGGTATTTCTGTGTGGGGTTTAACAAGAAGGTAGGAGAGCTGCAGAGTTGGAGACAGTGTCCTGTGTTCAAGTCCTGGCTCTGTCCTTTCCCAGCTGTGTGGCCTTGGGCTTATCATTCTCCTCTCTGGCCTCAACCACCTCAGGCTGGAAGGAAGGAAGGAAGGAAGGAAGGAAGGAAGGAAGGAAGGAAGGAAGGAAGGAAGGAAGGAAGGAAGGGCTGGCCTTTCAGCCGAAATGACCTGTGCTTCTGAGATCCCCAAAGCTGCCACTGTGCCCATGCTCAGCAATGACGTTCACAGCTCGCCTTTTCACTCTGGGTGTTTCAGTAATGCTCTGCCAGCCTCCTAAGTTAGTGTCTTCCTGGGTAGTGGGCAGTTTCCCCTCTGTGTTTCAGTTCAGTCAGGGTGGATCAGAGACCTGCCCAAGCTCACATCCCTCTACCTAAAGAACATGCCCAAGCTGAGGAGCCTGGAGGGGGACATTTTCAAGATGACCCCTAACCTGCAACAGCTGGATTGTCAAGATTCCCCAGCACTTACCTCTGTCCAGACACACATCTTTCAAGACACTCCTCGCCTACAGCTCCTTCTGCTCCAGAAGTAAGTACCAGTATTTCTGAATCACATGACTCAGTTTTGCCCATTACACTATACTAAATAGGTATAACTATTTTATAGAGCATGCCAGACTCTAATTTTCCTCCAATGGCTCCTTCAAGTCCTCTCTGGGCTTTTGTTCTTCCTCACCCTTTGGATGGTATCTTTGGGCATGTCCCAGGTAGTCCCTCCAGCTTGAAACCATGCACCTCAGTTCTGTCCAGAGTAATATTAAAACTCCAAACTCTCATGCATGTAAGGCTTTCTTTAAGCTCAGGATGAGTAACCTGCATGGGAAGAAGGGGTGAGGGTTTCAGGTCTTTATTTCTCCAACCACATGCTTCCCCATGTGAGCAGTCAGCCATGGGTCTAGGGAGGAAAAGTGAGAGAGCAGAACGGTCCTACTTGCAGTCAGCACCCAGGGTTGGTGCCTTCTGGCCTAGTGATGTCCAAAGTGTCACTCTACCCACCCTCTTTCCTGACTTCTAACAGGAAGGGCAGCATCCCTTTGAAGAAGATCCCAGGCCACCTCCTTTCCTGGGCACCCACACCTGGGCCCTGGGAAGTAGCCACTTCTGTCTTTTCTCTGCCTGAGCCAGCCCCAACCAGAATACTTCACTTCAGTGTTTGTCATAAAGGAAAGGAGAGAGAAGATCCAGAGCACTTAGCTCAAACCCTGTCAGATGGTGTGTGCTCTGTAACATTAGTGCAGATGAAGGTGGCTGGGATAGAAGTGATGATGGTAATGATGAAAGTGAATGGTAATGGTGGTAATGGCGATTGTGAGGATGTTGGCAATATGGTGTATTGGTGACAGTGACAGCAACGGTGATAATAATGATGGTGGTGGCGATATGTTGATGAGAGTGATACCTCTGGCTCAGACTCCCCTTTTGAGCTTTAGACTGATGCAACATAGTGTGTAAGGCATCGGATGTGGAGCCAAACTGCTTGGGATCAAATCCTGACTCCACCACTCACTAGCTGTGTGAGTTGGGGCAAGTTACTTAGCACTTCCACAGCTCACTTTCCTCATCTGTGAAATGATGACCAAAAAGGAAGCCCAAGGTGGTTAAGAGCATTGCCCAAAGTAATATCATCTAACCGTTAGATGGTATACTAACCATCTAGAGATGGTTAGAGATGGTATACTAACCCTAAGAGAATGGTTTTCCCGTACACCACCATGGCTCTCTGGGAATCATTTACACCTGATTGTAAAAGTCTGACAATTGATTTTCTGTGTATTTCAGCTGCAACTTGAGTTCCTTCCCTCCTTGGACCCTGCATTCCTCCCAGGTCCTATCCATCAACCTCTTTGGCAACCCCCTCACTTGCAGCTGTGAGTTGTCATGGCTCCTTGTGAATGCAAAGAAGATAGTCCTAAGCAGGTAATACATTTACAAAACAGGGGACTAAGGGGTGAGGGTCAGTCACCTGGAACTGAAGTTGTCCCAGCTCATGTCTTGCTCACATAACCAGGCTGGGCAGATTGGCATTGTTGGGCAGGGTGGCCATCTCTCATGTAGTCACATTCAGGGACCCAGCTAATGGCGGCTCTGCTTCCCTTCCGGTGGGTCAGAGAGGCAGAGAGCGTGGTGGAACAGATATGGAAAGTTTTAAAGGGCCAGACCAGGAGGTGGGGCTCATCACTACCAGGAACATCCACACTTAACTGCAAGGAAGGCTGGGAAATGTAGTCTAGCTGTGTTCCAAGTAGGAAAAAGAAATAGCCTAAGTGAACAGTTAGCTTGTCTCTGCCAAAGTACGGTTATCATTGCCCCATTTTACAGATGAGTGGATTGGGGCCAAAGGAGGAGGGGTATTTGCTTAGATTCATGCAACTGCTGGGTGGAGGAGGCAGAGTCCACCTTCCTCCAAAATTGTGTTTAAGCACTGGGCTCCCATGAGTCCCCCAAATGGAGCCTGGCCTCCTGTGTCATTCAGTCCAAGACCAGCAGACTTACAGAACTATAATGGGACAGATGGAAGTCCTATGAAAACTTCTCATTGGCTCTTACCTGAAAGAGCTATTTTTGCAGTGGGGCCTCATGCCCAGGTTGGCCACAAGAAGAGGATGGGGTCTGGGAACACCTCTGGTCTTGAGCACCCTAAAACCAGCTCCATCAGCTCACTTTGGGAGACATCCCCTGTTCTGTGGGGGTCCTTTTCTAACATCCCACCCAAGCTTGGAAACAAGTGAGGCTCAGTCTGTCCCTTTCTCCACTTCAGGTGGATTCCAAAGACAAGCACCCAGGCCCTTTGCAGAGAAGGGTCGAACTTTGTATCAATGAAGAGGTTGAGAGTGCAGGCTCTTCACACCACGTACTACTGTTCATTTTGGCTGCATTACTTGACCTCTCTGGGCCTCTACCACCTCATCTGTAAAATGGGGATAACAGTGCCTACCTCATAAGGTAGTGCAGATTAAATCCATCAATACAGCAAAGTGCTAACAATAGTCCCTAGCACATGGCAAGCACTCAGAAAAATGTTAACAAGTGTGAGTATTGTGACTAGTACTCACGGCCAGGAAGCAGACAGGTGAGAACGCTTAGAGAATCTTGACTGCCCTTCATAGTGTTTATCCAGGTTTAGACTCTGCCATTTGCTGGCCGTGGCATCTCAGGCAGGTAATTCTTCTTTCTGAGCTTCTGTTTCCTCCTCTGCCTCCTGGGAGCCTCCTCCACAGGTTGCTTTGAAGGTCACTGAGTTGATGTGTGTCTAGTGTGTACCATGAGGTACCTGGTAGACGTGTTGACAAGCCTTAGCAAAAGGGATTCTCTGCATTGAGTACACAAAGGCCAGCACAAAAGCAGTTTTGATGCCAAATAATACCTTTTATCTGGTTAACTTCCCTTCCAGGGCAACTGACACTCTGTGCACACCAGCTGCAGGATCCCCAGGGGCCTTCTCAGCTCCTCTCCCGCTGTCCCAGCTGCCCAGTGTGTGCCACTGGGACCAAAGCACCACTCTCCTTGATTCCAACCCACCCTCTTCTGTCCACTGCACGCAGACACCATCCACACAGGGTCCCTTCACCCGGCCCAGCACAGCCCCCTCTCACACTGTGGGTCCCACCTCTCAAGCTGCATTGTCACACAGCAGTGCTGGAGAGGGGGCCACAGCCTCCACTACCATCTCTACATCAGGTCCCAGAAACTCCAGCCATCCACCTAGGGCTGCAAGCACAGCTGGGACAGAGCACGATGAACATGCTGCCAGGTTTGTCCTTGACCCTAATATCTCAGCTGCCTCCACCCCACTGGCCAGCAAACAGCTTGGTCTCTTCCCTGCCACCCGGAACCCACTGAGCACACCCCGGCACGACTGGAAGACACAGGCCACCCCGCAGGCTCCCCACCCAAGCCCTTCCGAGGATGAAATTCCAGTCCTGCTTTTGGACGACGAGAGTGAGAGTGAGAGTGAAAGTGTGGAGGTGCGAGCGCCTCCCAAGGACGTCCCCTGTGATTACCACCCCTGTAAGCACCTCCAGACCCCGTGCGCAGACCTTCAGAGGCGCTTGTGGTGCCGTTGCCCCGGTCTCAGCGGGGAAGACACTATCCCAGACCCTCCCAAGCTGCAAGGGGTGTCAGAGACCACCGATACATCTGTGCTTGTCCGCTGGTGCGCCCCTAACTCTGTGGTGCGAGGCTACCAGATCCGCTACTCTCCAGAGGGCTGGCGGGGCAACCAGTCGGTGGTAGGGGACATCTACGTCACTGCCCGGCAGCACCCCTTGTACGGGCTCTCCCCAGGCACCACGTACCGCGTGTGCGTCCAGGCGGCCAACAGCGCGGGGCTCAGCCAGCCGCAGGCTTTGGGCTGGAGGGACCCGTGCGCCACCTTTACCACCAAGCCCAGCTTCGTGCTCATCTTTGCGGGCCTGTGTGCCGCCAGCGGCCTGCTGCTTGTGTGCACCTTGCTGCTGACCCTGTGTCTCTGCAGGAGGGGCCGGAGACCACACAGGCAATGCTACGACACGCACCTGGTGGCCTACAAGAACCCAGCCTTTGACTACCCGCTGAAACTGCAGACCTTCAGTTAGGCCAGCTTCCCCTCCCCGGGTCGAACTGGATAAGCACGGCCCTCTCGGCTCCAACGGTCTCTAATTCCCGAGAAGCCGAGCACTCCTCCCGCACACTTTCCTTCCTTCTACTTCGCTGTGGCTGTTTCCAGAAACGTGGTGGCCCACGTCAAACCACTCGTATTGGAACGGGGCATTCTCATTTTTTAATAGCCATCGGTGCTCCTCGGTGTATAGCACACCGGTGTACAGAACTGTGTATGGAAGGAGGAAGAGATAAAACAAATTCTCTAATCCAGCCTTTTATACTACGTTAGTGGCACTCTCAAGCCCTTTTAGGAAGTTGAGGGCATTGTACTAACTGAAATAAGTTCCGTCTGGTCAAGCTCAGGCAAGGCACATGTTTGTTAGTAAAGGAATGGGCTCCAGTGGGTTCTCGACCTCAGAACTGGGCGTGAGGAAAAGCGCTGGTGGTTTCCTGAGGCCTTCCGGGTTTCTCGGTCGCTTTTCAGGATACAGCAAAGATGTGCTTCTAGCTTTATAGTTAAAACAGCAGTCTTTTCACGTCTTTGCCCATTTTTTAATTGCCTTGTTTTTTCCTATTGTTTTATAAGTTCTTTATAAATTTTGGATATTAACCCCTTATCAGATGTGTCTTTGGCAGATATGTTCTATTCAGTAGGATGTTTTTTTTTTTTTAAATTTTGTTGATGGTTTCCTTTCCTGTGCAAAACTTTTTAGTTTGATGTAGCCCAAATTGCTTATTTTTTGTTTCCCTTGCCTAAGACAATAAATCAATCAGAAAAAAAATATTGCTATGAGAAATGTCCAAGATTTCACTACCTATGTTTTCTTCTAGGATTTTTATGGTTTTGTGAGTTTACATTTAAGTCTTTTATCCATTTTGTGTTTATTCCTATGTTGGCATAAGGAGGTGGTCTAGTTTTTTGTGTGTGTTTTTTTGCACATATCTGTCCAACTTTTCCAATACCACTTATTGAGTAGACTATCTTTATCCCATTGTATGTTCTTGCATCCTTTACCAAATATTAATGGACTGTAAATGTATGGGTTTATTTCTGGACTTTCTATATTCCATCAATCTATGTGTCTGTTTTCATGCCAGTACCATGCTGTTTTGATTACTATGGATGGCCTTGTAGTATAGTTTGAGTCAGGTAACTTGAGTCCTCCAACTTTGTTCTTCTTTCTCAAGATTGCTTTGGCTATTAGGGGTTTTTGTGGTGTGCACCCCTATGTTCACTGCAGTTTATTTATAACAGCCAAGATTTGGAAGCAGTCCAAGTGCCCATCAGTAGATGAGAAGATAAAAAAGCTGTGGTACATTTACAAAATGGAATACTACTTGGCCATAAAAATGAAGAAAATCTTATCCTTTGCAACAGCATGGATGGACCTGGACAGCATTATATTAAGTGAAATAAGTTAGAGACAGACAAGTACCATATGATTTTACTTATATGTAGCATCTAATGAACAAAATAATCTAACAAACAAAATAGAAACAGACTCATGGATAGAGAGCAGACTGACAGCTGTCAGAGGGGAAGTGTTATGAGGCTGGGTGAAAAAGATGAAGGGGTTAAGCAAAAACAAACAAACTCATGGACACAGACAACAGCACAAGTGATTACCAGAGGGGAAGAGCGTTGGGGGGAGGTAGAAGGGTAAGGTGGTGATAAATGGTGATAGGAGACCTGACTTGGGGGGGGTGAACACAATACAATATACAGTTGATGTATTATAGATTTGTACACCAGAAACTTATATAATTTTATCAACTAATGTCACGCCAATACATTTGATTAAAAAAAACAACAACCCAGTCTTCTGGGAACACTTGTGAAACACAGGAAAGACTGTCCTTTCTAAAGTCAATGTTTGCCTCGGCTGGTGTGGCTCATTAGATTCAGCGCCGGGCCTGTGAACTGACAGGTCGCTGGTTTGATTCCCCGCCAGGGCACATGCCTGGGCTGTGGGCCAGGTCCGAGACGCACAGTCACATCCATGTTTCTCTCCCTCTCTTTCTCCCTCCCTTGCCCTCTGTCTGAAAATAAAATCTTTAAAAATAAATAAAGTCAATGTTTATTGTATTTTATCTAAGTGGACAGAGGAGCTGTGAACTTTTTTAAGGAAGTATAATGTGCTCACTTTCAGGAAGTTTTTTAGAGAGACGAAATGAGCAAAAGAGAACCTCAGGCTCTTGCTTGAAGTCAAAACATTTCTCTGCATTAAA
Organism: Trachops cirrhosus; assembly: GCA_028533065.1. Lineage (NCBI taxonomy): Eukaryota > Metazoa > Chordata > Mammalia > Chiroptera > Phyllostomidae > Trachops > Trachops cirrhosus. The sequence goes on from CM052547.1 coordinate 68,918,646, forward strand.
CGATGCCTTCATGATTTGTATGTGTGTGTGGGATATGCCTTACTTCACCCTTTCTCATTTTTATACAATCTTAGGGAAAGTGATTTTATAAAATTATAATGGGGGTCATATTTCTAGATTTTAATTTTCTACAGTAGTATTGATGTTGGTTTTCTGTGGCTATCCCAACAATTATCACAAACTGGGTGCCTTAAAACAACAAAAATTAATTCTCTTACAGTTCAGAAATCCACATTCAAGGCATCAGCATCATTGGTTCCTTTTGGAGACTCAGAGGAATTGATCCATGCCCCTCTCCTAACTTCTGGTGGTTGCCAGCAATCCTTGGTGTCCCTTGGCTTGAACATCTATCACTCCTGTCTATGTATGCCTTCGTTGTCTCAGGACATTCTGTGTGTAGCCAAATTTCCCTCTTTTCTATTATTTCCCCCCTGCTTTTTTGAGATGCATGATATTAAACACTAAGTTTGAGGTGTAGAATATGACTTGAAATATGTATATATTGGGAAATGATTACAATAAGGTGAGTGAACTCTTCCAGCACCTGACGGTTACTAAGATCTACTGTCCCCGCAGCCTTCAAGTATGTAATACAGTATTGTTAACTGTAGTCCTCATGTTGTCTTCTGGGGATCATTAGAGCCCCGGAACTTACTCTTCTTGTAACAGGAAGTTTGTATACTTGGACCAGCTTCACCCATCCCACCCTCACCCCTGAGAACCACCAACCTGTTTCTATGAAGTTTTTTTTTTAGATTCCACATGTGAGGTCATACAGAATTTGCCTCAGACTTATTTCACTTAGTATAATGCCCTCAAGTTCCATGTTGCTGCAAAAATAACAATTTCCTTTTTCTGGTTGAATACTATACCATTCCATTGTCTATGTCCATAGACATACATCATATGTCTTCTTTATCCACTCATTCACTGACAGAAAACTTAGGTCGTTCTGTCTTTCGTAAATAATCCTACAACCAACATGGGTATTCAGGTATCTCTTCAAGACAGTAATTTCATTTCCTTCAGATAAACACCCAGAAGTCAAATTTTCTTCTTACAAGGACCCTAGACATTGGACTAAGGCCAACCAAATTCAGTATGACCTTATCCTACCTAACTGGATTACATCTGCAAAGATCCTATTTCCAAATAAAGTCACATTCAAAGGAGCCAGGGGTTAGAACTTGAACATATCTTTGAGGGAGACACAATTAAGCCCACAACAGCATTTATTTCTACTGTAAAAAAAAAAAAAATCTAGTTTGATTCTCTTGTATCTTTTGTTTCCAAAATGTGCAGCAATAAAAAAACCCTACTGCAGAAACTGAGCACATTCAAGTTTGGGCTGAATAACTGAACCGTACTATATATTTCTAGATCTTTGGTTTTGAAAAAAAGCTCCCCTCCTCCAAATTCTAAAGTGTATGATTAGGTTCATACCATATGTAATCGAGAAAAACTGGACTGATTTAAAAGATATCTACCAGTTCCTAATTAAAATTTTTTTAAAAGTGGCACAGCAAAATCCAAAAATGTGATTAATAAGCATAAAGTTCACTATCGAGACTGAGTCTGTTGTGTGGTGGCACCAAAATGAATTTCTACTGTGCACAGAGTCTGTACATATGAACACTCACACCTGCCTAATACAACTCTGACACTTTGTAAACTCACACAACTGACATTTTATAACAGCTCAGTATCAAAAACCTTAGGAGACTTGGACCACTTTTCTAAGGATGGAGGTGGCTTGAAGGTATGACCTTAATTCTAAAGAGACTGTGAGTCCACCCCTTAAGTCACTCCAAATTGCATCAACACTACACTGTAAGTAGACACAGTGAAGTGCAAAATCCTCATCTTTCCTGTAGCTACTGTACTTCAAGTTCTCTTCTTGGAACACCATTTTTGTGTGCTCACACTTGGCTAGTGCTGAGACACGCTCAATGTGGCTGCTGGGTGGTCCAGACTTCTACCTTCAGCCTCCCTGCCTCCCTGGCCAAGACTATACAGGAGATTCCAGAAAGAAAGAACCAGCCACATGCCACCTCTCTTTTCCCTCTCACCGCCGCCCTCCATTCCATTCAATGGTAGTGTCCCTGCCTGCAGGCTTCTTCTACGTGTCCCAAGCCAAGGGTGGCTGAGCAGCTAGTTTGGGAACAAGGAAGCTAGAACCTTACAACAAAGGGGCACACTGATCCAAGGATGCCACCACGAGACATGTATTTTTCTTATAACTTCCCATTTTAATTAAACACAGGTAAACAGTTTGTTTAGATGATCACATTATCTAAATAATTTCACATTATTCTTGGGATAGAACCCAGCACAACTGGTAGCAACTGACCTCCATTAAGAGGGAACACCAGCACCAGCCCTTGTCTTCCTCTTCCTTCTCCCTGTATCTCCCATTCTCCTAAACAAGCTGGTAGTGAGAGTAAGGGCTTTTAAGTCAGATGGTTGCAAACCAATTATTTTTACAATGTAAATGCAAGTGACATATCTGAACAAACTTCAGTAATCAGAAAACTTACACAACAAATGATTTCAATATGCTATACAAACAACCCAAGATGAAGGTACATTTTTTCCAGCTTTTTTATTCTTTTAACATCTCAACAAAAAAAATTTCCCCAAAGTTTAAAAAACTTGAAAAAATACAGTTTTGTATTATTTACAAACATATAAGTACAGGTTCCAATATCATACAAACATTACCACGAGAGAAATACAGTGGGAAGGCATGATATAATCCACTGCCTCTTGGATGGTGTAGGCTCATGGATGTCTTCATATTCCACCTACCTCTGTTACTTGTTAACCTGATACATAAACTATTAGGCACCTGAGAGGTTGGAAGACTACTGAACATGAACTTCAACACCATATATTTTGATCTTTATAACCCCTTTATAAGGTTACTCCATCCACAACTAAGCTACCTTTATTGTCATTATCCTAAATGATCAAATATTAACCACAGGAACTGTTAATATATACACCAATCAAATTAAACATAAAATTGTGTAGCCAAGTTGTGTAGCCTATATATTTAAATCCAGGAAATTCCCTAGTGCTTTGTGAGCAATCTAAAATTTATTAAAGAGAAATTTCCATGCTTTGGACTATTTTTTAAAAATTATTTAAAAAAATGACTGACAATAATTGGAATTAATTGGTTCCTTATAAGCTAATCAAGAAACTTAAAAAATTCTAAATGATAGTTTTATTTGTATTTAAAAATACATTGAAAATTCTGCATATGCCCATGATCAAGCTTATTTTCAATGCCATTACTTAAATATTGATGACATGGTTTGTTGTGACAAGTCCTTTTTCAAGCTGAACACCAAAAGAGGGAAACTCCTGTAGATTTCTCCTGGCCCTGCCGCCGATGATGTGTATTGCTTCCTTGCTAACAATGATGCATGACCTTCAACTGTCCTTTATCACCTGAACCGTTTTCCGACCATAATGATAGTAACTGTAAGCTGATGCAGCGGTGGTGAAAGCCGTGCAACACCTTTAATGGAAAGAAAAGTTGGTTGTCAGGTCAAAAAATCAGGTGAGAATCGTAAAAAATACATTTAAAAGAGTTATTTAAAAAGTAAAAAAGGCTGTGTGGTGTAAATTTTTTTTTAGCTACAAGAATGTCAATGCACTGCTTTTCTTTAAGACTTACTTGAATTAGCAACACCACACAATTAAGCTAGTTCTTGAGCCCAAGAAAATAATACTACTACTAGCAATTGTCATTTTTGCCCAGACACTACTCTAGGTGTCTTAGTTCTCCTTTTATGTTCACAACAACCTCACCCTCTACAGGAAGAAGGAACCCCAGAGAAGTTGCTCAGCCATAGAACCATGTCAGAGCCTGGCTTGGCTTCCACTCTAGAGCCATGTGCCTCTGCTACTGTTCATGCTGCTTAGAGTGTTCAACTATTTCCTAAATATCGGAGTTATTTAAAATAAATTTTAGCTTTCTTTTCTGACTTTTCCTTAAGTGAACTGTCAGACTGACCAGACTCTCTCTTTGAAATTAGATCAGCGGTGCTCAGGGCCTGCTGGATGCTTGCAGCTAACAGGCTACTTTTACTGCGCCGCACACTTCTGCTCCCTCCAGGTCAGGTGTAGGACCATCGGGATTTTCTATGTAATCCCAGAGCTGTTCGTGCCAGTTTAATGTTCTACATTCACACATAAACCAGTGAAACCCACAAGTAGGAAAAGTTGCTGTTTCTGAGAACTAAGTTGGATGCTCTGGAAAGACTTGATAAAAAAGGCAAGTTGCTAAAAAATACTGTCAAAGTAAGCATGCAACACAATTGTCAAAATACTAGAAAAAATGTTACGAAACCTAGAAAGATTCTATATTCAGACTGCTTTGTCAATGTCTTAAAGTCTTAAAGTCACTTTAAAATGAGCAGAACATGAAAATCAGAGAGGCTATACAGATCGTGTTCATTCAAGGAAAAAAAAAAACTCCTCTTGCTGAACCTATATTCAAAGAAAAGAGATTGGCCCTGGCTGGGTGGTTTAGTTGGTAACTTGAGCACTGTCCCATATACTTCAAGGCTGCTGGTTCGATCCCCAGTCAGGGCATGTATGGGAGGCAATGGATTGATGTTTCTCCTATTGATGCTTCTCTCTGTCTCTGTCTCTCCCCTGTCCTCCCTCCTTCCCTCTCTGAATTCTTCCCTCTCAAAAAAAAAAATCGATAAACATATCCTCAGGTGAGGATTAAAAAAACTTTTTTTAAAGAAAAGGCACTGGTCCTATTCAAAAGATATAGGATGAAGCAGAATAAATGCACGCATATGTGTTTTAGAAAATGTTTAAGTGTGTGTACAATTTTTAAAGCTTCTTTAGCTTAACTGACTTTGGTTAACCATTTTCTGGCTCAGACTGCATCAAGCACAAGGTTTTAATTATAGAGTTAAAAGTATGCTAAGATGCTGTGCTTCAATTATCAGTGTGCCACATTTGGACTCTGAAAAAAATCTGAATTTGTCACATTTTCAGGGCTATAAATAAATAAGCACAATCAAATAAAATTCAAACTTCTTTCTCCAAGTTTCCATCTCACTAGGGCCCTTTCACAAAGCTGGACACACTTTCCCTAGCTGACTCTCCCACACCCCTGACCTTGCTCAGGGTCAGTCCTTCACTTACATGGCCCGTCTCTCCCTTACGAAATCCACCTAGAGCTCATGGTTCAAATGCCACTTCCTCCTTGGAGCTGTCCCTCTTCTTCCTACCTGGAAATATCTTTCCTTCCTCTGAAACCCCAACATGTTATCTGGACTTCTCATTCCCTTTAACTTGCACAAAAGCTCCTACAATAGAACTTGGACATCCCATGTTTGATAGTAAACTTCTTAAGAAGGGTATCAATCATAAAATCCAGCCTCTTGCTTTGCCCAGCTGGTGCTCAATAAGCACTGCAAGAACACAGTAATTCTAGTATGGCCACAATAAGCCATTTTGTTGACATTCTCACAGTAAATGCTAAATTTAGCTTACCACAGTATCTGAAGATAAATGCTGTCAGCATAATTGAAAACTGGAGCTGCCAAAGAAGCTGCCACCAAGATTAACTGGACTGCTGTGTTTACCTTAAAAAAAAAAAGTCATAAATGAACAGTGTCAACTATGTCCGGTTTCAAGCTCACAAGACAGCGTAACAACACACCCACACTATGTTTAATGTTCTAATATTCCTGCCAAAGAAGCTGGTATTCACACAGACGGGTGAACTTCACTAACTGGTCCACCTGTCTGCTCTTTACAGTGACGAGAAGGGCAACTGTCAGAAACTACCCCTATCTTGAATTTCTATGGCAATTCAATATGTTGTGAAGTTCTCTGCCTTCTTTTTCCAGCTCATTAAAACATCCCTGTGAATACAGAAATAATTTCATAGATGAAATGCAATGAAATTAGTTAAGTGACTTGCATATAGTCATACCAGGTTACAGATCCAAGCCTAGAACCCAGATTTCCTGGCATTTCATTCAATGCTATCACTTGCCTACTTGTCAAACACTGACCTGACCTGCGTTCATTCCCATGAGAGAGGCTGTCTGGAGGAAGTGAAGTTTCCCTACCCTAAAGGACAGCATGGAGGACAGAGGAAGAAAACAACCAGAAAGACACTGGAGACTCCCTCTACTTATCATGAGAAGTGTTCTGGGACAGAGGGGGTGAAGTATCAATCAGTGGGTGCTGTGCCTCAAGAAGCACTTACATTCTGTCATCCATTCTGCAACTGAATGACAAGAATTCTACTTCATTTTAAAAATACATAATAAAAATTGCCTGGAGAACTTCTTGCAAGACCAAGGATTTGAGGCATTTGTCCCTCCATTTTTTTAAGACACTTCCTATCTGTATCAAATTGCTCTATGTGATATAAATATAAGTCACCAAATTTAGAAGAAAAACAAAACCCACATAGGCAGATAAAGGTCCACCCCAGGCAGTCTGTAAGTTTAAAATAACTCTCTGTCCTGAGGATGACCAACATCCCTAACCTGTTAAACCTTCATTACAAAGGATGGGGCACGAGAATGATTAGAGCAAACATCTTAAGGCTAACAGAAAAACAAAAGTGCTGTGAGAACCAGTAATAGTGCCTTCGCTGTGTGCAAGCACTGGCACACAGTTATTATCCTGAAGTGGGCTCCGGAAATAAGGATGCACAACTAAGAATAACAGTTTATTCAGAGTTTATTCAACTCTGAATCAAAACTTTCCCCCCATCCCTTTGCATGTAACAATCCATCTTGAAAACAAAAGGACCTTATATATGTTGTTCTCACCACAGGGAGGTGGGTATTGAAACCAGAAAGGAACCTTCCCTAAATGATGGCACTATTACCTCATCTTAAATTCTCAGACCACCGACTGAAAACATGACGCATTACTAAAGATCCAAAAAGCTCTGGGGCCTTGACTGGTGTGGCTCAGTGGGTCAGGCGTCATCCAAAGTGAAAGGTAAACAGTTTGATTCCTGGTCAGGGCATATGCCTGGGTTACAGGTTCGGTCCTGTTCGGGGCATGTGAGAGAGGCAACCAGCTGATGCTTCTCTCTCACACTGATGTTTCTCTCCCTCTCTTTCTCCCCCACCACCTCTCTCTAAAAACAAATAAATAAAATCTTAAAACAAACAAAAATGCAAAAAGCTTTGAGGACAAAAAAAACTCGGTTAATGATGCTACTCTCTACCCACTACAGTCAATGCATCTAAATCTGTCTCTTGTGCAGCCGCTCTAGGCTGAGATCTGTATTCACTGTTATAAGCTTAAAAAGATGCTGTTTGTCTCTTACCTTGCTAATGAAGGTTGGTTTTAACCTAGCAGTGGCATAGCAAGGATTGAAATACTTAGAGAGTGTTCGCTGGCAGAGGACAAAAAAGATAAAATTTACTCAATTTAGCATTCAATATAAAACGAACATTTTGTTATTATATGCAGGTTAACAGTTACTGAGCACTTACCACATGCCTGGTTCTAGGCTAGGTCAGCCCTTTATCTGTACCTTCTATTTTCCTAAAGGAGCATTATCTACATTCTTTATAACTTATACACAGATTACTGAAATAGATTTTAAATATTCATGTTTATTTGTTAATTCCTATAAAATTCTAACACAATAGCTATCATAAAGTCTGCCTCATACTTCTTTCTACTAAATAAACACAATAAATCTCCCTTATGATCTTTTATAGGCTAAAGAACAACTAGATTGGGAGCCAAAAGATAACAGCATTATGGTATTGCTTATGTACTCAAATATTTGTAAAACCAGTACAAATATGCAAATAAACCATTCCATGCTCATGTAGCTGTGATTTTAAAAAATCAGTTCTAGACAATCCATAGTAGTGGCTCAATTAATTAGACAGCAAAAGGGCTTGGTTATGCAAAACAGCCCTCATTGAGTTTGGATGGGGTTGGCTGGTCTAAGTTTTATGTTTATCAACTGAAAGAATCTGGACTTACCACAAAAACATGACTGTTTTAAATTTATTATTCATATATTCACTGAACAACTACTACAGCAAGATGACAGTTAATTTATGCTTCTAAAAAATCCTTGGTAAATAGATTAAAAAGAAGAAACTGCCATAAATTATCCCCATAAAGTGAAACTCAGTATACAACAGACTGATTCTTTTTGCCTTAAGTTGTAAGTAATAATAAAAGAGTATTTTCTTTGAAACAAACTCACCGGTGTTGGAAGAGTTCGATATCTGACATAAAAAACAGCAGCAATCAACATTACATCTCTTGAAATTATCATATAAGTAAGTGGAACTGAAAATCAAATATAACAATTTTGATTGGGATTTTTAAAATTACTAAGATTTTACACATACAATAAAGCCTCACTCAGCCTTACCATAAACTGGAGTTTCTCATAAGTAAAAATTTCCATCTTTTATAGACACCTGATGAAGGTTTAGGATCCTTAGAGTGAACCATTGATTTTTATACTCTTTAACCTGCACTCAAAACTAAGTGAAGAGACTAAGGCATTCAAAGTCTATGTCTGCCTTTCAGAATGTTGATCTTGTAGGCCTATTTTTTTGTTTGTTTTTTTTCTTGCATGTTTTAAGCTGTAGTTACTTGTCAGTATCACCTCCACTCAGCTCTACCCCACCATCTCTTTTGTTATTTCTCAGCTTTGTGAGTTTGCGGAAAGAAGGTCACCATGCTCACTATAGTTAGAGAGAATGAAATGGTAAAGAGGTTGGAAAGGATGTCAGGACTAACGTTCTGGCATCTTAGGGACCTTTGATTGCTTGCTTCTGCATTCTAGACATCTTCACAAACAGTAACATTTGCGGTATGTATCACTTGCGGAGAAATAAAATATTTTCATTCTTGTCTGGCCAGTTCTTACCCTGACAATTGCAATTTTTTCCTTCTGCCACTTTCATTCAATGAATTCTCATTAAACATGAATTTCAACTTCTCAATACCTTCTCACTATTCCTAAGACTCTACAGCATGACCCCAGAGTCAGAGCCAGCAGAAGGATATTGTAGATGGATGCCCAAGGAACCCCTACTACTCCTTTGTTGAATGAGAATGGGAGGGCAGAGGACTTGTTTCACTTTACACCATTCTGTGCTGTAAAAAGTCTTAACCGTGAACATCTATCATTTTTGTAAGAAAAAAATATAAAAAAAAGGGAGGCAATCCCAAGGCTAAAACTCTGTTCAAAATGTTTCAATTACTAACATAAAAGGATCATGTACATCCCCTTCCATAATACTTTCAAACAGCTCTTTTGTGAATTAATTTTGAGGCTGAACTTATGGTCCTTTTAGTTCTGACATTCTGTTGATTCTGCAACTTGAGAAAAATGTAATTAACTACAGATTTAAAATTTAATTCTCTGTGGGTCAAAGCTATGATGTACTGTAAATGTTTATCCTTGGTCCAGTGCCAGATGACAAGACTATTTCAAAGAGAAAATGGTTATCCGTGCAAGTCATGGCATTTGGAGTACACAGAAGACACATGTATCAAGTAACAAAAGCCAGCCGGCCATGATTTTTAGGGCATTTCTATGCCTGTAAAACACTTTTTATGGCAATCATTAGCTAGCAACACCTAACAGCAATCAGACTTTAAAATGCAGCAAACTCATGCAAATTACATATGGTAAACCTCCATAACTTGAGAAGAAAATAAACACCTATTAATGTATTTCATCACCACGGGCAAAAAAAAGTATGTGACTTAATCCTAAATTAAGAGGTTTCTGCAGAACAGGAGATGATTCAATACACTGCAAAAACTCGGGTTCTACTTCTGTAAACTACCAAAATTACCACTTACTGAGTTTTAAGTATTTCATACATGTCACTTAATCTACGTAACTACATAAAATAGGGATCATTATCCCCATTTTACAAATATGGAAAGAAGCTTCAGGCAGATCACATAACCCAGCCAACAGTCACCAGCTAGTAAGGACAGCCAGGAATGGACCCTAGGTCTGTGGAACTCACAGCCTTTGCTCAGGGCACTGCATTAGGCGCCAACCCAGCAGTGTGACGAACAATTAGCATATCTGGACTCAGTTTATCACCTGTAGCAGTCTAGGGGAGGAAAAGACCGTGAACAAAATCACAGGGTCCCCAAGCTGACTGTCCATCATACGATCGCCCCTGGGAGCTTCATAAAAAGCACAGGTGAAAACTCCCTGGGGTCCACAAGCACAGCCAGCTGGGACCCTGCTGTGCTAGCTGATGTCCAAGGCCTCTGCCAACTGACAGTATTTATGCAGGCTCTTTCTTTGGTTCTTTGGGCAATTTTATCCAGTTCCCTGGCTTTCTAGGTGACCCTGCTTTCTCTCCTGACCTTCCCTTCCCTTTTCTTCCAGGGCTAAAACAGCTTTCATTTCGCCTACCAGAATATGATAGCATGTTAGTGTGGGTGAGGGGGTGTACGATCTGCCGGGGAATTGCTCCAAGGTTTTCCTCCCTTGCTGCTAACTGTCTGAAACATAGTTAAGGTCTGCAACAAAGAAGTGCAGCATGGACAAATTTTCTTAGTATTAAAGGGAAATAAAATAATTAAGTCACTTGTACATATTAAAAGTAGCCATTATCAGCATCACAGGTTATTGCATTGAAAATAATAAATTTAATAACGCATTATTCTAGAAATTTATTTAAACCAGCAATGAGAAGCTGCTATAGAGTAAAACCAGAAATAATATAATGATATGACAAGGAATCATTAGTTGGTAAATGTGGCAGAATACACGTAAGCAAGTAGAAATTACCTGAGATTCACATCCTACACTGTCATAAATGTAACAAATCAAAGAATTTGTTTTCATCCTTCTCTCCTCTTCCAGAGAAAGAATGAGAAAGACAAATATTATCCCAGCTGAGGAAGAAAGCAAATTTCTTACTCTTGAAGAAGCAAGGAGCAGTATAAAAAGAAGATATGAGAATGCATATATGTATCTCTCTCAAAAACACATATAAATGATAGTAATGAGAGGATGTAAAGTCACAAAGACAAAGAGAATGGCAGAGAAGACAAATTTCAAATTCTCACTAAGTTTATTAGTAGTAATTGTCTTACTAGAGTGGGGAGAGCTGAAGCCTAAGTTATTCACAAACGGATGCTTGCAGAAGCAAGCACTTAGACCCCTGTCCTGGCGCCCGGCCTGACACCATTCCGCCAGGTCTCTGTACCAGAGCTGTGAGTCTCTGCAGCTAAGAGTGGTTTTTACGATTTTAAATGGTTGGGGAGGGGGCAACCCAAAAGAGTAGTATTTCATGACATGTGAAAATTATATGAAATTCAATTTCTAGTGTCCATAAGTTTTTTGAAACACTGCCACTCTCATTCATTCATATATTCTCTATGCAGAGTTTAATGGTTGCAACAAAGACCACCTGGCCCACAAAGCCTCAACTATTACTATATGGCCTTTATAGAAAACATTTGCCAACCATTGTCCTACCTGTTCTCTCTGAACACGGGGCTCACTAGGGTAGACAGGGATTAAGTGAAAATCAACATTCTGAAAACTGAGACTCCCACCCCAAGCTTCCTCCCACAGCTTTGCTCTAAAACACTGAAGGCAAGAAGAGGCCTTCTCTACAGAATAGACGTACAGGTACTGAGAGTTCAGGGCCATGCCTGGTCCTGCCTTTCACCCTAGAGAAAAACATACTACCCAACAAACTCCACCAATGCCCAAAGAGAGCTCAATTAACATTTATGCCTCCCTAAAATATAAGCAGGCCACCAAGGATCACCAAACATTTCAGAAAGTCTCCATCACAAAATAAAGACCAAAACAAACAAAAAATGGAATTTGAAAGAAATAGATACAATATGGGGGGGGGTCAATGAAAAAAAAAAAAAAAAAACCTTAAAAGTAAAAACACATACAGACACATGCCACTTAAAGACAGACAGATTCTGAAAAATGCATTGTTAGGTGATACCATTGTTGTACAAATGTCATTGACAAATGTCATCTAGGTTTGTCCTCACAAACATAGATGATACAGCCGACTACACACCTAGGCTATATGGTATAGCCTATTGCTCCTAGGCTACAAACCTGTACAGCAGGTTATCACACAAAGCAACACAAGATTAAATCACACACAAGAGAATGATGCAAATGAGAGATGCAGTAAGCACAAGAGGCTGCCAGCATAACATGGCTAATGCTTCATAGCAAACTTTTTTTTAATCCTCACCCAAGGGTATGTTTTATTGATTTAGAGAGAGAGGAAGGGAGGGAGGGAGGGGGGAAGAATGAGGAGTAGAAGAGGAAGAAGGAGAAGAACAGGGAGAGGGAGAAAGAATCATCAATGTGACAGAGAAACATCGACGGGTTGTCTCCCATGTGTGCCCAGACCCCGGACCGAACCTGCAGCCTAGCTATATGCCCTCACCGAGGATCGAGCCTGCAACCTTTTGGTGCACAGGATGACATTCCAACCAACTGAGCCACCCAACCAGGGCCAAACTTTTCTTTTTAATAAGTAGAAAGAGTATACTCTAAAATAATAAAAATATAGAACAGTAAATACATAAACCAGTAACATATCATTTTTATCAAGCATAACGTACTGTACACAACTTTACATGCTATACTTACATGATAGTAAGTCTGTTTACACCAGCGTCATGATGAACACACGAGCAATGTACTGCTGCTCTATGACATAACAGTGGCTTCAACATCACTAGGTGAAATTTTTAGCCATTATAATCTTGTGGGACCCCCGTCATGTAAGTGACTGACAAAAACAGTTATGTGGAGCATGACTATATAAATAAGATAGACAGGTAAGCAGAAGACATCCTGAGTGATACTATTTATTTAGGAAATTTTATTTAAAAGGGCAGGTTTTTTAAAAAAAGAGCATGGAACAAGAGCTCTTGGAAATCAAAATGGCCATGACATAATTATCAAAGACATGATATAATTTTCAGAACCAGAGCATGAGTTTTCAGACTGAAGGGTACTACTTAATACCTAGCACAACGAAAGACTCACACCCAATTCAAGTAGGATCTAGAGCATAAACCACTGTAAAACTTCAGGACTACAAAGATAGTGAAAAAATCCTGGGCTGAGCTTCCATTAATTTCTGACTTGATAATTCAAAACAATCCTCCTGCTAAGACAATTAAAGAAAACATTAAAAGAAAATCTTGAGAGTAAAAAGCTTACAAGATGCTAAGAAAGTGTCAGGCTAATGCTTGTTAAAGAGTGAGAACTCAAAAAAATAAGGTTACACACTCAAAGCTACCATCCCTACTCCTCGGAAGTAGGACACAAAGCTGAATGGAAATTTTGCTAGTCTAACAGGGCCTGGGAGAGAGCAGTCAGAGCCCAGAGCCCTCAAGGCTGGGATCTGAGAAACCACCTCCTGGCTCTGGGCTGGATCTGAAGGAAAGGACTGTCTCACAGAACTGGGAGAGGAGACGGCACTAAGGCCTTACAAGACTGTCTCATCATCTGATGATTCAGGTGGTCTCGGCTTCTTAGCATTCATAGCATCCAGAACCGAATGAAGTCTCTTCTCTGAAGAGTGATGAAAATACTCTTTCCTACACATAAAAATATTACTCCAAATTCTTCTTCAAACATTAATACAATATCTAAACAGTCAAAAATAACCAAAGACACAAGATACCATAAGTAAGAATCAATAGAAACAACAAATGAGGAAGACCCTCTCTCGAAAGATATGAGTTTAGAATTGTAAGAGTCTATAAAGCAACTAAATTTATCATATTCAAAGGGCTATAAAAACAAAGATTTCATCTGAGAACTAAAAACTAGAAAAGATAAATGTAAGTTTAAAGAATAAAATAGAAATTCTGTAACTGAAAAATATAATGAGAGAGATAAACTTGGCACAGCTGGAGAGGGCTGGTGAACTGAATGAGCAAGTGCATTGGGCAGCACCCAAAATGGGGCCCGGAAAGAGAAACATGAGGCAATGCACAGAAAAGATGCTAAGACACTTAAAAGATACTGTGAAAACGTTTGGCATAGGTACGCTGCAGTTCCAAAAGAACGGAAAAATAGGCAATAGCGTATCTAAAGACTAAGGCTAAGAATTTTCTAGAACTGATTAATGATATCAATCCACAAATTAAAAAGCCCAGTAAATCCCAAGCAAGATAAATAAAAAGAAACTCATACTCAGAAATATCATTGTGAAATTGTAGAAAACCAAAGGCAAAGAAGAAATCTTAAAAGCATTCAAAGGAAAAATAGTCCCTTCAAAAAAAACATGGAGGGGCAAGGTTCTTACTACCAAGAACAGAAACAAAAAAATAACTAAGTTCATTAAATGTGCTGAAAGAAAGTAACTACCAACCCAAAACTGTATACTCAGCAAAAATATCCTTCTAGAATAAAAGCAAAATCAGGCAGAAAAAAGACAAATGCTACACGGTACCTCTTTTATGTGGAAACTAAACAAATGAACTCAGAGACAGCAACAGACAGGTGCCAGAGAGTGGAGGGGGGAGAAACAGGCAGAGGCTAGAAATGGGACAAATTTTGTTTTAAGATGAATACAGTCTAATAATGTACAACATAGTGATTATAATAAAAAATACACAAAATAAACACTGCTAAGAGATTCACTTAAAAGAAGTCGGGAGGCTCTTAAGGAAGTCGGGCCTGTATACACCTTGTGCCTCAGTTCTCAGGACTGCTAATAAATTGCTACATCTGTTGCTAAAGTCAGCTCAAGGTCACACAATAAACATCTTGGAGTAACAACTGCCAAATGGACATATATGAACTTTACCTACTTCCTTGTAGTTTTTGCATATCGGAACTAACCAATCCCTACTCAACTACCCAGGATCTTTCACTTGCGTGGATGAACTACATTTTGTGGTTTCTGCTTTTACAAACCCTACCTTTCTTTGCTGTCTCCAGAGTGCAGTCTGGGTTGCTGCCTGGATCTGTGTCTTTAAGATGCCAAATAAACTTTTAGTTTGTTTTATAGTCTCAAATATTTATTGGTTAACAAGGACTACTGTTAATAACACTTTATTAATTCTAATTGAAATTCACCAAGAGTAGAACATAAATTTTCTCACACAAAAAAGGCAAAATAAAAATATCTTCAGAGAAATAAAGACAATAATGCACCACCAGTAGATCTGTATGAAAAGAATTTCTAACGATATACTTTAGACAAAAGAAAATTGATTCCAGATGGAAGGTTTGAAACACTCCAACAATATAATCCGAAAAAGTAAACATAAAGATAAATCTAAATGAACAGCCCTGGCTGCTGTGGCTCAGTGGATTGAGTGCAGGCCTGTAAACTACATGGTCACCAGTTTGATTCCCAGTCTAGGGCACATGACTGGGTTGCTGGCCGGGTCCCCACTAGGGGGCGTGTGAAAGGCAACCACACATTGATGTTTCCCTCCCTCTCTTTCTCCCTCCCTTCCCCTCTCTCTGAAAGTAAATAAATAAAATCTTTATTTAAAAAAAATCTAAATGAACACTGATTTTATAAACAATAGTATCATGTGAATTTAAGAAATATGTAAAATTAAGGTATGACAACAATAACCTACATCAAAATTACGACTAACATATAGAACCACCATCACTCAGAACTGTCAGAAATTGCATTGGGCAAGAGACCAACAACCACCTATGCTGGTCTCACACATTGATGTTTCTCTCTCTCTCTTTCTCCCTCCCCTCCTCTCTCTCTAAAAATAAATAAATAAAATTTTTAAAAAATAATAACAATGTCAACTGAATTCTCCTTAGTTCTTCTCCCTCCACAAGTTATTTGTATTTATTAGAATGAGACCACTCCTGCCCCCTTCAACCCCACCAATCATATATGAACACAATTCCAACTTTCAAAGAAGCACACAAATATAAACATTACTCCAATTCATCTTTTAATTCAGTATGGGAATTTCAAACCCTAAAGACAGAGGAGGAAAAAAATGTCTAGAGGATTCTATTGTGGACTGAAACTTCTTCCTCTCAAATGTCAATAATACACGCTATTTACTGAGATACCATGTAGCAGCTTCTTTGTTCTCAGATACTATTTTAAACTCTTGGAAATAGTTTAAGCTGAACCAAGGGAGAAAAACTAAGAGGCAAAGTAAAAAATGAATAACCAGAAAAGCACATGCAAAATGCAAAGCAAAAGATCATAAAATTCTGCTAGGAGGAATATTCATAATACTCATACTCATAATAATCATACAAACTAATATGCATGATTTGAAATTGCATAATAGTGTCTAATTAATAAAAGTGTGAAATATTAGATATCTTCAAGGTTTCAGAGTTCTAATTTATTATGATTAAATTTTACTTAGGAAAACTTTAAATTGCTTTTAAAAAGCTAGTCACTAAGAACATATAACAGTTTCAAAACATTCTAGAGTAATATGAATTGGCACTGTGAAGTAGTATTTGCTCAATTTTAACTTTAAACAATCTTACAAAATGAATTCTACTAGTATAATAAGGAGATAAATCCTAAAGTAAAACAAATAGCTTTATAAGCCAAACAGTTCAACAGTTTAAAATTAAGAAAACAGCTTGAAGTTGAAAAATGTATTTTTGGAACAAATATCCTACAAGAAATTCTAAGCTGACTTACGTCATTCTTCCCTGTGCAACAGGCAGTACACACAGCCCTGGCCCACGTGGCTCGGTTGGTTGGAGCACCGTCCAGTAAACTGAAAGGTCTCAGTTTAATTCCTGGTCAGGGCACATGCCTGGGTTGCAGGTTCCATACCCAGTCAGGGCTTGTAGAAGAGTCAACCGATTGTTTCTCTCCCCCTCTCTCCCTCCCTTCCCCTCTAAGCATGTCCTCAGGTGAGGATGAAAAATAAAAAGTACGCATGTCAGCATTCTTACCTGGAATAAGATCTGCATAGGTCAAGCTAACATATAAGATACTGATAAGTATTTTATCAGCAAGTGGATCAAGAGCACTTCCCAAAGCTGATTTTTGATTGGCCCAGTTTCGAGCAATAAATCCATCCAACTGAAAATAGAAGTTGTTTGTTTTTTTAAATAAATGTCATAATAGGTACAGAGTAGATATCTTGAAGAGAAACCAGAATAGCAACTATAGTTTTATAAAATGTAAATAAAATCTCTTTCCTTCTTACCCCCAAACCTTCTTATTCTTCCACTGGTAAATTTTAGCTTTTAAATTACCAACTGGCCTGAAAATAATTTCACTTTTCTAAGGCACTTTTCTTTTTCAAAGCCTTCCAGTATTTCTCAATGTTTTCACAATGCCCCTTCATGGGATGAACCCAGACACAAATTTAGAGATGTAGAAATCCCCCCACAACTTACAGAAAGCATGACTGACAGAGCATGGACTAGAAGGCCCCCTCTTGAGCCTTGGGCTGAAGCTGCTTTCACTTGCAAGGACTTCCCTTTAACTGTGAGACTCGCTCTTACCTACCTTTCTATGATATCATCCAACTCCCTCCGTTTTAATTATTTTCAGGGTTTTTGTTTGTTTGTTTGGTGCCACTGTTGAGTCCATAACTGGCTGCATTTGCATGACCTATATTTGAATTAAAAACTCAATCCTCTACGTCTGGCCTTCTTAAAATCTCTGATATGAGAATTACTTATTCACTATTCTTGCAAACATATTTTAAGCAGAGGGCATACCTGGTTGCCACTGGGCTAAATGGGGCCTGCAGGCTGGTTTTGTATGACCTGCCCAAAGCCTTTATAAATAAGAATTAGTTGCCAATATTTAAATATTCAAAGTCTTACCACAAAGATCCAGATCTCCAGGCTCACCCTGGGGCCACAAAAGAAGTGAAACCAAGTATCACCTATCCCCATTAAACAAGGTGGACATTTTCTGGTTTTCCAAGTCCCTACTTGGCTTTTACTGATTTTATTTAACTTTAAGCTTCAAAAATGTTCTAGCCCTATTTCCAAGGAAAAATATCAATTTAGATGTAATTTAACATGGTATATCTTGTAGGAGAAGTCCCCCATATCTTAAGTATTCCAATGAGTTAGAGGAGACAGCAGCAGCGCAGGACAATGGTTAAGAACTTGCTTTTTGCAACAGAACATAACTTGTTCCAGTCCTGGCTCCCCCACTTACTGTGTGACCTTGGGCAAATTATTTGGCTTCACTAAGCCTCAGTTTCCTCATCTGTAAAACAGAAACAATATTACATACCTCAAAGGCTTGGTTGTCTTCAGCAATCAACATTATTAAATCCTCCAAGAAAGCAGTTACTAAGTAAGTTTCACCACAACTGAAAGAACCTATTTAATTCTTAGCCAGACCAGATATAAAACTAGCTAACAGAAGTTGGGGACTTGGAATATTCAGCTTTCAGTTCAGCTTCTGACCTCAGGGAACCTCAGCTCCCATTTTTTTTTTTTTTACTATCTTCACCCTCTCATCCTCACTGTTCTTCTACCCACATTGGATTACAAGGTCATCAGTATCATCCCTGCTCTGCAAACACCTGTAACTCCCTACTCCACTCTCCCTTAATCCTGCTTGAACACAACTACCCGTGTATTCCAGCCAGGCCTACACCGAAGCAGCTGAGCACTGATCAAAAAAAAAAAAAAAAAAAAAAAAAAACACAGCCCCGCTGGTGTGGCTCAGTTGGTTGGAGCGGCATCCAGTAACCAAAAGGTTGCAGGTTCGATTCCTGGTCAGGGCACATACCTAGGTTATGGGTTTGATCCCTAATCCAGACACGTACGATCTCTGGTCTGGGTGCATAAGGGAGGCAACCAATCCGTGCTTTGCTCTTGCATCGATGTTTCTCTCTCCCCCTTCCCCTCTCTCTAAAAATAATGAGAAAATGTCCTCAGGTGAGGATAAAAAAACAAACATAAGTAGGCTGACTGACCCCACTTCAAATTCACGACCACCGGATCTCCCGTAGGCACTTAGTATTCCCTGGCTGCGCTACACCTGCTTACCTTCTCTTTTCACACTGTCTTCTCTCACCTCAAACCAACTCCATCCCTTCCAAAACCTCTCACTATAGCTCATGACAATGTCTACATTTTCCATACAGCATAGAAACAGACTGTCAGCGCTCCCTCCTATTCCCACCTCCAAATCCACCACCTACAGGAATCCACTCATTCTCTCTGCCTTTCCTGATCCCAGGTCCTCTCACCTTCTGTGAGTTGTCTTCCTCCTTCCCCACCTTCCCTGCATCATCAATCTCTCCTGTCCTATCCAATCATTAATTAGTTAATTAAGAACAAAATTTTCCCTAGTATATATATCTTTAAAACCATTCTTCCTTGACCCCATTTCTTTATTACCCTATAAAGCAAAGCTTCCTCCAAGTGATGTCTATTGTCATCACTACCTCACATGTGAACACCAGCCCACTCTGTCCCCATCCTCTATGGATGGTACTCACAAAGGTCACCAATAAAGTCTACGTTTTTAGGTGACTTGACAGCAACACAAATTGAAGCACTTTCTTCACCTAACTTCTGGAACACCTCACTGCCTAACAGGCTCCCTTTCCCACCAGCTGTTCCTTCTCAGTGTCATTTTCTCGTTCCTTTTCCATTGTGCTGCTTACTGCTCATTCCTCTGACCCCTTCTCTTGTCACAGTCTATATTGACTTTGCCCAGACCCGACTATCTATATGCTGATTACTCTCAAATCTATCTCTAACCATGACTTTTTCCAACTCCACAGTACTCCATTCAACTACCCAATTGATAACTATATGTGAAAGGGCACAACAGCCCTGCTTGGTGTGGCTGTTTGTTGAAGCATTGTCCCATAAACCAAAAGGTCACAGGTTTGCTTCCCAGTCAGGGCACATTCCTGGGTTGCAAGTTCTGTCCCCGGTCAGGACATGTACAGGAGGCAACCAATCGATATTTCTCTCTTCCTCCCACCATACTCCTCCACCGCTTCCTCTCTCTCTCTCTCTCTGAAATCAGTAAATGCATCCTCAAGTGAAGACTTTAAAAAAAAAGGCATAATAATTCTTGGTATTTTCCACAAATTCTGCCCTACCCAGAGTGTTGCTAATCCCAGAAAATGTTAATTTCCATGTACCTGCTTGTTGAAAAGAAAAAAAGTAACAAACTACCAGTCATATTTAACTCTTTTTCTGACCCCACACATCCAATCCATCAATGTATCAACTCTACCTTCAAAACAGATCTCAAACCCATTCGCTTCTCTCCCATTCCAAACTCCCACCTCAGGCCAAATGACCAACCCCCTCAAGATTATTGGAAGCCTCCTAATCAGCCTCTCTGCTTCCACTCTCACCTTCCAATAATCCACTCCCCATAAGCAACGCAAATCAAGCCTTCTCATTCCACTGATTAAACCTTTCATGAATCCAGCCATCTACCCGGCAGCCACTCTGGAGGCATCAAAACCTCCACAGAATAAATGTGAACTATAATGCCAGTTAACTCAGGTTTCCAAATACATTGTTTTACATATGAAAATGTAAATGAGGCTCCTCCCTTTCAGTGAATATTGCAATCTCATGGGACAGCTAAAGAAATCTACAAACAAAAAAAAATCGAATCCAGTAGATGAACAAGATTTTGTCTATTCCAAAAAAAAAAATTCCATTGTTAGTATAAAAAGCCTTGGACAGGCTTGGAGACCATATTAATAATGAGCGGAGGCCTTCAGGCTTCAGAGATAAAAGCAGGGACCAAAGAAAGGAGAGACTGTGAGACTGGGGAGAAGCTGTGACAAACAGGACCTAAAACCAGCCATTTTGGACTATGTCTGATGCATCTTTGGAAACGCCAGATACTGATGCAAATGCCCTCCTTTGTTTATCCTGCAAAATCTTCAGCCAGTTCCACACTGCTCACCAGCTACTGGCAGGTGGAATTTTGTTTCTGTGAACCTCAAGACAATAACTGATGTTACAATGAAAGATGCTGTAAAACTTTTATTAACTGGAAATTAGTTTCTCTTTATTCTCACTAAATACTGAGTAAAGCTTTCCAAACAAATCAGTTTTTATAAGTACCAAATCATTACTGCCTGTCGTGGGTGCTCATATGGATCTCGGCCAGCCCTGCACAAGAATATATTGTACCTATTCCTACATGCTAACTTTGCCTGGATTTTAAACTTTTCCTCTGCCTTCTCCCTACTTCCCTCAACTGTGTTATTGTAGGACATGTAGTTTTATAAGCCATTTCAAATCCCTTGTGAAACAAGGTAGGACATGAAAACAAACTATGTCTTATAGGATGATGGCTGGTCAGTCCATGAAAGCCTATTTAACACATAATGTAGTCTTCTGTTATAAAATTATTTTCCAAGTTCTAATTGGAGGTGGCCCAAGTAAATCCTGCCCTCTATACCCCAAGTGACACAGTGGTGCCCAGGAGCACTCCTCTCCTCTGACCGTCTGCTGGGGGAACAGAAGGGCTGATGCCTAATGCCCACCTAGGGCAGGGTCTCCTGCTGAGTGGTCAGAAGAGTATGAAGCAGGGATCGCGGGCCAGATCTGTGGGGGGCCGGTGGCCTCCCAGCAGTACAAACCTGAGCGAAGCTCCGGCCTCTACAAGCTCCCTGATCACAACAACTAGCCCAGGGTTTCCCTGTCTACCAGTAACAACTAACTCTTGTTGAAGATCAAAGTTATTTCTATTACAATAAACAGAAAAATAGTCTCATAGCTTCTTTCCATTATTTCTATCTCTTATGCAAGTATTTGGCTTTGGAAATTTCGAAGTGCTTTTCTATTATGGAGAAGTTAAAACCCAAGAGTAAAAAGCTCCCTCTCCTATTCCTTCATACAACCTTCACTACTTTCCTTAGATCATTTAAAAGTAAGAGTCCCACACTGAAGCTAAAGACAAGTCCTTACACAAAGTGCAGGTGAAGTTCATCTTGAGGATTTCCTTCCAAGGAAGAGCAGACTAAAGTCTGCTATTTCCATGTAATACAAACTCTGGGCTGTGGAAAGGAAGCAAGTGACTTACCAAATCAGTTAGTCCAGCTAAAGCAAAAACTCCTAGTGCTATACTAAAATCTTCTTCAATAATCAAATAGCCCAAAACTGGGGCCAAGCCAATTCTCGTCATTGACAACATATTTGGGATTGTCCACGGGTTTTCATACTGAAACACAAAGACAACAAAATTTAAGTTAAATTCATACTTTAAATAACTAGATACATTAGAAAAATACACTTAAGGGTCAGAAACTACATATACTTTAAATTTAGTACTTTAAACTGAGTTTTTACATTCTGTTTTTATAGACATCATTCCAGAACTGTCAAGAATGCCAACTGGTGTGGCTCAGCGGGTTGAGCGTTGTCCCGCAAACTGAAAGACTGCCGGTTTGACTCCCATCAGGGTGCATGGCTGGGCTGCAGGCCAGGTGCCTGGCTGGGGGTGTGCAAGAGGCAACCCACCAGTTTTTCTCTGGCACATGGATGTTTCTACCCCTCTTTCTCCCTCCCTTCCCCTCTCTCTAAAAATAAATAAACAAAAATCTTTTTAAAAAGTAAAAATAAAACTGTCAAGAATACAGAAGATGGGTCGTGTACCTAAAGGTAGGCTAAAGAGTCTACTATTTTTGAGTGAGTTTTCTTCCTCAAGAGAGAAAGAACACATATTATCTACCATATAAATCAAGCCTTTAATATATGACCTCACCATTAAAATTCAAAACTTTAAACACTGCTTTTAAAAGTGAAACTTCAAAGGGATGTCAGTGTAGAAAAGTGTCAGAAAAAAAAAGCCAAATTATCAACCTCTGGCATTCTGACTTAAAAACATTTATTGCAAATAACCTCCCTCACTCCTCCAGTACCCATCAAACGAATATTAAGTGACACACAGTGTCTGTTAATATGAAAGAAGAGGGGGACAAAACAGTTAATTCCATAACCTCACTACTAAATTGGAGAATTGCTGGAAGAAAATGGAACTAAGAATAGGGATTGAGATCCTTAGGAAATAAAGAGAAATTTGGAAAACTCAAAATAGCCACAGAAAATGTTAAGATCCCCAATTAGAAACCCCTGTGGGAGCTTTATGATTCCTTGAAGCTTCGCCTGCAGCCAAGCTGTTTTAAGTTGACACTAACAAAAGGGCTTCTTGGCAGCTGCTCTGAAGAACATTCCTTGCTTGGCAAACAATGTTTCATGAGAGGATATTTCAACTCTAAAAAGCCTCAGCCTAATGCCTCTAAGACACCTTGCACAACAGGATACAGAAATAATATCAAGAAAATGTCTCTCTCTAAAGCCTGGACCCCCGCCCCCCCCACCCCCGCAACTGTGTCAAGGCTGCCAATTCTACCCCAAGGGACTATCTCATAAGATTAACCCTAGTTAATTTCTTTCTTAATGGGTAACCAATTTGCCTGAACATTTATCTTGATTTTTTTTAAAGTGATCGTTTCCATTTCTAAAGACATCTTTTAAAATTCCATGAACCATCCTGTAAGAGAGTTCAGATACTACGTTTCTGTTTTAAACGGAACCTGGCAAGAAATGTGCATCTCAGCTTGGCAGGAAATGGGGTTATTAGGATCAGGTGGCAGAATACTGTCCTTCAAAGCTACAGAAAAGCTTCAACTTCTCCTGGAAACAACCACCCAACAAGAAGCAATACAAATCTCCACCCAGGGACCTTTTATTGAAAACAGACCACATTATATCATTACCGGTAAATGGAAACATTCTTGGAATATGTTCCAAATTCAAGTTCAAAGGTCAGAGTGTTTCAGAGAAAAAGAGTAAGTCTGTTGATCACACTGTGGTACAAAATTAGTCAAACAACCAGTCAATGTTACAACTGGTGGAGATGGGGGGATGGGGCATTGATAGTTCATGATTGAGAACAAGGAATAACAAAGCAAAGAGTCAGAATAAAGATGCCCAAAATTAATCTCAAATATTCCTGGGGCAAAATTAAAGACAAAGTTGCAAACAGCCAGATCGTTTCATTTGGTGAATTAATAAACCAGACTGAAGGCAGTGAAAGAGGTTCTTTTTAACGCCACATAAACTATGTATCAGTCAAAATCAAGTTACCTCATTAATTTATAATCATTCAATTTGTAAATTTCTAAATTAAAATTAAGACACCTTATCTCAGATTACCCAACCAAATAACCTGTGGCATACTCGACCAACTACCGCCGTTCTGGGAAGGGCTTCAGCGAGCATAGGCAACCTCAGAGCAGCCTTCAAACCCTGACATGCTTTAGCTATCAGAGATGCTGAGAGCCCTGGCAGGATGTGACCACCTCAACCCATGCTGCACAACTGCTGAAGGCAGTACTGGGGCGCACTGAAGACATAACAATTGAAGATGTAATAATTGCATGCGGCTTGCTAACGTGACATCAAAAGCTCTCCTACATTCATGCTCTGGTGTCTTCTACTTGGGCAGTATTTCAACGGGTACGTAGACAAATACTTCCCTCCATTACCTCAAGAGTTTTAATCTTTTTTTGTAATTAGAGGTCAGTCTTTCAACTAAGACTTAAATTATTTAATTATCATTCATCTTAGAGTATGTAAGGTGGCCAGAGGTCAAATAATAGTGAACGAAACCTGCACGAGCAAACAGAAAGGCCTGTATACCTTTCTGATGATTTTCACAGACTTTCCCCCAAGACTGGGGATTCCCTTCATTAAATTAAGACCAATGAGGACTATTTTTACCAATGCAATATCGAGGCCGGTCCAGCAACCAAAGCGGATAGAAGCGGGGGTTGAGGATTTTAAGTTGACTACGGAGACCGAAGGTGAACACTGTTGGTACCTCTGAAATTCATCCCACCCGGATAACCTGCCCATAACTTCTTTTCAGAAAACGGTTTCAAAGTTGTGAAACCGAAGCGCCCGACAGAACCAATCAAAGCACGTTATCAGCGTCCAGGACTGAGCCCTCACAGGGCCGGCGACCCCCATCCAGTGTTGCCCCTTCTCTTCCGTACGTACCAAGCTGGCGGCGCTCCCTGGGCCCCACCGGCCGCCACGGGCCTCGGAGGCTGCACCTTCTCGGGCCGCGGGCCCGGGGGCCGCCTTCCCCGCGCCCGAACAGTGGCTCCGCGGGACTGCCCCAGGCAGCCACTGGCCGAACGCGGCCGGGCGCAACCACCGGCGTTCCGCCAGGCAGCCCAGGCAGATAGGTGCGGGCGGCAGCAGGGCCCTGAGGGCGCGCCCCTTGCCCGGCCGCACCCCCGGCGCCCAAGCGGCTCCACACAGGGCACCCCACGAGCCACGCGCCACCCGCGAAGCCAGCATGGCCCTGCGGCCGCGCTGCGGCAATGAAGGCAGCAAGAGCTTAGCAGCCTGGGGCACCGACGAGCCACTTCTCCATCGACTGCCCCAAGTCTCCGAGGACCTCGCACACTTCCATACTTGTTTTTAAACCCCAGCACGCTCCTCTTATACAGGTGGCTTGCAGCCGCCAAGGGCGGACGGACGACTTCGCGACGCTTTTGCGACATCGTCGCCACTGGGCTTCCCAGCGCCCCCGGCGGAGCGGGAGGCGCGTGCCGCTGAGCCCCGTGGCCTTTCGGGTAGCGGGTAATGTGTGTTGTCTGCGCCTCAGCTCCCGGCCGCGACGAAGTCCGTGGGGAGGGGACTAGAGAGAGCATCGAGCTGGGAGGGGTGAGTGACCGCTTGGTGGACCTGGCCGGGAGAGGGCAGGAGCCTTCCCGGGTCTGAGCCTGAAGTTCTCCCAAACTCGCGGCTTGTAAAAGGACCCCCTTCCGAGGTGTGCGTGGCGGCCTCGGGGCTCTTTTGTGAGGTTTAAATATTGGTAAAGTGGTCCAGAAGTAGTCGATGCCAACTCCCAATTCTTTCTCCTCGTTTAAATGTTGCATATGTCAAAAATAGGGGTTTTAGAAAATGTCAATAACTACTAATTGTTTACCTGAAAAGGGTGTTCACTATAGCCAAGCAAGAAAGCTTGCCCGCTCGCGCGCTCTCTGTATATGTAATACATGTATATCTATATGTATACATTTCTACGTAGAGATTTATATATATAATGCTTATCCCACTTAATCCTTCCAACAACTCTAAGATAGGGTCCTTTATTACCTTTGTACTTTTACAGATAAGGAAACCTAGGTTTAGAGAGCTTCAGAGACTTACTGGGCCTGGCTGAGTAGCTCAGTTGGTTACAGCATTGTCCCCATACGCAGTCCCTGGCCAGGGCACATGCAAGAATCAAGCAATGAATGCATGAATAAGCGAAACAACAAAAATCCATATTTCTCTCTCCATTCCTCTCTTTCTCTAAAATCAGTAAATTAAATTTACTAGACATATATCTAAAATAATAATTGATTGTTAATTGGTTAGTATTACACATTAATTACTAATATAGTTTTTATAGTATGTATTACATTTATTAATATATTATTAGCATTTATTAATATTGCAGTATTGCAAAACTGCTTTCTTACTCAGTTCTGTGTCAAATCAAATTTGAATGTTTCTTAATGCTGAAGGGAAGCTGAGTTCGCCAACCCCAAATATGCCTCTTTGGTCTACTGTTTTAGGAAGGATCATTTTAAGAAACAGAAGCCATTGGGAGACACTCTGAAAGCCAAGTAGAAGTTACTCTTCCTGAAAGGACATTTACTTTTATAAGGGAAATCCCTGTATGTAAGTGTGTTCCCCTCACTGTACTAGGGCTGTCTTCACTATCAATGGGGAAGGAGTGGATTTAAATGTATGTAACAATCTTACCGTTGTTTACAGTGCTTTTCCTGGTAACCTTGCAATTAACCCTCCACCTCCAACATCTTTTGTGTTTAGCATAAGGTGGAAGTTAAGGTGATGGCTTCGGCCATTTTGCCAAGTTATTCAGTGTTCCTGGGTCTCTCCCATGTACACACAAGGTATACATGTAAAATTTAAATTCACTGTTCTCCTTGTCAATGTAAGAAATGTCTAAACCTATAGAGAACTTGTATGAGTTTATTTGAGACAAATTGACATCAGTTGCTGGGAAGTAAAATCTCCATGGATCAAGAAAAAGTAACTGCACATAAACTCCACTTCTGTAGCATGACCCCTTTTTTCTCCTTTCTCTCCGTCCACTCCCCTTCCTTAATCATTAAGCCCTTAGGACATCAGATTCTGGTCAGCATTGTACTGTCTTTAAGAACAAGGTTCAGGTCTATTGGCTACAGAAACAGAGTTTTGGTCAAACTAAAGGTAAGAGCACCTCAGTTGTGTTATCATACCCTCATAAAACTAGACAGAATGACACCAGAGACCTGATACAGTGATCAGCCACTCCCTACCCTGGCCCCAACCAATCAGTAAAGGCAAAAAAATTTTTCCTTTATATAATTTTTCCTGTGTGGGCCAGTGGGGAGGGGAGCTAGGTTTTAGAGTGTTTGCTTACCTGTGACTGGGATTGGCACCTTTTCTTTATAATAAACCTTTACTTTCTTTGCTACAAACTTCTGTTTGCATCTTATTGGGTTTTGATGCACACAGGCAAATGGACCCCTTTTAGTATAGTAATAAAAATGTTCTGGAGAATGGCAGTTTTGTAGCTTATTTCAAACAGAATGAAAGGAGGAGACATGAGAGTTACATGCAATCAGGGGTAGATTAAGTGGGTGGGAAAGCAAAGTAGGGAAATCTCAGTAATTGAATAAAAAGCAAAATGGAGAAACACATACTTCTTTTACATTGGTGGGTACAGGTTAGTTAATGTTTATACACATGGATATAGTCTGCGGAAAACAAGGTAACAAGAGTTCTGTGGTTTCATTCTCTGATGCTGGTGGTTGTGTGCCATAGGTCTGGAAAAGAAAATTACTCTGACATTTCAGAGTAATCTTAGATGCAAAAAGACAATAGACAGACAGACTCACTTAAGGTAAAGATTGACCTTTGTCAAGGAAGGTAAAGGCTTAGGACATAACTACCTGCCATGACCAGCTTTTAGTTAGGAATTTTTATGTTCAGACCATCCACCCTGGCTGGCATAGCCCAGTGGATTGAGAACAGGATGTGAACCAAAGGGTTGCCGGTTCGATCCCTAGTCAGGGCACAAGCCTGAGTTTCAGGCCAGGTCCGCAGTAGGGGGTGTGCAAGAGGCAACCACACATTAATGTTTCTCTCCCTCTCTTTCTCCCTTCCCCTCTCTAAAAGTAAATAAATAAAATCTTAAAAAAAAATAGAAACAGACCATTCTATGTGGTTACTTTTGTTCTCTGAGTTTGTAAGGCCCACCATGCAGACCTCCCCTGAGCTTATCAGGTTTAGTAAGTGGCCCCCTTTGGTCCACATTCTGCTAATCTGTCTCATGTCAATTTGATTATTAGACTAGCCGGAAGAACCTAGAAGGGTGGAAGAAAAATGATTTTTTTCTCCCTTACAATTACTTGCTATCTCCCAGGACTGGCAGCTGAGAGATTTGTGACAAAAAGCCAGCAAGAGGCCCCAGCTGGGTAGTTCAGTTGGTTAGAGTGTTGTTCTGGTACACCCAGGTTGGGGGTTTGATCCCTGGTCAGAGTATATACCAATGAATTAACCAATGAATGCATACATAATTGAAACAACAAATCAGTGTTTCTCTCTCTTTAAGTGAATAAATGATTTTTTTTTAAAGATCAAGATAAACAAGAATTATATGGGACTGAATGAACTGATGAAGATGATTATAATTTTTTGGCCTTTGAAATAGTGCAGATTTTCAAAATTCTTGTTTTCCAGATATATGCAAATTTGTTTTTCTTAAATGACCTATGATTTAGAGCAGTTTGGTAAGTTATACCTTTGTAAGCAGAATTGAAATATTTCTTTTTTTCTCTATCAGATCCCTCCAGAATTCAAAAGCTCTCAGTGAATCAGTGAATAGTCTTATTTTCATGGTCATATTTTCTTGTGTGTGTAAGTTCGATAAGAATCTGTATTCCTTGTTAACAGAACACAATTGGAAACTGGTTAAATTACCAAGGCTTTATCTAGAATGTCATATTTGACAAAGACATGCATAGACTCAGATATGACCAGACAGCTCTAAGGAACAAAGATTGACTTTGAGAGCCATTAAAAGTCTTAGAAAAATTGACCTGGTATCAAAGTGTTCAGCAACCTTTCCAGGTGAATCAGAAAGGCCACTTCCTGGGAGGTACTGGAACCTCAGGATATTTTGGAGACCTTGAGAAGCAAGGAATTAACCCAAACTGAAGGTTCTACAGGCAAAATCTGATGACAAGTCTTTGGCTTGGCTTTTCTGGCCTCAAGAGAACTTCCTCCCACCCCCCTGCCCAGGGACCTTTTAAAGTTCAATCTGAAGATTCCTTGTGAAAAATTCCAGCAAAGCAGCTTTAAAAGAGCCTATACTGGGGAAAAATACAATTAAAAATTTTTTTAAAAAAGAACATATATGATTAATTGCTATTTTTATTGTACTTATAGAAATAATCAGGCCAAGCTTATTGAAATAACTTATTTTGCAAATATATTAGTCTTAATTTGGTTATCTTTGGTAAAAATGAGGTTGATTTTAGAGAGAACCTATAATACACACTTATGGATATTAAATTATAGTACCTGAGAGAAACTCTGAAAACCAAGTAGAAGTTACTTTTTGTGAAAGGACATTTACATGGGAAGATGTCAGTAAGAAAGTGACATTTGAGGGGATGAGCCATGTGGCTCTTTGGTGGAAGGGCATTCCATATAGAACAAACAGCATGTGCAAAGGCCCTCGGGTAGGAATATGCCTGGTGTGTTCAGTCCTAGAGGTCTGTGTCATGCTTGTCCTGTCAGGACCTCCCTGGACCAGGCACCATACAACAATCTGACCCAGACTCTTAGAGCCACAGTGTCACAAAGATGTTTGTACTGCAGCCTTGACCACCCTTCTTTCATTTGGAGTCCCTCTCAAAATTAGAAGTATTATGGGTTACACAATAAATGGCTCAGATAGCATACCTCCTCTGTTGCATCTTGCTTCCAAAATCCAAAGAAGCTGGCCAAGTATTGAGTACAGAAACATGACTTTTACTTCTCAGGGTATGTTAAGATATGCTTAGACTACTGGACTCCAGAAGCTTCCTTGAAGAGATAGGCCTCTGAAGTTTTGTGGGTTTTACCTCCAAGTATATGGTATGGATGACTTGCCAAGGCATCTAGGATATCCTAGGTCTGCTCACCTATCATTCTATTAGCATTATGTCATCAGTGGGTAGACCAGAATGGCATCTATGGGATGATGAGATTGTCAAAAGTAGACACTGAACTGTAACAGTGAATCAGGGTTGTCACAGATCCAAGATAAGGCATTCAAGCAATACTGTTTTCCTTGGCAGGTGAAAGCAAACTGATTTCAGTTTTCTCTCATTATTGGAATAGAGGAAATAACATTGCCAAATTTATAGCTGTATACTAAGTTCCAAGCTCTATGTTGATTTGCTTTAAAGAGACTACATTTGGAACAGCAGCTGTAATATGAGTAATTTAAAATATCCCACTGCTATTTTTCTAAGACATGTCTTATATAATACAGCAAGTTAAATAGTGCACTCCTTTATCTTCCAGAAGAGCTGGTGGCAGTAATCTATGTGATTCCTCCAGTGATGCAGCATTGCCCTTGGTTTACTACTTTGGTCTTTCTGTTGTAATACTTGGTCTTCCTGGCATGATAGCCCTGATCCGTGAATGAGGGAGAAAGGAGATACTTCAAGCTGACAAGTATGTTTATTCCAATTATGCATTCAGGAACTCATAACTGTAGGGTAGGTTCAGGGACCCATTGGGTCCCTGATGGACTTGGGCCCAAACTCCATTATGTGATCACTATCGCTCCACCACCTCACCTCATCCAATTTAGATCTACAGTGATACTCTGAGTTTCCCAGGATTAGTGTTAGCTCATAGGCAATATATGAAATTTTTGGTTTTATTTCTAGGCTCAATGTATTTACATAAGAATTTTAAGTTTCTAATTGGTAATGAGAGAATATTGTCTAATATTTTTACTTTTTGGAATTTGTTAAGGTTTATTTTATGGTTAACACTTGCAACTCCCATAAGTATTTGAAAACAAGGTGCCTTCTGTTTTCAGGGTGCAGACTTTGGTATTTATCAATTAGATCTACCTCATTAATTATGTTATTCACATCTTCTATAGCCTTAATTTTGTCCAGTCGACAACTGTGACCTGAGAGAAGTGAACCAGTCTTCTGTCAACGTGTTTCTGTTTCCTAGTGTCTCCTGTAGTTCTGCTTCCTAGTGCTGTCTTGTTCATAGCCATAATTATTATATAATTATTAAAAATTGCTTCCCCTACCATTAGAAATATCCTTTTTTGTTGAATGGACTTTGCCCTGGTATTAGCCTCTTTTTATATTAAGATCACACCCTTCTTCTTTTTTTTTTTTCAGTTAGTAGATTTAATGGGAGGAATCCAAAATGAAATTAAAAGGTATAACGTAGAATTGCTGAGGTTTGTATCGCCCCAGCCACTTTTAGAAAACAAACAAGAGTTTTATTTTCATTGAAGACAGTAAGTCATAATTGCAATCTGATGTGATGCAATGGTGTTGCTTTGTCTTCTGACACTATTTTAGGAAACACGTGAGTTAAAACATAAGAAGGCTTAATCCTCCCAGAAGGTGTTTTATTCCTTAACCAATGCAGACTGTTGCTGTTCAGCCTTTATAATATAACACTTTGGAGCAAACATGCAGCCTAGTAGACACTCACTGGAGGCCAAATTGAGGAAGATCTCCATGGCCACTATGACCTTGTCCTTAGTGTTGTAAATAGGGAGGAGGGTATCCCCGACAATGCAGAACCCTAGCATGCTGAACATCAACAAATAGGCCTCACTGCAGGTGTCAGACTGGTTCTGGGTCAGGAAATTCAAGAAGCTCCCCAAGGCCAAGGAGCCGAGGTATTCCTGGGCACAGTAGAAGGCAGTGACTGGGCCATTGTTATGCATGATGATGTGGCCATCCATGTACAGGGTGTGCATCTATGGGAATGAAGGGAAGGGAGGTTCCCAGGCAAGATCCAGAGCCAGTTGGATAAGAGGGCAAATGGGAATGATGGGGTTGGGAGCCCCTGACACCAACTACTGCCTCATCCTTTTCTCTGGTGCAGTGACCTTCAAACCCAGGGCCACAATAGCAGTTTGGGCTGAGACTGTGGAAACAGCTGTAGTAAAAACAATTCCAAATGTTATTTGCTGAATAATTCAGGTGACCGTGTTGGGACAACTGATGAAGAGTAAGGAGAAGAGGGAACAGAAGGTGAGAGAGATAAGCAGGACCCAGCTGAGTCCAATGATTGGTCTTGACAATTGGAGTGTCTCAGTGCTTCACAAAGAACCCAAGGACCACACCTGTGACAACAGAGAAGTAGACAGCTGTGCAAAGCAGAGTCATCCCTCAGGAACATCACAGCTTGTAGCAGGCAATGATTTCTTTGTTAGAAACTGGCCTCCTGGACACTCTGTCCATTGATCTATATCCTGGGCTGAGGCTTGGGGTGGGGAGCAGGTGGCATCAGAGATGTGCAGGGATAAACTGAGTTGTATGGCTTGAGGGCGAGGGCTGGAGGGACATCTGCAGGTGCCACCTCACCCTTACTTCGTTTCGTTTGCATTTTTCTGGTACACCTTTAGCTTTCTCACTCGCTTTGTTTTAGGTGTATTTGCATATAGGAGTTTGTGATCCCATCTGCAAGTCTTTTTGTTTCAATAGGTGAGTTTAGCCTATTTGCATTTATTATTTGGTTTAAGTTTACTTCTGTCATAAATGTTAGGCTTTTATTTGAAACTTTCATGATGTCATATTTTCTTGGTTTGCTTTGTATATTTCTGTTCTAAAACTTGTACTTAGGATTTGTTTTGTTCAGGTATAAGTTGACAAAGGCAGAAAGACAACTGCCTTTGAAAGAATTCACTGCTTACATTTCCCAAGAGAAGGGGCACATCAGCCACCAAGGGCCACATGGGCAAGCAGCAAGGTCCATTAGGAGGCAGGAAGGAGGGAAAGCCTAGGCCTTTATTGCTTAAGCAGTGGGAAGTTGTTAAGTGGGGCATCACCCTATTTGGGAAGGAAATGAAACATAAATGTTGGGATTTGTGGCTGAAGGGTTTTTATCAACAAAGCCAGATCACAGGGGAGACATAAAAAAACTTTGGTCAGTAGTTTGGCCTGTGATTAAATGGAGCCAAATAGATAACACAGAATCATAGAAAACACAGAAGCGTTTCTTCTGGTAATTTAGGTTTGTATCTTTTCCAAAACTTTACATCCTTAACCTACAACCTTGCAAACAATTATTTTCTCCTTTGAACAATGATGTATTAGTATTTCCTTTTTTCTCTCCTTTCATATCACTTTATTTTGATTGATATCTGTGTTGACTTTTGTGAAATCTGCTTCTAATTCCATTAATAGATTTTTTAGTAGTTTTAAATAACTTTTAACTCTCCACCCCAGCCTTTATAGACAAACACATCACCATATTTACATGATTATCTACCTTCTCCCCCTTCTGTAAAAATAAGGATTTGACATTTACATTTTATTCTATGGCAATAATCCCCACATTTGTTTTTAATTTTTGATCTTAGAGTTGAACATTCAACCATTCTCCAAGAATGGTTACATTTTCTGGTTCTTTTATGTTAGGAAGCGTTTGTCGGTTTTATTCAGTACCAATACCATTTGAACGTTCTCATTAACATATGGGGAAGTCTGGCTTCAAGGGTCCTGCCTCCCCAAAGTAGAGCCTGGAAAACTCCCAAGCATTCTATGAAAGGGGCCTTCTTCAGTCAGATGTTTTTGGATGAGATTTCTATTTTGAGTTCTGAAATTCAAGGAGGCCCCATGAAGAACCCTTTGTTGCTCTCTTGGTGTGGGTAGGAGCATTCTTCCACCTTCCCACAGGTTTATTTCTCAGGGTTTCTGGTACAGAGGTGGCATCAGTCAGCATGGAGGCGGCAGGACTTTCCTCTAGCAGGGGTGTCCAACCTTCTGGTGTCTCTGGGCCACACTGGAAGAAGAGTTGTCCTGTATACACATTAAATACATTGTGACACATAATCACAAAAAAATTTAAGTAAATTTACTCTTTTGTGTTGGGCTGCATTCAGGTATCCGGAGCAGCAAGTGGCCTGCAGACCGCAGGTTGAACACCCAGACAGTCCCATGTGCTGGTAAGGTGGTAGTGGCTTCCTCTTCAGACCCATTCTAAGACATGGTTATGGCAGTCCTCCTCGAAGCCTATCCTGTTAGTTCACCAGCCTTCCAACAGTTTTGAGCTCACCAAAATTCTTTAAGAAAATTCATTTTCCTGCTTCAAGTCAGTTTCTATTGTTTGCAACCAAGAATCTGTAACTATAGCTTGAGCCAAATCTGACCCACTACCTATTATTAAATGATTTTAAAAAACAAAACTATTTAGTATTCTCAATATGTGAAAATTTTATAAAATTCAAAATTCAGTGCCCATGAATCAAGTTTAACTGGAGCACAGCCGTGTTCGTTTGCTTACGTATTACCTACAGCTGCTTTAGTGCTCCAGTGCTGGAGTGTTGGGCATCTGTGACAGAGGCTGAATGGCCCAGAAAGCCTATCTGGCCCTTTACAGAGTTTGCTGACTCCTCGTTATCAGCCAAGTACCTGACTGAAACATCTGGGTATAAAATTATTCCTTAAAAAATTTTGTAGGCATTTCTCCTTGTTTTAGTAAACAATATTGCTTTGGAGAAATGTGAGGACAAATTTTGTTTTTTTTTTTCCCTCCTTCAAAGTGGCTTATCTACGTGACTTCTCATTTAACATCTCTTACTTGTACTCCAAGACCATCCAGAGAAACTGCCACTGGCACCTTATATGCCATGTCCTCACTATTGCAGACATGAGATTTTACTTTTGGCTTCAAAAGGTATGCAAAGTAATTCATAGAAACACCTTGTTGGTTCCTTCTAAAACCTTCAGCCACAGGCATCATCTCTGCTTCCTCCCTTGTGCAAAGCTGCCTGGTTCATCTTCATTGCTTTTGGCAGCTCTTCTTAGTGTTGGGGTTTGGGTTTTGTTTCCTCGTTCACAGAAGTTAGACTATGTATTTTTTTTTGTTTGTTTCTGAGTTTCCTTATTGTGTTTGAAAAGCTTCACAGGAGAGAAGGGGGAGAATACCTCCATCTTGTTACTATAGACCCTTTTTAATTTTCTTAATCTTTGTCTTTACTCTTAAAAAATCAATTTCCATAACCATTTCAGTTAGGCTCTATACCACTGTGTCTTATTTGTAAGTGGTATAGTCACCCATTCTACATGTATCTACCTCATAGGGGTATGTGATCAAAACCTGTTGCACTCGGTACGTAGCAGCAGTATATACAGCAAAGTCTTTGTCTTTAGAAAGCTGGACAAGAGATGGTGGGATGGGTAAGAATAGTGGAAATAGAAGTAATAATCAGATTTCAGATAGTTTGAAGACAGTGCTGAAAGGATTTGTTTTGATGGATATGGGGACAAGAGAAAGAAGAGGTAAAGTAACCCCCAAGTTTTTGGCATGAGAAGCCAGCATGTTAGAGTTACTAAACACTAAATTTTAGAACACCATGGGAAAAAGGGAGGTGAAATGGGGTAGGGGGGTGGGAGAAGGTCATGTACCAAGAATAAACATGAGGCTGGCTTTGAATTTCTAGACAGCAACACAGAAAACTAAAAATAATAGAGCAGTATCTAAAATTCTATGCCCAGACTCTCAATCCAGGGGTGAGGGTAGAATCTGCCCTATGAATTCTTTCTCAGGAAGCTACTTAGAAGATGGGTTCCACCAAAAGAAGGGAGTAAAACAAGAAAGCAGAGAACACAGTAGACAGGAAATGGGAGAGAAAATGAGAAGCCCTGAGGTGACAGCTGCCAAGTTCTGACAGGAAAAGGTCAGAGAATTCCAGAGAGAGATTTCCAAGAAGTTAAAATAAACTACTCGATTTGTTTGTATGTTCTGAGAAGAGACATAAACTTGCAGTGGAGTCTTGGGGTCAAATTAGTGGTAGGTACATATAAAATTAAGTAGTTAAAAAACAAATTTTTAATTCCAGAGACAACAAAAAGTACAAGGAAATGAATAATAATCAAGTCATAATAATGTAAATACAGATGTACCTAAAAACTGTGATAACTAAATTGGGAAGAAATGGGCAAGTGTGAATGTACATGTATGTAAAAGGGTTTAAGAGAACATTCTGACCCTCTGTAGTAAGAAGTTAATTTTTAAAACCGAAAACTTAAGAATTAGCAGTATTAGCAGATCCTTTAGAAAAAATGGAGGTAAATAGTAACACAGTTGAAATTGAGCAGAAAATTAGAATGTGGAAGTATGGAAAGTATAGGTTTTAATATAAGTCTTGCACAGTTATTTACTTAAAATAAGTATGTTTATCTTTAGTAATAAAGTACATCTTTAAAATGTTTCAGTAACTAAGATGTTAAGATAAATAAAGTTTCAATTTATTTCTGGAAGCTATAAATTCATCTTTTGTTGCAGAACTTTTTAAACATTAAAAAGTAACTTTGTGTGGAGCATGCTCCCACAGGCCAGAGGCTGGGGCACGTGGGGTGCACTGCGGGGGGGGGGGGGGGGGCCGTGACTTAATGCTTCCCCAAATGGACACTTGCTGTGTAAAACTATGAAGTATAAGAATAAAAGGTCGATAACAAAACTATAATTTATAATTATATCATTTAGATAAAAATATAAACATATTTTTAGCTTAATAGAGGTTGTAAAAATTAACAAATGACTATCACTTTTTAAATTGGATCGACACGCCTTTTCTATTACTTTTGGAATGTCATTTTTCAGAACAGTATTTTTTTTCTGCATATTCTTCATTCTTGGGGTGGCTTTAAATTGCTAGTAAACCCAGGAGGTTCTAGTTTGGTAGTCCTTTTACACAGTTTGAAGCTGGTAAACCTTGGGGCCTTTTTTCAAGAGAAAACCTTGCTCATTTAGTGATCCAATAAAATTTTCGAAATCAGCAACCTGAAAGAAAACATAAAAAAAAGAGTTTAGCCCAAACAAACAAATTGTAAGGAAAAGAGCCCACTAAAGTAATGTGCAAAATTTCTCTCTCAAAAAGTAATATACAGTTGTCAAGTATCTTGGGCAAAATAAATTATTTGTACTAACAGAGAAAACTGCTTACACATGAACTTTGGATTCTATGATGCAAAGCTAATAAAAATGAAAACTCCAGTATGCACAGAATTTTTAAAAATCAATTTGAGACAGACACATACACAGGTTTGTTGTTCCACTTACTTACACATTTATTTCTGGAAGCTATAAATTCATTTTATGTTGCGGAACTTTTTAAACATTAAAAAGTAACTTTGTGTGGAGCATGCTCCCACAGGCCAGAGGCTGGGGCACATGGGGTGCACTGACGCGGGGGGGGGGGGGGTTGACTGATTTTGTATGTGCCCTGACCAGGGATTAAAGCCACACCTTGACGTGTCTGGATTATACTCTAACCAACTCAGCAATCCAGCCACTGCTGCAGAGAATCTTTTATATTTGTTTTAGCTTAGAGTCTAAACAAAAATTAGACTAGCTTTTGAAATTAAGTGGGCAATTTTCCATTTAAACTGTTTTACAAGGCAGAAAAGGGAAGGGGGATTAAGAAGTACAAATGTCCAGTAATAAAAACAGGCTCAGAGACATTCTGATATCTTGCTCACAAGGGACTGCCCACATGGAAACTGAGCCTTCCAACAGTGTGTCCTCGTAACCATCATGACACTGAAAAACCTTCTGAAAAAAGGTAGGTAAAGATAAAAACTTTTTAAGGCTCTATACAGCTAATTTCACAGCTTAAATAAAACAAGCTTGTTTTTGTTTCGCAAAATGCCTGTTCCATTCTTTTACTCCAAATCTTTTGATATTGAAAAATTCTATTATACATTAATAAAGGCCTGACATTATTATAAAAAAGATTTATTAAGTATTTGGTTTGTCATACCTGAATGTTCAGCTCTTTGGCAATCTGTCGAAGTTGATGAAACTGAAATAAATTATTGTAAGTTCTTTCAGCAATGTTGTTGAGAGCAGAAATAAATCTTTTTGCTGCTGATCTGTTGCTCATTCCAGAACCGTGCTGGGATCGCTCAAAATCTAGGTTCCCAAATTCATCAGAGTAAGTTCCCAGCATGCTTGATGGGAGGGGAATAAAAACAAAGTTACCCAAAGTGACGTGGCTGTAGAAATTTTTACTGCAGGCCTCCAGATTATACTAAGAAAAATGTGGAAGTAGCCATAGGCCTCATGTAGCAGAGATTTAAACATATAATATTTAGTGAGTGGCCACTATGAAATTTACTATGGTATGGGCTGGGGATAAATATATTTTGGACAGTTAACACTTTTTTGAGAAACTCCTGAACTTAAAAAAAGAAATGCATGAAAATAGAAAGTTGACAGACTATAACATAAATACCTGGATTGTTT
Source organism: Trachops cirrhosus (assembly GCA_028533065.1). Lineage (NCBI taxonomy): Eukaryota > Metazoa > Chordata > Mammalia > Chiroptera > Phyllostomidae > Trachops > Trachops cirrhosus. The sequence goes on from CM052547.1 coordinate 68,957,173, forward strand.
TTTTGATCCAGAAAAAAAATTTAAACATACTAAATTTAGACTTTACTGGATAAAGATGTGTTCCCAGCTCCCAGTCCAGCATCTGGCAAATAAAAGGTGTTTAAAAATACTATAGGAATGAATTAAAGGGTTCTGATGACTTGTAGTAATCATTGTTAGATCCTAAAGGATATACCTATTACCTCCCATTCTCTGCTGCCCCCTCTTATTTTCACAGTATCATCAAGAGAAGAAAAAAAAAAACGCACTTGACAATAAATGTTAGCCAGAAGTCTGGAAACACCAGTTTGATATATTTGGCCATCCTCTCTAATACAACCCAATTCCTGAGTCCTTGCCTGAATTCTGTGTCTGTATATTGGGACAGATATCTCACAGTCAAGTTTAGAGGCAAAGATGTTGTTTAATCAGGAATTAGTCAAACAAATTGATCACCTACTAAGCAGTGGGCTTATCGTAGATGAACAAAAAGGTACAATCCCTGTTTGTTTGTTTTTTTTTTTTTAAGATTTTGTTTATTTTTTGAGAGAGGAGAAGGGATAAGAGAGAGGGAGAGAAACACGATTGGCTGGTTCTCATAAGTGCCCCTATCAGGGACCGAACTCATTTGTGTCCTGCCCGGGAATCAAACTGGTGACCTTTCACTTTGCAGAACAGTGCCCAACCAACGAGCTGAGCCACACTGGGCGGGCCTAATTCCTGATCTTAAAGAGCTCAAAGGAATGAGTTTAAAGGATTACTAAAAACAGAACTTCATTTCATTTTCTAAAATAGGTAAAAGCCTACTTGAAAGAGAATGAACTGCACAAATAGGAATAGTGTCATTCAAATAAGACTAATAAATAAGACTGATAAGACAGATGAGTATGTGTTTCCCTCTGCAATACAGTATAATCTTACTTAAGGCTTTAAAAAATATATTTATTTAGAGAGAGGAGAAAGAGAGGGAGAGAAACAACGATGCGTGAGAGAAAACATCAGCTGCCTCTTGCTCACCCTCAACTGGGGACCTGGCTTGCAACCCAGGCATGTGCCCTGACTGGGAAATCAAACCAGCAGCCTTTTCGTCTGCAGGCCAGTCACATCAACCAAAGCAAGGCTTTATAATTAATTACTCTACCATATAATTTTATCATATGCTTATTTCTCAGATGTCAAAAATGCTTTAGGATACATTAATTAATAATTGTTAATATTTTCCTTAATTATATTTAGCGTATGCTATCTCATTTGGTCCTCTCAACAATCCTAAAACTTAGGAACTATTCTTATTCCCATTTTACAGATGAAGAAAAAAAGTCTAGTAAAGTTAACTGTCTTGCCAAAAGTTACAATAGCTATGTAACTTCTGACACATCGGGGATTTAAATCTGAGCTACATGCTTCAGATTTGAAGAAAGATAATGTAAAATATTTTAGCTACTTTCCTGAAATAGAAAAAACTCACAATAATCTCTCACATTTAAAGGGTAGTTCTGGAAATAAAAAAAGAGTGGCATTGTCCTCTTCTGTGTCCTAGTATATTTTTAACTTTAAGAGAAAGCTTTGTGAACTGTTGCCAATACACATTTCATTTTTACAGCTGTGTGCTCTCATAACTATGATAAACTATATCACAGTTCAGATTTTTCTTATTTAGGCTTATGCTTCCCAGTTAAAATGTAGTTTAACTATACATTTTAGGTTTAAAATCACATTTAGGGCAAACATTCAAAAGCTGAAGAGATGAGAACTCTGAAATGAGATAATGAATGGAAGATGATTACTAAGGTCAACTTGACCATCGAAGAAACATTTAATGAGGGCCTGCTGTGCACTAGGCATGATGCTGGGCCCTGGGAACACACTGGTAAATGCAACAGGTAAGTTCCCTGCTCTCAGAGAGTGTAGACTAAGGACAGCAAGCATGTTAAGTGTAACAAAACAGAGAATTCACAATCTAGTCTCAATGTGTTTAACTGGGTCTTAATCTCTAGCACGGAAATTGTGCCAGGTAATTCCAATCAGTTGGAATCAATCTATTTTATCTGAAAATTTTTATAAAAGCCAGTAAAAAAAAATGTTCTATTTAGGGAAACTGTATCTCAAGACAAGTCAGGGAAACTGGTAATCTCATGTAGGTACTGTTTACACTTAATAATGACACCTCTTTTTTCGGGAGTCCAGAAGTAAACTGACAGCCTAAAATAACTCAGATTTACCAGCAGGGCTACTTTGAGAAGCAGTAGAAACAAGTTCAACAAGGAAATGCCCAAGAGTTCCTCTTGGATGGAAAAGCACATGCAAACAGTGTATAAATGATTACTGAGACATACAGCATTTTTATTGAAAAGGTAATTAAAGCATAATTTATTTTGCTAAAGTCTAAGCTCAGATATAAGAACTAATTGATGGCCTGCACAGACCAGTGGATTTATTGTGGACAAATACCAGATGGCTGCTTGAGGCAAGTCTGGGGTCTCAGGCCTCGGGAAACTGAGTAAGGGTAAAGCCTCAAAAAGAGAATGTTACAGTTAAGAGAGAGGGTGATCAGAGTAGTTTGACCCTTGATTTGCTTGACAGCCAACATTCTATGAAGTGGAACCACCTGACATTTTCAGTAGACTCAGGCACCAGAAGACCCAAAGGGTGAGAGATCATTAAAAGGAAAAAAGAAATGGCAATCTTAGCTTGACCCCAAAAGTGGAGAGTTTAAGCACAAAATACACAGAGATACACACTCTAGACTATAAGTAAAGAGGCAGCTTCTCATCATTAAATAAGTCCCTGTTGGTCCTTGTTTTAATTAGGAAAAAAAGAATCCAAATTTTCTGGAATTTTGGTTAGGTTCAGTGACTTACTTTTCTAATGAAAAAAGTGATTACTGTTAGGGCAGTTTCAGATTTCTTACTCATCTGGTCTCCTACAGGAAGTCAGGAAGGCAACTGGTATTTGTGGCCATTCCTTTGTATGGAATACTTTTGAAGTTCATATGTCAGCCACTTGGCAGCATGTTGTATGAGAAAGTCTGGTAATTCCTACACTATCTGGCTGCTTATAAATGGCAACTAGAGGGTCCCCAACAATGAAGTCCACTGGAGATGGAAGAAAGCAAGCTTGGTAAAGCCTTCACCTGTAAGACCCCTCAAAACCTAGTACTGAATCACATACAAGAGGAAACTGATGGTTCAATACTTTATGATGCTAAACCAGTAAGATATTTTGATATTCAGATTCAAGGTACTGTGTTAGGAATTGTTTGAAAGGGATGTTATTTATGATTTTACTCATTGTGAGTCAGTGCTCTGGCACCAAGAATCATTAAGAGCTGTCAATTCTTGAGTCTTTAGAGCTTTCAAAGACTGTAACCTCACTGTTGCTAACAAATTATGACACACAGAATTAAAAGATAAAGGTTCCCTTTGTCCACAGGCTGCATATAGGGCAAAAAACAAATGGCAGGATAATGCTTAGATCTTCAAGAGGGAGCGTGGGTGCCCTTCTTTCTGCCCATACAGCACGCTTCTAAAGGCGTCAGAGGGAACCGAATGGCCTCCAAGGACCTGCCAGTACCAGCTGGGGAATGAAGAGACAGCCATGTAAAGTCCTTCTCTGAGGAGAGGAAGAAAGGGATCTGCAGCTTACAGCTACCAGAAAATTTAAATGAAAAGAAAACACAAAAGACTAGACCCAAGAAATCCTTTGAAAAGGATAATAATTTTGGAAGCTTATGATCTATAATGTGAGATCTGCCAGTTTTTTAAACCTTCAGTGTGTGGTATGGATCAGAGAAAGGGAGATCTGCTCAGTGTCATGTTAATATCATCAAAGCTAGAGCTATTGGTCATAAGTACAGTGTTAATTACCAAGTGTTCACTAATGTGTCAGAACCATATTTGTCACTTTTTATAGCCTTGTTGCCAGGCTGTACCTCAGCCCCATCCTTTGTGAAGTGTTTTACACAGAAGGAGACTGAGACACGGAATCTAACCTGTGGCAGCTCCAGGTCAGACTCGAAGGCCTATGCTCTTCCTGCTATGCTGTGCCACTTTTACTCAGAGCCAAAGAGGAACAACTCGGCAGAGTCACCTGGTTCTGACTCCAAGCAAGCCCCAGAATAGGGGCTCTCAGGGCAAAACCAAAACACACTTACTTTTGAATTGCTTAACAAAGTAATTTCACCCTTAGATTAACATATATTTTGGCCTTGGAAAAGTAGATTCCTAACATTTATATTTAATTGCTATGAGAACATATTAAAAAGAGCTAATTTCTAAATTATGATACATACACAATGGAATACTATGCAATTATAAAAAAATAAAAGGAAGCTCTTTAGGCACTGATATGGAATGATCTCAAAGATGCACTGAAAATGAAAAAAAATGTGGTATGCTACCACTTCTCCATTAAGAAAAAAGAAGAATATACAGATACAGAGTTCTGGTAGGTATTTTATACCTGAAAGTCATAACACAAAAGATTTGTTGTCACCACTGGAGCAAGAGAAGGCTGAACAAGGTAGCTAGTAAACAGGGTAGGAGGAAACTTTTTCCACTGTATACTTTTTGAACTTTGGAATTTTGAAGTTTATGAATCTATGAACCTATTAAAAACTATGAACTGAAAGAAAAACCCATCTAAAATAATCAGCTTTTGCTTTTACTGATTAAAAACATCTATATCTAAGGTAGACATATATGATCAGCTCAAATATAATTTTTCTTCTTTTTTACTTCCTGGGAATCATGATCTATCAAATGACAAAATGCAAAGAATAAAATTTAGCAATATTTGTTAAAATCCTAAAGTGTTTATTTATCCTTGGACCCAGAAATATCATTTCTGAGAATTTCTCATACAGGCATACACCTACCCATATATGAATTATGTTACAGACATTACTCATTGTAACATTATAAGAAGAAAATAATGGAAAATGTGTATCTAGTAGCAATAGGGAACTAGTTAAACTCTGGCATATCTAAATAATAGAATACTATTTAGGATTTCAAGGTCCGGTCAAGATGGAGGCGTAGGTAAAAACATTTTGCTTCCTTGCACAAAGGAGGATAACAACCAATTTAAAAACAATAAACAACCAGAACTGCCAGAAAATCAAACTGCACGGAAGTCTAATAACCAAGGAGTTAAAGAAACATTCATCCAGACTGGTAGGAAGGGCAGAGATGGGCAGCCAGGGCAGAGAGGACATGTGACAAAGTGGCGGACCATGCAGGTGAGGCAGGGGCTGACTGACCCAGATTCCCACATTCATGCACAGATAAACCAGGAGGAACAACTGGGGAGCAAGACAGACTGTGAAACCCAGAGTTCCAGTACGGGAAACTAAAGACTCAAAACCTCTGAACCTCTGGCTGTAAAAATCAGTGGGGGTTGCACGAGTGTAAGAAACTCCCAGTCTCACAGGAGCATCCACTGGGAAGGCCCACGGGGTCCTAGAATGTACACAAGCCCACCCACCTTGGAATCAGCACTTGAAAGGGCACAATCCACTTGTGGGAAACTAAAGAAGTGACGGGAAGGAAAGTGGGGCAACAGCCAAGCAAGCGGCATTGTTCTCTCTCTAACCCCTCCCACACAGAGAACACCACAACAGTGAAGAGGGTTAACCCACACTGACAAATGCTTAAGGCTCAGCCCCTTTCTATATAACAGGTGTGCCAAGACAGAGAAATATGGCCCAAATGAAAGAATAGATCAAACCTCCAATAAAAGAACTAAGTGGTGAGGAGACAGACAATCCATCAGACGCAGAGTTTAAAACACTGGTAATCAGGATGCTCACAGAAATGATTGAGTTCAGCTGCAAAATAAAGGAAGAAATTAAAGTTATACAAAGTAAAATATAGGAAAACATACAGGAACCAATAGTGAAGGGAAGGAAACTGGGACTCAAATCAATGATTTGGAACAAAAACAAGAAATAAACATCCAATTCAAACAGAATGAAGAAACAAGAATTCAAAAAAAATGAGAAGATGCTGAGGAACCTCTGGGACAACTTTAAACATTCCAACATTGAATGCAAGAAATTAAAACTTATTTGAAAAAATAATGAAGGAGAACTTCCCCAATCTGGTTAAGGAAATAGACATACAAGTCCAGGAAGCTCAGAGAGTCTCAGAGAAATTGGATCCAAAAAGGAACACACCAAGACACATCTAAGTTACCCAAGATTAAATAAGGAGCAAATCTTAAAAGCAGCAAGAGGAAAGGAGACAGTTACCTACAAAGGAGTTCCCATAAGACTATCAGCTGATTTCTCAAAAGAGACCTTACAGGCAAGAAGGGGCTGGAAAGAAGTATTCCAAGTCATGAAAGGCAAGGACCTACATCCCAGATTACTCTATCCAGCAAAGCTATCATTTAGAATGGAAGGGCAGATAAAGTGCTTCCTAGATAAGGTAAAGTTAAAGGAGTTCATCATTACCAAGCCCTTATTATAGGAAATGTTAAAGGGACTTATCTAAGAAAAAGAAGATCAAAACTATGAACAGTAAAATGACAACAAACTCACAACTATCAACAACTGAACCTAAAAAACAAAAACTAAGCAAACAACTAGAACAGGAACAG
>CM052547.1:68964251-68983963 GCA_028533065.1 Trachops cirrhosus
TAAATAAGTAAAACATTAAAATTTTTAATCTTACCTATATTTCATAATTTCAACTATATCCTCAGCATCTTCTTTGGTTGCTTGCTCTCTCAATTCCAACCTCGCTCGTGCCTTTGAAAGAGAACAACTATTTTTAGATAACAAAATATTATAGATATATTTAACATTGTTTGAGCAGGGATAGTTATATCTAGGCTTTCATTTATTCATTTTACACAAAAACTGGCTTTTGGAGAAGGGAGCTATAATATGAAAGTCAGAACTTTAAAAAGTGATTTGAAAACCCGAGTATGAGAATAATCACTCATTTAAAATATGGATTAGCACTCACTTTGGCAGGACATACATTAAATACAGATTAAAACCAATTTTTATCTACTAACATATCTTTCTGTGTTCATTTCAGAAGATTTGATTATGAAATATACTTGGTTTTTTCTTGCCTTTTACTTTCAGGAAGTCATACCTAATCAATTTGTTAAAACAACAAAGAGGAGTTAAAAAGATTTTAGACGCAAAAAGCCCAAGCCCTGGCCCAGCTAATTTTAACTGCCAGTGTTCTCTTAGTGTTCCAGACATAGTAGCTGCGAATAGACATTACTGCTGCTAGAAAAAGCGGCAGTATTATTATGGATCTGTCATCTACCAAATCAAATACTCAAGGTATTTGACACATTCAATGTTCTCAAATACTCAGCTTTAAATTCTAACATCCATAGTTAACCTAACCACTCTTCACACTATCGGAGTTTCCTAAGTGTCATTATAAAAAACAACAAAAAACAGTTGCATGGTAAGCAACTGGTCCTGTGCCTAGAAAGAAGTGGCTCTTTATAGTTAACAGATATGACCAAACCTTTAAAAAAATTAATTTCTAATGCCTCCCAATAAAAAGAAAAACCAAATCAGTCATGCAGAAGAATGAGAGAAATCCTATTACTCCTCTGTCCTCTTTATTATTTTATTTACTGATTTGAGAGAGAGAGAGACAGACAGACAGACATCGATTTGTTGTTCCACTCATTTATGTATTCATTGGTTGATTCTGACTGGGGATCAAACCCACAACCTTGGCATATAGGGATGACACTCCAACCAACTGAGCTACCCAGCCAGGGCCTACATAGCCTTTCTTAAGCTAAGAAAATATCAACTTAAACAAACCTCTGTTAATCGAATCAAAGATTCCAGCTGCCTAGTAGTGATTGGTGAGCTATTTAATCGCTGGCTTTGTTTCCGGAGCTCAAGGTAAAAGTCTTGAAGAATTTGAGCAGCTTCCACGGATAACCTTGGATAGACATACTGACGAGCGTAACCAATGTACTTTCTCAATAGCTGGTGGGGAATTGGATCTATTGTTTCTCCAGGAACCACCTGACACATGATAAAAAGGCCCAAGAATACAAGGATAAGTGGCAACTAAAATCTTTCAGCTAAAATAACTTGTGTAGATAAATATAAAATTCAAAAAGACTCTCAAGTAAGCCAAACACACTAGTTCTAGCTCTTGGTCTAGTTAATATAGATTAATTCAAATAATACTGTATTATAATGTAAAAGGTGTGGTATGAAAGTTTATATGCTCCTGCTCTACAATACGCAACACACTGAACTCTGACATTCAAACAGAAGTGAACTGAATGATTAAGAAGAAACATTTGTACCTTTAGTCTTTCTGATAATGGTTTATCAGAAACCACTTCAAGTACAGAAGTATTTGAATCTTGACTATTCAGACGAGCTACTGTGGCACTGGTAACAGTTCTCTGCTTTCCAGCTCTTATTGCAATTACATGTTCAGAGAGTAAGTGATCATGATCCTCATTGGGGGTGTCTAACAGGATAAAGACCAAATCAAATCTGGATAGCAGGGCACTCCCCATTCTAAAGAGGCAGGAAAGAAAAAAGAAACAATGATTGGCATTAAAACAAACTGAAAACCTAGAAAACTCGTTTATTACTCAAGTTGCACGTAGAACTTTAAAAAGGTTTGAGGCTACAGAAACAAGCAACAGCTTTTGAAGAACACACCCACCAACTCCAGAGACATCAGGCCATATGCCCTTCAACATGTGCACAGCCTTATACGAGCCAGAAAAACTGAATTATCTTCTGGAGGGCAGGCCCCTTGTAGTACAAGCTTCCCCTGCTAGGTGAGTGTTCTAGGAACCCATCTGTATCAGTGTACTAGCTGCTGTTGTCGTTAGAGGCTGCATTTGGCTTCAGTGAATTTTTTTTGGAAGACAACACGTTTGCCCATTTTACGATGGGTGATTTACAAGTGCACCTGCCCATACAGTGCTGAGTGTTCTACAGTTTTTGACCAAAAATGGTATGACCCCTGTGCCCCACCCTCCCTATTCATCTGATCTTGCCCCAAGCAACTCCCCCCTCCCATGAAAAATGTCCTCAAAGGGAAACATTTAGCTGATGCGGAAGAGGTAAAACAAAAAACAGCAGAAGCACAAAAAGCATCAAAATTGACAGGTTCAAAACCTGTTTTGAGCCGTTGAAAAAATGTCTTGATAGGTGTATTGCATCAAATGGAAAGTACTTTGAAGCTGACTGAAGTTTAAACATGTAAGACTAAATACACAATTTTTTATAAATAAATTCCAGGGTTTTTTGGGCCAGCCCTCATATGTACCATCCTTTGGTAGGTTGAGTACATGGCCCTTTCTTACCAGCCAAACCACTGAATTCTTCTCTGTGTTCTATATCACTCCCTATGATGTAGGATCTTTGAATTTTTAATGCTAGAATGCTACACGATATATCAGAAGTATCTAGTTGCGTTCTTAATCTTTTATATCTGTTGCCTCACAAACACTAAGTCTCGAAGCATTTATGCCCATTTAGAAGCAAAAAGCCCATTTTTTTTCTTAAAGAAGCATCTAATTAGTCATTCTAATAAAAATGCAGTATTCCATTTAATCATCTCTGAACCCACTAATCAGATAACTCTTCTGAGACAAGAAAACTGAAATCTAGAGTGATGAACAAATTTGACCAACATCCCAAAGCAGGCTTCTGGTACCACTAAAGTCCAGAATCTATGTCCCCTGGATCCTTTAGGATCCTTCTGATCTTTCCAATATAGCCCTTTCTCTTTTTACTAAGAAAAACTAATAAATTGACTTTTTTGGTGGTGGTGCTGATGCAAAAATACCCAGAATCTCAAAGTACAATTATGTATTTTACCATGTACCATTTCTACATTAGAAGTAATAATTACATTAATAAACATTAGAAAATTAGCTTTTTTCCCCCATAAGAATTAAAGGTTCCAGTTTTTCATCTGAGGCATTCTTTTGTCTTTTTCTCCCTTTGTATCATTTAAGTCTATTTTCCCCTCCCCGTTCATATTGTACAATCTGTAGGACAAATTAGAAGAGAAAGCACATACACATACAGATACAAACATTGTTTTTGGAAAAAAGTGGGATCATACTACATATATGAGTATATCATGTGTTCTTTTCACTTAACAGTAAAGCACAAATGTGTTCTCCTATCCGTACTTACAAAGCTCCTTTACACTGTACAATCTTACTACGTAATTTAACCAGTTCCCTGTAGATGAACATTTTAAGTTGTTTCCAGTCTCTGCCAATGATAAACAATGCTGTAATACTCACCCTGTAAACAAACATTTTTGTGCACCTGTGCGACTGTTTTTGTGAGTGCAGTTCCTAAGAGAACTGGCAGGAACTAAATGTGTACATTTATAATGGTGATAAACATGCCAACTTGTCCTTCAAAATGCTAAATTCTCGATCCCCTTGCCAATAATGATTTTAATATTTAAAATGCTTGCCTCTGGATGATATCAATAGTACTTCATTGTTTTAATTTGTAGTGTTCAAACACATTTTATACATTTATTATAAACCTGTAATGTCTATGAACTACCCATCATACCCTTAGTTATCTTTTTCGTATTGCCTTATAGGGATTCAGTACACTAAAGGTATAAATGTTTGAAGAAACTTACTTTAAATTCTCAGAAACTGTTTTGGCTTTATTGTAATGTCCTCCAACTGGGTTTGCAGCCGCAATAATGGAAGTTCTTGCAGGGAGGCTACAAACCATGCCAGCCTTTGCAAGACTAATACTTTGCTGTTCCATGGCTTCTAACAAGGCTTGATGTTGACTTCCCATTTTATCAAATTCGTCTATTCCACAAATACCTATAATCACAGTAAAATAATACATTAAAAAGTGTCCTTTGGTCAAGTTCTAAATCTTATGGAGTGGAAATTATTCCACAATGAATGATATCTCCATTGTTTTCAGCAGTTAAAATGATAACATTTCATACAATAAAGGACTTCTGATTGTTTCATTGCAAATAAAACATCTTATTTAGCTTTTTAAAATAAATTTTATTTTATTTTTTATTTTAGAGAGAGGTGAAGGGAGAGAAACGTCAACGTGAAAGAGAAACATCAATTGGTTGCCTTCCGTACGCACCCCAACTGGGGACTGAACATGTAACCCAGGCATGTGCCCTGCCCGGAAATCAAACAAGAGACCTTTCAGTCTGTGGAACAATGCCCAACCCACTGAACCATACAAGCGGGGGCTTATTAAACTAACTTTTATGTGATATTTATTCATTCAACATTTTCCACAGGGACAGCGCTATGCTGTGAGGGTTACAAAAATTAAGAACATATGAAAGTGACCCTTGAAAAAACTTAAAGGCTTAAATTGAAACAGGTGAGATAAGATACCATATTTTGCTGTGTATAGTGTGCATTTTTTTTGCTCAAATTTTTTGAGGGAAAAATAAGGATGCTCATTATACATGGGTGGTACTAATTCTGTATCCATATAAATGTTTTAAATTCTTTTATTTATGCTTATGCATTAAAAGTGTAACTCTAGAAAGCAATAATGATATCTGTATGCAAAATAATACCCTGGAATGTGATCATTGGTTTTGTTGAATTTATGACAAAGTTGCAATGAAAGCAGTTTCAGCCAATGAATGATTCAATGAAACGAAACAAAGAGCAACATATTCTCATACACAGAGCAAGACAGACAATTCCAGTTGTGATCCACTTGATAAGATAGCTGGTGCCAACTTTATTACCACTGGGTGAACAGTGTGAGATTTGTTTTCATACATTATAGGCGGGAGAAATTACTGGAAAATCTCTGGGAAAATGTCAAAACGGTTTTCGTACACTGCAAGCTTTAAACTAAAAGTTATTAAATATGCTAAAAAGCATGGCAACAGAGCTGCTGAGAGACACTTTGGACCTCCTCCCACAGAGAGTGTCATCAGACTGTGGAGGCAACAGGAAGAAAAGCTTCTCCAGATGCCAAGACAGAAGAAGGCAATGAGAGGGAAACCACCAAAGTGGCCAGAGGTGGAGCAGGAGGTGAGGACCTGGATTCTGAAGCAGTATCAAACTGGGATCTCTGTTTCGACCAAGATGATACAAGAAGAAGGTAAAAGGATTGCACAAGAAAAAAACATTGATGATTTCTCAGGAACACCTAAATGGTGCTTTAACTTTATGAAGAGAGAAGGTTTGAGCATGAGAACACAAACAAACCTTGCCCCAAAACTTCCAGCAGCATATGAGAAGCAGGTTTTGGAATTTCATTCTTATGTTATCAATCTTCGAAAAACTTACAACTTTGAGCTGTCCCAAATCGCCAATATGGATGAGGTCCCACTCACATTTGACATGCCATCCAACAGAACTGTGGACGTCAAAGGAACAAAGACCATGGCTGTTAAATCTAGTGGTCAAGAGAAAATACATTTCACTGCTGTTCTAGCCTGCTGTGCAGATGGGACAAAGCTACCACCTATGATCATCTTTAAAAGAAAAACATTTCCAAAGGAAAAGATTCCAGGTGGAGTTACTGTCCACATTCATGAAAAAGGGTGGATGAATGAAGAAGGCATGAAAATCTGGTTTAACGAAGTCTGGTCACGAAGGCCTGGAGGATTACTTAAAAAAACAGCTTTGCTTGTTCTTGATCACTTCAAAGCCCATGTTACACACAGTGTAAAAGCAATTGCAGCGGACTTGAAAACCCAACTTGCTGTGATACCTGGTGGACTAACTAGCCAACTACAACCTCTTCATGTGTCAGTAAACAAGCTCTTTAAGGACCTAATGAAGAAAGAGTGGACGTCTTGGATGCAGTCAGCTGGTAATGATTTATTACCTACAGGCACAATCAAGGAAGCATCGATTGCCCAGGTTTGTGACTGGATCCTAAGATCGTGGAACAGTGTCAAGAAGGAAGTGGTTGTGAAATCATTTAAAAAATGTGGCATCAGCAATGCTTTGGATGGAAGTGAGGATGACGAAATTTACTGGGATGAGGAAAGTGACTCTTCAGAAGACACCAGTACTGTAGAAATCGAAGAAGATGATACTTCTGATATTGATAGTGACGGAGAGTTCTTGGCCTTCTATGATGTGTAAATATCATAAATTTGTTACCGGTACATAAAATGTCTCATACCTTGTATCTGTTCTTGTGTTTTGTAATTATTTGTTACATAAAATTTCTTGTACCACAGTATGTTCAAAAATAAATGCTAAAATTCCTTTATAATACAAAAAAAGTATCCAAATATAAATAATTGAATTTAAAAATTAAAACAAAAGACTTTTTTTCCTGAAAGTATGGCCCCAAAATGTGGATGCTCATTATACATGGGAGTGCATTATACACAGCAAAATATAGTGTATACATATTTAAGATCGTATACTTCACCAACTACAAAAGATACCCGTAATTATACAAGATAAGTTTTCTGGGGATGGTAGAAAGTTAAAAGAAGAAGGGAAATCTGGAAAGCTTTTAAGAAAAAGGTGATTTTTGAGCTGGGTTTTTTGGGTCTCATAATTTGGGTTTCTTAGGGCAGTGTAATTTGAAAAGAAAACCATGGGCTCTAAAGTCAGAAGGTTAGAGTACACTTCCCAGCAGTACCAGGTAGTGACTGTGCGACTGCAGGGAAATCACTCTCAAACATTACTACCTTGTACTATTTTTCTCCCTTTTTCCCCATATATGTGCAACATGTTAGGCGGTCATTTCCAGAGGGTGTTGCTGTGGTTAAACCTCCCTTAACCACTCTATGAGCAAGTAAGCACGCCAGCTCAGAGGTCAGTCCATCTCTCTCTGGAACTTACAGTATTACTGGAAATTCTCGTGATTACTGTTTCAGTTCCTCAGGAGTGGGGACAGTGTATAAACAAAGTCAAGTTGCTACTTTCACTGCCACTTTTCAAAGTTTTTAAAGTAGGAGTGGGTAAACTTTTTCTCTACAGGGGCAGATGTAAATATTTCACATTTTGCGAGCCTGTCACATATTCTTGGTTTTTTGGTTGCTCATTATTAATACTTTAAAAATATATAAACAATTTTTTTGCTTATGGACTACACTAAAAGAGGCTGAAGGCCGAATTGACCTGTGGACTAAAGTTGCTGATCCTGGTTTTAAAGCATTAAGTTTAAACCTTGAAAATTTTAAACTCTCTTTTCTTTGGCTACAATTGATAAATCTTGTTGCTTTTTTTAAAAACTATTTTTTGGTAATTTCATCAGATACTGAAGAAGGGAAATATAAAACAGTCCTATTTCTCCTTCTTTCCCCTGTAAGTGTTCAGGAAAGGTGTTAGCAGGACTCTGTATTTGTTTTTAGGACCCAAGCTCTACTAACATTCCTCTGTATTTTAACTGTGTGACTTTTACCAACATAGTGTTGGCTTATCTATCTATATTTGGAAGAAAAGGCAGTAGGCTCTTACCACTCCATGTCTTAAATCCCACTGGCTATCTGTATAGCTAAATCCCACATCACCTACAACTTATAATTAATGAAAAGTTTGACAGTTTCACAATGAGTATCCTCTTCTTATTTATTATTTTCTTCATCTGGTAACTGAATAAAAATACTATCACTTCTAATGAGCAAAGATTGATCAAATCTGTACTTTGCTCTAGTTATGTGGGATATAGCACTGAAACACAAAATTCTCTGCTCCTGTGAGGCTTACATTCTATTTGGTGTAGAGAGGCAGACTATTAAAAAGTAAACCATATAATATATTAGAAGGTACTAAGTGCTATAGAAAGAAAAGGTAGAGTAGGGTAAGGAGAATAACATCTGCTGTTGGGGATGGGGGTTATAATTTAAAATGTCGTGTATAAGGAAGGCCTTGTTGAGGTGCCAACATCTGAGCAAAAATTTGGGAGAGGAAAGGGAACAAGCCTTGCAGATATATCTGGTGTAAGAATATTCCATGCAAAGAGGAGCAAAAACAAAGGTCCTGATGCAAGACTGTGGTGTGCTTGGTGTGCTGATGATGGTCATGATGAGCGCAAGGAGGCCACTGTGGCTGGAGAAGGGGGAAATAAGAAGGAAGTAGAAGGTAATGAGGCAGAAGAGGTGATGAAAGGCCTGAATGTGAATGGCCCTGGGCTACTATCAATACTTGGGCTTTCACTGAGACAGGGAACCACTGGATGGTTTTGAACAGAAGAAGAAAATGATTTAAGTCTTAATGGCATTGCTCTGACTTAAGAACAGGAAGGGCAAGGATAGTCATAGGCACCACAATAGGAGATCACAGTAATAATCCACGTGAGAGACCAGGGTAGCAGTAGTAGAGAAGGGGTCGGATACTGGATATATAGTTCACCCCTGAACACAGGGATAAGGGTGCTGGACCCCCATGTCAGTCAGAAATCCACATACAACTTTTGACTCCCCCCAAATTTAACTGCTAATAGCCTACTGTTGACCTAATCGATATCATAAATAGTTGATTAACATCTTTTGTGTGTAATATGTATTATATACTGTATTCTGACAATAAAGTTAGAAAAAAAACATTTACAGTACTGTATGTATTTACTGAAAAAACATATGGCTGATAGAGGGGGCAAAGAGGGAAAATTGAGACAACTATAATAGCATAAACAATAAAATATTAAAAAAAGAAAAGAAAAAATCCACATATAAGTGGACTCATGCAGTTCAAACCATGTTATTCATAGATCAAATGAATTTACAAGGTAGAGCCAACAAGATTTGTTGACAGACTGGATGTGGGGTATGAGAAAAAGTCGAGGATGACTCTACATTTTGTGACTTGAGCAAATAGAATAGAACTGTCATTTACTAAACTGCAAAAGATTATAAAAAGAATAGATTTGAAGGGAAAGATCAGGATTTTGGTTTTGGATATGTTAAGATGAGAGAGTTGTAGAGATATTGCATAGACCATAAGAAGCATGTGCCTGGAATTCAGAGGCAAAGAAATATAAATTTGGAAATTTTCCACATATAGGTAAGTAAAGTTGTAAGACTAAGATCATCAAGAAGGTAAATACAGACCAAGACGAAAAACAGAACAAAAACTAAGCACTCTGAGGTGCCCACCAGTTAAGAGGCTGGAGAGATGAACAAGTCAAGACCAAGAAGGAAAGGTGGATGAAGAAAGAAGAAAACCAGAGGAGTGCGGAGTCCTGGAAACAAAGTCATGGAGAGGGCGGTGACCGGCTCTGTCAAACACGGCATGGGTACTGGACTCAGAAATGTGGAGGTCACTGGCACACTGGAAGGGACAAATGACTTTAAATGGACTGGAATCTGGGCACAGCCTAACAAATGCATAGGAACAAGTTTTTCCAACAGGGTTAAAGCATCACAAAAATTTAGGTAACAAAGCTTGGTTGAGGATTTGTTCATGCTGAGCCCTCTAACTGGATTTGTTATAAATTATCAGTCAAATACTGAAAAAACAAACAAACAAAAAAGAAACACCCTTATGAGTTAAAATACAGCAAAACTTTCAATTTTAAGGTAACAGCTCTAAACTCTTATTGCAAGTCCTCTGAGAGCAAAGGATAACATTCACCTTTTTTTAGTTCCAAGGCATCTAGAACTATTCTGAGCTAATAGTAATGCACTCAATAATGCTTTACTGTGCACCTATGTACTAGGCAATAGGAATGTGGTAGTCAAAATACCCAATCCCACTGCACCCTGTAAAGCTTAAAACAGGCCTTGAAACAAACCACAAATGTAGAGTGTTATGACATGGGAAGTGTTGGGAGCTATACCTCTTTAGCCTGACTTTTAATTTTTACGTATAATTGTATCTGCTGCAAGATTCTGAATATGAATGACATTATGTACCAGTTCAGTTCTATAGTATCAATATAAATAAAAAAGATAGTACTGTATTTCTAGTTAATTTTTCTGGCATTCATTCTCAACTCACTGGTTGGGACAGTGCTGCCCAAATGCCTCTTGAACAGGATATAAAGAAACTGACTGAAAAGGAAAAGACATTTTTTAAAAGCCCAGAATTATCATCATCATCTTTGGTCTCTTACCTTGATCACCAAGTACTAGGGCACCAGCTTCCAAAGCAAAATCTCCTGAGGAACTATCCTTTGAGAGAGTTACAGTCAAACCAGAGGTGGTTGTGGTATTACCACAAACATACACACCACGTGGAGCGATACTGCATACTGCCTGAGGAAACAAAAAATTTAAGAGAATCACCCAAAGTAAAGGGAAATAATAGCTAATATATTGCAATTGCTCACAAATGTTAGCTATATGCCAGGTAGTCTTCTAAGAGCTTTAGCCTACAATTTTCACCATCCTGGTAAGAAGGTATTACTACATCCCCATGTACTGACACAGGAACCCACGCCTGCAGAGAGTGAGTAGCTCACACAGCTACAAAGGTGTGAAGTCAGGATTCCATCAGACCCAGACAGGCTGATTCTGATGTCTGTGGTCATGAGAATATTCTACACAACTCCCATTTTATGCTTCCTGTTCAAGTTCAAACAGCAAAAATGTGGGTACCAATTTTAATTTCAGTCTCTAATGTTTCATTAAACATCAAGTAATAAAGTGGTTCAATGATGCTTGCCTTCTGAGTAAATAATCTACAGCAGATCAAAAGAGTCATCAACTAGCACAACAGTTAAAAACAAGGACCTCTGGTCAGGCAGGCCTGCTTTAACCCTGGCTCTACCATGTACTGGCTATGTGGCTCTCAGAACTCTCTGAGCTTCAGCTTCCTTATGTTTTATCACATAACGTCCTGAGGAATAAACGAGATCATGGATGGAAGGCACTTCACCTAGTACCTGGCACACAGTAAGTGCCCAGCGCAAGGCCGCTGTACACGGCTATGTACTGTACAACTTCAGGAGACAGCGCCCACAGTGTTATCTACGTCAGTGTGATCTAGACTTGGGTCGTGAACGACCCAAGGGACCCTATGGTGCCTAACTTATAAGAATAGCTGTAATTATTTTTGTTACTTGTAATTCCTATTTTGTTAGTCTTAGAGTACAACGGTTTACTAAATGGTCAGAACAAAAGGAGATTGAAAATACAAAGTAACTGACTCATAACGATTAAGTGTTAGCCTGACTTTTAAAAACCCTGGCTTAGTGGGACTAGCAGATTTATACACAATACCCTCCACTATTTACAACACTTAATTTCCACCAATATTACAACTTCTATTTTTAAATTGAGCCAGTGTGGTTTTTTTTTTGTTTTGTTTTCAGGGGTTTTGTACTTACCCTCACCCAAGAACATTATTTTTTCACTGCTTTTAGAGAGAGAGGAAGGGAAAGAGAGAAACATCACTGCAAGAGAGAAGCATTGATTGGTTGCCTCCCATACACGCCTGGACTGGACATTGCATGTGCCAGGACAGGGGAATCAAACTTGCAACCTAGGTATGTACTCTGACCAGGAATCGAACCTACAACCTTTCAGTTACAGGACAACACTCCAAGCAACTAAGCCACACTGGCCAGGATGAGCCAGGGGTTTTAAAGGCATTATTCCCAGGTCTAAAAAACATGAAAAACTGCCAATGTCATTTCTTGGTATTAAAACATTTTAAGTGCCATTTAATGTATTTTGGAAACATTATCTGCCAAGACATATTTTGTAAATAAAAAAGAACAGAAAAATGATACTTTATATACTATGAACAAAATGTAGAAATTAAATGATTTATACAGATGATCAGACACTGTGGAGGTAAAACCAGGCTTCCACATATAATATGCTAATTCAAAATTCTGTGTAGCACACACACAATGCTATAAAAGATAGAAAATAAAGTGTAACAACTTAGACCCCCATGTGCCATGTGTCCCTTTCAAATCCATATTCTGGCTAGGCACTCTGTGCCAGGCTGCCAAGGGCTCAGTACAGAATTTTTTTTTTAAATTTATGCCCATTAGTCAAACGGAACAAAATATGGAAACATGGATGTCAGATTAAAAATTAAAATGACTGGTTTAACACTTAGCCATAAGAAATAAAGAATCATCTGACATGAAGGACCGTGAGTTTATTGTGCAATGACCAGATCAAAGCCGCTCTCAATCGTAGCTGTACATCAGAATCATTTGTGAAGGGTTATACACGTACAGATAATAGGACCCTAACCCAGAGACTCTTTACTCAATTGGCCTGGGGCAGGTCACAGTATTTCCAAAGAGCTCCAAACGTGACTCTAATATGTAGCCAGGGTTCCCAATCCCTGGACAAAGATTCAGTAGTCACAGGACTACAATTTACCAAAGTGCCAGGGAGCCTCTGGTCTAGTCACATTTTTCCACATAAGGCATGAAGTATGAATGCAGGACATTATGGCTGTCTTACCAGGTGTCACTCCAAGGAAATCACAGCATTCCACCAAGCAGTACTTCCAGGGTCATGATAAGCCCTTGAAGGGAGGACCGCTAGACTCTGACTGACAGAGGCAGAAATTTCTTGGGAACCAGCAACAGACTGGTCAAAGAAGCTGCCTTGCTTTGGATTCAGAAGCAGTTGAAATGTATTTCAACAGAGCTCTTACCCTTTATCTGATTATTCTTAAAGCCCAATACACTGTTTGTGTAAATGTGTGAAGAGAGAGTGGGTAACTCCACTTTACTTTCTTAAGCTATTATGTCCTCAGGTGAGGCTGCAATAAAGACCAGCAAAGCAATGCTGGGTACAAAAACAAGGGGATTAGGGAAATGGCTTAAGTTTCACACAGTTGATGTCTCAATAGACCAACATACCTATGCAACCTGTGCAACAGAGGACTGGCTCAATTTGAAAAGATGGTCAGATACAAGTTGTGTATTACTCACACAAACCCCAATTCACTATACCACCAGACAAACTATATCCTCTAGAACACAAACAAATGCTTTGAGCAAATTCATTTGTAAATTATCCATGTGTTTGATAAGCAAAAGGTCAAATACTAAGTGATTATTTCCCACCTGTAGCATCTGACTTTTTCCCAAGCCTGGATCTCCAACAACAAGCACATGCGGGTCTCCCCGAATGGGAATTCTGTTTTTGTCATCTGCATATTTCTGGCTTCCTCCGAACAGTGCTAATGCCAAACCTGCTTTAACAAGCTCAAGTGTAAAAGAAGGAAAAGTGAGAAAAACATAAAGATGACTGGCAAATAGGATGCTACTCCTTTTATGTTTACAACATTTATTTGTTTGGGGGTTTTCTTTTAAAGCATGATTGAACTTTTTTCCTAAGAAAAGCAAGTCTAATCATATAAACTACTATAAGGTAAATGATTAAAAAGCAAAAACTAGAAAGCACATAAAATCTGAGTGGTATCTTAAAACTGGCTAAGTGAAGAGCTACCTTGCAAGGCATTAATCCTTTCTACATAAAACTAAGAAATATTTGTTAGTTTCTGCTTTAATGTTTCATGTCCAGAGTCAGTTTAGAAGCCCATTCCTATTAGCTCTAATTGGTAAGCAGCTTTCTCCTACAAGGGGTTGTAGTTTGCCTGTCGTATCATTTATTTATAGAGAATAATGACTCATATTAAAATATGAATTAAGTAGCCAACAGAAATTAGCTATTTTTTATAAAGTCCCTTTTATTTTTGCCAACTTTATATACATTGAGCAAAGATGAAGAAAATACTTACTTCATGACCAAAAATGACAGGGCAAAGAGAGCTGAAAAACAGAATACAGCATAAATTCTAACTTCCACTTCATTGATCTATTAAAACAGGGATGTCAAACTCATTTTCACCGGGGGCCACATCAGCCTTGCAGTTGCCTTCAAAGGGCCAAATGTAATTTCAACTCCTTAACAGTTAAGGAGTAGTTACATTTATACAGCCCTAAAATTATTTCAGCCCTCTGAAGGCAACCACCAGGCTGATGTGGCCCCTGGTGATGATGAGTTTGACACCCCTGTATTAGAAGATCTACTTTAAAGTTTGCTTAACCTGATTTATATTGCATCCAAAAAACACAAAAATAAATAATTTATACCCAACAAACAACTCAGAATTTTATTCTGATATTCAATAAATTTCTCAAAATTCTTGGTTAATCTATAAAAGGAAGAATGCTTAAAAGTTGTGCCAGAGTAAAGGAGACAGAACACTTTGTAATGTACTTTAAAGTAACCAAACATACTGTTGATCATTTTATGTTACTAGCCTTTAAAATGCACCATAATCATGGTCTTCCAGTTTAGGATATGAATTATATTGTATTTTATGTGACTAGACATCTTTAGACTTGTGCAGCCAAGCCAATGAAAGGAGACAAGAGTAAAGCTGTGAGCTGCATCTTAAGGTAGGACAGAATTTCATTTTTTTCAGTTTAAGTCAAAGGATCAGAATAAGAAAGACCACGTATGAATATAAAGAAGTACATTTACATTTATCTATTGCATAAACAAGGAACAAAAAAATAGATGGGGAAGGGGAGATACACTCAAGAGTAAACAAATGGTGAATCATTACCCCTTTCGACATATGTAAATATGGATATCAGTCTCCTGCCATATTCCCTTGGCACTCACTATTCAGCATTCTCCTGCAAAATCACTGCTGGCTTCCTACCTCGCACCTGTCTGTTGAAAGGCTTCTCATGGCCTATGGCCACAGACACAATGGTCAGGCTAGTAATACTGGGTTATACAACAGTCCCAGGAGCAGCCCCAAACCCAGGTCTTTGTTTGGAAAAATACTAAGTTCTACACAGCTTAGTGTCCCAAAAGTCTCAGGAGGATTAAGACCTGGATGCTAGTAGCAACCTGTTCATTAAGGCACCACACTGACTGCTACCCTTTCTGTCTCCCTTCCCCATCCCCCTACCAGTACATGTGGGGATCAAGTCCCAAATAAACTATGCTTCTCAAATCATCATTGCTTCTAAAGGAACTTAAACTAAAACATGACCTTCCACTGTCTTTTCCATATTACTTTCATGGTCCTCCATTTGTTCATCTGCCAAGGATCAACAAACTTTTTCTTAAAAGGCCAGAAAGCAAATATTTTCAGTTCTACTATCTTGGTCAGAATACTTAACTTATCTGAAAGCAATGATCAATAAATACGGAAATGAATGGGTGGGGCTGTGTTCTAATAAAACTTTATATACAAAAACAAGTACTCTCTGCCTGGTTTGCCAACCCCTGCAAGATTAACAAAAAACATCTAGTTTTGGTGTTGAAATCACAAACTTAGAACTAAAAGGCAAAAGCAAACCATGGGGAGAAAACCCTAGTTTTTCATTCTAACTTAGCTCCTGTAAGTGTTGCATAAGGACCACTACTTATGTTCATTTTTACTTATAACTGCTGAGAAAAACCAATCAAAGAGGTGATCCCCAACCAGGCAGCTCCTCAGATCGTTACAGACCGCTCACCACACCATCACTTCTCAGCCCTCACCCTGCCTCAGCATTCTCTCTCCCAGGGCGGTTGGGATGGCTGTCTATTCAGAGGGGGTCTCTGAGAATTTAAGAACAAAGAACCCCTGAGGCACTCCATACTCTTCTCAGTTGGTGAAATTACCATATTAAAGGCAGAAAGAAAAAGTGTCAAATTCTCCTAGTGCCCAAAGCCTAGATCAATTTTCTAATACAATGCATTTCAAACCTCAGTTCTTTATCTCTTAGATATACGTGTTATTCAGTCTCATTTTCCCCTATTTCTTCAAAAATATACAAAGAACTGTCCAAAAAGTAATAGAATAACAGCACTGTTAATTATGTTAAGTACCAACATCTCATTTAATCTTCAGAACAACCTTCTGAGACAAGTATTATTTCCATTTTAAGATAAAAATGAAGAAATTAGGTAACATGCTCCAGATCACACTGGAAATAAGTGGCTGAAGCAGGAATCTGATTTAGGTTTATCTCCAAAAAAGAGCTCTTGCCCAGGCTGGTGTGGCTCAGTGGTTGAGTCCTGGCCTGCGAATCAAAGGGTCGCCAACTCAATTCCTACTCTAGGGCACATGCCTGGGTTGCAGGCCAGGTCCCCAGTAAGGCAGGTACAAGAGACAACCACACACTGATGTTTCTTTCTCCCTCCTTTCCCCTCTCTAAAAAAAAAAATAGTAAATAAATAAAATCTTTAAAATAAAGAGCTCTTAACTGCTAAAGTAAAAATGCCTCTACTTTGATACTTCTCTACTGCATGGCAATAACAAAGAAATAAAAGATGCCAAATATAAGTAATTTCTACGTGAATCTCTTAGTTTTTAAAAGTTAAAAAAAAACCCTACATACAGCTAACTAAAATAACTCTGGAATGCACTGTCCCATCACTCTTCTGCTGAGGAACTTGCAAGTACATTTTCCTTACTACTTAAACTGGAGATCAGCAAACTCTTCTGTAAAGGACCAGACAGTAAGCAACGATGAGCCATTTGTTCTGTCTCCACCCTGAATTCTTTTGAATGAGTATGGCTGTATACCAATAAAAGTTTATTTATGGGCTGCAAAACTTGAATTTCATATAACCTTACATGTAACGAGATATCCTCCTTTTGATTCTTTATCAGCCATTAAAAATGTAAAAATCATTCTTAGCTCATGGGTCAAACAAAAATGAGCAGTTAACTTGATTTGGCCTGTGAATGCTAGTTTGCAACAATTTTGATTAGTTTTGTGTTACATGTAGCCAAGAATACCCCAACAAGCAAATACATAATAAAATTTCAGATAACACCATACATACTTGACAATGAGTTTGAACAGGTTTTCTTCAGCTTGAATCTCTTGGATGGCATAAAGTTCTTTAAGTGAGAACTCTAGCAATGTTCCATGCTTACACTCATCCTCAGAAGCCTTTGATTTCTGTCCTTTGCTATTGCTAACAGAATTTGCTTCAATGTACAAAAGGAACATACACTTGTCATTCTTATTTCGAGAACCTGTAAATTTCAAAGTATGAAATGTAATAACTGACATTTTCATTTTCCCTACAAAGATTCAAGTAGAATGTACAAGAAAGGCACAATGAGCTACAAATAAAAGTTTATTTCAGAAGGGAAGTTTCACCTATGTAAGAAACAAGGAACTCAATTAATGGAGATTCAGAAGTAGCTCTATAAAAGACAAATGCTGACAAATTACTGAGAGAAGAATCCCATCATACCTTCTTCGGCATTTGAGACTTTGACCACTCCAGTTATAGTCACCGTGTCTCCAGGAACACAGCTATCCACAAGATCGTGAACAAGCTCACATTCTATTGTTCGTGGAATCCGACCTGCTTCTCGTTGATCATCAGACATCAGCTCCTGGATTCTAAACAGGTAAACAATTTTCAGTGAGTACACATATTGACTCTGGGTTATTTCTTTTACATATTAACTATTCAGGGTCCATACAGTGCTGAGCTAGATAAAGAGCCAATTAGTTTTTTAAAAGTTATTTCAAAAAGTTCAATGGAGTATCTAAAATTACTTCAGCAGTTTGCAGTTAAGGATGAGATGGCAGGATGAGTGTGTATATTTGTCACCCTCCCTCCCAAATGTCCACCAAAATTACAGTCACTAAAAGAGTAAAGACAAGTTTTAAGGCATTGTGGATGTGTCATCAACAAACAAGATACTGAAATCTTAGAAAACAAGCAAATGGGAAAGTTTTGGTTTCCTATTTGATGGACAAAACAAAATGATGTCCAGAATACATAATACAGGAAAAAGATACAGAAAAGTGGGAGCCAAAGTTTTATACCCCTCCGTGTGATTTCCTAATATCAGAAGATAACTGTTCAAATCCAATGAAAATACTGGTGTCGGATGAGTGCTAGACTTATTGGGGTGAGCACTTTGTAAGCTATCTAAGTGTCCAATCACTATGTTGTACACCTGAAATGAATATAATATTGTATGTCAACTGTAATTGACAAAGAAATTCTTTTAAAAAGTGGGAAAAATCCAGTTACAATATTTAAGCCCATTTTCTTTCTGCTGTTTTTACCTGAAAACGAAGAGATTTCATTCAAATAATTAAGTTACCCTGAATCTTCTATGCATACATCCTACTGTGGCCCTTATAGTACATCTGAAGCCCTCATCACACCCTTCAGTGGTGAAAGTCCCGTAGACATGGGCTGGAACCAGGCTCCTCCACTCACTGGGACATGGTCACACTCAGGAGTGTTAAACACGTCCTCTTTCATAAAATACAGTGTTTATAACTATCTCAGCATAGTGAACAATTATTACATATGTTGGTCTTGGTTTTTACAGGGCAGAGGGGGGTAAAGCTAGGAGAGAGCTTGGTAGAAGCCAGCAATCTACCTCACTTTCCCCTAAAGACCTTTACCTCCTGTTGCAGTCAGGTTTCCTGGAGAGCACTCTAACTTCAAACTACCCATTATTTTACATTTAGGATGAAGTTATGGAACTATAGTCAGGAAAAAATGGAATAAACTGTTGTATTAAACACACATACACAAAATCTGACTTGTGAAAAAAAGGGTTTTTTTAAATCTATAGTAAAATCCCTCATGGACAGTGAGAACATGAAATGAAACATGCCCATTTCTAAGAAATTCTTTATTTTTATTTTAAACTTTCAAATCAGTATTATTTTTATCATAACTCATATCAAATAAATTATACAGCTTTGATTATGGTCTACATTAATCCAGTTCAATGAGTCAGATAAATGAGAAATAAAATGAACTATTTCTCAATAGCAAAAGGACATAATACTTGCACATCAAATCTTTTCTAGAATCTGAGACTTCCAGCCAAGATGGAGGCATAGGTAGACGCACTGTGCCTCCCTGCACAACCAAGATAGGGACAACAACAATATAGAAACAAAATAACAATCAGAACTAACAGAAAATTGGTGTATGGAAGTCGGACACCCAAGGATTTAAAATAGACACGTTCACCCAGACCAGTAGGAGGGGCAGAGTCGGGCTGGGCGAGGGACTCGGAGCAGAGAGCTGAGCAACCGCTGCGGCGCGCAGGTCCGCAGCAGGCAGATCCTGGGCGCACAAGCGGTGGTGGCTGGCGGGCCAGGCCCGGGGTTGGCAACCAGCAGACCCAGTGAGGCGGCCATTGTGAAGCAAGGCACTGCGCACAGCTCAGGGTCCCAGCACCGGGAAATAGAGCTTTGGGTCACTGACCGAAAAGGAAGGTCCCGCGGGGTGCACAGGCCCACCCACACTGGAATTGGTGCCAGAGGGGCCTGGTTGGCTTGTGGAAAGCGGCAGAAGGGGTCCTAAGGAGAGCAGAGCAAGCGCCATTGTCCTTCTGGGGCCCTGCCCCCACATACAGCATCACAACCCAGTGACTGGGGTGCCCCGTCCTGGTGAACTCCTAAGGCCCCGCCCCTCACTACAGGAGCTCAACAAGACCAAAAAAAAAGAAAAAAAA
>CM052547.1:68984463-69026046 GCA_028533065.1 Trachops cirrhosus
TAGATGGTAGGTAGAAAATAGACAGGGGGAGGGCAAGAATAGTAGGGGAAATGTAGGAGGTAAAGAACTTATGACACATGAACATGAACTAAAGGGGGGGAATGGGAGTGGGAGGGTGTTCAGGGTGGAGGGGAATGAAGGGGGGGTAATGGGACAACTGTAACAGCATAATCAATAAAATATATTAAAAAAACTTTTCTAGAATCCAATAGAGAACAAATTTTGAATAAAGATTATTATTTCACCATACTGATTCCTAATCAAACCTTTTATTAGATACTTTATCACAGTGTACAAATATGAATCACTATAATTTGGGAAATTATAGATTTTCTTGGCAGTATGAGACATCTAATACCTATCTGTTAGTAAATAATGTGACTGCTTACTTAATTGACTGCCAGTCCATCGTCACTGTGAGAGGAGAGCTACGGAGAGCAGTAAAAGACTTCCCTCGACATGTAGGCTCAGGACACTGTAACGAGATTTATTCACATTCAGATTTTCGATAAAGTAGTCACATCTCAAGTTAAAATGTTTTAAAAAATGTTTCTCAGAATGCAGTAAGAGCTGCAATGATTTTTTTATTCCTTCTGCACTAATTCTGTGTCACAAGCTTTTGAGGTACTTTTTCAGCTGGTCCCTCTTGATCACTGCTCTTATTCTTCTGCTGTGGGTATGCAAGGCCCCTCACATGCCTCTCACCCTAAGCTCTATTCCTGCTTTGTGCCTGTGCAGTCCCCATATCCTTGAAAGCCTCTTGTCTACAGTCCCACATACTCAGCCTCAATCTCCCCTTTTCAAAAGCCTTTTCTGGGTCTTCTTTAATCACCAGCTCTCATATCTAGCTTCCTTTTGCACTGTTTGTATAGGATAATATATATTATAACACACAGGCAATCCTCAACATATGAGTTAAGTTGTGTTTAAGTTTTCATACGTCACTTGTTTGCTGATTGGACTTTGAGATACATTTATAAATTCAAAGATTGTGGCAGACTTTATTTTCCAAACATGGTTGCAATAGTATGTCCCCATGAGTCTTTCTACAATCTTGCCACTCCCCCATCAAGAAATGGAGTCTAATTTCCCCTTCTTGGAATCTGGACAGGCTTCTGACTCACTTTGTAACCAACAGAGTATGGCAGAAGTGAGACCACCTGACTTTGGAGGTGAGCTCAAAAGGCAAAGGTGTTTCTGCCTGTCAGCTGGTGCTGTCTTCTAAAGCAATCACAGCAGCCATGTGAGGTATGTGTCCTGAGCTGTCATATGAGAAACCAAAATCAGCCCACAGAGGAAAAACTAAGGGAAGAGAGATGCCGGGCGAGCCCCTGGCCACACCACCCCTTGCTATTCCAGCCCCAGCCACCATTTGACTACAACTATTTGAGAGATCTAGAGCCAGAACTACCCAACCAAGCAGTTCTTCTGAACTCCTGACCACAGAAACCATGAGAAATAATAAAATGATTATTATTCTTTTGAACCACTAAGTTTTAGGGTGATTTGTCTTGCAGCGATAGAGAATGGGACAGATTGCTTGGAACAGCCACCTTTCTGGTCACTTCAGTTCACTGAAGTTCAGACACACACAAGACCTATTCACACTATCAAATCATCTTACGAATCCACGTTAATACCCACTATATTAAAGAGCACAGAAATACCCTGACCAAACAGTTTACAGAAAATACCTGATTTATATGAAGATTTAAGTTCTGGCCTCTGCACTGAAGGCATTGCCTGAACCCTAAGTCCAAAGTAGATGACACCAATATATCAACACTACTCATTATTCAAAAACAATAGCTGAATCTAACACACCTTGTTCTTCCTGTAAGAGAAAGAAGCCTTAGGAATTTCAATTTGAGTAGAAGTATAATAAATGCTGAATTTATTAAAGTCCAAGGATGGTAAAGGCAACTTTGGAAAAGAAGAATAGATATGGCAAATCTAACTACTTCATCAAAAGTTTCAATAAGATCACTGTAAGTAAGATCATATGGAGTTGACATAGGATCAGTGATATAGAAGAAAACCGCATGTCTCTTGGAGCACAGTGTACTACAAAAGAAGCATTATCCATCAGTAGAAATAAACAGAGGGCTTAATTAATAACTATTGACAACTGACTTTTAATATAAAAGAATAAAACTAGATCCTTAGCATTTTGCCAATGATAAAATTAACTTCCAGATGCATGAAAGATCTAAATACAAAAACAAGGCTTGAAAGTACTTGGAGAAGCCCTGAGCGGTGTGGCTCAGTTAACTGGGCATCATCCTGCAAAGCGAAAGATCACTGGTTCAATTCCAAGTCAGGGCATATGCCTGGGTTGCAGGTTCAATCCCCAGACAGGCCACGTACGAGAGGCAACCGACTGATGTTTCTCACATCAATGTGTCTCTCCCTCTCTTTCTCTCCCCCTTCCCCTCTTCCTAAAAGTAAAAAATAAAATATTTTTTAAAAAAAGTATTTAGAGAAAATATAAGAAAAATGTTTACAATGCTTGTGTGAGGAAGGCCTTAAGCAGGGCATAAAATATAAAAATCATAAATCTGACCATGATCAATCTGACCATGTCAAAATGTAAAACCATACTACAAAAAATACACCACAAAGTTAAATAAACAAACCAAAGATTGGGAGAAAGTATCTACAATAGATATAATCAATGATTGGCATCTAGAGCTCATAAAGAACTATCAATAGTACAGTGGTCTCCCTTCATCTGTGGTTTCGCTTTCTGCAGTTTCAGTTTTCTGCAGATAACCATGAGTTAACTACACTCTGAAAATATTAAATAAAAAATTTCAGAAATAAACACCTTGTAAGTTTCAAATTATGTACCGTTCTCAGGAGCCTGATGAAATTGCTCCCATTCTGTCCCTCCCAAAACATGACTCATTCCTTTGTCCAGCTTATCCACGCTGTACATACTCTCCACCTTTTAGTTAGGTAGTAGCTGTCAGGATTATCAGATCCACTTTAATAGTATCTGCAGTGCTTGTGTTCCAGTAACTCTTACTCTACTTCAGTGGCGTCAAAGTGCAAGAGCAGTGATGCTGGCAATTCTGATATGCCAAAGAAGATGTAGTGCTTCCTTTAAGTAAAAAGGTATGTACTTGTAGAAAAGACATAGTATATACAGGGCTCAGTACTATCTGCCATTACAGGCATCCACTGTGGGTTGTGGAATGTATCTCCTGAAGATAAGGGGGGAGCTAATGCATGAACAGAAAAATGAATAGAAGCCATAAACAGCAAATTCAGTACAGAATAAAAATGAACAGCCAATAAAGATGTGAAACGATGCTCAACTGTAACAAAATTCATACAAATATTACTGAAATACCATTTTATACACAACAGACTAGCAAACTAAAAAGCCTAACAACACCAAGTGTTAATAAAAACATGGGGAAATGCTAATTGCTTACCATTATAGTAGGGGTATAAATTGGCACCTAATGAAGTTGAAAGTAAGCATATCCTATAACTGAGAGAAATTCCTCTGCTAAAGAGATATACAAGAATGTTCTCTACAGCGTCATCTGTAATTGTGAAAAGCTGGAAGTACAAATGTTCACCAGAACAGATCAGCAGTGGCCATTCATTTAATGGAATAGTCCCCAACAGTATAAGTGAAAGAATTACATGTATATCAAGATAGGTAGAACTCCAAAATACACACGTAAAAAAAATGTGGAGAAATGTTACATTCAGTATATCACTTATGCAAATACACACAAGAAAATAGACCCTACATATAGTCAAGTATGAAAATGCAGACTTGAAGAATACATGCCAACTCCAGAACGTGGCTGTCTGGAAGGACGGCACAAAGTGGACAGAACTGGGGAGAGGATCGGAGAGACTTGAATTTTAACTGTAATACTATTGTTGTTAAGAAAATTAAGCTAAAATCACAAATATTAATGTTTGCCAACTCATATTGGGTATATAAATATTAATTACATTATTCTCTGCACTATTCCATGGTTTTAAAAATCTATAGTTTAAAAAAATGTTAATAAAGAAAAAAGGAACACTTTCAACCAGCAGAATAAATAAAACTTGATGTGTGTACCTATTAAGTCAAAATATAAAAATTGAATGGAAAGAATCCACACTGACTTCCGGGACATGACTGTTACTGGGCATGGCACATGCAGGGGGCAACACTGGAATACTAATTTTATCAATGCTTCGTATCTTTAAAAATATATCTGGAGCTGGCAAAGTGTAAATTCTGAAAGGTGGATAGAAAAATATTTTATTTCTTTATTTTCTATACCCTGAAGCATTTCATAGTTTAAAAACTGAAAAGAAAAATAAACTGTATTTGTAAACATCAGGAAGTGTTTTCTGTAAAATGATTTGCCTTCTTTACCAGGGTTAATAACGTAGTTAACGAACACAATATCACCTTTGTGGGAAGGTTATACTTCCCATCTGGAAGAGAAAAACTCTGAACTTCTCCACATGAAGCACAAAGAAAAGCCATCTTGGTGCAAAGAGGCTTTATGTTACTGACGCGAACCACTGTCCCTCTCAGAGCCACATATTTTCCGTAGTAATTTGCTCGAACATTCTTGAGTTGTGTCAAGGGCTCATAGTTGTATACCCTAGGAACAAAAACAGGAACATATTTATCCATGAACTTCTCAAGAACTGTTAGGACATGTATTCTATAAATTCTGGAAAAGAAAAACAAAACCCTGATGATTACCTTATTCATCTCTTTTAACAAGAAATTAAAATCTTAAAATACAATAAAGATAAATTTAAAAAAATTCCATTTGTTCTGTGTCTAGTAGCAAACTAATAATTTTAACAAAATATAATCACACCACTTGGTGTATTACATGGATCATTAAATTTAAACAGTAGTCTTCGTAAGTACACATCCAACATTTACAAAAATCTGGAGGTTGGGAAATCAACTTATTTAAAAAAAAAAAAAAGGTTTATTTATTTATTTATATCTTTGAAGAATTCTCAGTGGGTTTACTTGGATGTGATGACCAATTAGGCAAAGAACGCATACCCTTTGTACTAATTTTTTTTTTGCTTTACAATATGAGGATCTCATTCTTAAACAGTCTTCAATGCCCAATTCTAAATATTTTAATACTAGCAAATTCCTCACCTTGCATGAATATGTGGCACACTGACCATAGTTTCTCCATCTTTAGACAATCCTTCTTGGGCTTGTAATTCAGCTGCATGCCTTTCGAGGTCCTTAGTTAACACCTAAACAGGACAGACATTTACTCAAAAGTTAGAAACATAAAGTTTATGAATGTAAATAGTTCAGAACAGAACACTAACAGAACTCTTAAAAGCCCTTTAAAACTCTGATATTCAATTATGGCTACTTATTTTATACTGAATTATGTTTTACCTGGGACTTTGTTGTCCATGGACTGAAAACCTCCAGCATCCTGTCTGCTACTTTCTCTCCCAACTAAACCTAATCTTAAAAGTCCTTATGGTCGCCTCAAAGCTATTATCTCCTGGATGGTTTATGGTGAGAAAGCATTTCCTTTTTCTCCGTATTTATTAAGATAGAGGAAACAAACATGACTTCTAAAATACCCAATACCTACCCACTCCCTTGGCACTGGACAATAAAATACTTAATATCTACTTGTGTACAAAGCAGTATGCTGACAATCTAAGAAAAAAATAAGATGCACATATACAGCTGTAATTGTTGTAAGGACCATAAACATCAGGTAGAAATCTCATGCAAGTTTTGAAAAAGGGTTGTTAGAAAGGTTTCACAGTAAGATGACTGAGTTAGGCCCCCAAAATTTGGATATGCAAAGAAAGAGGTATTCTATGCTGAATGGATAGAACATATTCTGAAAAGAGTTCAGTTTAGCTGGATGGTGGTGAATGAAGGGGAGTTGTGGGGAGAGGAAGATGAACCAGATCATGGAAAGCCTACAATACCATATGAAGGATTTGGATTTCATTTAGTAGAAAAGTCACCACAGTTTCTAAGAACAACATGTTTTACCATGTATGGCAACAGTTTATGAAAAATAATTAAGGCTTAATTAAGACAGAGCCAGTAAAGATGAAAAAGAGGTGGATTTAAGCGACATTTTAAAAATAGAAATGAAAGGATTTGGTGACTTGGATACTGAGAAATAATGAGCAAGAGGAGTCTGAAGACCATAGCCAAGGTTCCTAGTCTCAGGTTACTAGCAATGTACACACCTTTGTAATGAACTGTTCCTTTACCTGGATATCCTTACTTCCTCTGCTCTATGTCCAGTCCTAAAGACCCCTTTAATACCCATCATAAACCACACCACCTCTACAAAATCTTCCTCTGAGCTATCCCCATTCCTCCATAACATCTGAGAATCTTATCTCTGTATCTAAATGCACCCAGCACTTTTTGGTCTGAGATTTACTACACTTTGCCTTGAAGCATTTATGTGCTAGCCAACATAAAAAGTACTCTTACATATATTGTGGGATCAGGATCTGAGAAAAACTCATTAGACATAGCATGTATTATCATTTTCAACTTATATATGGGGACACTCAGGGAGACTGACGTGAATCTGAATCTGAGCTGGGTCTTTTGTTCCAATTTCACAATTGATAACACCATGACGCTCTCTCTTATCTTCCCTATGAGATTGTATAGTTCTTTGAAACAATGGTTAATGTCCACACAATCTTTAATAAGAGTAAACTAATTCAGATAAATTAGAAGTAAATGTTATATTTAAAGTAATATTTTGTAGTGTGGGAATTGACTGTGGGAGCAGGGAGGTGGGATGGGTGGAGGATGGCAAAGGGGGAAAAACTGGGACAACTGTAAAAGAATAATACAAAAATGGTTTAAAAAATTAAAATTGTAAAAATTTTTAAAATGTATTAATTCATTTAAAACTCATTACATTTTAACAAAATAAGTTATTAAAATATCTCTATTTTAATGAAAATAGCAACATTTTAAAAAGAAAAAAATTGAGTGAAGAATAACATGGTTTTAATATTTCAAATCTTTAATATCAGGCTTAAGATAACTGGATTCTCTTAAAAAAATAAATAAAGGAAGCTGTTGTATATAGAATGAATGATATCTTTCAGGATTAGGACAGCAACCTTTTGTTCTAGCTAATGTCTGTTTGAAAAACTAAGTATCTTTTAGAGAAGGTACTGTTACTGTGAAATTTCTTTAAAACTTTGACAGAAGCCTCACAAAACAAATATTTACCTGATGTACTGCCAGACCCATGCAAGCCAAGGTTTTCTCAGGTGCATCCCTTAATTCATTTCCTATATTTGGTATCAATTTGGCTATTTCGTCGTCTGCTGTCAATTCTTTAAAATCCACCAAAATACTTCCCTTTCTTTCTATTTCGTCCTATAAAATATTAAGATATGAATACAATTGCTTTTTCAGAGGTGATTATAACTGAGCATTCAATACACACTTTGTGAAAGCATACAATGTTTATATGGTGATAATATGTATTGTCAATTTTGTGGCCAAGCATGATTCCAGTATTTAAAATATATTCACTCATTTATGCCTTTTAACAACCCTAGAGGAGGTATTAATACTATCATCCTCAATTGATAGATGAAAACACTGAGGCACAGAGAAGGTGGGAAATTCAACAAAACCCACATTGCAGGTAAGTGGTAGGGCTGAGAGCTGGAGCAAGACAGTCTGGCTACAGTGTCTGTGATCACCTAGCACCTCAAATACACTGTTCAGTTAGATGACACAAAAAAGTGGATTAGTAGTGTTTTATTGCACAGGAATCTTACCTTATCATATAAATCAATATGCCTTGTGAAAAAATTTTCAAATGCTTGAATCTTCTCAATAAAAGGAGAGCTCTCACTGTAAACTAACCAAACAAATGTGACATTAGCACCAATAATCACATGCACACAAGCATAATTTTCCTGAGACAGAAGAAACACAAGACAGACAGTAGTTGACTTTTTCCTATTATTTTGCCTTCTGAGTATATTTAGACAAGAAGTGGTATGAAATGGCCCTGGCTGGTGTAGCTCAGTGGATTGAGCATGGGCCTGCAAAGCAAAGGTTCACCTGTTCAATTCCCAGTCAGGGCACATGCCTGGGTTGCGGGCCAGGACCCCAGTAGGGGGGCACATGAGAGGCAACCACACATTGATGTTTCTCTCCCTCTTTCTCCTTCCTTTCCCCCTCTCTAAAAATAAATAAATAAAATCTTTTTAAAAGAAAAAGAAAAAAGAAAGAAATGGTATGAAATGTATACTTAAGATTCTGAAACAAATTTAGGTTTACGTAATCTGAAACGCAGATAGCAGGTATTGCCCTAAAAGCAACAATATTTGTGACAGATGTCTACTAGACTTATTGGGTGAGCACTCTGCAAGTTATATAAATGTCAAATCATTATGTTGTACACCTGAAACTAATGTTAACTATAATTGAAAAAACATAGCAATTTTCAACCTTTTCCATCTCAAGGCACGCAAACTAATTACTAAAATTCTGTGGTACACCAAAAAATATATTGTACACATTTTTTGCTGATGTGACCAAAAACAATAGCTATAATTTTGATTCATACACTGGATAGCTATTGTTGTGTTAGCTGTTGTAATTTTTTTATTTGACAACCTAAGGGAAAACAGGTCAGTGCCTCTGACTACAGTCAGGTATTGCAGGTTTTAAAGATTGCTCCAGCACACCAGTGTGCTGCAGCACAAAGGTTGAAAACCACTGGTCTAGTGGGAAAAACCACTGATCAATCTATCTCTTATCTCGTAAGAGACATAACAAGCTACATCCTGTAGCAGCACAGAAAAGACAATTCTCCAAACCTATATAGACAGATGTATGACATTAGCTGGTGTTCTTGATTATAAAAGGAAGATGCCTTAACTGTGTTTCTACAGAAACCTGTGTTGGTTATCATCTCTCAGTTCCAAGCTTACCCTCTGTTTTCTACCCTGTGACCTTATGATCAAGATCTGCACACTGAATTTCCCAGACTGCTTAAGATTCTGCCAGCTGGAGGCACTTTAGAGGCTCAAAGGTGGCAGGAAAGAAGAAAATAATCTATTCCTATTTCCAATTCTCTCAGCATCCCTCCAGCTACAAAGGATAGCTACAGTTCCAGCTTCCAACTTCAAGCTTCAATTGTGCCATTCTTCCGCCAGTTACCAGCAGCAACCAGTTTAATTCACCTCAGATGTCTAAGCACAACTCTTTAGGGTGCCTTTCAGAGGTCAATACAATGGTTCCACCGTGGTCACTCCTTTGAATTCCCGGTAGGTTCTGGTAACCTCAGAACTTTTGTTCCCTCAGTCATGAGGACGGTTGCTGCTTCCTGAAGTTACTACTATCTGGGAGCTTACCTCAATGTCCCCTTTTTGCTCTTTTAGTCTTCCATCTTTATAACCCATTCCCTGTATTAAATCCCCCTTTTGAAATACCTAGTGTGACTTCTGTGCTCCCGACTGCTATAAGGCCTAAACATAATTGTCTTATAACATAAACATGATTTCTTTGAGTGAACTAATATTAAAGGGGGTATATATCAGTAAGCAAATGAATTATAGTAATATGAGATGTAGCATCCAAAAACAAGTTAAAAAATTCTAATTTATAGTATTTTTTGCATTATTATCCTACCTTCAGAAAGATAAAGCTTCCAGCCTTTATACGGTATGAACTGATCTAATGTTGACTGTAGTAGCAAAGATTGTGAGGTTTGTTCTGAAAACAAAACAGAAAACTAGGTTAGTAGAAACAGCAAAAAAATTTTTTCAGTTTGTTCCACCTATCAACAATGAGAACTTCACATGATATTAAGAGTATCTAAATTACAGGCTTCAATAAGAATTTTTGGATATTAACATACAAAAATTTCCTTAAAGGGTTAACATCAGTAAAAAACAGACTGAAATTTGAGTTAAACTGCTTTGTATGCCAGGCATGAATAGATTCCTCCATGGAAAAAAAACAAAAACAAAAACAAAAACAATCATTGACCTCCCCTACCAGCAGCATGTTTTCCTGTGGTTTTATTCAAGTCAGGTTTGTGTCCTCTTTCTCTCCATTTTCCTGAGAAGCTCCCACCACCTCTTCTTTTCCAGCTTTGAAATCTTCCTCGTCCGAAACCTCTGCCTCTATACTCTCCATTCATGTCTTCTAAGAGAGATTAGAAAAGTCTTCATCAAAATTATAGGGGAAATAGTGCTCCTAAAAATGCATTCACTAGTAAATAAGTTAAAAATAATGTAATGTACTTTAACAATAGTCAACAGGTTTGCAGCATTGTACAACGTGATGTGAACCTGATTCTTCTAATCTGCAGTTACTCTTCTAATCCTCATCTTTTTTTAAGGTCTATCACAGATGTTTAACAAGCATACTGAATGTTCATGAGATAAAAATAAGAAAAGGTACTGTACTTGTTTTCAAAAAGCTCCAACAGTAGAAATGAGAGCAAGACAGATAATTAAGATAGCTTGTTTGCAGTAGTTTGAGACTTTTTATAGGGCAGCACTGGCTGAACATAATTCTGACCCATGAGACACTACGAATACATCATCATAGATCTTTTGTATAGTCAATGCTGCAGTGCCATACCCACTTTTTCCAGAGATACAAGGATATTCTTAAACAAGCATCTAAGGTAGACCGTTCTGGGGAAGCAAAGGAGTGGGAAAGGGTACATACAAGGTCTGTCCAGAAGGTATCCAACCATGCAATATGAAAAATAGAGACACTTATTGAAGAAGATACAAGAAACACTGTACATAGGACAATAATGCCTCAGTCCCATTCAAAGTAGGCCACTTGGGACCTCACACAGTTCTCCCAATCACCATCAGCTGCCCCATCATATTTTCCTAAATCTAATTGATAGTCTGAAATCTCCCCACTTTCAAAGGTGATTTTAGTTTTGGGAAAAGCCAAAAGTCACAGGACACTATATCTGGGCTGCAGGGGAGGTAAATCATTGAGGTGATTTGATGTTTTGGCAAAATCCTCTGTCTGAGACATGATGCATGAGCGGGTGTGTTGTCGTGATGAGGCTGCCAATCACCAGTTGCCCATGGCTGTGGCCTTCTGAATCATCCGAATACTTTCCACAGAATAATATTCAAGCTGAATGCAAACTCTGATGCAGATTCATTGCTCTACTCAGTCATTTTCGATGCAACAGCCACAGTACACATGCTCACTCAATGGCATCCACCATCCTCACTGACCAGTCCAGTGAAGTCCTCATTGTTCATGCATGCACATTCCAGTCCATTCTCCTTGGCTGCCAGGTTACATTGATGTGGGGCAAACCATTCTCATTACATAATAATAGCTGGACTTTTTCCAGACAGACCTCATATATACATGTTTCAACCTTCCTTTCTCTGTAGGAGACCAAATGGGAAAGATGCTAATTTTCCAGGAGACTTCCATAACTGTCTTAAAAGACAATGGAAGCAAGATTAATTCTAGGTCAATACTGATTAAGTGGGTTATTTGCAGTTTTTAGGTAAATTTGTTGAAATGCAAGTTTTTTGGAAAGTATATCTGTATCTGTTATACTATTTTTGCTAATTATGCCTTCACATTTTTTTCTATTTTGTACATAGCAAGATACTCATTTTTATTAAACTTAAACCCATAAAAATAATTCCTGGCTGAGTATCAATAAATTGAAATATGTGACCTTTACAAGTGACTCCTCATATAAGTGGGGTGCAGGGCATTTTTAGGGCAGTGAAACCATTGTAATACTGTAATGGTGGATCAAAATTCATGGACCTGTACAGCACAGTGAATCCTAATGTAAACTATGGACTTTGGATAATAATAATGTATTCAATTTGGTCCATCAACTGCAACAAATTTATTCCACTAATGCAGGATGCAAATAGGGGAATATTGGAAGGGGGGATATGTATAGGAACTCTTTACACCTCGCACAATTTTTCTGTAAACCTAAAACTGCTCTGAAAAAGTCTTTTAAAAAAATAGTTCATATCCTAAATATAAAAATAATATACCCGTATACAGTAGTGCAATTCATTAAAGAGCCCGTATCTGAATCTTTCTTTAAAGGGATTAAGTAGTAAGTTAACTACACAAGTTCACGATGTTAGGGCAACACAGGACTTTGATAATCGTCTAGACATTACACGTTAAGAAACTAAAGGACAAAGAAATCGTTCAAAATCAAAGTTGTTTGGTAGCAGTACTGAGCTCAAAACTTCTTCAGACACCCCAACTGAAGCGCTCCTTCGACAACGCTAGGTGGCATTTCTTTCTCTAATGAGATAACGGGGTGAAAATAACTAATAAAATTTCCAACACAAATGCAAGTAGTATGACTGGAAAATGAGTAAAGGATCCATCCGTCAGTTTGCTGTGCTTCGTTAAATACCCTACATTTACGTCTCCTCAGGCTAAGTTCTTACAGGCAAAGGATAGAGATCCCAAAGTCGTCCTATTTCGCATCCGGGCCCACCGACTCCTGGGTAGGGGCGGATCCACCAGGCCAGTACTCACTTCTCTTGGAGGAGATGCAGGGAGGGGCCGAAAGGAGACTCCAAGATCCTCAAGTGACCCCTGCCAAGTCCCGCAGGTCCCTTCAGGTGCAGCTCTCTTGACGTCCCCACGCGGAACTCGGTCTGAGCTTCGGGAGTAGCTCAGGGACCTGTTTCTCCACTATGGCCCTGAAGGCTCGCGGAAAGTTGTGCAGTGCAATTCAGCCTTTATCCAAGTTCCATTTTGGCGCTACTATAACGCAACTTCCGCCCAAAAAGGGCCGAAAAACGGAAGGGGCGGGACGAAATGCAGCCAATCAAGGAATTCAGCAGAGGGACGACCTGAGGCTCCCGGAAGCTGTCCTGGGGGGGTCTGACCGGAAAGCGGAAGCGGCGGTCAACACGTGGGGGCGGTACTGGTAGGATTGTTCTGCGTCCTCTCAGTTTGTGGGAACTGAAGCTGGTTGCGGCGACCGCTGAGGACTGGCAACGAGCGTGGGGGCTGGAGAGAGGCTGCGGAGTCGGGAGACC
This sequence comes from Trachops cirrhosus, assembly GCA_028533065.1. NCBI lineage: Eukaryota > Metazoa > Chordata > Mammalia > Chiroptera > Phyllostomidae > Trachops > Trachops cirrhosus. Next base: position 68,997,529 of record CM052547.1, read on the forward strand.
CGCCGAGCGTAATGGAGGGTTTTGGGGAGCAGTCGGGCCCGCAGCCTCAGCATCCCAGGGACCACCGCATCCGCGACGGCGACTTCGTGGTGCTGAAACGGGAAGATGTATTCAAAGCTGTGCAAGTTCAGCGGAGAAAGTGAGTCGGGTCGCTGGTCTCGGGTCCAACTCCCCATCTTTTAGATCCCCCACATACCCCTCTCAGCAGGGTGTCATTTTTGGCTCTGTGGATCCTCATCAGCGTCCCCTCTAGTTATCTCTCGGGTCCTCCCACGGAGGGCTTTTCCCCCAGGATCCTATTCTCGGCCCTCAGGGTCTCCTCTACCCCTCCCATCTTTCTACAGAGGCCCCCTTCCATGGTCTCGTACCTGCTCCTGTGTTTCCAGCATCCTTCTCAGTCTTTATGCTGAGCGCTTTTCCCATTCTTGACCCTTTAGTGCCCGGGTGGACCCCCATCACTCTCCCCCCCAACCCCCTGTCCTGGGTTTCCCTTCCACTAGGTTCTTGAGATCTCTCCTTTTTTCTCACAGAAGCCACCCTTTATCCCTGATCTTATCCTTGCTTCTCACCCCACCCCAACTCCCTTCTCCTATAGACCCCCCTTCCTCCCTAGTCTCTCAGCCAGGATCAATTCCACAAAAATGAAATCTCTCTAACCTTGTGTGATCTTCTGGGCTCTTCTCTCTACCTAAAGGGACTACTTGTCTACACTGAGTAACTTCCCATGGAATGTGTGGTCATTCTAGGATGCCCAACTTTACACCAGGCCATGGGAGTTTTGGAAAAGTTAAATTGCCTAGAAGCAGTTTGCTTAAGTTCTCAGAACTTGAAATTAGGTTTAGTTTGTGAACCTGCTGATTAATTATCACTGATTTAGTATTAGGAAAGTGGGAATGTTGATAACTGTTAATAGAGGTCTTGAGGCTAAGTCCCAGTTGTGTATTAATGGTGAAAATGTATTGGGATGTTTTGATTATCTGAAAAGTACAACCAAGCTTTCTTTTGAGGTGGGTTATTATAGTGTTTTGGACAAAGAAGTAAGTTCAGTGCAGTGTCAGGAGAACAACTAGCAGACCGTAAGTCTAGGTGTTGTGAGACTTGGAATTTCTGGTAAGTGCTCAGTACAGAGGACTTATTTTGCTTCACATTATGACAACTGAGCTTTTTTGCACAAGCACCAATTCACTAAAGGAAAAAAAAATACAAGGGGGGAAGGATTTCTTTTAGTTCAGAAATGAACTAAAGTTCAGTAAATGAGTTTAGTTCAGTAATATCTGCACCAGCTTTTAAGCCTTTTTAAATTCTCCATTGACAAAATCTTCACTTTGGTGCTTGAAATTAGAGGAATTTTATGATATATCCCTCACCATTATGGTATTTTGTATTCTTTTTATTTTTTTTGAGAGAGAGGAAGGGAGGGAGAAGGAGGAAGAGAAACATTGACTAGGTTGCCCCTCATATGCACCCTGATTGGGAACCAAACCCGAAAACCAGGCATGTACCCTCACCAGGAATTGAACCCTTAATCTCTTGGTTTACAGAACAACACTCAACCACTGAGCCACACCGACTGTGGCTCACACAGGGCTGTATTTTGTATTCTTGAAACCAGTACTTTTTTTTATTTTCAGACTGGGTAGAAATGTGTGCTTGCTCCCAAGTACATACGTTTTGGAAAGTGCCAATAATAACTATTTAAACTTTTTAATTGAAGAATAACATTGTTAAGTTGTAAGTTCAATGAACTCAAAGTTACACAACTGTATAATGACTGTGCAGGTGAAACTTTGTTTTTTCTTTTTTCCTTGTCATACTGTTTTTTTAACTTGCTTGATTTTGAAATGTGGTTGTTTGAGTGTGCTTCTTAAAAATGTGTTTAGGCAAGAACCTTTTCATTACTAAGGAGGCAGTTAGCAATATCTGTTTCTTAAAAGTACTCTTTAGAATTTTAAAAAATTTTGGAAACACTTTTTATCACTTTCCTTGGCAGAAGCCACAACATTAGTTTACATTTAGAAGATGACCCTCTGAGGTCAACTACATCCCAGGCCAAATTTTCCCTTCCCTTAGGGTTGCACTCATCTGGTTGGCCAGAAGTAGTCCTAGGTATCTAGAAGGAGATTGCAAATCCCACTTTTTCCCGGTGAAGACTTGGCTCCACATCCCTCTGACTGGGCCCCACTTTTCTGAGTGGGGCAGTGACCTCCTATCAGGCCAATCAGTTTGAGCAACATACCCTCCTTTGCACATCAAACCAGCTGCCAGAGGGATAAACTCTACCCTAGCAAAGACCCACTATTTCATTAGCACTGGGTACACAAAGAATGGGGAGGAGGTGTGCATCAAGGCTGAGCTGAGTTTCAACTTCTCTGTCAGCGTTTATGTTAGCAAATATGTTGAGTGTCAATTGTTAGGAAATGAAGACACAGCGGAGAAGAGAGTTGGCTCTATCGGGATCACTTAGGATCTTGCAGAAATTCATTCAGATGATTCAAGTGTGGAGATTTAATGAAGATGTGACACATACACATAACATACAGAGGGGACTGTGATGCACTCACAGGAGTCTTGCAGTGGTAGGAAGCATTCGGCAAGGGAGCCTGAGTGATGTGCCCTTTGTATTCCTTCATGGTCAGCCTCCATGGGAACAGAGAATGGAAGAGAAGGTGTGGGGTGGGGCACAAAGAAAATTAACCAGATGTGTCCTCCAGGAGTCGGAGTTCCATCAGTGTGAGCCACATCCTGAAACTGGGCAGGACTTCTGAGATCCATTGGTCTTTGCTGTGTGGTACAGTGGAAAGAACCAGGCTTTGGGTGCAGGCAGACTTAGATTTGAATCCCAGCTCCCACGTTTTAACTGAACCTTGGACTTTTCCTTGAGCCTCATATTGCTCTCCTGGAAAGAGCTCTACCCCAGAATTACTGTGAGAATTAAATTAAAAAGTGTGAAACATCTGGCAGATACTGCCTAGCCCCTGACTGGCACGCAGTGGATGTTAGTTTTCTTCTTAAGGAAGGGAAGGTTCTTGTTTTTTTGTGGGATTTCACTTTAAAATTGTAATAAGATAAAAATCTGGGTAATGGGATTTTGTTTGTAATAAGCCATTCTCAATAAATGTTATTCTCACTGCCAAGAGGAAAAAAAAAACAATCTGGGTGATGGAAAAAGCTAAAGTCACCTGGTGCTCAGCAGAGCAACATCAGTGTTAGGGGCCATTTCCAAATGTGTATATTGTCAGTAATGCTTATTTGTAAATGTAATTTGCTTTTACTAGATAATTTTCCAAGAAAACAGTCATTTAAGCTAGGGAATCCCTGTCTTAGATTTGTTAAATCCCTGTCATCTCAAAGATCATTCAGTTTTGAGGTTTTCTTAAGTAAATTACTAGGGGTGTCAATGTGTCCAGTGGCCTGGCAGTCTTGGCCGCCCTTTCTGCTATTTGGGAAGCTGCAGAACCTGTGAGCTTGGACAGCCTGTCAGATGGTGCTGACTGGAGTCAGTCCTATGCCTCACAGGAGGGATATCTCGTCCTCATTTCTCATTCTAAATTCAATGTTTTTGTGGCTTCTTTATTACTGTTATGTCTCTGCCCCAACCTGATTCTCTCTAGTCCATTTGTCATTTCATGTTCAGAGATAATGCTGTAGATCATCCTTTGTGTAGACCAGATTTGAAATAAACTAGAATGAACATATTTTTTCTATACTGAATGCAAATGAGAATTGACTAATTGATTGCGTTTTCTTCCCCAGAAAAGTAACCTTTGAAAAACAGTGGTTCTATCTGGATAATGTCATTGGCCATAGTTACGGAACCACATTTGAAGTGACCAGTGGAGGAAGTCTTCAGCCTACGAAGAAAAAGGAAGAGCCTCCTTCAGGTGCACTACTTTGAGTATATGTAATAGGTGCTCTTGAGCTGGCTAGTCAGAAACCTGTCAACCCTAATTAATTCGAAAGCCCAGCCCAGGCTATCTCTAAAGAAATCTAAACTCAGAATCTAAGAACTATAGTTTGGTGCAATGAAGCAAGGTGTGCCTTTAGCTTTGAGATGCTTGGATCTGGCTCCAGCCGGTCATTCACTGGCTCTCTGACCTTGGGCCAAGAATTTAATCCCATGAGTCCTTGCTGCTTCAGTGTAAGAGCAGATGCAGAGCCCTTTCATTGCGCAGAAGTTGAGGAACAGCTTTGAGGTAGTGAACATATTGGGAGGAGGTTAAGACATCTGGCTTTGAATTCAGTTGGCTAGGTTTAAGTTTCAGCTCCATTACTTGCCTTGTAACCTTGGACAAGTTATTCTCTAAATCTTATATCCTCATCTGTAAAATGGGGCAGTAAACATTTAATGCCTAGGCCATAGTGAGTCATAGGATACATAGAAAGTTCTTAATAGTGCCTTGCTTATAGTAAAGCAGTCGTAATTTTAGCTGTTATTATTAATTAAAACTATTTACTTAAATATTTGTTAAAATAAATGTACTTAATATATTTTGCTAATAAAATAAATATTCTTTAATTATTAAAATTAAATAATTAAAATAGTAAAGTTCTGGATCAAACAAGTTAGTTAAATACTTTTAAATTAACATCCATATTTTTATTAAGTAGCAGATATGTTTCAGGCATGATTAGTCATTGCGATTATAGCAGTTCATGAAATGGATCATCTAGTAAAATGTATTAGTGGAGCCCTGACTGGCACAGCTCAGAGGACTGAGCACTGGCCTGTGAACGGAAAGGTGCTGGTTTGATTCCTGGTCAGGGCACATGCCTGGGTTGTAGGCCATGTCCCCAGTTGGGGGAGTGCCAGAGGCAACCAATCGATGTCTCTCTCGCACATCAACGTTTCCTCTCCCTGTCTTTATCCTTCCCTTCCCCTCTCTAAAAATAAATAAATAAATATTTTAAAAAAATTATTAGTGGAGAATACCAAAAATAATCTAATAGAGTAGCAAGCAGCATAATTTCAGATGGTGTGTGCTATGAAGATGACAAAGCAGGGAGGTATACTGGAGGCTGCTTGGATGAAGTGAATCTTGGCTGCAGTGATGAGCGCATTCCTGTTTGATGGAAAGGATGCAGCCACTCACATTGTCTTAAGAGCACTGTAGACAGAGGGAGCAGCAAGTACCAAAGCCCTGTGGTGCGTTTGTGATTAGGGACTTAGGACAGAAACAAGGGCAATGTGGTTGAGAATGGAGGTCAAGAAATGAGGCCAGAAAAAGGTAGCCAAGGACCAAAGCATACACTAACTTGCAGATCATCTTTGCATTGTATTCTAATTGCTACTGGAAGCTTCTTTGTGGTTTGGTGCATCAGAATAGATGAGCCAATTTGCATTTTAAAGATAACTCTGACTTCCAAATGGATTATAAAGGGGCAAAAGTGGGAGTGGGAAGAGGAGTTAGAGACTTGGAGTAGTGGCGAGAAAGGATGGTAAGCTGGGGTGGAACCAAAAGGCCAAATTTGCATGTACATTCCAGTGGAACTGGAAGGCCAAATTTGAGTGGCTGATGGGCTGGAAGTGGATATGAACTTAGAAGAAGGAAGATTTTTTAATAATTTCAGATCATAAATGTCATAAAGCAATTTCCTTCCTTAGAGACCAAAGAAGCGGGCACTGATAATCGAAATATAGTTGATGATGGGAAATCTCAGAAACTTACTCAAGATGACATAAAAGCTTTAAAGGACAAGGGCATTAAAGGAGAGGTAATATTAAAAGGATATTGTGTTTTGTTTTTGTTTGGTATTTAGGGAAATGCTTGGTTTTTAAAGCAGATTTTACCTAAGGTAAAATGTAAAAATACTGTATACTTATTAGAAATAACTTGGAATGTACATGCAATTCACTGTGTCAAAACTTTCATTTCTTATATGCAGGAATGTAAATGAATGAGATTACTAATATTTCTAGCAAAAGAAAATTTAATAACAGTGCATATTAGAGGTTAACTTTATTTTCAGTAATGTTTTCAGCAGTGACTTCAAGAATAACAAGTTTCTTTTACCTCTCTTCTTTTTTTATTGTATATCCCTTTTATTTTAGTTTAAATGGAGTTATAAAGTACTTGTATTTTAATACAAATTCTAGATAGAGTAAGAAACTACAGAATTCATCCATTTAGACTTCTATGGAAAAGGAACTGGAGAATCAGACCTTTGGATACATTCTGGGGTAAGAAACCTTTGAAGTGATGTGTTCTGTGAAAATAAAATTTCAGGAAATCTCCTTTTTTTATAGGAAATAGTTCAGCAATTAATTGAAAATAGCACAACATTCCGAGACAAGACAGAATTTGCTCAAGATAAATATATAAAAAAGAAGAAAAAGAAGTAAGTTTGTTTGAAAAAGATAGAAACATTAAATCATCTTGTAGATTTTTTAAAAAACATTATTAAAAATAAAATATTTTTAAACTGGTATTTAGAAATTGGCGTTCTGTTTTCTTCTTCCCCCAGGTATGAAGCCATCATTACTGTTGTGAAGCCATCCACCCGCATTCTTTCAATTATGTATTATGCCAGAGAACCTGGAAAAATTAAGTACGCTTTGTTTCCTTTCAAAAGTATAATTGGGGGAGAATTTATCTTTAAGAAAGTCATGATTTTAAGTAGAACAAAAACTTGCTTACCTGCATAAAGTATTCTCCTACCCCATAAATTTTAAGTTCTTTTTACCATTGCCGCTAGAGCAATTGATAATCTTATCAACGTACTTTTTAATGTGACAAAACTTGAAAAATGATGATTAAAATTATAGGCCATGCTTTGCCAAAAGCATGAATGAACCGTTCTTTTTTTCATAGCCACATGAGATATGATACACTAGCCCAGATGTTGACATTGGGAAATATTCGTGCTGGCAATAAAATGATAGTAATGGAAACGTGTGCAGGCTTAGTGCTGGGCGCAATGATGGAACGAATGGGAGGTAAGTTTTAACATTTTCAAGTTCATGTTTTGAGTAAAGGAATCTAAAAAAATTAAAATTTCAATCTCATGGAAAGTGAGATTGAATTACTGTGAGGTTATTGAAGTGACTTGGGCCTGGGCAGCTCCAGTCCCTGGGACCTTTCTGCATAGTCCACATCTCCCAGCCCGCGCTGTGTTGGCACCCCTGTACAGCAGTTGCCCTTCCCTGCTTCAGTAGCAGTGGGAGTGGTTCTCAACACTGGCTGGCTAAGACCTTCCAGGGCAATGAGTTCAGAAAACTCTTGTATAGCTGTTGTTCATTTTATTGGCCTGAATTGAGTGGGGGAAAATAATAGGAATATATTCTCTGTTGGAAGATACAGTACAACCTGATTTGCCTGCCCTTTCTGTGACCCCATAGAAGATAAGAACTTTTAACTCCCTTATTTGAAAGTAATGTCATTGGACTGGCGGAAAGCTGAGAAGCAGTCACCAATCATGTGACACCCAAATTTGCAAGCTCACAGTTCTACTGTAGTGTCAGGTGGGAGTAAGCTTGTTTAAGACTTTCTGTTTACCTGTTTTGGAATTACGTTACATCCATTGGGGATATTCATAGACTACAAACTCCCAGAGGAGCTATATCATCTCATCTGTCAGCCACTGAACAGAGTCAAGTAGAAAGACCTTCAGTCTTCTTACTGTGGGGGACCCTGAGGATTTGCAAAATCTGGAGTCATCTTCATCAAGAGATGTTTGTTTTATCTGTTTAGGTTTTGGTTCCATTATTCAGCTGTACCCTGGAGGTGGACCAGTTCGGGCAGCCACAGCATGTTTTGGATTTCCCAAATCTTTCCTCAGTGGTCTTTATGAATTCCCCCTCAACAAAGTGGGCAGTCTCCTAAATGGAACGTTCTCTGCCGAGATGTTGTCATCGGAGCCAAAAGACAATGCTTCAGTTGAAGAAAGTAGTGACACACTGGAGGAAAAACAGACTTCAGAACAGGAGAACGAAGACAGCACAGCAGAGGCCCCAGAGAGCAACCACCCCAAAGAACAGGAAGCAGTGGAAATTATCTCTCCAGATCCAGCCTGTACGGAGCCTAAAGAGAGAGGAAGCAAAAGGGATTATGTAAGGATGTTAAAGAGTCCCCCTGCCCTCATAATACTCCCCTCAGGACCTAAGTTAATTCCATTTAAACACTGAGATTTGATTTGGCTTTGCAGCCAAAATAATAAATACTAAAACAGATGGAGAAAGAGTGTGTATGGGGGCGCACACACATGTGTGATATAATCTGTGGGATGGAGCTTTATGACACAGAAACATTGTATAGAGGTAGTATAATGATCATTTTATAACATATGGGCTTTCTTGTGTTTTCAGCCTCCTTACAAATGACCTGCTGCTGCTTTAGTCCAAGTTGATAAATATTTTTTAAATGTTTTGACAGACCAATGTTTCCATAAGCATGTCTGAATGACCTCAGTACTTTGGTTTCTTATTTTTCTTGAAGAGTCAGGAAAAGCAGAGGAGACAAGAAGAGCAGAGGAAAAGACATTTAGAGGCTGCTGCTCTGCTGAGTGAAAGGAACGCAGACGGGTGCGTTGATGAAAGAATGCAGGTGATATCTTGCTGTTCATGGGCTCTGCTTCAAACAGATTAGCATTCTCTGCTTGTCTGCTTTGATTCTATGGGAGCAGAGACGATGATTCTGTCTTGGGTTTTTTAAGAAAGGAGGCTGCATCTGGTAGAGGTAGGAAATTGTGCTGGTTTCGGAGTCTTTAAAGAAATTTCTCCAATGATGGTGCATCAGCCAGGGCTGGGTAGTCCTGCCTATGTGCAGATGGGGGGCATTCAGAGTGATGTGAAACTGTCTGATATGAGGGCTAAGGAGAGAGAGATTGAGGTGCAAAGCCAGTGACAGGGTTGGTTTTGTTTCCAGATGATTTTTTAATTGAATTTACTGGGGTGGCATTGATTAGTAAATTTTTACAGGTTCCAAGTATACCCCAGGTGATTCTCTTAAATGAAGAATGTTAAGTGCTACTTAGAGTTGCCAAGCACCTTGAGAGCTTATAATTCAGCTTGTGTTTCCTAGAAATTAGTAACTCATGATTTTATCTGGAAATTTAGGAATGTTGAATTTAAAGCTCTTTCTTGTGTAAAAGTCATGTAAATAAATGCATGATCATTGTAAATGTATTTTAAAACCTATGTTTCATTTTGGGAGCAAAGAGAATAACATCTCCGACATCTTTCTTGCAGTTTAATTGTAGCTAGTCGCTTCCATCCCACTCCACTGCTGCTGTCCTTGCTGGATTTCGTGGCCCCTTCAAGGCCGTTCGTGGTCTACTGTCAGTATAAAGAGGTAGTGCTAAAACGGAGTGGAGGGGAACTCTTGTATTCAAGGGTTGATTCTCAAATTGTATCCCAAGCACTAGTTCTTAACAGAACTTTCTTTATGCCTTCAGCCTCTGCTGGAATGCTACACGAAACTGCGGGAGAGAGGAGGGGTCATCAACCTCCGGTTGTCTGAAACCTGGCTCAGGAATTACCAGGTACGCGTTCTTACAGCCATGCCCAGGAGCTGCTCGCCTGAGTGTCTGGCTCCTCGCAGTACTGCTGGAAGTTGTTAAATACAGATATCCCTATTTCTGTTTACAGAGATGAAACAATCTCATGCCTATAACTCAGAGAAAGCACCCTGATCTGTCCTGGCCCTTTTTTTTTCCTTTTATGTCAAGATCTATTACTCTGTAACTCCAATCCAGAGACATTTACAGTGCAAACTGTTGAGGTTGTGTTTACTCAAGGCCTCCAGATCACTGTGGAGGTAATGACTAATAATTGCAAAATCCCCAAGCCAAGAAAGTGACCCTCTCCTGTCTGCTGAGGTGTCTTTGCAGCAAGTTTTCACTATTTACTGGTGGGCTCTGTGTCAGTTCAGGTCAGTTCAGGAAGGCATTTGTCAAGTGGAATTAGAAGTGTAATAGACTTATCAGAGGAAATGCCTTTGAAAGATAAGCAGGGTGGGAGCAGGACTAGGCAGGCAGGGAGAGCCATCAGACCGTGGTGCAGGTCTGGTGGCTGTGAAAGAGAGGGCAAAGCTGGCAGGGGAGGGAGAAAGTCTCAGCCAGAATCATGCAAAGCCCCAGAGCAAAGACTTCCCAGTATAGGAGCCCTGTATTGGCCAGAAATGGTGCAGTCCTGGTGGCCATAACCCATTATCAACTTGGAGCAGCCCGTAGCCTCCCTGGGAGTGAATGCAGGGGCAGCTACTAAAGGCCTTCTGCTGCTTGAAATCCTCACAGCCAGTTCCCTCTTGAAGAGAGATCTGAGGGAGCACCTCCATACTGTCACAGGCCCTGCCCTGAAGCTTGGACTCCTTGCATAACACAAGACACTCCAGCCCTGAGCCATCCTGCCCTTCATGGCAGCCATCTTATTTAGCTAGGTAAGAGAGAAGCCTTGTCGGAGTCAGCAGGGCATTAGGAAAGGGAGGCTATGAGTGCATGTCCAGTGGCTACATCTCCAAGGACCCAGGCTCCACCATTGGCCATGAAGCATCCTGGAGCCAAGGGCAAGAAAGCCACTCCCAGGCCCAGAGCACTAGGCAAGCCGTTTGCTCATTTGCCACCAAAAAGTTCCATCAGGTTTAAGAGAAACAGCTTCTGTTTTATATTTCAAAAGAAAATCACTTAAACCAATTTATGTACTTTTATCAGCACTATCATTTGAAGGAAGGAGCTCCTTAAAAACTGGTCTGTTTAAATCTTCAAGACAATCTGTGTCATTTAAATTCTGATTTCTGGCATATGTATTGTTAGCATGTTCTTTACCTGCGTGGGAAAACATGGGTGTCTGTCTTTCTGTCTTATTCAGGTTTTGCCAGATCGAAGCCATCCCAAACTACTGATGAGTGGAGGTGGGGGGTACCTTCTCTCAGGCTTCACTGTTGCCATGGAAAACCTGAAAGCAGACCCCAGTCTCAAATCCAACTCGAGCACTTTAGAATTACACGGGACTGAAGAGCCAGCAGCTAAAAAGTGGAAATACCTGGAGTCTGACTCTTAACCTTTCAAAAGTTGCTTTGATTTTTGTTCTCAGGCATTGTACAGTTAGTAATTAAATTTTAGATGTCATCACTAAAACTGTAATCAGTTTCTCATATTCTAATCTAAGATCATGTTTGTACACTTGTTCCTGGGAAAAATAAGTAAGTCTTTTGTTCACCTCTGACACAGATGGGTTTGGTCTGTCAAAACCTTGAGCCAAAATACCCAAACCTGGGGTGTGCGGTGGACTGAGCTATGGCCAATTCTGTTTATTTCACAACATTGCTGCAAGTACTTTTAGTACTCTGTACAGATACGGAGAATTTAGACATCCTAAAAATATATTTATACAAGACTGTGTGTTAAGCTAAGTAGAGTAACACAACATAGCTAAAACTTGTTGGGTACTTAAAGGAAGGAATTTGTGGAAGAAATTTCCTTGTTCATTCCACTCTCTGAAACCTAAGCAATACAGATGTGTGAGTGTTAGATTTACAGTACCAAAAAATGTCCTGTTTTGGTACATGTTTGGTACAATGGCCTGTTCCCTACAGTGGAATAAACTTTTTTAAAATGCCAGATTTTCTTATTTTAATAGTTGATGAACTAGGGAAGTAAAGTATTTATTTTATTCCTTTTGTTGTTGTTGATAGAAAGGTGTAGTACAGTACTTTTTTGCATTAACTTAGCAATCTCTTCATTCTTTGTTCCAAATAAAGTGACTAGAATTTTGGTGTACTATTCAATGAAAGGAAGCATGGTTTTTAACTCCCCAGAGACTTACAGAGATAGATGTATACACATATCTATGTATGGTAAGTCCTCATTCAACATTGTCTATAGATTCTGTGATTTTAAGCAAAATGATATATACTGAAACCAATTTTACCATGGGCTAGTTCATACAATCAAGAGTTAAGTTCTTATGGCATCTCATCAGTGTAATAATGAAGTGATAGTGAATGAACTGATGTTATTTGAGGATTTGCTGTATATGGATATCAGTATATACACATACATATATATATTTATATATATACACATATGTGGAGCCAGAATGCACTATCTCTAGGAACTCTGACAAAATTTAGTGCAGGGCTTAGACCAGTTACTGCATTAGTGTCACTCCTTATCAAATGTATTTTAAAGTGCCTTTTTTGGTGATTATTAATGCTGGTTTGTTGAGCTCTGGTATGATTAGGTGGTTAGTCTTTCTAAGCTCTGAAAAAATATAATCAAATTATTTGGTTATCTGCTGCAGCCAAGAAAAGTGTTTGAAGTAAGCCAAGACTCTCGTCCATGAGTCTTGATCACTAAATACTCATCATGGGTATTGTTCACACCATTATAGTATAGATGCAGATCTTCCAGCGAGGAACATCTCAGAAAAAAAAGAAACTGCTTTTTCCTAATAGTATGTACTATTCTGATAATGGCCAGTGTGATTACCAAGTACAGTTTTGATTCTTTTTTCTTAAAACAACTGCTTTTAAAGAATAAAAGTGTTTCCTACCATGATCCTTTGGCCTGACATTACTGATGCCGGCTGTGACACTGCGTTCACTGGCTTCCAGCTGATTGTGATACGTGGGCTGCGTAAGAAAACATGCCCTGATTGGCACCTCACTGAACTTGTCTTTGCAGACAGCCCTTGCAGTTGTCACCCATATATAGCCAGTCAAGCTTGATCAAAGGGACACAAAATGTGCACAGACTAGATTCAGTAGTGGCTGGTCTCCACTTGTCACTGTCATCAGAACCGTCTCTGCCTTGGGGCTTAGCCAGTCTCCTTGTCCCTTCCCATTCCACTCAGTCTGGGGGTCTGCACTGCCAAGGCCCTGTGTACCCACTCAGCTGCCCCTGTAGTTACCTTGTGGATTGGTCTCACACACCAGCATCAAGTTAACGCTAACCTAGATAGAGTTATTTTTCTCTCAATGTAGTTTACTTCATCAGTAAGTACTGATGATTTAAGTCAGTAGTTTGAAAACTTAGTGTGCACCAGGATCCCCCGGAGGGCTTATTAGACCCAGGTTGTTGGGCTCCGCCCCCAGGTTTTTGATTCAGTAGGTCTGGGGTGGGCAAAAACTACATTTCTAAGTTTCCAGGGGATGCTGGTGCTGCTGGCCCAAAAACAACTCACTGAGACACCTGTTTGTACACCCACATCATGAGTGCAGCAAAGTGTACAATGTCTATGCCTTGTTAGTAAAGTGGACATCCATCTTGGGAGCAGATAAATGGATAACTCTGACTTCTGGACATCTACCCACCAGAAGAGTTACGTGAAATATAATGAGGGACAGTCAAAAAGTAAAGATAACCATTTTGTAATGTCCATCTTATCTCTTCATTACATTAGGGACTTGGGAATATACAGAGGTGCCATTTAGGTTTTTTTAGCTTAGAGGTACACTAAAATTGTATGAAATCTTTTTTTCTGTCTGCATTGTAACTGACACACAGCATTGTGCAAGTTTAAGGTGAGCATGTATTGATTTGATACACATGTTACAAATTTATTGCCATCATAACATTAGCTAAAACGTCCACCCCATGATATAATTACCATTTCTTTCTTGTGGTGAAAACAGTTAAGTTTAGCAACTTTCAGGGATATAATACAGTATTGTTAACTCTACTTACCATGATGTACATTAGGTCCCCTGAACTTACTAGTTTTATGATGAAGTTTGTGCCCTCTGACCAGTATCTCCCCATTTTCCCCACCATCGCCCCCAGACCCTGGCAACCACCATTCTAGTCTTTGTTTCTACGAGTTAGCTTTTTGCGCTGCACATACAAATGACATACAGTATTTGTCTTTCGCTTATTTCACCTAGCATAATGACTACCGTAAGGTCTATCCGCGTTGCAGATGGCAGGATTTCTTGCTTTTCTCATTGCTGAATAGTAAATCCATTGTGTGTCATGTATCTCACCTCTTTATCCATTTGTTCGGTGACACACTTGTTTCCGTGTTCTGCCTTTGTGAAGGATGCTGGGGTGCACATGGCGGTGCAGGCATCTTTTCCAGACAGTGATTTCATTCCCTTCAGATAGACCCACAAACAAAAGCCCTGCAGTTTTGCACCCCGCACTGCATTTTATGATTTTGATGTCGCAAGTTACATCTTTCTTAATTAAATACCCATTAAATTTTTTTAGTTACAGTTATTTTAACTCTCTATATTAGAATTACAAGTATAAGTGAGACTATTGTGAATTTAACTGTTTATATTTATCAGTGAGTTTGATACTGTTGCATGTTTTCATGTTACTAAATAGTTGGTTAGCAACTTTGGTTTCAGCTTGAAGACCCCCCTTTAACATTGTTAAGGCTGGGCTAGTAGATGAATTCCTTCAGCTGTGATTTCTGTTTGGTGCTTATTTATATATCGTATATGTCTGTTAAACTCCTCACTTTGTTCGTGCATTGCTCTCCTGACCTTGGTGAGCACCTTTATGACCATTATTTTGAACTCTCTATCAAGTAAACCAGTTATCTCTGTTTCATTAAGATATGTTTCTGGAGATTTATCTTGTTCTTCTGTTTGGAACATATTCCTCCATTTCTTCATTTTCCTTCACTCTGTGTTGGTGCCTGCGCTTTAGATAACAGCAGCCCCCTCTCCAGCCTGGACAGACTGGTATCGTGTAGGAAATGAACTTCATCCATCAGCCCATTCTGAGCTCCTGGTATGTCTCTCAAACTTCTGTGATTGTCCAGGCTGCCATCTTTGTTCTTAGAGGCTCCCAGGTATTGAGGGTGTGCCAGCACCAAGCCCTCTGTGTCCCAAAGGGGAGAACTGCTGTCAGCACCTAAATGCAGGCTGATAATAAGCTGGATCCTCGGGCGGCAGCTGGGAAAATAATGATTAAGCCTCTTCCAGGGAGAAACTAGGCGATGGGTGTTTTTGCCTGCTCCCTCAGCACTGAGCTGTGGAGAGAGTTATGGTGAGTGCTCATCCGCAGCTGAGAGCAGCTGCTTTGTTTGCTGTCTTCCTGTGGGTCTCATGGGCACAAGCCCCACTGGCTTCCCGAACTAGGTGTTCTGGGAGGCCATCCCTCAGGTGACAGTCTTAAAAGCTTGGTTGCAAGAAAAAGCTGAGAGTTGAGGGTTCCCCCTCAGTTGTTTGGCACTGAGCCAGGGGTAGACTTCATGCCAGGAGTGTGTCTCGGCCTTTTCTGCCCACTTCAGTACGGATATAGTCATCTGATGTGTGGAAGTCATGTGGCTAGCTTCTAGATTTCTCTCAGAATGAATTGCCCCATGGATAGCTGTACACTCAGTGGGAGGGGGGACTTTCAGGACACCCCCCAAATGTACAAAATTCTGAAAAAGGCTAGGGTGTTTGCATTTTGTTTTAAAGCATTGGTTATAAATACTGCAAGAGCAACACTAAATACTAAAAGGCATTTCCTAAAAATCTGATCATTAAGATTTATGTTCTAAATCAGCAATTTTCACCCGATGTGCTGCAAGAATTTTCAAAACATGCAATACCTGACTATTTAGTCAGGGGCACTGACCTCTTCCCTTAAATTGTCAAATAAAAAAATGACAGTAGCCAAAACAACAATAGCTATCCTGTGTGAATGAATCAAAATAATACCTATTTTTGTCAGATCAGCAAAAATATAATTTTGGTGTGCCACAGAATTTTAGTAATTAATTTATGTGTGCCATGAGATGAAAAACTGAAAATTGCTGTTCTGAATGTTGCTGATTTTGGAATGTTGTTAAGTGCAGTTCTGGAAAGGTCCCCTGAGTATCTAATGTCTTTAAATACAATGTTGCCTCTACTTTTTAAAAATAGATTACAGATTTTTTTGTTGGATTTAACTTTGTAGCACAGGTCAGATGGCAAGAAATGCAAGTTTCTGAACAGCTAGCTATATAAAAAGCAACTGATAATCCCCATTAACATTTATTAGGTACTCACTGCTTTTTAACCCTTTACGAGAACGGGCAAAATCTCAAGCATAGGAAATAATCTCATATAGGCCACCCCTTCTTTGCCTCTTTCACAGTTCCATTAAAATACAGGCTTTTGGCATTTAGCTGAGATAGTAAAACAAGACCAGAAAGATCCCTGACATTTCAGTTTCACATTGACATGTGACAATGCATTAAAAAATTTTGTTTCAAAATGTGAGTGGGCTCAATCTGTTTTAGTGTTGTCATTCTAAACCAACAAATGTAAGAAGTGGAGAAATTAATCCAGAGGGTGGAGGAAAGGAGAGCAGAAGTTTCTTAGCCTTTTGGGAGTGCTTTCCACAAGTGGGTAAAGTGGTCTCTCCCAGTTCTTTTCCATCACCTGTGAGTGACACAAGGTAGCTAAAGCCGTGGGGTGGTGGACATAAGGAAGAGAGAAGGCAAAAATAAGAAATACAATTGATTTAAATCCGGTCAGCAGCCCGGGCCAGAGTGGCTTGGTTTGGAGCATGGTCCCATAGACCAAAAAGTTGTGGATTTGATTCCCGGTCAGGACACACCCAGGGTGCAGGTTCGGTCCCTAGTCGTACATGCAAGGAGGCAACCAATCAATGTTTCTCTTTCACATTGATGTCTCTCTGTCTATCTCTCCCTTTCTCTTTCTCTAAAAGCAATGAAAAAGCCCTCAAGTGAGGATAAAAAAATAAAACTAAGTCAGCAAACTACAGCCCACAGGCCTAGTATGGCTCATTGCCAGGTGTTTGTATGGCCTGCAAGCTAAAAATGGTTTTTCCATTTTTTAAATGGTTGGTGGGGGAGCAAAAGAAGAATCGTTTTGTGACATATGGAAATTACATGACATTCAGATTGCAGTGCCCGTAAATGAAGTTTTATTGGAACACAGCCACACCAGTGTATGTATTGCCCCTGGCTGCTTTCGTTCTATGGCATAGTCGAATGGTTGTAACAGAGACCATATGGTCTCAAAGCCTAAAATATGTGCTAGCTGGCTCTTTAAGAAAACGTGTGATGACCATGGATTTTAGTGATCCTTCTGGGTCCTCCAGACCTTCTGGCAGTGTCCAGCAGGTTGACCCCTCTCCTTGCTGTGGTTTATCACTTGGCTTCTAGGACATCACTGCTGGTTTCCCTCCTGCCATTCTGGCCTTTCTACCTCCATCTGTTACTAGTTCCTCATCACCTCTGAGGTGAATGTTCAGAAGAACATTGGTGTACCCTAGGGGTCGCCAGTTGCACCTTTTCAGTTTTTTGTGTCTACTTTTGTCCATACTTGCTCTATCCGTAAAGGGATTTGGGAAATGATCAAAGACAGAGATACGACCATAAGGTGGCAGTAGCACACACATGCTTTTTCCTCTACAGGGTGACACCTAACAGGTTTTGAATATAGGGGGAGGAGATGTCCCTCACAGCAGGAATCTGTCCAGAAGCCACACCTTGGGTTTGCTACTGAGAAGGTGAGGGGGACAAGGGAACTCCCTGGGAGAGGGGGATCGGAGAGGTGCTTTTTGTGTCTGGCAATGTCGCTCAGCAGTGTGGCAGGGAGTTGCCGGGTCTGAGAGCTCTGAGGAGCAAACGTCATATAACTCACAAGGCTTAGGGTTTTACAACCGCAAGACTATTTTATCAATGGCCAGCAGACGCTGGGTGTTGTTTAGTGGAGGTATGCAAAGCAGGTAGGCCCTAAATGTCTACACGTTTGCTCATGTGGACAATGTTTAAAATAAATGCTGTGTAAAGTTTGTGTGTGGCACTGGCAGGCTTTTGAGCTAACAGTTGTAAGCCTACAGTGAAGAAAATAACCCACCTGGGGTCCAATGCTCAGAGGTTCATTTGTGTAACACGAGGTGATCTCCCCAGTTTGAAGACTTTCCGTACCATCTCTATGATGGTGACTCCCACATTGTCTTTAGCAGACTTTTCCTGGAGCTCCAGGCCCATATACCCAGCTCAACACTTCCACTTGGTGTTGAGTTACATGTTAAACTTAACATACCCAAGCTGCCCACACCTCCCCACTCAAGGCAGCCCCTCCTGCAGTCTCCCCACCTTTCTTCTCCGGGCCTGAGACCTTGACATCATCCGAGACTCCTCTTTCCCTCATGCCACACCAAACCCATCAGCTCTACCTGCCATGGCTCTCTAAAACAGACCCAGAGTGTGACTGCTCGTCCCCACCATCACTTACTGGCATCTGCATTTCTGCCCTCATGTTCCCTACAGCCAGAGTGTTTGCATCATTGATGTTTTAACCATTAACGTAGATCATTTTATTTATTTGTTTGTTTAGAGACAGGGGAAGGGAGGGATAGAGACACGTCAATGTGTGGTTACCTCTCACGTGTCCCCACCCGTGGACCTGGCCCGCAACCCAGGCATGTGCCCTAGACTAGGAATCAAATCAGTGACCCTTTGGTTCACAGGCTGGCGCTCAATCCACAGCCACACCAGCCAGGGCCATGCATCATTTTAATTAAAAGAAGGAATCAGTGGTTCTGGGTAGTCCTTGTGGCATCCCCAGAGACCCAAATGGTACTCTGCTGGCCACACAAGCCAGGCGGGATTCTCTTGGTGCTGCCTGCATCCCCGAATAGATATCTGTGCCTGCACACTCCCCTGCCCTGAAGTGTTTGCAAACTAAAATAAAAGCATGTGCTAATGCATGGGGCATTGGCAGGGTGGTGTGGGCCAGGAGGAAGCTGTGTGAACCGTCACCAAGCTTGAGTGCCATGCAGTGCTTTGCTCTATCTGCCAGCAGCTTCTCCCTGTGGGCAGTGTCCACTGTGTGTGCATGTGTGTGTGAGACAGGAGAAAGAGAGACAGACTTGCAGGCTGAAACCCTCTTGCAATAGTATGAGACTGAACATTAATCTAAAAAAATCTGGTTAAATTAGCACAGACAATTCTTGACTTTAGCAGGAGAATCAGGCTTTCCTGGATGAATATAAGCCATATACGATCCCCAGACTTACTTTTGCTACCTCCTGAAAACAGCTCTTCACCAGAACTGTCAAAACAGTAGAAATCAACCAAGCAGAAGCACTCATTGGTGAGGAATGAAAAGACAGGTAAAAGGAGGGAGAAGGAGGAATTGTTCAACTGCCTTACTGTAAGAAGCTGTGGGCGTAACAATGGCAGCAGCCACATTTCCTGCACCATTGTTATATGCCAGGCATTGCTCTGAGTCTTGCAAAAATTCTTATCATTCTCATAACAACCCAGTGAGACAGATGGCCTTATTTTACTGATGAACCTGAGGTCCAGAGAGGGAAAATAACTCATCCAAAGCTATTTGGTACCAGAGTCCAAGTCCTGCCTCCTTACAATAGAAATCAGGCCCTGAGGGTCTGGCGATCTTTCTGGGCCAGCCCACATGTTGTGATTCCCAATCCACAGTTCTTCCCAATTACCCAGGCTTTCTTGGCTGTGAAAACTGACCATTGGCCAAATACTCCCAGATCCCTCCAGGTAATAGAATTTTTAAAGTAGTGTCTTATGCTTGGGTTGTTTTTTTTTTTCCAAACAGGTTCTTCAAGCCTATTTAATCTTCCTCCAGCCTAGGGGAACAGATGTGTTTTCCTGATCTCTTTCTCTTTACATTCTTAAAGGTTTCACTTTTTTTTTTTAATTCTGCATCCAAAGACCCCTACATCCTAGTAGTGTAGTCTTTTAGAATTCACTTTAAAGAATGGATTTGAAAATCACACTCTTCTCTGTTAGCCCAAGGGAATCTGAGAACATGAAGCTTTTTGGCTTCAGGTGAATCTTTTATTATTTTAAACAGATGCAAACATTTTTTTTCAAGGATGGTAGCACAGTCATTGTCACGAGCATGTTAATTTTGCAGAGAAAGAATATGCTACAAGTCATGCTATTCTTATTTTCAATAGCATTCTGGCAAAAATTAAAGACATTTCTAATTGCCTCAAGCACTTAACGAATAGTAAATTCTACTTTCTGCCTCTGGGTAAATAAATGGTGTCTCTCAGTGATGTGGTGGGAACAGGTGATGTGAAGCCTACTTCTTAAACAGGCCCTTGGCTCCAACAACCATCAGCCCCTTCGATTACCACTGAACTTCTCAGCTATTTTCTGTAGCTCCAAATCCATTGCAGCCAAGTTTTCAAGTTCTTTTTCCTGGAAAACACACACAAAAAAACAGAAGCATAAGGTCCTAGATTAATTTATTTTGTTGTAGTTTAAGGTAGTATAAACGGGAATTTTTGATGTGTTAGAGGGTGAGACACGCAACGTCACTGGGGAACTTGTCAGAAATGCAGATTTCTGGACTCCATGTGGGACCTACTGAGTCACAAACTGTGAGGGCTAAGGAATCCCTCATGATGCTGATGCACGTTCAAATTTGAGAAGCACCTATGTAGTCAATATGAGGAAAAGGGGGACAGCTCAGTTAATATTACCTCTCTCAAATGTAAATTTCTGATTGTTACAGTCCACGAACTGGCAAAGATAGACCAAAGCAACTAATTTCTTTACCATCTGTTCTTTCCCACCAGAGCACCCTGTTGTCAACCTTGGCTGAACATTGAAACCACCTGGGATCTTTAAAAAATTCCGATGTCCCGTCAGCACCCAGTTCCCAATGGAATCTCGGGGCGGGTCCCAGGCATCAGTATTTTTTCAAGCTCTCCAGGTGACTGCAGTGTGCGGCCAAGGTTGAGAAGCGCGGCAATAGGAGGAGGTGGGCAGCAATGTGGACAATGGCTAGATATTAGACAGAAATCAAACCCAGGTGTTGTCTCCACTCCATTAAGTAGGGGTACATTGTCATAGTGACTAATTCCCACCAGTTTTTCCCCATCAATTTCAGACCATCGTGAACCTATCAACATTACCATGCTAAGTTAATTTCGAACAAAATCCCCACATGGTACCTCTTCCTCTGTCAGCACTCCTGGGCGAGCCCTGTCCTCATTTTCCGTGGTGCGGCGTGGGCTCAGCTGCTCCTCGGAGTCATAGAAGTCAGGAAATTCGGCCGCCTTCTTCCTGTAGTGAAGGAGCTGGTCCAGCTCGGCCACTCGGTCATACTGCCTTTTCAGATCCAGTTTGGGGACGAGATTTCTCTTCTCATATCCCCAGTTCACATCCTCCTCAAAGGGCTTTTTCTCCCACCAGTCATAGTTGTATTCTGGGAAGAAATTCTTCTCATTCAAGGTCAGGCCATTTCCTTCTTCACCCTCCAGAAAACTGTCATCCGTGTTGTCTTTTCTCTCAAAATGGCTGTTCTTCCGCTGGGAAGGGGCGTAGTACGGGTTGAGCAGCTCCCCTAATCTCTTCCTCTTTTTGGTGGTGTGATAGGGAGCATACTGCCTGCCTTGAAACCTGGCTTCCTCCCTGTTGTCTTTAGTGTCTTGCAGGTCCTCCTGCTGCTGCCATGCCCCGTGGGCTCCTTCCTCACCATTTTCCTCACCGTAGTTGAGGTAGTTTCTGTCCTGCTCTTGCCACTCGCCTTGCAGGTGCCTTCGTGCCTGGTCCATCTGGTTTTCTTGAACACGGTAGTGTCCTTCACCCAAGAATCGTTTCTCTTCTTTTTCTGGAGGAGAATAGGCACCATGTTCCCCACCCCTAGCTCTGTGGCGGTACCCCCACTCTGGGCCCCTCTCTTCCTCACTACCCTCACCATATCCACGTGCCGTGTTGTCAAGCTCTGAGTTGGGGCGATTTCTCTTGTCCTCCTCCTCCTGGATCTCCTCAGGGGGAGGCCTGGGAGCCCTGTACTTCTCACTTCCTCTGCTCCAATATTGTGCCCTCTCCAGGCTCTCAGGAGCCTGGACCCCTGCGTAGTAACTCCTCACTTCTTCCCCATATTCGGGTTCGTCCTCTGAAGCCCTGTCGTGGGTGGGGTAACGGTCCCTCTTGTCCCCTACGCTGGCCGGGCCTATGTTTGACTCCTCAGATTGTTCATGGGGTTGTCCCCCTGCCTCAGAGGGAGGATTCCTTTCCTGAGACGACCTGTCAGGCCTGCTCCACCCGTGGTGATGTCGTGGCCTCAAGCGTCGTTTGTCCACCTCGTGGCTGGCATCTTCCTCGCTTTCCTCAGATTCTTCCTGGCTCCCAGGCTGACTTTTAGACTCTTGGATGTGTTTCTCCTGGCCCCTTGTTTCTTCTGGACTCTCTTGGCTACTCCTCTCCTGGCTGTGTGTCTTTTCCTCAGGGAGCCTGGCCGAGTGTGTGTCGTATCTGGAGACTACCTCCTCTTCTTTCTTAGCTGTGGCCTGATTTCTGTTGTCAAGAAAAGCATTGGGTGTCTCTCCTGGCTCTTCTAGGTGTTTCTCTTCACTGCCACCATCCCCATGCTCTCTTTTCTGATATTTCTCTCCTTCTTCTTCCTTCCTGTCCTCACCCTCACTCTTTTCAGAATGGTATGTCTTTACTTCTTTGGAGACTTGACTGTCAGAGGGGTAGAGGCTCCCCTGGGACTCGCCTGCTGCCTCTCGGCTGTGCCCGCCTCCCTCTGTGTTGGCCACTGACGGGCCTCGTGTGTCCATCTCCCCTGGGACTCCTGTGTCCTCCCTACTGGAGGGCCCTTGGGTTTCTGAGGCATCAGCTGAGTCTCTTAACAATCTTACTTCAAACCTTGTGTTTTCATTTTTACTTTTCTCTTCATCTTTAACCTCTTTTCCACCTGTAATGAAAATTTAAAAACAGTAAGAATAACTTCAGAATTGCTTGTGGTTCAACAAGTATCAGCCTTGGTGATTACTATAGATCCTAAGGACCCTGCAAATCACTTGGATAATTTTTTAAGTTAATAAAGACTGTACTCATTTTGAAAGCAAATCATATGAAAGCTACTTGACTATGTTTCAGTCTAATAATAAACTCTCTATATTTTTATTTTTCAAAGTACCTAACCAGCAGCATCTCTCATTGGTACTACTAATGATCAAATTGAAATCCAAGTATAGGTTTATAAAATATTATAATTTTGGTGCTGGGTGGAGGGGGGCAAAGGGGAAAAATTGGGACAACTGTAATAGCATAATCAATAATACATAATTAAAAAATAAAATATTATAATTTAGAACCAGAAGAAACCTTAGGATTTGTCTACTTCAACCTCATCTTTTTGCAGACTAAGACCTTGAGACTCAGAGAAGTGTGATTTAGGACCATTCTTTCCATACTTGCTCTAAGTACAAATTGAAAAGTTAACATTGTATCCATAGCTCTAAGTAGAACCCAGCTAAATAAAGTTAAATAGCCAAAATAAGAAATATCAGGATTCAAAAGAGAATTAAAAAATTTTAAATTATTATTTTATCAGACTTTTATTACCCAATCAATTGTGTAGACTCAACCTAGCAGAAAGTGACAATATTACTTAGTATTTGGTGATAAGAAAGGTGTATACTTCTCCCCTGAGAAAACTGCACAGCAAGGGAAAGGCCATGTGTGCCTTCACTCGGGTCCCATCTGCCCAACATGTTCTCAGAGTTGAGGATGAAGCTCCGTATACTGAGTTATCTTTGTGTTTCATGAGTCAACAGTAGATGGTAATAACTGATATTTTAATTGAATGCTGTTTTCCCCATCTTTTCCAAATGTCAACAGATCCTTTACTAAATCCTCCTTAGTTCAAGGACATCCCGTGAAAGGAGATAGGCAGTTAACACTGCCTGAGTTGTCAGCTGGGAGGTTTGGGTTTCAACTGAGGTTGCTGAGCTCAGAGAGAATGCCTGAAGCCAAGGCTGCTTACAGCTCTGTGTCCACATCTGAGCTGTCCATTCAGTGTAGGGACCACCCGCCCCCGGTGACTATTTGGCACTTGAAATGTGGCTGGTCCAAACTGAGATGTGCTATAAGTGTAAGATAGCAGATTTTGAAAACTTTGTATAAAGCAATGTAAAATATCTCAATACTTAATATTGATTTTATGTAGAAATGACTATTTTGAATGTATTGGATAATATATATCATATGTATATTGGAAGTATCCAAATTATATATTAAGTAAAATATATTAGATAAAGTTAAATATATTATTAAAATTAATTTCACCTGTCTTTTTATCATTTTAATGTGGCTACTAGAAAATTTGAAATTATATTTGTGGTTCACACAGTAATTTTATTAAACAGCCCTGGTGAGTCACTTGAACTGACATTTACAAAATAGAAAAAAAATGGTCTGTTTTGCCAATGAACATCAAAAAAAGATGTCCAAGGAATAGTGGAAGGTCTGTATCTCCCTGCTTAAAGCCCAGCCTGCCATAAGTAACATTCTCAGGTTGAGAATGTTGAGACAATTGAGATGTCCCGGACACCCAGACACCCAGACACCTGGGGGCTGGCCCCTCACCTGTGCCTTGGCTTTCTCGGAGCCAGTGGTGATATGTGCAGCAAGCAGGCTGGTGGGGCCAGCCAGGTAGGCATAGGGAAGCAGGGAGGCTTTGGCCAGATACTGACATCATTCTGAGCGTCAGCTGAAATAATGCCACTGATCAGACAGGATCTCAGCTTCCCAGGGCAGAGGCTGTGTGGCCCCTTCCTACTGCCTGCTGGTCGGGAACCGAAGTATTTTTACTTTTTTCCAGTTAAATGTGTGCTGCCTATAGCAGCTTGTGCCTGAGGCTTAGCACTTCCTCCTAAATTTAGCTTTAAGCCCCCGCAGGTGAGATCAGAGGAGGCCTATCTATGATTAGCAAGCAGTCATTGTCAATCTGTAAAACCAAGGTGTAAAGCTCACTCTTACTTTCAAGTAGAAAGGGGAAAATGCTTGTTCCATCCCTATGATGTTGCAAGAATGACCGGATCAACCTGGTGAAAGAGATTCTTATACCTGTTAAGAAATTGCACTACACATTCCCTAATATCTGTTCAAGCCATAAACCAGTGATTCTTTCCTACTCCCCAAATGCTCGTTTTGCTCAATAAGTGTATGTTGGCTCCAGAGATGTGCTGGAGAGACTGGCAATGGAGATCGAGATGGACTAGGTGAGGGACGGAGGCTGGATGAAGGAATTCATCCATCCAGTTGGCTAAAAGCCCCACCAGCCTTGGCGTCAGTTTAAGATGTGCCAGCAAGGGAGAGAAAACTGGAATAGGACAGAAGTCACAAACTGGTAGCCCCACAGGTGAATTGTTTGGCCTTAATAACATCTTTAATAAATTCTAATTCAGAAACAATACCTAAATAGCAGGAGATGTGCTTAAAAATCCCAATTTTAACTTCTTTTGGAAAAAAAATCCCAAGATCTGGTTAGAGTCTGTACTTCTCCACTATAGTGTTAGAGCTGAGAAATATCTGCTCCCCCTTAGGTAGAAACCTGCATCCTACAGTTTGGGAGTATTTTCCTGTCCTGCCTTACTCCTTTGTGTTATTTCTTGGTCTGTCCCTGGCTGGCTTTTGAGTCTGCAGCCTCAGAGGGGCTCTGAAATCCTCCCAATCTGCATTGTATGGCTGTCTGGATATAATGGCACCAGCGTCCTGATAGACATGGGTCATTTTGCTTTGTTTAAAGATTTTATTTATTTATTTTTAGAAGAGGGGAAGGGAGGGACAAAGAGAGGGAGAGAAACATCAATGTGTGGTTGCCTCTCATCCCCTACCGGGGACCTGGCCTGCAACCCAGGCATGTGCACTGACGGGGGATTGAACTGTTGGCCCTTTGGTTTGCAGGCCCGCACTCAATCCAGTGAGCTACACCAGCCAGGGCAGTCATTTGTTTTTTACCAGTTTCCCTGGAGCTCTCACAACAAACATCAAAACACCCCTTAGGGCTAAGAATCCAATCTTGGCAGGCAAGCAGAGCCCTACATACAACAGCTTTTCCTAAGCAATCATGGTTTTTGATGACCAACTATGGCAGACCTCAAACTTTCCCACCTTTCTGGTTAACAAGGAAAGGAGGAATAAGATAACAAGATGGGTTTGCCCAAAGGAGCATCCTTTAGTCCCTGCCTGAAGACCTACGCTGCCCTCACTCATTCCCTGTAATTGCTGGAAAAGGAAGTTGGGGAGAAATTCTGTAAGTGTGCGTGTAGGCAATGATCAGAAACTTCCACTTGGGTCCAGGGGGCCAATACAGTCTTGAGTCCCCACACCTACTACAGTTACCTTGACACCCCCAACGGTGGATTGAGTCCCCCAGGAAACTCTTTTGGTCAGTTGCTAATATCTGTTTTTTACCATTTTATGCTCAGGTGTTCATGTGCAGCAATAGCAAGAGTATTACCTTGCACTGAAAGATTTTGAAGGTGAAAAGAAGAAGAAAAAGTCACTACTCCTAGCCTGACTAAAAATTTAAAAACAAAGAAAAGTGCTGAAGGGAACAGTGTTTTTTCTGGATTTGTTTAAATCAGTTTGACTTCATGCATAAAAGAGACTGCATAGTTTTACAAAATTGATTTCTTAATGTCAGCTCCCAATGGACACTGCTTGTATCACTGTTCAAATTTTGTTTTCAACAGAGCCTGATTTGCATGGAGAAAACATCTCCATCTAGACTTAGAAGGTTATTGATCTGACTCATTGGATGCTCTGCTTCTACCCTCACCCTTTCCAGTCCTCAGGCCTGGAATCCCGGTACCATTTGGCAGCACCTCCCTTTGAATAAGGTCTGCATTAAAATGACTAAAACAGTGTGTCATGTAAACAGGCCAGAAGTTTCCAAGTCACCTTTCCCAGCTTCTAACTTGGAAGATCATCATGGTCAAGAGTAGAAGGCTAAGAGAAGAATAATTTTAAAATCTTCTTTGTACCCTTTCATCTTCCAACATTCCCAGAACACTCAATCCTCCCTCCTCCAATCACAAACAAGCACTGCCCACATCTTCCTGCACCCAAAGGAAAGCTTGTTCTGAAAATCCAAATTCTGGAACCAAGGAATTTGAGAAATGAGAGACATCTCAAAGACTATCTCTGAGTTCAACTCCCTCATTTTACTCTGGGGAAATAAGCCCAGGGAGGCAAGGGATATTTCCCATGGTCACAAAGCTATTAAGTGTCAGAGTAGGGACTAGAAGCCATATCTTTCCATCTCCCCAGATACTAGTCTAGTCTGTACTTCCCCCACTGCATTATATCTCTGGTTCATTTGGACGTAGAGTGGAAGGTGAACTAGAGGAAACAGGAGCAAGGGCCACTCCAGGGACAAAGGTCTCCTGCAGTGCAGGAAACTTACTGTTTTTCAGGATTTGTCGGCACTCAGGAGTGATGGGTGGAGCGTTGGACTTTGACAGGGCATTTGAGAGGACCTCGATGATGCAGCGAGTCACCTGAGGGGGGAACCCAAAAGCATGTTGGCAAAGGCTGGTATCAATGGGGTGGCAGACTACTCAACACAGAGCAGCTGCTGTCCAGAGAGGCTTGTCTTTGGGACCTGTACTGATGCAGGATCCTTGGGGGGCAGGGATATAGATTTACAGGACTGTAATGAGACTCCAAGACCTCTCCACAGAGCAATGCAAGAAAGCACTGGGCCAAGATCACCCTGAGAAGGGCCATAAACACCCATTTCCGAGCAAGTTGGAAGGAAGAGGGTGTGAGGACACAGTTATCCTCAGAGGCACTAAACCATCCAGGAAGGAGTTGAGAGCTCAGGGAAGGAGGAACATCCTTTGCCCCCATTCTCTCAGGGATGAAAACCTGGTTTTGTAAGACCACGTTGTCTTTTTTGTTGTCTGTTTGTCTTCACTTTTTATTTTGGTTTGGTATAATAAGGAGTGGGAGAACCTAGAGTCTAGATACACTAGTAAGTCTAGATTCTACACTTATACTTCAACTTACCATTTCTTCACTGAGGCTCCTGTTATCCGCTGGCATAGAACTGACGGCTTTGAAAGAGAAAAAAAATGGGAAATGACCTGAGTTGATTTAGAAAGTGGTATGAACCCAAACATAAAATCTTCCCCCACCCCGCAAATGCAGTACCTGGAGAGAGGGGCAGAGTCAGAGCTGAACAGGGTGGAGATAGCTGGGGATGACTGCCCCAGGAACTTTGCACACGCACATACTAACACACATAGCCATTCTCCCTGGCAATGTCTTAAACATGATTTGAAAATGAATGCTGAATTATATCCAGTATAAATCAATTTGGACCATAGGAAGGGGAGATTTGGGGATACTGGTGCTGTTTAGTTTATTGATCTGGGTGCTGATCACACAGGTGTGTTCAATACATGAAAAATTCATTAAGCTGTATACTTATGATCTATGCAGTTTTCTATACGTATATTATACTTCAGTGAAAAGTTTAAAATAAACCTAATTTAAATGAAACCAGGGTGCCCTCCTCCACCCTTCTGCCCATTCAAAATGGGTAGAGATTTGTAATTCCCTTTGCCTATTCCTGTCGCCGCCCAAAAAATCCTCTCCCAAATTTAGGTCCTTTACAAAAACACGGTTGTGACTATCTCACATAATCAAGTACCCCATTTTTACCTCCAGCTCTTTGCCTGAACAAGCTTGCTTATGCATCTGTATCATCTGTATTGGTCAATGCTGTCTATCACCCCCATGTTGTCTGCAGCCATGCAGAGAACATGGGACACATCTAATTCTACCAGTAGAGCACCAAGTCCATAATATGTGCAAATAGGTATTTAACAACTACTTAC
>CM052547.1:69026546-69066723 GCA_028533065.1 Trachops cirrhosus
CCTCCCCACCTCCCTTCCATTTCCAAGCCCCGTAGTTTTGTCCATGTGTCCTCTATATTTGTTCCTGTAAACCCTTCCCTTCTCCCCTGAAATTCCCTCCCCTCTCCCCTCTGGTCACTGACATCCCGTCCTCCATTTCAGTGTCCTTTGTTATAATTCACTTGTTTCTTTGTTTTGTTGTTTAGGTTCCTGTTAAAGGTTAGTCCCCTTTCTGATGGGCATTTATTTAGGTTGTTATCCTTTGGTCTCTTATTACTCCTTTACAATGGAGCCATAGTCTTGGGAGCTGGGAATGGACTAACCTGCTTGTAGGAACTAGTACATCCCACAAGCCCTATGCATCCTTTTTGCTTTAAATTTGAAATAGGAAATTACTTTGTTATGATGTGTGAGAGGAAAGCAAAAACAACTTCCAGGATATTTTCCATGTGGGTTCTCTCTGTCTTTGAGGAATCAAGAAAGCAGCAGGCAAATGCCCTGCACAAAGAAGGAAAAAAATCAGAAACTTCTCTGGTAACACACGCTTTGGGGAATAAGTGAGCCTCCACTTGGGGGTCTCTTTCTGGGAACGCAAATGTCTGCATGCACAGCTAAAAGGAGGTTTCAGTATCTTCTTCCTGAAAATCAGTGAGGCTCGAGTTCTTTTTGCATGTGCACAACATCTTCCTGAAAAGGCTGGGAATTGTTTCACCAAGACCACAGTTGCAGAACATTTAAAAGAAGAGTCTTATAAAGGATATTAATGGGATAATTGGTGAAATTTGAATAAGATCTGTAGATTACATGATAAATATTTTATCAGTGCACTGTGATTATGTAAGAGGATGTCTGTTTTTAGGACATACATGTTGAAGTATCTAAATGCAAAAGGGTGCTGTGTATACAATTTATTTTTGAATGTTTTAGAAAAATTACAAAGATAAAGTTAGAGAGAGAAGAAGAAAATACTCAGGCAAGCAGGGCAACATGATAATATTTGGGAAACTAGGAGTGAAAGGTGTATCGAAATATTTAATACTATTTTTGAATTTTTCCAAAATCTGATATTATTTTAAAACAGAAAAAAAATGATCTTGGCACAAAAGTATCCGTTTAGAACCCCTGAAAATAGCCCTAGCTTGTGTGGCTCAGTGGATTGAATGCCAGCCTGCACAAACCAAAAGGTGGCAGGTTTGATTCCATCAGGGCACATGGCTGGGTGCAGGCCATGTCCCCAGTAGAGGGTGCACGAGAGGCAACCATACATTAATGTTTCTCTCCCTCTCTTTCTCCCTCCTTCCCCTCTCTCTAAAAATAAATAAATAAAATCTAAAAAAAAGAAAGAAAGAAAGAAAGAAAGAAACCTGAAAGCAGTGTGTACAGAAAATGAAGTTGTTGCGTGAGGGCCCTTCCTTAGGGACTATCTGGGAGTTCTTCCTCTACTGTTGAAATGATATAAGGGTTCCAACTGCTCTTTTAAATGCACTGATTGCCAATAGTACTTTAAAACTGCCATGTTCTAGGAGCATCTGCATTCCAGTTTTCTAGCAATTTCCCTCTCTTCTTGTTCCCTTGAAAAACTCAGGGCTAAAACTGTTAACATCATCTGTGGCTTCTCAGGCTCAGCTTGGTCTGAGTTTATTACTCATCAAGAAAATTCTTTTCATTATTGTCAGTTGGTCCAAAGCCATTTCCTTTATTCAGACTCACCTTTCTTTTTTTCTCATTATTTAATAAACTTTTGTTATTCGGACTTCACATTTAGCTCTCCATGGACCAGGAGGAAAAAAGCCTTTTGGAGGAACATTTCTCAGGAATTTTCTCAAAGCAGGATGATGAAGGAAAATCAATATTCTTTTTAGGAACCATGGCTTAGAATAAACATGATATGAGATAGAGGTATAATTACATTTTTAAACATATCACCACCTAATTATCCTGGGATGTTTATTTAATTTAAGTGACTGTCCTTCCCCACCTGGTCTGTTGTGTCACTTTGAAAAAAATCTGGGCTCCACATGTGTATGTTTCTGGACTCTTCTAGAATATTGATTCATTTCATTGCATCTATTTGTTTATCCTTGCAGCAATACCATACTTTCTCTGTTACCACGGCTTTTTAATGTCTTAATATCTGATGGAAAATGTCTTCCCATATTTTTTCTTCATGAGGATATTGGTCATTCTTGGTCCTTTGCATTTTCATGTAAATTTCAGAATCAGTTGTCAATTTCCATAAAAAGAAACCTGTTAGGATTTTGAAAGGAATTACATCAAATCTATAAATTAATTTGGAAACAGATGACATCTTTAATGTATAGACCAATTTGGGAACAGATGATATCTTTAAAAGATTAAGCAAACTTGGCTTTTTGATAGCTGATAATATTCGGGATACAATCTCATCTCATAGGAAGAGCATGTCTCAGGAGTGCTCTCAAAAAAGAGTTAAGAAGGAAAAGCATATCTACTTTATGAACCAGAGTTCAGATGAACCATTATTTTGTGCAGGCTCCTGAAATAGGTTATCCATCAGAGTTCAGCCAGGAAAATGAAACCACTAGAAGGAATTTAATACAGGAAGTAATGCACAGGATTAGAAAAGCTAAAATAGGGGAAGATGAGGAAACCCAGAGATTAGTAACTGCAGGCTGCTGCGCCCCTGGGGAATGGAGAGATAACAAAA
Source organism: Trachops cirrhosus (assembly GCA_028533065.1). Taxonomy (NCBI): domain Eukaryota; kingdom Metazoa; phylum Chordata; class Mammalia; order Chiroptera; family Phyllostomidae; genus Trachops; species Trachops cirrhosus. The sequence goes on from CM052547.1 coordinate 69,029,212, forward strand.
GAATGTGTCCTTACTGAAGACTGGAAACATGGGCCACTTGCTAGGAGTGGGAACCCCTGCAGCCGAGAAAGGTGGGATTTGGGGCCAGCCATGGAGGAAGGCCAATCTGCTGGCAGCTGGAATCATGAAAGACAAGCAGCCTCTGTTAGAGATGCATCTCATCCTCCCAAAAAGAAAAAGGGAGAGAAACACCCTGGCTGCTCCTTTCTTTCAGTGCCAGTGCCTCTTAGTGGCTGAACATACCTGGAAATGACTGACAGGAAGGCCTGGGAAATAGCGTTGCAAGGGCCAGTCCTGCCAGTGATGCAGAACAGAGGAAGGAATCATCAGAAAGCAAACAAGCAAATGGCATATAAATCAAAACTGCCTAGAAGTACAGGTACTGAAATTAGATTTTCTCTCACAATTAATTTCATTTGCATATGTAAATGGCTAAAACAAATTACATGGTTAATCCCGAATTAACAGCAAAAGGAAATATACTGCATCTACTCTAGCAGAGTTCACCAGCCAGTGAGGACATAAAAGTGGGAGAGGTATAGGGTAGACTCCAGGTCTATGGAGGAGGGTGAGAGAGTGCGGCGCGCCAAAACAGTGGCCGACCTTGGAAACTGCTGCCCTGCAGCTGTCCATCTACAGAATTGTCCGTGTTCTTAGCCAATAACACAAACCTCTTTCACTGGGGACTTCAAGGTTTTTTCCTAATACAGAAGACCATGTCAAGTAATTTCCTTAGTAGTTTGGTCCTGGAATATATTTAGTACCTGGTTTCTTATGTCAGGTCAGATTCCTAATACACTTTGACAGAATTAAGAAATCACAAATCAAATCCTCATTTTAAGAGAAAATAGAGAGGATTTTTTAATCCACTAAATTGTAAGTAATGTAACTCCATGTAGTTTACATGTAAATACATATTAAAAAAATTAACATTTCTCTGCCCTGGCTGGTGTGGCTCACTTGGTTGGAATGTTGTCCCATAACTGAAAGGTTGCAGATTTGATTCCTGGTCAGGGCACATACCTAGGTTGCAGGTTCAATCCCCATTCCAGGCACATACGGGAGGCAACCAATTGATATTTCTCTCTCACATTGATGTTTCTCTCTCTCTAGAAGCAGTGGGGAAAAAAATGTCCTTGGGTGAGAATAAAAAAACATTAACATTCTCAAAAGAAATCAAGAGACAGAGCCAGAGCTACCACCATTCAGGTTTGACAAAGCAGAACTGTTCCTCTTCATTTCAGAGTTTGCAGAAAATCAGATGTGTTAGATAAACATAATCATATGTTTGTTTATATACTGGAGATAAAGCAAGGAATGGATTTTGGGGACTATGTAGGATTGGGTATGTATGGTTGGGTCTGTTGAGCTGATAAAACCAATCTTGACAAATCTATTCTCGTTAGCAACATATCACAGGGTAAGGATCTAGAATGGATGGAGAATGCTTCCTGGTCTCTCCTGTGTTCCTCTCCCCCTGACCCTCCTCCTTCACACACACACACACAGCAGTAGATGCTGCTGGTTTTCTGCCCATTTTCCACATTCTTACCACTTTGGAGCACACCGGCTTGATTTTTAATGATCAAGACCTGCATTTCTTTGCCTGATGGCTTTTTCTGGTCACTGGAGCCAACCACGTTATGCCAAAGGTGCTGAGGAAGTAAGGTCCCCAGGAGCAGCCTTCACCCAAAGACTCTCAGGAGTTGGTGTATAAACACCTCAGATTCTCAGATCCCTTGGAGACATGTTTTCTTTTTAAATTGATTTTAGACACAGACTACAGACAAACATCAAGTTGTTGTTCCACTTATTTATGCATTCATTGGTTGATTCTTTTTTAAAGATTTTATTTATTATTTTTAGAGAGAGGGGAAGAGAAGGAGAAAGAGGAGGAGAGAATTATCAGTGTATGGTTGCTCCTTGCCCTCCCCATACTGGGACCTGGCCTGCAACCCAGGCATGTGCCCTGACTGGGAATTGAACTGGTTACCCTCTGGTTCACCGCCCACACTCAATCCACTGAGCTACACCAGCCAGGGCCATTGGTTGATTCTTGTACGGGCCATGACCAGGGTCAAACGCACAACCTTGGTGTATGGGAATGATGCTCAAACCAACTGAACTACCTGCCCAGGGCTGGAGATGTGTGTTCTGCATAGGCTCTGAGTGTTTCCCAGTGGCACTGAGCTTTAGTTACCCACAGTGGAAACTTAAAAAAAAATATTGTTATTCTATTACAGTTGTCCCAATTTTATCCCCTTTGCCCTCCTCTGTCCAGCCCAACCCCCTCCCATAGTCGATCTCCACACAGTCCATGCCATGGGTCACTCATACATGATCTTTGACTAGTCCCTTCCCCATTTTTCCACCATTATCCCCTTCCCTCACCCCTTCTGGCCACTGTCAGCCTGTTCCATGTTTCCATGACTCTATTTTGCTTGTTAGTTGATTTTGTTCATTAGATTCCTCTTATAAGTGAGATCATATGGTATCTGTCTTTCACTGACTTATTTCACTTAGCATTCTAATCACCAGTTCCAACTATGCTGTCACAAAAGGTAGGAATTCCTTCTTTCTTTCTGCTGTATAGTATTCCATTGTGTAAATGTACCACTGGAAACTTTCTTTTAGCAAACTCTTTATGGCTGCCTTTCCTTCCTCATCTCGTTTCTCCACTCTCTGTTCTATTTCTTGGAATTATGTTCAATTAAATTAATTGCAGTCAAATCTTGGTCTCAGGGTCTGCTTCTGGGGAAAATTGAACTATGCCACATATACTCACAAACTAACAGGCTATTAAATAGAATTTTTCTTTTTATGTCTGGTTTTGGCTGAGCTCCCAGAGCCAGATAACAGGGTTTTAAGAACCCACCTGATTTTAGAGTTCCAGCCAAGATGGGGGCGTAGGTAGAAACCCTTCACTTCCTCATACAACCAAAAGGAGGATAACAACCAATGTAAAATCAATAAACAACCAGAAGTGCCAGGCAATCAAACTACGTGAAACTCCAACAATCAAGGAATTAAAGAAACAGTCAACCAGACAAACCAGACCAGTAAGATGGGTGGATGGAGAGAACCCACAGTGAGGACCTTGAGGGTGGGGCTGACTGAACAAGAAACTGAGACTCAGAGCTGACTGTGGACCACAGTAGGGGTTGCTGCAGTGGGAGGAACTCCCAGTCTCACATGAGAGTTCATTGGAAAGTGGGGCTAGAACCAAGCAGGCAAGGTGCATTGCTCCCTCTCTGGCCCCTCCTCCACAAGCAGCACCACAGGGCAACAAGGAGGGTTGCTCTGCCCTGGTGAAAACCTAAGGCCCCGCCCCCTTACAACTTAACAGGTGCCCCAAGACAAAGAAATAGGGCCCAAATGAAAGAACAGAGCAAAACTCTAGAAAGAGAGCTAAGCAATGAGGAGATAGACAACCTCTCTGATGGAGAGTTCCATGCCCTGGTAATCAAAATACTCACAGAACTGATTGAGCTTGGTCGAAATATGAAAGCAAGTGAAGATACCCAAAGTGAAATAAAGCAAAATAATCAGGGAACTAGCAGTGATAGGAAGGAAACCAGGACTCAGATCAATGATTTGGAACAAAAGGAAGAAATAAACATCCAACCAGAACAGAATGAAGAAACAATAATTCAAAAAAAATGAAGAGAGGTATTTGAACCTCTGGGACAACTTTAAATGTTCCAATATCTGAATTATAGGGGTGTCAGAAAGAGAAGAACAAGAGAAAGAAATTGAAAACTTATTTGAACAAATAATGAAGGAAAACTCCCCCAATCTGGTGAAGGAAATAGACTTTCAGGAAGTCCAGGAAGCCCAGAGAGTCCAAAGAAGTTGGACCCAAAGAGGAACACACCAAGGCACATCATCATTAAGTTATCCAAGATTAAAGATAGAGTCTTAAAAGCAGCAAGAGGAAAGGAGAGAGTTGCCTACAAAGGAGTTCCCATAAGACTCTCAGCTGATTTCTCAAAAGAAACCTTACAGGCAATAAGGAGCTGGAAAGACATATTTGAAATCATGAAAGGCAAGATTACTCTACCCAGCAAACCTCTCATTTAGAATGGAAGGACAGATAAAGTGCTTTCCAGATAAAGTGAAATTAAAGGAATTAATCATCACTAAGTCCTTATTATATGAAATGTTAAAGGGCCTTATCTTAGAAATTAAAGATAAAAAACTATGAACAGTAAAATGACAACAAACTCACAGCTATCAACAAATGAACCTAAAAAAAAATAACAAAAACAAAAACTAAGCAAACACGTAGAACACAACCAGAATCAGAGAAATGGACATCACATGACAGATTTTCAGTGGGGAGGTGGAGGGGAGGAATAGGGGGGAAAATGTACAGGGAAGAAGAATTTTCCTAATTTTTAGTCCCAAGAGTTCAAGAGTTAAGTGATGAAGATGGTTGGCTGGAGCATCCTGCAATGGGCAGAGAGGACAGTGGCTGGAGTGTCTGCCTGTTCCAAGTTTTTCCCTGGACCTGATGGGCTCTATGGAACGTTACCGGCCTCTAGTCATTCCAAAAGGTCCCTTCTTGATAGGGCAAGCGGACCCCTGGGATATCCTAATAATGGCAGCTGAGAGGCATTGTGAGAGGTTGGACAGCATTATCCTTGTCAGGGCTGATGGAGTGAGGAGGTTGTCATGGAGAACTCTGAAGAATTGACAAAGGTCTCTTGTGGAAAGGCAAGCCAGCATCTAGAGGTGTGCCATGGCAGAGGGCATATAATATTCAAAAGAGAACTACAGAGGACACTGGCAGTAGTGACCTTTGATCTCTCCCCTATCTTCTCTGATCCTTCACCTTGTTCCAAACTGGAAGGAGCTGGAGTGGGGTGGGGGTAAATAGGAAGAAAACAAAGGGGCAAAAGATTGGGTCACCCCTTCCATCTTCTCCATTAATGGTTTGGGGTGAGACAGTAGCTGGGAGCTGGAGGAACTTTGAATTGGGTGAAAAATAAAAGTTTGAACTGTTGTAATGGCCCAGAGTTCATGAAAGCCTAGCGTTTCTGCCTGAGATACTGTTCAAGGATCGGGGAGATGTGTCAGAACATGCTTGAAGGCAGTTGTGAGAGAAGACTGAAGCTGTTTCCTGAGTGTGCCTTCCAGGTAGGTGCAGCACATTCAAATGGTATATGTGTAATCCAGGATTGGGAAATGCTTACACATTGAGTGCTGCAGTATAACAGGGAATGCTCTGACTGGAACAGAAGTGATGAGGAATCCTCAAAAGGTAAAAGCAGATGGTTCAGACTGAAGGAGAAAAATCACAGCTGCTACAAAAAGACTAACGCAAAAGATTGGAGGAGCTTCGGGATTCCTCCAAGTCCTGAAGCAGGAAGTAACCTGGGGGTGACAGCTGAGGAGTCTGAGTGGGGTACCTGGCAGAGGCACTCAGGCGGTGTGGCCCACCCCTTCTTCAGCACTTGTGCCAGCAGTGGGTAGCAGTGATGGCAGGACCTGCACCCTGTTCTGTTGGGTTCTTTCCACTTCTCACTAGTAACTTCTTTCCATCTCTGATGCTTTGATGCACACAACCTCCTTCCCCTCTTCCCCTGAAAAAACCTTCTCTTCATGGCACTCTTCATAGAAACTTTTGAAATTTGGTCTTATCCCAAAAATTTTATTTCAGTTTGTGGAATTTCCAGCACCAAGCCAGAAATGGTGGTCATGACCTTGAAATCACAGCATGGTCAGGCCAACATGGCTGATACTGGAAATCTGATGCGGACTCCGGCCAGCAGTGTTTGCAGCATTATGGATGAGATATGAGGAAAATTCACATGTACTATCAAGTCTTGTGGAGGAAAAGGGACGGCAGGGCTACTCTCTCAAAGGGAGAACACGCCGACCCTTGCCTTGACGGCTTTTATTGGCTTTCTAATAGCATACATCAAAGAAGGTTTTCATTCATTATACTTAGGTTTGCTTTAGGTAATTACTTTTTACAGATAGCAATGGAAGGGATGTTACTGATTAGTTCTTACAGATTAACAAGGAAAAAATGTTGCAAGTGCAAGGGAACGATAAGAGTAATAGATCTGGTTACACTTCAATCCTTGGGAGAATTAGCATAGACTTCAGGAAGTTACTTTAAAGATATGCAGTAAGCATTTGCTGCCTGAACTCAGGGTGAGGAAGTTTTAGCAAGAGCAAGTCACAAAGCAGCCTAGGTATAATGCAGGCCTGATTTTCCAGGGGAGAACTGATCCATGGGTTTGGCTCCTGCGTGTCACAACACGCCTATTGGGTTTTTCAATAGGGCTGAGCTATTGCCATTCCACGCAGATCCGTTCCCTATAGAAATCAGAAGCTGATTCCCCCTGGCCTTTCTCTCTGGGTTCATCCTCAGGAGTCATGAAAAGTAACTTGGTTCTGCCTCTGTGATTCTGAGAGATCTGGTGGACTTTAAACCCTCTTTTCTCTGAGAGGAGGCATTCTGCTGCTGCTGCTGCTGAATTTTTAATTATTTATGGTGAGCATTAGAGCATAACAACTTCCAGTCAGGCCTCTCCTCAACAAAAATGTATTTTGTAGATGTAAACTCCAGGAAAACTCCATGTAGGCTAATTTCAATTTTTCCCATGAATACTTTATTTCTCAATAATTCATAATGGTCCTGGAGGAGCCATTATTGTTAATATTCATAGTCTGAAACCTCCCAAGATATAAGTGCCCATATTTTTGATGTGGGTAACAAAGATATGCTTATATGTAAGTGGGCCACTTCTCTTCAGTTTTATTAAGGAATCACTCTGTTCCTCCTCCTCTAGCTGCCTATTTTCTTTTACATTCACCCACAAAGCTTAGAAGAGCACCAAATAATATAATACTACCAGATAAACATGCTACTGCCTAAAATTGTAAATTACGAATGGATGAGCCAGTCTCAACTCAAATACTTTTGTCTTTTAGAAGACAAACCTGATGTTCTAATAGGTATGAAAAGAAATATTGAAAAACTTATTAAATTGGTACTTTCTTCCCAGAAGTAAAGTGGAGGCAGAATTCATAGCTAACTTAGGAAAGGAGAAAGTACCTTTGCAGGAATATGACCCAAGGGCAAAGTGGTACCCCATGTCCTGTAGACTAAAGCAGAAGCCTCAGGGTTTATCAGAGCTAGGTCTGCAGGGGTAAGGGACAGCTTCTAGCATAGAGATAGAATAGGAAGTAAAGGGGCATAAAAAACACCAAAACCCCACTAAATCTATAGCCCTGGGAGAGACTGAAGAAAGCTCAGAGTAGCATAGGGGTGGTGGGATGGGAGTTGCTACAAGGAAATTGTTTAGTCACGAAAAAAGTGAACCTGAATTAGCCCCATTCCTGAATTCACCCAAGGACTCCATGAAATGGATAGACAACACTCTTTAAAAGCTAAAACAATGGTTTGTTTGCACAATTATTCAGTGCTTTATTGTGATATCCTGAACACTGTTTTGACAGTGAAAATGTAGTAGGAGAAAGAAAACAAGAAGAGTGTGTAAGAAGCAGAGTGTCCTACATACATGTTCCTATTCTCTGCTCTAGGTAAATCTACACACAGGTATTCTCGGATGCTACTACTTTTCAAATTGAGGTAGAGGGGCACATAGAAGGTCATGCAAGCCTTGGAGCAGGCATTGCAATGCAGAGTCAGTCAATGGCTCCCAATCCTCTCTTTTCTATACCCTCTCTTCCATTTCTCCTGGTCCCTAAATCCAATCATTGGTGTCTTTATAACACAAAGGAGAGATTTACATACAGACATAGAGGGGACCCAAGGAAAAGGGCTATATGAAGATGAACACAGAAATTGTAGTGGTGTAGCTATAAGGCAAGACACTTCAAGGATTGCTGTCAACCATTGGAAAGTAGGGAAAAGAGAGGAAGGACTCCTCTACACAGGATTCAGAGTGAGCCTGCCCCCACTGACACCTTGATTTTGGACTTCTAGTTCCACAACTATGAGGGAATAAATGTGTGTTGTTTTAAGCCACCAAGGTTATGGGAATTTGTTACTATAGCCCTAGAAAACTAATACAGAATTGCATGAATAAGAACAGTAAGGTGGGACACGTAAGGGATGTCTGAGGGACAGGAAAATAGTCACTGCCATCATTTATTGAGGGTCTTTATATGCTTCCTCCATTCCTGTGATGTGTTTGCTGTATTATAAACATCATGTCTGTTAATCCTTAAAACTATCTAATGAGGTATGGTTCATTATCGGTCCATTATCCTCATTTTGAAGACAAGAAACACCAAAGTTCAGAAAAGTTAAGTGAGTTGCTCAAGGTCACACAGCAATTAATAACAGAACTGAGACTTGAAATAAGCTGATTTAAGTCCATCTTTTAATGCTCACCTTCCTCCCCCTGGGACACTCTATCAAACTGATGTTCTCTCCAAGGTGAGCAAGAACCATCTCAACAGCCTCAAATAGTGGAGACAGTGATAAGATATTAAAATTCCCAATATCTACATCGAGGAAGCAGGGCAAGGAGATTTTAGGACCCAAGTAGAGTTTAACGCCTTTTGCATTGCAAAGATCACCTTGAACTGGTAGAAAGATTCAGACATCATTAAGGAGTGGAATTTCAAATAATCACAGACATCCTTAGAAAAATGCAAAAGGGAACTGAAACCCTTTATATGGAGGGAAATGACCATCACATTCAGAAGAGACCTGAGCAGCTGACGTTTATGTTGTTGGTTAGAATCATTTCTCTTTTTTCCCCTCCAATGGGTGCCTTTTGTTTGGCATCACAATCTGAAGTTAAAGGAATAAAGACCTAGTTACTAGGATAGCAGGCAATAGTCACACAGTATTCTACACATTTGTACATGTAAGACAAGCTTTGACTTAAAAATAAAAATAATTCCACCAGAGTTATAAGGGAAGAATCACATCAAACAATTGTGGTTATACTGCAATTCTATTTTGAATGTGTTTAATTGATAAAAAGCTGATCACTTTGTCCCCCAAGTTGAGTCATCTAAAAATTTCCTAGGTTACATAATATTAGGGTTGCATTTGAATTTGTATATTGATAAGGATAGCCAACCAATGATCTAATAAAAGAGAATATTGCTAACATAGGTACAATATTTCAATGGGAGGGTAATTGTAATTCCTTATATTACCTTGTTTACAAAAACACAGTCTACATGTGAGATATAATTTTCTCATCTGTTTACTAAATTTATTAAGTCTAACATTAAAAATTGCTGATATTTTGCCTATCTTGTTTTTTATAAATTATTATTTTTAATTGTGGTTGGTTAGAATCTTTTAATCTGTGATTTTAACTTTTGAGCTCTGACGTAGGCCTAGCCACTGGAATGGGTTTCCATTGGGCCCATACCTAGTAGAAAGCCATGCCTATATTTCTCCGACTCTGTAGTCTCACCTTTGGGAAAATACTAGTTTCAATCTTCTTTGGAGGTGTGAATGCATATGCAGGGTACACCAGCCACAGGCAGACTAGCCCCACTGAAGCATCAATGCAAAGATTCCAAATTAGCCAAGTCTGGCTCTCAGGTGGGTTATGCGAGGCTTGTACTGCTTGGTTATTTTAAAGATTTGAATTTAAATATCTTTAGCTGAAGCTTGCATGCTCCTGTTAGGCCAAACTCAGTCACCAACAGTTTCAGAGTCGTAACATCTAACCCTGTTCCTGCAGTTTATCCTCTATGTGGCCCTTGGAAGCATCTGCTTCTGTGATTCTTGGAAGGAACACCTTAGACTATTTTTGCTACCATTGAAGAAATGCTTCCATTGTCCTGATTATGCTTATGATCCCCATGGGGGGCATATTAGCTCTTCACACCTCAGAATGAAAGAGTTCCATCAGATTGCTTTTTTCCCTCAAGCCTAAAGTGAACCCAGAGAGTTTTGCTGGTGGGGACAGTGTTTCTTTGAAATGTAAACTAAGTAGGGGAAAGGGCAGGCTTAGTGGGACCAGGCAGAAAAGGTCTTTGGGTAGTTAGAGGGTAAGGACAGGCAGCGCCAGCTGAGAAGCTGCTGAGTGGTGTTTCCATGAGGGAATCCCTTCCCAGCATTTCTTGGAAGATTTCTATGCTTTCCAAATCTCAAATTCCAAGACCCATTAGTTGAGAAATTGGGACAACAGGAAAAGGTATTACAATTCTCCTGTGAGAAGTAAAACTTAAAAATCAACAGAGACACCACTGATTTAGAGTGACCCACGAAGAGATCCACTGATAAGCAAGATCGGGAAATGTGAACATGGGAGTTTAGAGAAGCATTTCTGGGAGCAGCCCCAGAGACGTTAGAGATGTCACAGTGCGACTGGTCTGTGGCTTGCAGCTGTCACCACACTGTAAGTATGTGTTCGTGGTCCTATTTATTGTGAGATTCTCTCACAAAGTAAATATTAGTAACTATACTTTTATGACATACTTTATGCAGATACTAAGTGTAGTGTTCCAAGAAATAACTTTTGGCAGCAAAATAAGTCCATTCGTTGGTGTTTTTGAATTGTGATTTTTGTGTAATGCTGTTAACCTTGCTGGGTTAGATTTAAATGTTAGATTATTCAAAAACTACTCGGTCATGTTCACTGGACTTTTACAATGTTTGGATGTTTGCTGTAGGTGACAGTTCTTTATGGAGATTACTAAACTGTATATTTCAAATTTATTAAAATATTTTAATAAATCCACAATGAGTGAAGAGTTTCTGATGTTTCACATCCAAGTCCTAAAGATTCATATTTTTTGAGAAGTTAGAAACACTGCAATGAGTGAGGACATAAAAAGGTGAGTGAGAGTCCATTTTGAAACCTTGCCTAAGGCCAGTATTTTTCTTGGAGGAACGATAGTGGCCGTTCTTTCAGGGAAGCAAAAGTTATTTAGTATATGTCAACGGCTAACATTTGCTCTTGTTTTGTCCTATCTCCAATGTTCTCAATTTCATCAAGCATCATCATTGTGCCTTTGTCATGACTGACAAATCAGCTCATATGCCTAAGGAGACTTCAGTAAATGTGGCAACCTGGGCTGCTGTTCAGTAATGGACTCTGAGGTCTTTTGATCTACTCTGAGGCCCAAAGAGCCCAGGGCAAAACAGCAGAGTCTGTAGCTTCCCATGCGTCAACTGCACGTTTCCCAGCCAAGCCCAGTTCAGATGGAACAAGATGTGATCAACCCATATCAAGTTCTCAAAGTGCAGTGATTGCTTTCCTGAGAAGAAATTATTCCTCATCACCATATCAGAGATAACTGGGTCTGCACCAGATACCTTCTGGTTCTGGGAGGATGGAAAGCAAAGGTAGGGCATGGATGAAATTCATCAGGTACATGCTTCTCACTTCAGTCATGTCCTTTGAAGCCAGGACAAAGCCCACAAAAACCTCATCCTCTTACACTTTTAGTGTAAGGGGAGAATTAAAATTAATTTTAGATTAAACAGGCCATTCATCCTAATGTAAGAAACATTTTTGTATATGGCTTTTAACACTGCTATTTATAATAAATATATATATTTGCTCTTTGTCCCTGTTTCTGGCACAGAGCTCCTAAAACCCTTGGAATTTCTTAAGAGTGACAAAGGTGTTTGCTATTCACAACAGACCCCTTTCAACCACACCCGAGTTCAGGTTAAGAAGGTGACATTTGGAAAGCACCAAAAAAATGGGGGCTAGTTGCCAAGAAATCCAACTGTGTGATTGGAGGGCTGGAACTTTCAGTCCTAGTGCCCTGACCTCTCCCTGGGGGTGGAGGAGAGGGGCTGGAGGTTGAATGAGTCACTAATAGCCAATAATTTAATCAATTGTGCTTATATAATGAATCCCCATAAAACCCCAAAAGGAGGGGATTTGGAAAACTTCCAGGTTGGTGAACCAGAATGCTTCCATATGCCACTGTGCTGGATTGCAAGCTCCATGAAGACAGAAACTTCTTTGCTTAGACTTTCATACTATGTATCTTCACCTGCTGTTGATTCATATCCTTTGTAATAAATTGGTAATCTAGTGAGTAAACTGGTTTCCTGATTTCTGAGTCATTCCAGCAAATTAATCAAACCCATGAAGGGGTTGTGGGGACCTTTGATTTATAGCCAGTCAGTCTGAAGCACAGGTAATAACCTGAATTTAGGATTGACTTCTGAATTGGAGGGCAGTCATATGTAACTGAGCCTTCAACCTGCAGGATCTAATTCTCTCTTCAGGTAGATAGTGTTAGAATTGAGTTGAATTGTAGGATACCCAGCTGGTGTCCAAGAATTTCTTGGTGGGGGCGGGGGGACTTATACACACACATACACACACACTGGAATTGGGTGGTCCATTTAATCTAAAATTAAATTTTAATTTTAATTCTCCCCTCCTCTGGCCATAAGAATTCTGATGAGGCTGCCAATCAACAGTTGCTAATAGCTTCAGCCTTCTGAATCATCTGAATAATTTCTGTGGAGGAATGTTCAAGCTTAACACAAAATTTGATGCAGATTTGTTGCTCTTCTTTCTTGTTTTGAATGTGACAGCCACACAGTACACATGCTCACTCAACAGCGTCTGCTGCCCTCACTGACTAATGGTGAAATCATCATTGCTCATGCATGTGCATTCCGGTCCACTCTCCTTGGCTGCCATGTTACATCAATGTCATGCAAACCATTCTTGCTATATTAACAATGGTTAGACTTCTTCTGGACAGACCTCATAAAAGTGAATTTAATTATTGAAAAAGTTATATTAGGCCTGGCCAGTTGTGGGTTTGATCCCTGGTCAGGACACCTAAAAGAATCAACCAATGAATGCATCAATAAGTGGAACATAAATCTCTCTCTCTCCCCCTCTCTCCCTTTATCTCTCTCTAAAATCAATACATTTTTCTAAAAAAGAAAAAATAATAATAGTTCAGGTGACATACAGATATGTCAAAAATTATAAAACTAGTATACTGGGAAATGACTGGAATTTGGGATACAATGGGATACATAAGTTATTCTCCCTTGTACTCTCCCACCATTTCTCTCCAATACTGCAAGAAACTTCCATCAGGTGAACCCACATCTATTTTTTGCCTCTCTTTACCTTGCAGCCATACTGCAAATCTTTTTAAGAAGCAAAATATATATGAATGGCCAGAAAATTATAGAGAAGGGTATAGTCTTATCAAATATGAAAACATTTTAACTTTATAGTAATTAAAGCAGCAATAAAAAATAGACAAAGAAAAAGAGTTCAGTTCATAAATAGACATGAATGCACATGGACACTAAGTATATGATGAAGGTAGCATTTCTAATGCATAATGAAAATGTGAAGTATTTAGCAAATGGTCTTAAACTAACTGGCTCCCCACACTGTGGGAGGAGAATAAAACAAGCCCATCTCACTCCTGATATCAAAATAAATTCTAGATGCTCGGGGGTCACAATGGATGATGTGGTGGTGACTGGGGTGGCACTTTAGACTGGGTGGTCCAAGAAAGACTGAAGAAGTAGCATTTGAGCTGAGAGCTGCAGGAGTCACAAGAAGCAGCTGGGCAAAGGCTGGAGCATCCAGAAGAGGCATTGACCATGAGTAAAATTAGTGCGAAACTCAGCTTAAAGTGAGCTTGAACTGATTGGACAGAAAGAAATTCTATGTTTGGAGCATAGTATGCAGAGGGCAGAGTAGTAGATGAGTTTCAGAAGCAGGCTAGGGCCTTTTAAGCCAGGATGAGGAACTGAATTTTATTCTAAAGACAATAGGAAATGTTTTCTGGATTTTAAGCAAGAGAATAAGATATTCATGGAAATTGAATATGTGTTAAGGGTAACACTTCAAAAATAATCATAAAGGTTTAATTCCTAAATAATAAATGGTGCGATTCCCCACCTCACACTATGCACAAAAGTAGATTCCAGATGGATTAAAGATCTAAATGTAAAAAATAAGGCTATAAAAGTTGCAAAGGACTCTACTAGTGTTTTTATAATCTTTTCCTCTCTATTCTCATTCTCTCAGGTCATTTTGCAGTGGCTGTCTCCCTCTCCTTTCTTCTCCAGGGGAACATCACTTTCCCTATGTGTCAGAGAACCCAATGTTCACAAGCGAGTTTACATCCAGAGGAAGAACATGTATGGTGATCTGAATGAGAGCCCCTTTAGGAGAAATTATTTTTGTCTCAGAAGCTTGTGGACCAGTCAGACGTGTCTGCCTGTTTGCAACCCACTGACCTTATTCTCTCGTTGCTTTTTGAGAAGCATTGGTCTGAGCAAACCATTCTTCCACCTGCATTTTCCTTTCTCTTTCCACTGCCATCACCTGCTTCAAGGTTTCATCTGAAAGCCCTCCTCAGGGTTCTCCCTGCTGCCAGCCTCTCTCACACACTGTTACTACCATATTGTCTTCCTAAATCCAGTCAGTACTGGATCTCATCCCATTCTCTACAGAAATCTCCTAAACTTAACACCTGCAGGGTGAAGCACAAACCCAGTCATGCTATTCTAACCTCTCTGTTCTACCATCCCTCAGTCCACAAACTTTATATCCAGCTCTATGGCCTCCAAAACATCCCATCCTTTCTCTAGCACCCATGGTTCTACCCAACTACTCATTTATGCTTTAACCCTACACAGGACCATCCTCTAACTATTAACATGTGTCCTTCTGTCTTCCCACAGTAGATGGAAAGTTCTTGAAGACCAGAGAGCTTATCTTATCCAGGCTAGGCACAGAACAGTGCTGGGTAAATACGGATCATAAACTTGTTCTGTAGCCATGTCTCCTGTTCAGCCTCCTGGTGGAGCCAGCTTGACAAGTTTTCTCTTTACCTGAAACCATAAATTTTAAACCAGGAACAAGGGATGGGGGTGGAGGTGGGTTTGTACCTTCTGAGGAACATCATGGCAAAAGGAAGAGTCCAGCTGCAGGTGTCAGAGGCAACACTGCCGTTAACAAGTGGGATGTTCAGTGAGGCTCATATAACTCCTCGGGGCCTCATTTCCTCCTACAAAATGAGGACATTAGCAAAGCTCCAAGTCCGCCTCAGGCTCAAACATTCTGTGCAAACTTCCATGGGGGCAGATTCAGGAAACTGATTTTCCAGTCGACTGAGCTGCGTGGCATTATTGCATGGAGAATTAAACTACTGTTCATCACAGTTCATTTCCTGAGTTTAGCCTATCAGCCAGTGTTTATTAAGCACCATTTACTCTGCAGTACCATGGATTAAGTGCTCTGGAGACACGGAAGTGGTATCTCACAGGATCCTTGGCCTCAAGGAGTTTATTATATAATCAGAATTTATTACATAATAAAAGCTCACCAAGCTCATGATCCAGCAAATTACTTTGTTTGTTTACCTAAGACTTCTTCCGTAAAATAGTTTTACTTGAACGATTACATAAAATCCCTGTGTGAACTTGTTTCTATGTGTCATTTCTATATTATATTTGAAAAACACATATATACTGTATGTTCATATATAAATATATGCATTGAAAAGGTATATACTTAAAATATCTCCATTGACAGGCTGAGGGTTTTTTTTAACTTAATAAACCAAAGGATGTAGTTTTTTTTGTTAATATTTTTTTAAAAGTATATCTTATCAATTATGCTATTACAGTTGTCCCAATTTTTCTCCTTTTGCCCCCCTACTCCCTCAGGCAATCCCCACACCATGGTTCAAGTCCATGGGTCATGCATCTAAGTTCTTTGGCTACTCCATTCCCTATACTGTACTTTACATTCCCATGGATACTCTGTGACTACTTATTTGTACTTCTTAATCCCTTCGCCTCTTCACCCATTTCCCCACAACCCCTTCCCATCTGGCAACCATCAAAATGTTCTCCATATCCATGACTGTCTCTGTTCTTCTTATTTGCTTAGTTTGTTCTTTAGATTCAGGTGTTGATAGATACATATTTATTGCCATTTTAATGCCCATAGTTTTTATCTTTTTCTTAAATAAGTCCCTTTAACATTTCATTTAATGGTTTGGTGATGATGAACTCTTTTAGCTTTTTCTTCTCTGGGAAGCTGTTCTTCTGACCTTTGATTCTAAATGATAGCTTTGCTGGGCAGAACAATCTTGGCTGTAGATCCCTGCTTTTCATGACTTTGAATATTTCTTGCCAATGCCTTCTAGTCTGCAAAGTTTCTTTTGAGAAATCTGCTGACAGTCTTATGGAGACTCCCCTGTAGGTAACTAACTGCTTTTCTCTTGCTGCTTTTAAGATTCTCTCTTTGTCCCTTACCTTTAGCATTTTAATTATGAGGTGTCTTAGAGTGGGCCTCTTTGCATCCATCTTGTTTGGAACTCTCTGTGCTTCCTGGACTTGCACGTCTATTTCCTTCACCGAATCAGGGAAGTTTGCTTTCATTATTTTTTCAAATAGATTTATAATTTCTTTCTCTTTCTCAGGATGTATATTTTAAAACTTTCATAAAAGTAGAGAATAGTGATACCTGCTCATCACCCAGCTTCAACAGCCATCAACTTTCTACCATCCTTTTTCATCATTCTGTCCCCCACCCTTCATTCTGTGTGTGTGCTAAAGCATTGCTTGTTAACTTATCAGAAGCAGAAGACCCTTATTTAACTTCCAGTCAGTTATGGACCAATGCCAGCACACAACTAACACTACGCCACTCATGACTTACCATACAAGTTCAACAATGCCCAGGAAATCAGTTAAAAATATACATGGGACTTGCTTTGAAATACATTAACAGATAAGATTGATTGATTGGTGGATAGATGGATAGACAAGAGAAAAACAATGATAAAATCTAAGTGGTGGGTATACAGGTCTTATTTGTACTCATATACATATCATCCAGGGCAATTTGTAAGTATTCATTAACGATCTGTTGTTTAATTAATTCTACCACTTAAGAGCCAATAAAGTTATCTTTCATATTCAAGTATATTTTCTATTAATAAAAGAGGTTGTGTTAGGAAAGTGGTAATTTAAAACTCCAACTTATAAATGTATGTAGGTAAATATTTAATGCACTTAAAACATATCCTGCATAGATGTGTAATTCTTCAGCATTTGTGAAAATTTTCAAACATGCAGAACACTTGATAAAAATTTAAGAGGTCTGTCCAGAAGGTATCCAGCCATGTGACATGAAAAATAGAAACATTTATTGAAGAAGATACAAGATACAGGAACACTGTACATAGGACAATGATGCTTCAGTCCCCTTCAAAGCAGGCACCTTGGGACCTCACACAGTTTTCCCAATTGCTATCAACCGCACCATTGTATTTTCCTAATCTCATTGCCAGTCTGAAATCTCTTCCCTTTCAAAGGTGATTGTAGTTTGGGGAAAAGCCAGAAGTCACAGGGCACCAAGTCTGGGATGAGTCACTTATGTGATGTGATGTTTCACCAAAACACTCTGCACAAGGAATGCTGCATGAGCAGGCGCGTTGTTGTGATGAAGCTGCCAACCACCAGCTGCCCATAGCTGTGGCCTTCTGAATCATCCAAATAGTTTCTGTGGAGGAGTGTTCAAGTTTAACACAAAATTTGATGCAGATTCATTGCTCTACTCACTCAGTCACTTTGAATGTGACAGCCACACAATACACATACTCACTTAGTGGCATCAACTTCCCCTACTGACTAGTACAGTGAAGTCGTCATTGTTCATGAATGTGCATTCCAGTTCACTCTCCTTGGGAGCCAGGGTACATCAATGTTGCACAAGCCATTCATGTTATATTAACAATGGCTGGACTTTTTCCAGACAGACGTTGTATATTAGGTTTATCCTATGTAAGACATAGTGTATTTTTCTGATATATTAAACTGAACACAAAACAATGAAAATAAACAGTTTGCCCACATAAATTATTTTGTGTATGACCAGCAGTCTGAGAAACATTAGTCTGAGCAAACCAGTCTCATCAGGTTTCCAGATAAAAATCTCCACTCAGAAGTGGGCTGCCTGGGCTGGCTGCTCATATCTGCTGCTTATATAGGTGGGTTCATTTTGTGAAAAACATCAAGATGTTTACTTATAAACACTTATCTGCATGATTATTACAATCCACTAAAAAGTTTTCAAAGCAAGCTTGAAAGTTTTCGAAGTATCACAGTATTGTTTTGTGCTAATAAGATGTATTACATGTGCCCTTACATAGGTCATGCAAAAAAGTAGACTAATGATGTGAATACTAGTTACACAAACTTAAAACATGGTAGCAGTTCTCTTCTCTGGAGTTCTGATGTTACTGCAAGCAAATCCATCCTCCCAAGACCTCTGATTGGGCCACAGGTGGTATTATAGGCCACTAGAACCTTCATAGGATGATAAAATGTCACTGAGGTGATCTGTAGGGCAGAATTACACAATAATGCCAAAGGCCAGAGCCTCAGTATCCTCACGCCTTAGTCTTTATTAAAGGTAAATAGAGATAAATGGAAAATGCCATCCTGATCCCAGGAATATCTGATTAAGGCACGAGACTGCAGGGAATCAAATGTCTTGTACTGACCTGTCACAAGCACTTACTCAGATACAAACAAGAACACGCCACACTCTTTTTTTACCATCAGGTGATTCTGGCTTTTAGGCTTGGAAATTCTCTGCTTTCAGAGCCTAACCACCAGTTCAGAACCCACAGCACTGATGTTAATAAAGTTTACAAAATTATTGATATTAAAATATCACTGCCAAATAGAAGCTGCTGCTTCCGGGCATGGAGATTTAAATAGCTTGAATCTTTTGTCCTTTAAAAACAGTATATAATAATCCAGTTTCTTTCTGTTGGTAGCCATGGAAACTAATATCCAATATTTCAGTGACTGCATAATACTAAGAACTACAGCATTCTTCAAGGGCATCTATTAATTTGCTTCACATTAAAAACCAATAAAACTAGTGACATTAAAATTCAATCTGTAGATTTTCAATTATAAGCTCCACTGGTTTCACGACTGTTTGGGGTCCAGTTGAACAGGCGAGGCCCATGGAGGAAGACTGCTGGTCAGAGGGAAATCTGGAGGTTCGTTTCTCAAGTGTCTCTCAGAGGCCTATTCATTTCCTGTTTCCTACTATTTAGGTCCCTTTCTAGTGGTGCCTTTGCACTTCAATGTGGAACTGTTTCGTACATCTGCTCTTCCCAGAATTGGAAGCCTTAATATGTAATTCCTGACCTTTAAAAGGCTTCTCTCTCCATCCAAGAGTCTCCAAGAGTCCTGTCTGTGAGGGCACATTCACTCTGAATGAGTTTAGATTGATCTACTTGAATAATCCAGTTTCTGGAAAGCTTAGGGGGGTCTTATGTCAAGTAGATATCTCCTAAAGTTTCTCCAAATCGAATTGCCCCATGTTGCCAGCTTCTTTCTCTTGTCGTTCCCCCCAAAACAAGGGATATAACCCTTTTCTGTCAACGCGGTTTGTTTGGAGAACTCTCAAGGTAGGGATTAGTGTGAGGCTTCCAATGACAGTTTCAGGGAGTGTGGTGCCAGTGATGTCATCCACCAACTGAGTCTCCAGTGGGCATTCAGGACATGGCTGGGCAGCAGAGCGTCTGCCAGCACAAGCCTGCACCGGCAAATTACAGCCACAAGGAATATAGTCAGTAACATAGTCTGATGTCAGATGGGTTCCAAACTTATTGGGGGATCACTTCAGAACATACATACATGTCTAGTCACTATCTTGTACACCTGAAACTCCACCTAACCTATCGTAATCGAATTTATGTATACTTTAATGGGTAGAGATGAGAGACTTTCTTTTATTTCTTTCTTTAATTTGTGAATCTTAGCTGTTATTTTAGAAGGTCCAAATTTCCTTCTACTTCCAGTTAGTCTTATAAAATAGGCATTTCTGGATTTGGAGAGGCAAGGATATGACTAAGATGTGATGCACTGTTTTGGAAACGCATTTAAATCTTTGTATTATTCTGGGACATACAATCACATGGTTGCAGTTTTACAACGTGGTATAATTCTTGTACTTGATGGAGCACAGAGCCTATTCCCTTCAAAAATTTCATCTGATGGAAGCCTGTTTTCTTATGTCAGGTTCTCCCCAAGGTAGACTCCAAGTCAAGAATTCAGATACAAGAGATTTACTAAGAAAAAACTCCTAGGGAGTGGGAGGACAGCCTAATTCAGGGCAAAGCTCTGGAAAGTCAGTAATGCCTCAGAGCATTTCTTTCCTTGAGACAAGGAAGCCAGGCTTTTGGACTCCCAAACCAGTCATTGGCCTCTGGCCAAGGGGAATGGTAGGTGGGGGTGTGGCCACAGGGGCTATAAAATTCCCAGACACTGATGGCTCTTTCTATGGGCTGAACAGCCTCCAGTACGTGGTCACAGATGCCAGATGTTGACTGCAGAGCACTTGGCCAGGGCTGGCCACACAGAACTGGGCCACAGAGACCTAAGGGGATGTGGGTGGCACACTAACAGCATCGCCACAGGGCTGCCCCCATATCCACATGGCCTGCTCTCACCACCAGGTGCCAGTTATAGGTCTTTCATCACATTTTGCTGCAAGAGGAAATGAATAATATCTTTGGAAAGTCCTGGGGTTGGCTTTTCGTCCTCCAGCGACACACTTTCTTCATCCAGTGGGTAGAAGCGGGCGTCCTTGGAATGCCTCTGTAACACTGAGCAGCCATCCCGGTTGAGAATGACCCGGGCCATTTGAAAACTGCGGAGGGCATACTTTTGGTTCTCCTGGCCCTTCAGTTCATTGATTTTCTGAGACAGGCAATGGCAGACAGATGCGGAGAGTGGATTTCCAGAGGCTGGCTGTGGGTGGCCGAACATTTCATAGAATCTATCCAGAGATTTCCGAAGCTCATCATCCTCTGCGTTGGTCTCTGGTTGGTCTTTCGCAGAAGGGTCAAGCCAGAAGTTCTCAGAGGTCCAAGAATCATTTTGGATAGTATTTAGGTTACTGGTGTCTGCAAGACAAACATATCCCAATAATCAAACACATAGTCAGAAACACCAGAAAAACTCTAGAACGTTCCAGAAAAAAACACCAGAAAGCCAGCCAAGAGCAGATAATGTCTCTTTTTAACTCAACACACTTACTGCTCATAGGCAATGGGCAGAATCAGATGATTTCAGAATCTGTTCCCACCATCCTGGGGTTATGTCACGTGTTCACCCAAAACAAGAACATCTTACTTGCATGTTTCAAGGGTTCTTAACTTAGGTCCTTGTAAAGAAGTTCAGGGTGGCTGTGAACTTGGATGGGAAAAATTTTATATCTTTATTTTTACTAACCTCTACCTAAAATCAAGCATTTCCTCCTATGATGAATGTGGCAATAAACCCATTAGCAGCAATACCTGTGACTTTCTCAGCAACAGATCACAGTTATTTTCATATCACATTATGGTTTATTGAAGATGTTTTGAAATATCATTTATGCCCATCACTATGCTATGGACTGAACTGTGTTTTGCAAAATTCATGCAAAAGCCCTAATCCTTAAAGGAGATGGGGCTTTTAGGAAGTTAGTAAGGTTAAATGAGGTGATAAAGGTGGGGCCTCAATCTGACAAGATGGATGGCCTTGCAAGGAGAGGAAGCGCGCTCTCTCTCTCTCTCTCTCTCTCTCTCTCTCTCTCCTTCCTCTCTCTCTCCACATGCAGGTACCAGGAAAGGCCATGTGAGGACACAGCAAGGCAGCCTTCTGCAAACCAGGAAGAGAGTCCTCACCAGAACCTGACCATGCTGGCAGCCTGATCTTGGACTTCCAGCCTCCAGTATTGTGAGAAAATAAACTTCTTTTGTTTAAGCCATCCAGTTTATGGTATTTTGTTATGACAGCCCAAGTAGACTAAGACAACTATGAAATTACCAAAGGTATTAGTCCTGACACTAGATGTTATTATTTAAGTGTTAGTTTAAAAAACATACATTCATTACAATATAATGAATTTATTGTTAAAGTATTTTAATAACTATGTTTCAATTTTTCCCTTGGTAATCCTAGATATTTTACTTTATACAGTTAAAAACTTTATTCTAAGAAAGGGTTGATACATTTCACCAGATGCCAAAGGGATCTATTGTACAAACACAGCAGAGACCCCTAATGCACACAGTTCTGGGTATTTACACATTTCAGACATTTCTTTCTCTGCTCCCTGTGATAATCCTATAGACGATTTATACATTAAAATCACCACCTTTGTGTTTTTTAAAGGAAGGGTAACAAATAAACTAAGTGATTTAATAATACACAGTAACAGACCAGAATTGGAGCAAAATGCTATTTCTTTTTTTAAAGATTTTATTTATTTTATTTTTTAGAGAAGGAAAGGGAGAAAGAGAGGGAGAGAAACATCAATGTATGGTTGCCTCTAGTGTGCCGCCTATGGGGAATCTGGCCAGTAACCCAGGCATGTGCCCCAGACTGGGAATCAAACCAGCAGCCCTTTGATTTGCAGGTTATCACTCAACCACTGAACCACACCAGCCAGGGCCAAATCCTAGTTCTTGATTTAACTTTTTGTACCTCTCTGGGCACCCTAATCCTTAACATAGGAATCTCTTAAGTCTTTGAAACAAAGAACTTCCTTATCATTGTGTTCTAGAAAAGATTTTACATAAATAACTTATATAGTTGCTAAATTCCTTATACAGCTATACAGCCACCAGTTTTAGGCTTTAATCTGTTATATTTTAAATCAAAATAGTATATTTTCCTTGTTTTGCTCTTATATAAGCTGCAATTAATTACTAGCTTTAATTCTACACACCCCTGCTAACTCAGTCAGTAGTTATTATAAAAGTATCTGTACTTGCTAATAATGAAGAAAGTTGTGTGATTCAGTGGTTGGAGTTTTAGAAAGGAGCTGAAATTGGAAGTTTGACTCTAGTTTTGCTACCAGCTAGAGATGTCTCCTTGAACAAGCCAGACCAGCTTTCTGAGCTTTTGTCTTTTCATCTACAAATGATCTCTCTTCTAGAATTTCTATGGTAATGTAGGGAACAGTAAAGTAAATGATTCAAAGCATGAGAGCATCCAAAAAGAATGTGGACACATATTCTGTAAGATACATGCTGATGCACACACGAACAAGCATTCATTGACTCAGGACACAATTAGCCCAACTGCAAAGCACTTATCCCTCCTTGAAGGCTGGGACAGAAAAGTGCAAGATGAGCCTGAAACATCTTACTGTTGTAGAATGCTCATAGAATGATGGCAGCACGTTGGGGGAAAGGGTTAGAGGCTAGCTCAAAGAGGATTCTCCTGGCCAAATCTGGAAAACTTCAGCATCAAAATAAATAACGCGAGCAACAGATCAGAACCCATTTATTAAAGCAGCTTGATAAAGAACAAGATATTTACAAGTCTCAGAGTACTTCCCCATAAAATACTTATTAGTTACAAAGGGGAAAAAGAGTAATGTTGATAGTGGAGAAGCCTGGCAAATATACCTCAATCACGTGATTTAGGTGAGCACCGCCATGAGCTAAAACAAAATCAGGTGCCACCTGACCAGATGCAACAGGAAGACCCAGCATCTCTTCTCTAACAGTCCTGCCAAAGGACTGAACCCACCTAAGAGAAAGTGTCAGACAAAACCAAACTGAGGGACATTCTACAAAATGGCTTGTACTTTTCACAAGTGCCAAGGTCATGAAAACCAAGGAAATACTGAGCAACTGTTCATGACTGAACTAGATTAAAGAGACATGACAACTAAATGCAACACATGATTTTCAACTGCATCTCTTGCTATAAGGAACGTTTTGGGGGCCACTTGAATGGGGGCTGGGGATTAGATGGCAGTAATGTCATCACTGTTAATGTCCTGATTTTGATGGTTACAACAAGCTTATGTAGAAAGGTGTCTTTGCTTGTAGGAAAATCAGGGGTGGTGGGCACAAAGTTGGCAACTTACTCTCAAATAATTCATGAAAAAGAAGTAATTTGTATTATACTTGTAGGTTTTCTATGAATTTGAAATCATTTCAAGAAAGAAATTAAAACAAGCCTCTGTAGGAATAATCCTAAAATCTTCCTTTGGTGGCCTACTATATTATTAAAACAAACAAACAAACAAACCAAAAAGCCTTAGCTCAGGCCTTGGCAAATAGTTCTTGCCTAAAAAATGGCACTGCTGTTAGAGAGCCAAAGGGAGAAGAGAAGGGGTCTTGCACTGGCAGGATGAGGGGTCCCATCCCACCTTCTTCCTCACACATGCTGGGGTCTTGGGATGGTCAGGCCGGAGGACAGGGGCTGAGCCAGGTCATGGGAAGAATGAAAAGAGAAGGGAGATGCTCAGCAGTAACACTGGGAAAGTTGGAGATTTTCTGAATCTGCCCACCCAAGGCAACCATTTACATAAGACATTCCAAGTAGCATAGCATGTACTTATTAAGTAACCGATCAATAACTCTGATATGGAGGATTTTAAGTTTTCATCTGAGTTTCATTTCTATATTTAATTTTTGAAATTAGGTGTCCTAAATTCAGTGTCCAAAGGAAGCCAGAAAACTAGCCTGTCTTCTGTACTTTTTCATGCAAATGTCAAGCAGACTGCAACTCATCTTCAAAGAATCCCCCCGCCACTTCCCCTTTCCAAAGAGCAATAACAATATGGGTTGAGTCATTCGTCACTTCTTTTGAACACTGCCTCCAGTTCATTTCAATCTTTGATTTCCTTTTAAAATTTGCTTTATGAACAACTACAAAGGTATCTCTTTAATCATGTGCCTGGTTTGGACATCACTGTCTCTTCACCAGCAAATAAAGCTAATTGCTTCTTTTTTCCTGATGCAACTAAATGGGGACAGGAGGATGGATCTTTGATAACTCGCCCCGCTCCTGCTCAGTGGTGCATCCTCACAGGTATATTCAAGCCCAACCTTCTTCCACCTCTTAATAGAGCCCAGACTTGTAGGGCTCTCAGCTTGGGACCATAATGTCTACTCTACAGAGACACTGGGGATATTTTTGTTTCAGCGATTGGAAAGGGCTACTTGCATTTAGTGGCTAGGGTCAAGGATGTAAACATTTTACAATGCAGAGTAGCACTTTTCAACCAGTGTGCCGCAAGAATTTTTAAAGCATGCAATCCCTGACTATTTACTCAGGGGCACAGATGTCTTTTCCCCTAGATTGTCAAATTTTTATTTGACAATGACAAAACAGCCAGCACAACAAGAGCCACCTGGTGTGAATGAATCACAATTATATCTTTTTTTTGTCAGACTGGAAAAAGGCAAAAAATATATTTTTTGGTGTGCCACAGAATTTTAGTAATTAGTTTGTGTGTGTCATGAGATGATAAAAGTTGAAAACCACAGATGTAGAGGATAGTTCCATACAACAAAGAATCATCCATTCCCCAAATTCCAGCAGTGTCTCTCACTCTCTCAGGAATTCTGGCTCAAAGGATGGATTCTGGAGAGAGTGGGAAGTGAGTGCTGAATCCCACTGAATGGTGATATACTGATTTGCTCTGAGCTCCCCCTTGCACAAAGGGGCTTCTTGCTGGCACCCATTTGCACTATGCATTCCTCCCTTCTCACACTTTGAGATTTTTTTTTTACCCTAAGCAAGGGCCCAAGTATCAATCCTAATTCTGGCATTATTTAAATTGGATGCAACCTCCTTTTTCACTTCAATAAGCTTTCCATCATGAACACAATCTCTTTAGGAGTTAAATGACTAGAAAAAGAGGGCAGGGCTTCCCGAGGCTGCTTTTCCAGTGTTATTGCAAGGTCACCATCTCCCAGAGCATCTGTTTGCTAACTTTTCTTTTGACCAAAGAGAGAAAACATAGAGCTATTTGAGATTCTTATAAACCTATTCTTCTATCTTTAGGAGTTATAGATGCTAATTTGAGTTCAGTCATCTGAGATGGTCAATTAGCATGGAGCATTTGAGATTTGTGGTTGTGTTCTGTGAGAGACTCCATTAGCCTTTGGAAAACCAGATGTTTAATGGGGGTTTCTTCCAGAGAATCTTCATGGCCACTTCTGTGGTTGATAAATGCACAGCAGGATTTTATCTCTGTGAAACACTGTAGCCTTCAGCTTTAACAAGTTTCCTCTAAATGGATTTGATATTTAGAATTCTGTCTCCTCCTTGCATTAGCATCAGTCACTGCCCACTCTGCCTTATTTGTGCAGTTTCTTTTACTAACCACTGCTAATTGGAAAAATCTGTGGTTTCAAGGTTGTACAGAGTTGAAAGAAATCGATGACTTAATTAAAAAATATGGAGAATTATCAGGATTTAAGGAACATGTGGCTTGTACAGTCTCCTTCTATGTTGCTCAGAGGGGAAGCTGCCCCTTTCTCTGGGCACTGCCCAGCACACTTCTCAGACAAATCCTGCTGCCTTAGCTTGTCTGTTGGAGTTTGTCTGGGTTTTCTGTGGCTCTGAGGAAAATTCATGGGCATGAGAACAACAAGGTGAACCGGAGGGGGATGTCCTGATTGTCAATGGTCACATTAGCACTTTTTGGCTGCAATGACTCCTCTCCTTTATGACAGCAGTTAGACTTCAGAGGCCTCGCATGTTCTCTACATGGGTGACGCTACCATTTTTAGCCTACGAGGGGCTCTGGCCCATGGATCTGGGGGTCCTGCTCTCCTAGTCAGCATCCTCCTGCTCCAGATCTAGCTTTTCTGTCATCTCCTCTTCTATTTCCCTCACTCCTGCCTTCCCACTCCATAGAGGAATGAACAAGATCAACAAGATCAAGCCCTATTTCCAGTCCTATAGCCTGCGTGAAAGTCTGACCAGTGCTCACACCTTTGCATCATTGCTTTGAAAGATCTGGCTTCTTTCTGATCCTTGAATGCATCAACAAAGCTCCCTCTTTGGAACCTTTGCACTTTCTGTTTCTCTGAGTGGAACATGCTTTCTCCATATATCTTCATGATTGGTTCCCTCATTTCCTTCAGGTCTCTGCTTAGATGTTACCTTCTCAGTAAAACCTTCTGTATCTGTCAGGATGGGCTAGGTTATGCTACATAACAAGGAAGCCCAAAAATCTCAGGGGCCTAAAACCACCAAAGATTTTTTTCTCCTATCTCCAGCTCTGTGTCGTACTATGAGTAGATCTGTATCATCCCTGTCCTTACCCTGGAACCCAGGCTGATGGGGCAGCCATGGTCTCAGCATTGCTTAGTGACTACAACAGAGGGAAAAGAGCATGGTGAAGCAGGCAGTGACTGAGAAAATTCTGTCACTATGATTACACATCATTGGCCAACATTAAATCATATGGCCTAGCCTGATTTCAAAGAATGAGAAAAATTCCTTGAAAAATTCCCTTATAGGGAGAAACAGAGAATAATAGTGAATAACAATTCAATCTACCACAGCTTCCCTGAGCATACTATTTTAAATTACATTTTCCTTATTCCCCTAAAGCCCTGGCTATCCCTGTCTCTCTTGTCTGCCTTATATTTCTTTATAAAAGTAATAGTATCTAATAATATATATGCTTTGTTTGTTTATTATCCATCTTCTACTCAAGGATTTTTGTCTCTCTTATTACCCCCAGGGTCTAAAACAGTGCCTAGAACATGGTGGATATATTCTTAAAATTTTGATGCTTTGTTTTATTGATGAGTTTCATTTCAAAGGCATAATATATCTTTAACAAATGATGACCTCCTATTGTATGTTTAATAAATCCATCATTCCATGCATTGAGTACATTTGTGGAATACATAAATGAGTGAATGAAGTCAACATTAATATACTTTTGAATGAGACATGTAAGCAACTATTAGTAGCCAAATACATACCAATTCTCAACACCCATACTACTCAGGGATATTCCTAAAGACTGACAAGGCTTAAAGGTTTTTTTAAGGACACTTGAGAAAACTTTATGATGGCAATAAAGAGCAAGGAGTTGTGTACATTATAAAGCAAGGTGATTTGAGGAACAAGACTCCATCTAGATATGTACTATTCAACAGCAGCCACTAGCCACACACTGCTGTTGAGCACTTGAAAAGTAGTTAGTCTGAATGAAGACAGAGGTGTAAAATTACTCCAGATTGCCAAGCCTTGTAATGGAAAAAATAACACATATATCTCACTAATAATTTTAAAATGACTACAGGTTGAAATGATAAATGTTAGATATATCAGGTTAAATAAAACATATTAAAATTAATAGTTTATGCTTTTAAATATCAAAAACTTTAAATGAAGCTCACATATTTCTATTGGACTGCAGCTGGTCTAGACATTTTTTATAGTTGTGATTTAAGAAAGCTTTGACTCCACAATTATCTTCCTGAAGGTTTGTGGTGAAGTCCTGGAGATCAACTGACATTCAAAAGGCAACTAGGACATAGATTTGCTATACACACGGGTTAGAGAAGCATGGGCTCTCCATACCTGCTGGTCAGTGCTGTGTAGTCCTGCCTTTGTTTGCTGCCCCTGGGCACCACTACTGCAAGGAAGCAAGAACCAGCCTTCGAAAGTGGCCCAGTTGTCTCTACCTTCAGACTAAATAATTACAAAACATCTACCATCCAAGATCGCCAAGGTCTAGCAGGCAAAAGTCGAGGAAATCTGGGATGGCAGGTAATGCCGGGACTGGCAAGATGAGTTGTCCCCAGACGGCTGAAGCAGAGGGTGAAAGCTACTCCATAGGGGAAGGCAGGGAGGTGGTCCAGAGGCAGAGATTTCTTACAAGAGAGGAGAGGCTGGGTTAGGCAGTGGAGGACTTGGGTGTCTCACAAAGAAGCCAGGCAAACCCTTCTGGTAATTTCCAGCTTTGGTTATTCCTTACTGTAAATGTACACTATCACTAGGGTGACTAGTATGCACTAGGGTGACTGGGAGGTTTGCCAAGAACAGCCCGGGTTTATGCCTGTTGTCCCAATTAAGTATTAACAGTACCAGGGAGCATTTGAGATCTTGCTTCCCAGCATGTTATCCGTTTGGCTCATAAACTTTTATAAAATTCTCCAAAAGGTATTAATAGCACCCTCTTTCACTCTCATAAGGGCTCTGGGTAGCAGGCTTCATTATGTGTACACTTGTATCATGATTACATTACGTATGTAATCTGATGCTGCAGGAGCAGGGTAGATATGCCTGGGTCAGCAATGAGAACTTCCGACCCCATAGCCCTGAGTCCAGAAGGCTTAGTTTTTAAAAAAAAAAAAGATTTTATTTATTTATTTTTAGAAAGGGGAAAGGAGGGGGAAAGGAAAGGCGAGAAACATCAGTGTGTGGTTGCCACTTGAGCATCCCCCACTGGGGACCTGGCCCACAACCCAGGCATGTACCCCGACTAGGAATCGAACTGGAGACCCTTTGGTTCACAGGCCAGCACTCAACCCACTGAGTCACACCAGCCAGGGCAGAAGGCTTAGTTTTAATGCCAAACATAATCCCAGTCTGAGGTTTAAACAAGGTGTCCACCGTCTTTTGTTTATTTTGTGTTTTGCTGAAACTTCCATAGATTTGTTTTACTGTACTCCCAGACAATCCTCCTTTCTTATGGAAAGGAGGATTTTACATATGATGGTATTTCTCCTACCCCTTTCTGTCTGAGAAAATTTTGGTTTCTGCCCTGTGATGAAAGGGCCTCTATTCATTCCACCCCATCAGCAACTCCCTTGATGCCCCCTTCTGGTTTTATCTGGCTACCTCCTTCCCCTTGCTACATAATAACACCAGCATTGAAACGTTAAAACTCCTTGCTTCTTATTTTATTAAAACCATAAAACTAATGACAAAAAAAAAAAAAGAATCAAATAAGCTTAAGCCTCCTTTTGCCTGATAGTTACCCTGCTGGTTTATACATTTTGTTCCTTTAAAGGACAAAATCCACATATTTACAAAGGGGGAGTGGGGGAAGGAGTGATATCAAGATATTTAATCCAAATTAACACTTCAAAAGGATATAAGGTCTGGTCAGGTGCTTTTGAAACTGTAGTCTCCGTCTGTCCTTGTTTACATCTGAAGCTAAAGCTGAATGACTCACCCCCAGGGGAGGTGGCATATGCTGCCACCTCCATCCTAATGACTAACAGTTGCAATGGGCAGAGGACAGGGCCCTCTAAAATGCAACTGCTGAGAAAGAAAATGAATGCTGGAAAAAAACAGGTATGTGTGATCAGGGAACAGCCCTATAATCAGGTGCCCAAGCCGATCTGCACTATGTGATTATAAACGCTCTTACTTTTACCTTGGCATATTATGTTTTCCTTAGGAAATTAAAATGTTCTGAAATTTACAGGGAACTATAATATCCAAGTTTACAACACTTCAAGTCAACAATAAAGATGTCATATTTGCTTTTTTCTTGTTAAAGAATGAAACATTTCAAAGTTGACCACTTATACATATAAATTTATTCTTTTCAGCCCATTTTTATACCTTTCATATATATGTCTCCATAAGCAATAATAGTGTTGCTTTGTGTGTGGTGGTCGTTGCAATTTTAATTTCAGTATACAAGTTTTGCTTTTTTCACTCAATGTTACGAAACTTTACTTCTAGCCATTGTTGAAATATATGAATCTGCCTTATAGTATTCTAATATAGGAACATACCACATGATTTTTCACAATTCTCTTGCTGGGTTTTCCCGTTTCTCCACCGCTTTGTCAAACCCTGATTCTGTCAGATGTTTCAAATACTATCTTCTTATCTGGGCTCTCATTTCCCTGGTTACTTGTATGTGGAAGCTATTTTTCATGTACTTACTTATTGGCCATTTGGGTTTCCTATACTGTGAACTGTCTACTCATATTCTTTTTTTTTAGATTTTATTTATTTATTTTTAGAGAGAGGGGAAGGGAAGGAGAAAGAGAGGGAGAGAAACATCAATGTGTGGTTGCCTCTCATGAGCCCCCTACTGGGGACCTGGACTATAACCAGACATGTGCCCAGCCTGGGAATCAAACCAGTGACTCTTTGGTTCACAGGCCTGTGCTCAACCCACTAAGCTACACCAGCCTGGGCTACTCATATTCTTTACCATTTTTCTATTGGGTTTTGTCTCTTTTCTCTCTTCAACGGCCTATGAAATGAATTACAAAGAAAATAATACCTATGTCTGATTTTCCTCGCTTCATCTCGGTCTAAAGGGGATTTAAAAAGAATGCAAGAGTGAAGTGAAAAACAGACTTCTTGAGAAGCCTCAAGATTTGTTTTGTTTTAATGGCAAATCTTCTCAAGCAAAAACCCGCATAGTGTCAGCTTATCACTTCCAAAATGTAATACTGTGTTTCTACTCCATTTGGTAAAAAAGCTGTGCACCATGCTGAGTTCAGGGGCGGGAAAACACCAGGTTGCATCCAGACAGGAGGACTGAGACAAAGGCCAAGTCTGCAGAGTCACTTGATGAAGGGACCAGCAAATAGAACTGGAAAAGGCTAATCTCATTGATTTTATTTCTTTTTTTAATAGGCTGTTATTTTTAAAAAGATTTTACTTATTTATTTATGGAGAGAGGAGAAAGGAGGGAGAAAGAGGAGAGAAACATTGACTGGTTGCCTCTCGCAGGCCCCCAACTGGGGACCTGGACTGCAACCCAGGCATGTGCCCTGACTGGAAAGCAAACTGGTGACCTTTAAGTTCTCAGACAGGTGCAAAATCCACTAAGCCACACCAACCAAGGCTAGTTTTCTTAATTTAAATGATCTTCATCTGGCTATCATCTGCTATGATTAGGACCAGTGAGAGATTTGCAGGTTGGTGCTGAGGAGCCTGGAAGGGGAGTTCAGAGCCTCCCTAAACGATTCAGATAATCGGTTTAGGAACCTCAGGCTTAGATCCTAAAATTGCTTAACAACCCTTTTCTTTACAATGAGATTGAGGCTTAGCCTGAGGCAAATTTAAAAAACGGCTTAGTTTTGCACTTTTAAGCAGCAACCAGTTAAAGCATCAGAATCGGACCCTTCACAGCTAGGAAAGCCATCAGGAATTATCTGGTTCAACTCACTTTCCGGACCAGAACCTTATAGCTAGAGCTGGAACAAGAACTATGACCCTCCTGACCCCACTGAGCCCTAAGAGGGGACAATGAGGCAAGGCTGTCAGACAAGGGGGCCCAAGAGACAGACCCCTTCAGCAACCACTTGGAATTAGGAGCTTCGTCATAATAACACTTGAAGCAATCGTTTAAAATGTTGCCCCCAAGCGGTTTTTTACATTTCATTTTACATAGGAGGTCTTGGCAGATTTGTGTCATATCCTAGCCTAGGCAGTAAGGAACACTTGTGAGTGGAGAGGAAAAGCAAATGATGCAGATGGAGGTTGCTATGGCAACATTGCTATTTTTTTTTGATAGGCTGTTTACTTCAGCAGAGTTAAGTTAAATGTGAGCAGCTAATTAAGATGATGCTTGCAACTTTAACCTTAACCTTCACTATAAGAAAAAATAAGCAATTTAAAACTGCTACTTGGAGTGTTGCTGGAGACATATAGCAGGGAGATCATTCTTCGCTGGGAAAGCAGAAACCTCATCCTGTTTCCTTGAAGAGGAATGGGGGCCTACTCACAAACTGGCCACATCCACAAGTCAATATTTCTTAATTTTAAGATTTAAAGAGGAATGGAACAGAACCCCTATCAGAACAGAGCCCGTGGCAGTGCTGACCTCAGCAGTGAGACTTTCTGAGACTGGGACAGACAAGGACAGTTTGACATTTTTCTACACACAGTAGAATCTTTGTTAGATGCGTGTCTGTATAGATTTCACTCCACATCAACTTGACGTTAAGTATGTCTATGAAGTAACAGACTGAATTGTAAGCCAAGATCCCAGAATGTAAACATATAGCTAAGTGCTCCCTCTTCCAAGTATTGTAGGTGGGGGTCAGGGAGAAGGACACTCTTATTTTGAAACAGCAGCCATTGCTGAGAGCATGCTGGAGTCTCTTAGGAAACATCTTTATTCCCTCTGGAAGTGTCCATCTTCTGGGCATCCTCATTGGAGGCAATCTCCATCCTCAGGGGCAGAATTACCTCTTTGGAAACTGTCAATAGACATTAGGAGTGAAACCTGATAAATAATGTAGGTGGTCAGGCAGGGGAACATGGCATGGGTAAAAAGCACGGTTTGGAACATAAATGTCTACCCACTATGCTGTACACCTAAAACTGATAAAATTATTATATGTCAATTGTGAAAATAAAAATAATTTTTAAAAAAGAAATATATATGTATATATAAATATTACACACACACACACATAAAGTCAAGGTTTCTCTCCAAAGGGAAATTGCTTTTTTTATGTTTCATGAGTTGGTTCTAAAAGCAGTTCTCACAAAGGAGTTGCAAAACCAGTTCTGTGCCATGGCAGACAGCATGGTTTCAATGTGCATATACTTTCAATTTTGTTACCTTAAAGGACAGACCTAACAGGGATTTAAGTTCTGGCCTTTGTAAAAAGGCTCATAGCTGTCGATCAGAAAGCTCAATGCTTCTGTCCTGATAGATGAAATGCTTGTGAGTGTCAGCTTTGCATTTACAAGGCTAGGGTTTGAGTCCTAGCTTAGCCAGCCATTTACTGGCTATTCAACGTTGGGCAAGTTACTTAACATCTCTGAATCTCTGTGTCCTCACCTGTAAATGGGAATAATAACAGCTCCTACTTCATAGGCCTGTTGTTAGAATTAAATGATCTATTAGCATAAAGCCTAGCACACTGTAAGTGCTCAATAAATAAAAGCTACCTTATAATTATTACCGTAGTGACAAGAGTAGTATCAGCAGCAGAGTTGTTATATGTAAATATAAAGGTCTTGGTCATTTAACATCTGGAATTTTTAAAAGTGGATTGTAAATGCTCCTCTATGTCCACCATACAACGCACATCATAAGGGAAGTCCGGATGAACAGGCATTCATTCCTGACTAGAAGGACCATCTTTTTTACCAATAGCTACTACCTCATCCTGGCATCAGAATGGATGTGGTGAGTCACGCTGAACATTACCCATCTCACAGCAGCAGCAGGGCTGTGACTACAGAGAGGTCCCAAGTGTACGCTCTTCAAGGCAAACATGATCCCAGAGTGGGTGGAAACAGCAGGTGCCTCTGTGTGTGGGAGTGTCAAACACAGAAGCCCAGGCTGCAGAGCCCTGCAGCTGTCCCCCGCCACGCCTCCCCAAGGGCGACGGGCACCAGAGTGTAGGAGGGACTGGAATGACTCACTCTCCAGGGAGCCTGATGGTGGTGGTGGTTTTTGGAAATTGAATGGAAACTATAAATCAAGCAAACAGCTTCAGGGAAAAGTTTAGGTGAGCAAATATATTGAAGAAGAAGAAACAGGCTGCATTAAAAAAGATTGGGAAATCAGGCAGAAAAGATCTAGGGTTCACAAAGTGACACTGGTGGAATCAGATTGAAGTGCTGAGTTAAACAGGTAAGGTGAGACTAGAAATAAAATGAGAACAGACACAGGACAGAACTTTCAGTCTCCTTCCCTCTCCCTCTCTTCCCCCATTTACAGCTGAATTTGAAAAAGGGCAAGGCTTGCAGCTTTCTCTCCTGGACCAAAATCTTCAGAGAACATGGAAAACTCAGAGAAAATGGAAGAGTCCACAAACAAAATTTAAAATAGCGTGATATGATACGACCTATGCAGAAAAGGCCTCTAACCAGCAGAGACGTGGATGCTGGGGCTGCCAGGATGACAGCAAACGTGGGACATGAAGTGTGTAGGATGTACTTGTGCTGAAAGTGTTTCTAACATGGATTCTTAAAGGCTAGAAGTGGGCACAAAGATGGAATTGAACTTCCACCTTTATGAGGATACTTCTAGTAGGATTGCAGATAGTTACATATTTTTGACAGATGAATACCGTGTATAGGATATTATGAAAAGCCTCCCCATTACCAAATATCTAAAAAATGCTGGGTAAAATATTTGAAAATTTTTTTAAAAATCCATGACCGAGCTGGAATAACATAAGTAAAATCCCTAAAGACCAAAAGTAAAATGAGAGCAGTCATTCCAAGAGGTAAGTGAATCTAGACCTAGCATGTCGACTTCAATGGCCACACAGGGGTCAGGACGCACGGTCTCGGGTCCTG
The DNA here is from genome assembly GCA_028533065.1 of Trachops cirrhosus. Classification (NCBI taxonomy): domain Eukaryota; kingdom Metazoa; phylum Chordata; class Mammalia; order Chiroptera; family Phyllostomidae; genus Trachops; species Trachops cirrhosus. Next base: position 69,064,217 of record CM052547.1, read on the forward strand.
GTAGGATGAGGTGCCTGACAAGAAGCAACTGCCCAGGGCTGGGAGCTCTGAAGTGCACCCTCTGAAAAACGATTGAGCAGAAAAGTATGGGTGCCTTGCGAAGGGTCACAGGAGGAAAACTTGTCTTGGCTTTGGCTTTGCATGAAGAGAAACACAGAAACATCTCACCTAAGATTTAACTGTAAGCCACATGTCACATATGTTTGTGGCCTCAGTTGAGGTCCCAAAACCTCAAAGCCAGGTATTTATGTTAATATGGTTCCAGACTGATGTACCCTCCCATGGTTAGAGAAACCAAGTGCAGATCCCCTTTAGAGAAGTGTACTGTCAACCCAAACCTCAACAGAAACCCTACACATAAAGTTCCACTGGACATGAGCTCTCAATAAAAACAATACTTATGAAGCACACTCTGAAGTGAGACACCTTCACTGTGAGTGAGAAAACAAAAGGAGCCAGCCCCAGAACAGGACATTAAATATTGTAGTTAATGGACACAGAAGACAAAGCAGATGTGCTTAACGTGTTAAACAATACAACAGCGGATAGAAACTTTAAGTATGAATAAGAGACTACAGAAAGTGAACAGGTAAATTAGAAAAAGAAACAAAAGTAACTAGAAAAATGAAAAATTATAATAATAGTTGGGTAAAACAAGATTAGACACCACTGGGGAAAAAAGTGAAAATAGAAGTCAAATTTAAAGATATTATTCAGAATTTAGCACAGAAAGACAGAGGTGGAGAAAACAGCACACAAATCAGTTAGAGATGGGATCAAAGCCAGGTGGTCTACTATGCATCAAATGGAATTGCAGAGAGCGACAGCAGAATGAATAGGGGAAAGCAACACACAGTGAATTAATGGATAAGAACTTCCTAGAACTGATGAAAGCATGGATTCTCAAATTTAGCAGTCACAATGTTTTAAAAGCAGGATAAATAAAATAAACTGTATGCCCAGGCACAAGGTAAAACTGCACACTATCAAAGGCAAAAAATAAAAATCCTAAAACCTCCCAATAAGAAAATACAGATTACTGATAAATGAATGATGGCTAAGTTACCTGCCACCTCAACAGCAGCGCTGCAAGCAAGAAGGCAGTGGAACAATATCTGCAAAGTTAACTGAAAACGGCCAACCTCGGGCCACGCAGGAAATGGTGAGGAAATGAAGATATCAGTCTCTTAACCAGCCATATCAACAAAGGGATGAATGCCACAGCCAGATTGCCTTCACATCCAAAGCTCATTCTCTAAGAGTGCTTAAAATGAACAACATTCACTCACCTTATTGATTTATGGAGATTCTGCCCAAAGACAGAGGAATGAGCTACATAGAATTTTCATGTTTTCTAGCCCTTTGATGATATGAGCTGGTTTAATTTGCTACTGATATGATACAGCTATCTTGAGAGAGCATCCCAATATTAGACTTTGATCCCAAATCACATGATCATCTTAAAAGTATAGTTCATGTTCACGCTGCGTTTTGCTTCTGAAAGTTTCATGCAATAAGCCAATTATACAAAGTCATTCAAAATCAAAGTTGCCCTAGTTGGTTTTATGAAACATGCATATGCTCTTAATGTCTTGCAGATGACATACTCTCTCTCTGTAATCAACTATTTCTATTTACTTTTCAAATAATTGCCAACTTTATCTTCCTAACTCGGGTCCTGCCTGCTGCTCTGGTAGCCTCAGGGTTGCAATACTAATTGTGCAGCCAATGGCCCACAAACCAAGATATCTTCTCCAAACACTCTTCTGGAAAAAAAGAGAAAATAATAATTTTTTAATGATATTCACTCTCTTTCAAGAGATCATACAAAAGAAGCCATTTGGCTTAATTTTAATAAGATAGTTGAACTGTCTTTAGCAAATAAACCATGCCAATCGTAAGAAGATAAACAGAGTCAAAGATTATTACTCACAACGTTATTATTGGTAACATTTACTACCTTATTAATATTTTGGAATTTTCTGTTACGTAAGATCCCCCTTAAGCTCATTTCATTTCACATATAAATGAAATAGCTTTATTGCATAAACTCAGAAAGGAATACAAATTTGTAGGATACTATGAAGAAAAAAAAAAAGAGAAAGATAAGCTAATTACACTGGTTAATCCAGATAACTAAATCTGTTGACCTCTGAGTGGCAAAACTTTAGCTGCTAAAAGAAGCCCCCAAAACCCACGTACACAATAAATCTTTCATGTACATTTCTCTTTTTCTGTATCTTGACCTGAGTAGTGGTTAATTGGGTATGTACATATAATCTACCAAGCTGTAACATTTGTGTACCTTGTATAAAACTTGTATCTTAGTTTAAGAAATATCTACACACATACGTACACGTCCTGTCTTCAGTAAGTCTTGGATGCGGCATAGAAATTAAGTTTTTTAAAAAAACAATTCCAGAGGGTTCTAATGTTCAGTTAGGTTGGTAACCACTACCCTAGAACATGTCTTGATTAGAAAAGACATTCTGTAAACACTTGTTTTA
>CM052547.1:69067223-69124249 GCA_028533065.1 Trachops cirrhosus
GTATAAAACTTGTATCTTAGTTTAAGAAATATCTACACACATACGTACACGTCCTGTCTTCAGTAAGTCTTGGATGCGGCATAGAAATTAAGTTTTTTAAAAAAACAATTCCAGAGGGTTCTAATGTTCAGTTAGGTTGGTAACCACTACCCTAGAACATGTCTTGATTAGAAAAGACATTCTGTAAACACTTGTTTTAATTAATGGATGAATGAATGAATGAATGATCAAATCAACAAACTAATAAACATCTGTGGTATTCATGGTTGTAGGTATACTTCTGGCTAAGGCCAGAAAAAGCCCTATAAATGTATTTTTTAATTATGCCAGATAGTATTGCAAGTACTGTAAATGCCTTATCTTATTAACCCTCACAACAACTCGATGAGATAAGGTGACTTGATGAGATAAGGTTCATGGTGTTTAGCTGCAGCCAACATAAATCACTTTGGCTACTTTAATCGAAAGACAAGTATTAAAAAAGTATAACACAGTTCATATCACTGGTGGGAGAGTTGCAGAAACAGACTCTAGGCTGAGCTTTTAGGAATTGCTACTCAAATCAATAAGCGGACCTGAACAACCAAAGGGGCTACTGGCTCGATCACTATTAGGAACCCAAAGACTTAGGAAGCTGCTGCTAAATTTCTGCTACAGTCTAGAAGTTTCCCAATCAGGAAACTGCCTGCTAAATCAGGAAGCTATCACTACAGTTGCTCGTTCCAGAGCCATGCTGCCTCTGCCATTAAGCGCACCAGCTAAAAATGAATGTACCATGCCCCATTTCTCTCTTCCCACATAATCCAGGTCTAAATTCAAAAGCTGATGGGAATGCATTTGATTAGCACACCTAACTTACATCCAGAACACTAGCCACAAGAGATCCTGGAAATGGAAATTTCCACCCTCTGTAAGACAAGAAATGATGGTAGAAGGAGGCTGGCAGAGGCACTGAGTGGGTTAATTGATAAACTCACAGGCAATGAAACTGAGGCACAGAGATGAAGAAACTTAGTCAAAGACACAACACTAGTTGGTGCCAGGGCCAGAATTCAAACTGAAGAAGCATGCCCCAAAGACTCATAAGGCATATTAGAGGATAACAACACAGTGCACAGGCAAGCTCCTGGGTGTGAGGTCTGCAGTCCTCACGTACAAGTTTTTGGGCTCACACAGTGCAACTTCCAATTTATTATACTCATTAATTCTGACATCACCTCCAGAATTTTAAGTGTCATCTCACAGTTTCTCATCTTCAAAATTCAAAAAGGAATCATTATTTGATCATTTTATTTTTGATCTAGAAAGTGTTTGCAAGTGTTTTGGGTGATGTGGGGATTGAAAAAGTTCCTATCGCTAAGCAGTCACTGAAGATATCCACACCCAGGCTGTGATAACCACCAGTTCCTCACATTACTTCCATGGTACAAATATCTAAAAGCATCTTACAGTTATGTCAGGGCTTTCTAATAGAACATCTTCCTGATTCCACTTTCATCAAAAAGTTTGGGAAACTATGTTGGAAACATTAGAATGATGGTTACTTAACCTCCACTTGGAAAGCTGGCCATCATACAGCTCTTATGGACTGGAAAGCTTGAGACTAAATCTTTATGTATCCTCTGTTACCTGACACTATATTTCCACACACTTTTAGTGTAGTTTGGCCTATCTATCTGTCTGTCTGTCTATCTATCTACATCTATCCAGTCACCCATCTCTCTATAAGAATGATCCAAACAGTAGAATAAAAACATTTACTGTACCCAACCCAATTAAAAACTAGGCAAAGGACTTGAATAGACACTTCTCCAAAGAGGACACACAGATGGCCAACAGACATATGAAAAGATGCTCAACCTCACTAATCAGAGAAATGCAAATTAAAACCAAAATGAGATACCATCTCACACCTGTCAGAATGGCTACCGTCAATAAATCAACAAACAAGTGCTAGCGAGGATGTAGAGAAAGGGGAACCTTTTTGCACTGTTGGTGGGAATGCAGACTGGTGCAGCCACTGTGGAAGCAGTATGGAGATACCTCAAAAAATTAAAAATGGATCTGTTTTTGACCTAGCTATTCCACTTCTGGGAACATATCCAATGGAACCCAAAACACTAATTTGAAAGAACATAAGCACCCCTATGTTCATTGAAGCATTATTTACAATTGCCAAGACAGGGAAGCAGCCTGAGTGTCCATTGGTAGATGAGTGGATAAAACAACTATGGGACATTTACACAATGGAATACTACTTGGCCATAAAAAAGAAAATTTTACCCTCTGTAACAGTATGGATGGACCAAGAGATATTATGCTAAGCGAAATAAGCCAGTCAGAGAAAGACAAATATCATATGATTTCACTCATATGTGGAATCTAATGAATAGACTGAGCTAACAAGAAAAATGGGGACAGACTCATAGATGGAGACCAGGATGATAGTTAGTAGGGTGAGGAAGTTAGGTGGTGGGAGGTGGAGCAAAAAGGAAAAAGGACTCATGGACATGGACAACAGTGTGGTGACTGCTGGGGGGTGAGAAGGTAAAAGGGGACTAAATGGTAATGGAAAAAATACACTGAAAATTAAATTTAAAAATAAATAAAAATAAAAAACGAATTTTATGGGATTCACTTTTGTAATATTTGAAATGTGCAAAGGAATACAATGTAGGTAAGCAACATATATTTAATTAAATGTTTAAAGAAATCATAAAAATCATGTACTGAATCCATAATAAGTATATTAGCAAGTACAGACCAAGGTTCATATGAATGAGAACGGCCAGTTCCAAATCACAAGATGGAAATGTTGAAAGTTCCCCACAGAGGAGAATGTGTCTATTTTTCAAAGACTGTAATTTTGAAGAGAGATCTTTCTGGGGTCAGGGGAAAGAGAAAATGTTTCATTTGACATGACCCGTTATAAATGACAAATCTGCCAGTTTAGGAAGAGTAAATATTTGCTGAAGATTAAGTACATGGCAAAAGCACATCATTAAATCTAAAGTAATTAAAAAGCTCAATTTAGTACCCCATGCACCTGTCCGTTTTTAATGAGCACACGGCCTCAACAATCAGGAGTCATAGTCCAATCTATCTCCATGGCGCAGCAGGAAATGATAAAGCTCCTCAGCCTGACTTCTAGCAAAAAGAGTCTGACTTAATTACTCCATGTACAACTGAAAATGGATTTGGTTCAACAAATGGGCCAGCCAACCATGGTTATCAGTTGTATGCTGGATTAAGTTCCACATTAATCAAATGCACATCAAATTGTATCAGTGACATGTGCACAGAAGGACTGCTGAACACTTAAATTTTAATCCCTAACTAATTTTGTTTATCAAAGTAATATATGCTCATAGCTTTTAAAAGTCAGATGGGGCTGAAAGTCTTAATATAAACAGTGGTTCTCTGCCCCCTCCATCCTCCTTCCCATTTCTGAGTCTACATTTCAACTTGCCATTCCTTCTGGTTTTTTAAATCTTATATGTCTAATTAATATAATCACACATGAAAACTTATCAGTTTTAGACATTATACATTGATATCCCCAGGCTTCATATATGCACATTCCTTCCCCCATTCTCCATGGTTATATCATTTTTTTATTAAATCAATATTCAGTATTTATATTGTTTTAACTATATAAAGTTGATCACCACTAAATATACTAAAAAACTGTCTTTAACTATATCCAAGAGCCTCTCCATATAATTTTCTCCGTGTCACAATGACAGGATGGTCTCTCAGTTCCCCGGCCCTCCTGGTCACTCTCCTCTGGGAGCTCCAGGCTGCTCCCCAGGCCTGTTTCACAGCTGTTGACCTGGGTCTCCCTTCTGTTGCTCTGCTGAATTTCTTGTATTATTTCTATGATGATTTCCTCTGCTTCATGTTATTTGTTTGTTTATTTATTTATGATTTATTCTGCTCCATTTCTCTGTTTCTTTCAAGTTCCTTAGTTTTCATTTGTCTTGGTCTCTGTATTTTCTGACATAGGATTTCCACAAATACCTGGTGATCCTTGGCTGCGAGTTCATAATTGAAGAGTGAGGCATCAAAAAGCTAATTTGGAAGCTCTTGCCATGGGTAGGGCTTATAGACTGGTGGACTTCATATAGGGTGACTGGTAATCATTCAGGTTTTCCAGAGATGGCTCCTCTCATCTCTGAACTGGCAAGGGAATGATGGATAAGGATGTTGTTTTAGACAGGAAAGTCCAGAAAGCCCTGTTTGAGGGGGTGGCCTTTAACTGGAGCCCTGAATGCAATGATGGAGAGAGCGATACAATATCTGGGGCATCCAGGTTCCAAAGAGAGGAAACAGCAAATGCAGAGTCCCTGAGTGTCTGACGGTAGAGTGAAGGTACGGTGACCACCGGACCATGAAGGTATCTTGAGACTAAAAAACAATTCGTACAATTCCACAGATTATAAACAAATTTATTGTAGGGCAAATTATTGTAGGGGGTATGATTGGAGCAATCAGACAATCCATCAGTCTGAGTGTATGCAGCTACTCTCTACCACTAGACAGGTATTACAGTGAATATTTTATAATATATGTGAAGTACTAAGTGATTGACAAGACAAAGAGACAAAGAATGCAGTCAAAGTCATGAACCATACCTCCTGGTGGTCTTGTGATGGATGATTGCTTACCATTGATGCCAACACCTAGTTTATGATTTATCTCCATCGCTGTGCCATTCTGGCTGTTACTGACAGGACTCGCCACAGTGATTGTGTAACTGTAGCACACAGCTAATCATTAACCATAAGGCTTTGGTATGCTTGCCGGGAGCAGTTAGGTTAGTCTGAGTTCACAGCACGAAAACTTAAACAGTAAAGATATCAAGGAGATACAGGCTTATTTACATCAACACCTATAACTGAGATGAGAACAGATTCAACAAGGATGAGGACCAGCCAAGAGGCCACTGTGGCCAGAGCAGAGCAAGCAAGGAAAAGACAGAAGAAAGCACGTGCATTTATAATTTATGGAAACAATTTTCACATGGACCTTGTCAGAGACACTAAAGAGCCAAGTATTTAGACGTATTTATAAAAGTGAATCTGAATCAAACTATGTCCTAAGGTGCTTCTTGCAGTGGGGTCATCGATTTGCTTTCCCACTAAAGGATGCAAGGGTAGAAACCCATGAGACAAGTTGTTAGAAGAATTCCTTGATCAGAAATTTTAGCTTTGTGCTTTGTCACTCTATTTCCTGAAAATAACTTGCAGATGCTCCTCTGTTGTTTATCGACTGCACTGATTCCTTAGATCCCACCCACTCTTTCACTTTCAGAAAAAATAAGTCATTGTTAGAGAGGTCACTGTATTTTACAGCTGCCCTTTTGTGACAGCATTTTCCCCAAATAAAACAATTTAAAAAAAAGTGACTCTGAATCATTCCTGCAGTATTTGACATCAGACAAAAAAAATCATTATCATTTGCCTTTGTTTGGTGGATGAGTTTGGCTAATGGTTATGTGCAGTTATCTGTCCTTGTTCAACATCGTGAAGCCTAAAAAATAAAAAAAATCTATAAACATAAACACTTACACCAGAGACTCTCTGAATAAGATATAGATTTGTACACACTTCTGAGCTAAATCAAAAGGAAGCAGCTCACATTGCTGACAAAAAATCAAAAGTTAAAAAAAAAAACAGTTGTCAAGGCAACAAGAAAAAAATGAGAAAATAGAGTTTCCATCTCAAGCACCAGCACATCAGAAGCTGAGTGTCTTCTGGCCCTACATTGGAAGTTATTTTTAACCTTCATTCAGTCATTTCAGGAGATGGGGCAAGAATCAAGAATCTGCAGCACAGGGGCCTTTGTCAAAGCTGGGCAGTGGGGCAACTCGCTAGTAGAGAACCCTTTAAGAGGATGAAAAAGTAAGGCCTCTGGTTCTACAGGCTAAGGCATCAGAACCATTTTTCTTTACTTGAAATTATTCTGTGTGACACAGTTTTACAGAGAACTTCCACTTATGAGCTAGCCAGGAAATGGTTACTGACAGACTAGAAGGTCAAATAGCTTGCTGGATGGTTTCCAGATCCTTCTCCTTGAATTTCTGTAATTTCACAGAGTGACTCAGAGCTGACTTTAAAACACCATCTGTGCTCCTTCCCCAGCCACCCTGCTAACAGCCATGTCATTCGCATGCTGCCAAACACGTTCTTGACTCTCTCCTCCCCGGCGTTCTCCACCTGGAGACTCCACTGCTCCTTGGGGACCCTGTGCCCATGCCCCTTCTCTGTGAGGCCTCTTCACTTGCCCAGGTACAGCTGGCTGGCTGTGGCCTACCCCAGGTCCTGCAGCACTTGCACTCAGTATATGGTATTCAGCAACATTTCCATCCTGCTGAAAGTTTGTGTGTGGCTGTTTTCTTGCCCATCTGTGGCTTCCAAGAGGCAAGAGCCCTGTCTTACCTATGGTGGGACACCAGAGCCTGCCACAGCGCTGAGGCAACTGGTTTGAGTGAATGAGACAGACTGAATTAATGTACTGCTCTAGCTTTTAATGTTGAGGGACAATTGCAAGTCACCATCAACACAATTAACAGGAAGAATCTGGAAGGCTGGTGGTGGGTTGAGGGAGGCAACAGGTCCTGGCTCAGGCCCTCGGTGGCTGCAAGATGACTAAACCTCTCTCGTTTTCCAATCTGTGTCTGCAGAATACCACCTGTGTCCTGCAGGAGGTAGCAGGTGTTCCATTTGAAGGGATTTGATTTTCCAGTAAGTTCAAGACAGCAGGGTTAAACACTAACTAGGTGTTTTTGCCATCGACCCACAGAACTGGATGGAGGAGGATGCAATGAAGCAATGCAGGTAAAGCAGTAAGACTACGGAGTGCTTGAGAAATGCTAACTGCTGTTTCATTGTTGTTACTCTTCTCATCCATCTACACTCTGCAAGTTTTTCTCAGAGATTTCCATAGATTTCACAGACTGCACATTACTTTTACTTAAAAAAGTAAAGCTACCGTATTTTACTAAAAGAATTAGTTCAATTAGAATGCAATCCAGCTGGATGAGTTTACAATATCCATTTTCCTGTATTATTATAGAAATAATCCCTTTCTTAGTTCTTCCTCTGCATAGAAGTCACACACTATTAATTTCTCTAACAAAATTTTTTTTAACTTTGGAAAGCTGTATTTGAAGAAGAGGACTCAGAGGATGAGAGAACTATTCAAATGGAGGCAGAAAAGCTCCACCATAAACCTTCCTGGCAGGCAGCTTCGTTCCCAGCCTCCAGGAGGAAGCTCAGACATGAATGGTGGCTTTCCCCAGACTGAGCACTGCCTTCCTGATAATGATGACATAAATACCACATCTATAAACTCACCCTTAGGCAGATTCTGTATTCTAAGGGTCAGAGAGTTGAAGGGAACCAAATGTAAACACATATGAAGTTTCGTCTTCTCAATGCCAAAAACAGCATGTGCATTTTAGGTGAATGTGGCCCCAGGAGAGAGGAGCACAGGGCCACTTCAGGTGACAGAACACAGGCCAAGTGTCAGATGAAACAGAAAGGATGAAGATGCAAACCCAAACTATATCTCTTTTCTCTTTTCTGGACAACTATATTCATATTCACATTCACATTCATATTCATATTCTCTCTCCCTCTCTCTCTGTCACATATGCATAGGCATAGAGAGAAAGGTACTCCCTCTAGATGGACTCTGTTCAGGGTAGACAATCATTTGTAGCAACACAGTTAAGCAGAGGCCTAGAGATAATGCAAAGGTCACATGGCTCCCAACCAGAGTGGAGGCAAACAAGCAGAACGATGCACCCATTAAGGTATTTTAAAGGTCAAAAGAAATAGTCTGTCTGATTTTTCTTCTTACCAATGAACAATCTCAAATAAATATCATTTAAATATTTCAGGAGTCTAAAGAAAAAGTAGGGACAAAGTTCACGGTAATCTGGGGGAAAAAACTGAAAAATGTCAAGGACGAAGCACAGGAGTCTATTTTAAGACTATTTTAGGAGGAAAGCAAGAGTACAAACACTGTATGGTGTGTGCACCCAGGAGCACGACAGGTCTGGAGCTCCAGGTCGTGACAAGGAAGACAGGCACATTGGCCGCACAGCCCTGGTCTACAGAAGGTGACTACTGTATGGTTCCAGAAACTTCAAGAACAGCGCAGCATGGGACAACCACCCAGAAATCTCTGCCCAGACAGGCAAATTTTCTGTTAAAATTCTCAGGCAGAGAACTGGGATTAACGGGATTTTAAGGTCTAAAACATGGTCATGTCTAAGAGACCTGAAAGATCTCATTCTGCTTTCAAGGTGAGATTGAAGACAATAACAGTAGTCAGTAGAATGGTTCTATCCTTGAGCAGCTCTTGATTCTGTCATGGAAGAACTCTACGTCATTTTTAGTGATTTGGAATATGATGTATACACCAGTCAAGCTAATCTAAAAAATTCAAGCAGTGGATAAGAAAAGGCTGAGTTACATATCAGTTATACTATTCTATAGCAAGGCATGAAGGCCCAGCTGTTGCCCTGGCTGGGTAACTCAGTTGATTAGAGTATCATCATGATATACCAAGGTTGTGGGTTCAATCACCAGTCAGGGCACATACAAGAATAAACCAATGATTGCATAAATAAGTGGAACAACAAATCAGTGTTTCTCTCTCTCTCAAATCAATCGATAAAAAAAATTTAAAAACAAGAAAGCCCAACTCTTAATCTAAGTTATACCTTCATATCTGCAGAGTAAAGAAAACTAAGGCAGTAACACATAAGACTTCTATTCTACCCGAAAGCCTTTAAAACTTTGGAGAAGTTTCTCTCCTAGACTTGCTTCCATTATTCTGAAGAAATCAAAAAAAGAGGGTAGTGGGGAGAGGAGGACAGGGAAAGCAATGGCATTATAGGAAAAACAAAAGAAAATATAGGAAAATAGTAAAAGTTTCTCTGAGTGGAAGGATTATGGGTATTTATTTTCTACTTCTTTGTGCCTTTTCATATTTCTCATCCTTCTACAATAAACACATCAACAAGAAAATTTTAGAGAGAGGCGGAGGGAGATCAAAGGAATTAGAGAAATCAAACTGAGACGACTCATAGGCAGCCACATGATTGCCACTTAAAAGCAAACTCTTGTTCTGCCTCAGACAAAACCTCTGTTCATTCCTATTTCTTCAAGGGCAATAGTCATTTGTCAAATATTTATTAAATGTCCACCCAATGCCTGACCCTGGATGGAGAAATAAGAGGTGGGGCTGTTGGTCTCGATAAACTTGCAGTCAAGAAAGAATAAAAAGAAACAAAGCCCCTACAGTAGTATTAACTGCAAGAACATGTGCTGTTTTTGGTTTTCACAGTGGCTACAATCAGAGCTTGTGGAGAACAGAGGTCAGAGCACCATAAAGATTTCACTGAACCGGGAAACCAGAGCTGACTCCTAAGAGAAATGGGGATTCGGATGAGCTCCCATGGATCTTCACAAAAAGATCCCAGCTAAGTCTAAGTGTCTCAGTGGTCTCTTCTAGTAGGTAATACAGTCTGCTTAAAGAAGATGCAGCCCTGTGTGCCCTCTAACCTTCAGTCAAAGTGTCACTGTAAACTTCTGCCTTTTCTAATGAGTCAGCTTGAAAATGATAACAATGTACTGTTTCCGAATCAATATATTTTAAATTTAAAAAACTATAATATACATATATGAAAGTGCCTAAATCATAGGTCTATTAGTTTTCACAAACTAAACATACGCAGTATAACCAGCACCCAGGTCAACAGCACCAGAGGACCCTAGGCGCCCTTGCAGTGCCCGCCTGAAGTTACCACCACTACCCTTCTGAGTGTTATTATTATTTTGACTTCTAGCACTGAGGCTGCTTTGTTGTTTCATATTGAATACAATGGGAATTACACAGTAGGTACTCTGTGGTGTCTGGCTTCCTTCACGCAGCCTTGTGAGACTCTTCCACTTTGTTGTATAAGGAGCAATTTGTTCACGTTCAACGATATACAGAATTCCACTGCATGGCACACAATCATTTATTTGTCCATTCTAGTCGTTATGGGCATTTGGGTAGTTCCTAGTTATGGCTGTTACAATTGGTGCTGCTATGACTATGTCAGTGTGTGTCTTTCTGTGAAAATATGGATGCATTTCTCTCAGGTGTATACCTGGGAATGGAACTGCTGGGTGTTCAGGTTTTACAGGTACTCTAACTAGGTATAGATATAACAGCTTATCTGAGAATTAAGGGCCCATTTCTGCTTTCGCCTGTTCGTAGGTCTGCTGATGGTGTCCTGTATCACACCTGGCCCAGACCTGATCTTCTGTCACCCAAGACCGAGAGCCCCCAAACCATTCTATTCTCATCTACCTTAAAAATATTATCTTCATAGATATTGCCTGTGCTTGTTTTATCTTTCCTAAAAAACAACCCATAAACCAGAAGGGCAGAAGAAATTATACTGTAGTTAAAGGCAAATTATATTACAAAGGACAAGCTGTCTAGTAAAACACACTTATAATTATAATTATCTTCAAAATAAATCAAATTATCCATATAAATCCAACCACTCACTGGTAAATTAATGAAAAATATGACAGTGTCAAGCTTTTAATTGCTTCTATTGCAAACCCCCAAACTTAAACTTCAGTTATCAAGCAGAAACGAGGCAATTAGTTTGAAACAGATGCATCAGTGAAAGCCTGTAATTACAACATGAATCTGGAGTTTATATTCCCCAAGTTTATGAAGTCCATCTGTCCGATTTTTCATGTTTTCACTTTGGACAATCCTACTTAGTCCCTCCAAATTAATCAAATTAATTGCTTTTTGTTGTTCAGGGGTGGGGGGGTAATGTTTTTTATTTTATTTTGTTTTGTTTTTTAGTCAGGATCTTTTTCTAATATCTTCAGTATATAAACTTCATAAGAGCCCTGTTAACTCAAGCCCCAAGTTTAATTTCCTTTCAGAACACTTTTTTCAGAATATTAAACCTCAGAAAAATGGCACATGAAAAGATCATTGAGCAATGGTAGGACTTAGGTAAATTAAGGCTTCCAGGCTGTGTTGCTACGTCCTGTTTCTAAAAAGTAAAATCTTTTTTGAGGATATTAAACATCATTTGTGAGCTTTAAAAAGAACTCCCTGAAGTCATTTATTCATAATAAAATCTGATTACACTATCACAATAGTTTATAATATAAATGCTGCCAATTTTTAAATATAAGATCTGACAATGCCTACTACACATTTTCAAAATTATTGAATAGGTTCAAAATGGTCCAAATAACAATTAAATATATTTTGCTTGGCACCATCTGTGAAAGAGAAAGGAGAAATCGAATCATTTCAGAAAGATAATTCCCTAAATATTATATTCCCCATGGCGACAGAAGGGAAAGGGGGTTTGCTCCTGCTCCCATGGGAGGGGAAGGGCGGCCACTCTGATGATGGGAGTGGAGCCCTTAGAGAAATGACTCCTCCCAGCAGTAAGGAATGACGTGAGGGGCCTGGAAAGGAACTCCATGGGTCCTTCCATGGCACCTAGAATCCCCACTCTGCTGGCCTCCTGAGGTTATGGCATGTCACACGGCATTGTGACCAGTATGTTTATTCAGTCAACAAATATTTCTGAAGGCTCTATTATGTACCATTTACTGTTCTAAGGTCAGGAGACTGTGACATCACAGATAATGGTCCCGTATGTTGGGGTCTGGGGGCTTATTTGTGGGACTGCTTCCTCTTCAAACATTTAGAAGAGAAGGTAAAACAAGGAATCACTACTCAGGTAAATTCTAATAAGCCACATATAGGGTACCCCAGAGAATATGACAGCAAGGAAATCTGTCTGTGAGGGGAGGGTGTCAGAAAGCAACTTAGTTACGTGCAACATGAGCTATAATTAACCAGTGTTGAATATGCTGAGTCCATTATTATAATTAATGCCATCTTTAGCCAGGTGATATTTACCATATCTTTTCATTAATCATTTCAGTACAACTAATTTTTTTTTGAGCACTTATTTTTATTTCAGCCACTTGGAGGTGACACAAAAAAATGCTGAGATGACAGTGATGGCTGAATGTACTGGGTACAATAAGCCATCTCTTTTCTCTTAAAAAAAAATAAAAAAAGAATGCCAAGCCCTGGCCGGTGTGGCTCAGTGGACTGAGTGCTGGTCTGAGAACAAAAAGGTCACTGGTTCGATTCCCAGTCAGGACACATGCTTGGGTTGTGGGCCAGGTCCCCACTTGGGAGCATTCGAGAGACAATCCGATAGATATTTCTCTTGCACATCGATGTTTCTCTCCCTCTTTTTCTCCCTCCCTTCCCCTCTCTCTAAAAACAAATAAATAAAATATTAAAAAAAAAAAGATTGCCAATACGAGTATGGGGTGGTATGTCCTCAGAGCGAATGGTCTGCTCTACAGAGGAAGCAGTCCCACAAGTAAGCCCCCAGACCCCAACCTGAAACGTAGCCTAATGAGACACTGGTAGAGTCAGCTGTAAGGGTCCCTAGCAGGAGGCAGAGAAGACTGCAGAGAACAGGGGTATTGGGGCTGGATCGTATGAACGTGTAGCACCTCTCTAAGCAGAGAAGGAGAGATGGAAACTCTGGGAAAAGGGAATGATCACAAATAGTTGAAAAGAGGTGCAAAGGTCACAGCTTTTGTCATCAGAGCCTGGATGAGCAGCCTGCAGACTGGCTGAATGTCAGGGGCAGAGACAGGAAGGCCTGTATGGACAGGTGCCCTGGCCCTCTCTCTTGGAGCTGGGAACCACAAAGAGGCCTGGCAGGAGATGCAAGGAGAGAGAGAGGTGCGGTTGGACTATTCACTTCCCTGGCTCCCTTCCTGGGAAGTTGCTGTATAGTGGCTGCAACCCCTGATGAGCTCAGGGCTCCGGTCAGGCAGCCTACTCCACACCTACGCTCCTGTGAGTGGGCTCCTGTGGGGTTTCTAGGCCCAGTACTGTGCCTCCGCTTGTGGTTTCCTCCCAGCTGTTCACATTTGTACATATTCCCTTCATTAAGCTTTCCTCAAATTACCTGGTTGGACTGTGTTATCTGTTCCCTAATAGGACCTGAACTAATATGGTCATGCAGGAAGGAAATCAGGGGGCTGATGAAGGCATTAGAGGCAAATGCAGAGAGGGAGAGGTGTGTGGAAGAAGGAAGGGACGAGTGGGTGGAAGGTCATGATGTAGGTGAGAAGTAGGGTGATGGGGGAGGTGGAATGACGGACTCACCACAGATCACGGCATTTATGTGAAACCTACCAGGTGCCAAGCACTGTCCACAGGCTTTAACATAGATCATTTAACTCTTCCAGCTGCCTTATGAGGCAGCCCATTTTACAGATGAGGAAACTGAGGCACAGGGAGATTGAGTGAGTTGCTCAAGGCCACAAACTAATAAGTGGTGAAGCTCAGATTCAAACCCAGGGAAGTCTGGTACCAGAGTCATGTTCTCAGCCTCTGTGCTACACTGACCCTCTGGCTGGGACAGAAAAGGGGCCTTCAGAATTCAAGACCTTGAAGGTGGCAAGGCACTTGTGATGACACCTTTTGGGAAAGCCTTATACAAACTCGGCCTCAATGAAATGCATGTATCAGGAAGCCAAAAATCCTTTAAAAAAAGTGACTGTCCAGCCCTGGCTGGTGTGGCTCAGTGGACTGAGTGCTGGCCTATGAACCAAAGGGTCCCTGATTCAATTCTCAGTAAGGATACATGCCTGGGTTGCAGGCCAGGTTCCCAGCATGGGGCGACCAAGAAAGCAACCACACATTGATGTTTCTCTCCCTCTCTTTCTCCCTACCTTTCCCCCTCTCTAAAAATAAATAAAGAAAAATTTTAAAAAATGTCGAAATAAATTAGTTCTGCTCTAAAACCATAATTATGTTCCTATGAAACTTCATAGTATCAAAAATATAGCATATAGTTATTTTAATACAGGAAAAGGAGGAGTGTGGTTACAGGAAGTTTATAAAACTAGATGATTTTTCTCCTGCAGGAGCTTAGGCATTATATTTTGTTACCATCTAAAAGAGTTTAATTATATTTTTTATCATTAAAGATACTAAATGGCTTGATCCCAGATCAACAAAGGTTAAAGCAAAAGCAAAACCTAAATGGCACAGAAATATAACCTGCAGCCAAGTTCATATCCACTGATGGTAAAGAAAAGCTTGGCGCCAGCTGGCCTCTGCGGGCAGCCGCATCCTTCGGCCAGGCTCAGGGCTCCCTCCATTGGTGCTCACACCACAACCCCCAGTGGCCCAGAAAATGCAAATGGTGCTTCCCACATAGTCAGATGCATAATAACCAGTCTGTTGCAGCTAAGACCATGAAAACAATGGTGCTCTGGAAAATTAGGAGTGCTAGACACATGTAACAGCACAGCACCTCCCATCACTGTTACTTATTTTAAATCGCCTCTCACTATATTAACCCAGGCTGTCCTCCTTTGGCCGGCAGAGCCATGCCATCATGTTCCTATTAACATCAGAAATAACCTCCACAGCAATCACTTTCTTTCCTTAAGGAGAATGAGAGAAAGGGAAAATGTTCCTAGTCAGACTCATGTATTTTTCAGTGGCACTGTGGGCTGCCAAGCGCACCGGCCCAGCTGCGGCTGTAATGAGGAATCCAATAGTGAGCTCCAGACACGCCGGCTGGGGGCCTGCAGCCACACGGTGGGTGTTCGATAATAGCTACCGATGGTATCGACCTGCTTTATTCTGTTCACGTCCTCAGGCTGGGTCCCACACAGTTAAAGATGCGACTATAGAAAACAGTCCATGTCTGCAGCTGTTCACTCAACATCAAAGGCAGGTTGCCACGATCATATGTATACTCTGCTTTTCCAGGCAAGACAGGGCAGCTGACAGGTAGCACTCATCAGTCACTGATGTTTCATACATTTATATTAACAGGAGCCAAGAAAAGCTGACACTACCTGAATATTCTTTCAGGTTCAAACTGCTAATTTGTTTTAAAAAGAGTACACCCCTCTCTTTGGGTATAACAGGAGAGATCCCATAAAATATTTTGGAAGGCACGTGGTTTAGCTAAGTGTACTGTCAATTTTGAAAACTTCCTATCTTCCTGATGCCTCAACATCACCATCAATAGGCTGTGAGCACCTGCCAGGGGACCAGGCGCACCAGCGTCATAGGCTAGTCCCTGCAATAGCTTGTTTTTCTTCTCATCCACCCTGTGTCCAAGTGACATTCAAATACACCAAACAAATCTCCTCATGCCTTTGCTTGTGTGGTGATTACATCTGACCCCAAGAGAGGCACCTGCCCACAGACACTGCCTCTCTCTGCTCAGCCCCCTGCTTGGTTGAGTCTGCCCCCTGGGTGTTTTCTCCTACAGGAGCTTAGGCATTATATTTTGTTACCATCTAAAAGAGTTTAATTATATTTTTTTATCATCTAAAGATACTAAATGGCTTGATCCCAGATCAACGAAGGTTAAAGCAAATCTCCTCATGCAGATCCTCCTCCTAAAGCAGAT
This sequence comes from Trachops cirrhosus, assembly GCA_028533065.1. Lineage (NCBI taxonomy): Eukaryota > Metazoa > Chordata > Mammalia > Chiroptera > Phyllostomidae > Trachops > Trachops cirrhosus. The sequence continues at coordinate 69,082,744 of CM052547.1, forward strand.
CCTCCCATGTGCCTAGGATCTGTGAGCATAATAAATCCTTTCACTTCACATGCCTCTCCAAGTATAATTTCTGCAGCTCTGTTGAAATCATCCTTAATGACTCAACAAGGGAAGAGGGCCTTAATGCCCATTCACAACACACTAAGCCATCCGGTGGTTTCTAAAAGGAAGCTAAAGCCTCTGATGACCATAAAGGCCAAGGTGTGTACAAGGACTAGAGTATGTAGTTGATCCACACCTTTAGATTTGAACAATGCAATCTGAACATCGGGATGTGGAAAGGTAATATGAATTTTAGGATCTTCATGTAAAACTGGTTAGGCTCAAACTTCAATCCATATTGTAGAATATTGGAGATTTCACCATTAATTTGTTCCATGGATACATTGTTCCCTTAAAAAATGCAACCTCATGACAACTAATGAACCAGCTACGTATACAGTATCTTAGGTGCAGGTTATAAAGCAAAATATCTGTTTATATATATATATGTGTGTGTGTGTATACACACGCTGACAAATGTGTATTTCTACCATTTTCATGCAACAGAATTCAAGTTCTTGTTTATAAAAAACAAATGGACCAAAAACAAATGGAAGAAAATTACCTCCCTGGATAGAAATATATAATAGCAAGAGTTATGAATATCACTAATAAAGAACTGGATCCTTTACATGAAATATATTTTTTTTTAAAGTAACCTTCATCTTCTAAAGTCAAGGTTGGGGGCCAGCTGCCTACAGGGAGCAAGCATCCTGGCCTATTCCTCCAGGCTCTGACTATTCAAAGGGGCCTGTGGTTCTCTTGAAATTTTTCAGTTCTGGTTTACACCAAGGAGGAAGTAATATATTTACTTCCTGCTCCATTCTACCGCAAGTAGTAGCTCTGAAAGGGTTTCCCTTTTCTCCTTTGCATCTCCCTATCTGTCCCCAAATCAGATTTCCCCTTCCATGCACTCACTGTTGGGCAGCATTTGCCAGCCTCCCTGGCTGCCAAGTGTGGCCTTTGACTAAGTCCAAAACGAAGCAGTGGTGGAATGTGTGACTGCGGAGGGGGTGAGTGGAGGGGTGGGTGGGAGTCGCAGAGAAAGGCTGGAGTGGGTTGTTGAGAAATCGGGAAGGGAAGAATGGAGAAAGTGCATATCAACGAATTGGCCTTATCCTTTACAGCCCTTTGCTATGAAATGGAACAGAGAAATGAAAGCAACAGAGAAATAGGGCAGTAGCTGGCGAGCAATACAGAATCAAGGGAGGATTTCTTCTTCTTTTTTTTTAAGCTGGGAGATATTACAGCATGTTTTATGGAACTAAGGATGAGCCTGTCAAAAGGAAGAAATCAGTAAGTCAGGAGAGAGGAGATAATTGGGCGTGTGATGTCCACGATGGAGGAGAGATGAGAGGGGACTGCACACAAGTAGAGGGATCAGCCTTAAATAGAAGCAAAGGCAACTCACCCACTGTAACAGATGGGGGCACTGAGGCAGGTGGTAGGGGGATGAGAAAGTTCTTTTTCTGTTGTTTTCTAAAATCAGAAGCAGGACGCAAAGTTACGTAGGCTCCTGGGTGACCCTCAGAAGAGGCAGAAACTAAGTGCCTTACGACTGCCAATCAAGCCCATTCTTTTTCTTCTTCTCTTTTTTTTGGGGGTGACTGACTGACTGACTGCCATTGCGGGGTCACATCCATGTTGTAAGTTGCCATTTACTTTTACCAAAACAATATGATGCATAACATCAAATCGATGCTGTTAATTTATTAGTTTTGTTATTCTAGTTTTGGTTTAATCATTGTAGAAGCACTGTAAGCCAAAGGCACTTTTTGATTTTTAACCATTCTTACCACACACACACAAAAATTAACCATGTGAGTAATGGGTGTGTTTTTATTTTGATATTGGTAATTATCTCACAATACATATGTACATCAAATCATCAGGTTGTACACTTTAAATACCTACAATATTTTATGTCACTTATTCTTCAATAAGGCTGAAAATAAATGCCATGCCCATTTCTAAGGACAGAATCTGATTTAGTAGTCAGGAGGGGGCAAAAGGCAGCAAATTTTTCAGGAATCAAGATTAGGCATAAAAAACCACTAATAATTTTAATAATGCTTAAAAAGTTAAAAATCTGACCTGACTGGTATGGCTCAGTGGATTGAGTACTGGCCTGCAAACCAAAAGATTGCTGGTTCGATTCCTGGTCAGGGTACATGTGACAGGCAACCAATTGAAGTTTCTCTCAAACACAGATATTTCTCTCCCTCTTTCTCCCTCCTTTCCCTTTTCTCTAAAAATAAATAAATAAAATCTTTAAAAAATAATCCTTGATCTGTTCACTCTGTTTTCCTGTGTACTCTTCCTACTCAGTGATAAAAATACTAATGTCCCAATAGGGAGAATAGGCTAAGGACATTTTCAAAGAACTCATAGGTAAAGAAATGTGAATGGCCAATACATATAAATACGTTATGTGTGTGTGTGTGTGTATGTGTGTATATACGCACATGTGTACATATGCACACACACACACGCTGCATTTTATCCATAGAGGCAGAAAGTAGACTGGTGGTTACCAGGGAAAAGGGGAGTGGGGAGTTAGTCTTTAAGGGGTACAGAGTTTCAGTTTGGGAGGATAAAAGCATTCTAGAGAGTTCTAGAGATGAATAATGGTGATGGCTACACAATAATGTGAATGTACTTAATGCCACTGAACTGTGTATTTTAGAGTGGCTAAAATGATACATTTTATACATTGTGTTGGCAAAGAAATGCACATTAAAACAATGAGACGACACTTGGTACCCACACTGTATCCTCAGTGAGGACACACGTGGGCATTAATCCCTGTGGGATGAGTGAATGTTACCAGTCTCATGACTCACTCTGAGGAAAGTCAACTGCCATGTCTTGAGGACACCCAGTGTGCCTGTGGAGAGACCTGTGTGAGAACACAGGGCTCCAGCCAAGAGTCCTGTGAGTGAACCTTCTTGCGAGCAGACCCACTAGCTCTAGTCCAGGCTTCAACTTGACTGCAACCTCATGAGAGACCCTGAGCCCAGAACGCCCCAGCTAAGCCATCCCTAGATTTCTGACCCCCAGAAACTGTAAGACCATGAGTTCTTATTGTTTTAAGCCACTAGTTTTGGGGTAGTTTTGGGGTAATTTGTTATTATTCCCAAAAGATAACTAAGCTCACTATTCCTCAATATCCAGTATGTTACAACGAAGTGTTTACCAAACTATATTTTAGAGGTTAAAAAAATGTTGGTCACAGACTTCCACATGATTTTAAAGCCCCATATTTAATATATTTCTGATTGATGGATCCATAATTTTTCACTTTCTCAGTTGATTAAACTTAGATAGTAAAAGCCCTGGCTGGGTAGCTCAGTTGGTTAGAGCATCGTCTTGGTAAACCAAGGTTATGGGTTTGATTCCTGGTCAGAGCACATACAAGAATCAATTAATGAATGAATAAGTAAGTGAAAAATCAAGTTGATGTTTTCCTCTCTTGCTCTCTGCCTCTTTCTCAAATGAATAAGTAGAAGAAAAAAGAAAAAACTTAGATAGTAAAAGATTTTTCAAAGGACTACAAATTGCTGCCATAATGTTCAGTACCCCAGCAAACTGTGTATTTCAAAGAACTGGAAAACTCTATTTTATGGGGCTGCAGGCGAGCTGCCTTCCCACCAGGCTCCCTGTGCAGTCTGCTGAAATCCTCCGTTAGCTCTCAGTCGGCTCCGGATCTAGGACGACAGCACCAGCACGTCAGGCTCTCGGGTCCAGCCTGGCTGGCTCTCGGGTCCAGCCTGGCTGGCTCTGCTGTCCCTGGCCTCTTTCTCTAGAACGCTAGAAATCAAAGGCCTCAGCTAAAGCTTAGACATCACACCCGGAGATGAAAAGAAAACGAGAGCAAAGGAGACAGAGGTGAACCCTCCCTGCTGTGAGACAGCAGGGCCGGCTGGCTCAGCTGTGCTCTGACAACAGCCGCAGGAACATTTCCCCTTCTTCATTTGCGGAACTTCACCTGGTCTCTCACAACTGCTCCTTTTAAGCCTCCTCATGACAAACAACTCTGAGTTTGCCTCATAAAAATATCACTGAGGAGAATGTCTTCTAATTGGAACATTTCAGAGGCCGGTTTCTAGGGTTTTCTATCACTGGATGGTAAATTACAAGAGGGCAGACACTGCATCTCGCTCATGCTTCACCCCAGGAGCTAGCACAGTGCCTGGCACATAGTAGGTGCTCAGTGAATAGTTGATGAATAAATGCAGTGAAGTTACTTTCCATCTCTGAAGGTCTTTCATTCAATCAAAGGGTATCTGCTGGGTGCCTATGGGTACAGCATGGTGCACAGAGCTGATAGGGCTGCGTAAGGTAACTGGGCACACGCCTGATACGCTTAGAAAGACTATCAAGCCCTCATTATGTATCCACTGAAATCTAGTAATTGTTCAGGTATACACCCACATGTGTGACTTCTCAGCCAGTTACGTGATGTTTTAAATGTTTTATGTAGTTACTGCGACGCCTGAAATTCATTGAGAACTTACTGTATGTGATGAAGGCAAAGCAGTCATAAAGGTGAGCATTACAGTTCATAAGCTGGACTGGAAATGACAGACAAGGGTAAGAGTACAGATGATTTTTCTTCCTTCTAATGTTCTGTATTTTCCAGTTCTCCTTCAGTGAGCAGTACTGGTTTTAAAGTCAGAAGAAAGTAAGTGGTACCCCTGAAGGAGTGGAACGAGGTGCAAAACACTGGGCAAGTCAACAAAAATGAGTCGGGAAGCGGCCAGGCCTGAGGGGAAACCCTAATGAAAGAGCACAGGCTTTGTGCAGATCTAGGGCGAATCCCCACACTGCAGGGACTAGCTGTTTCTCTGGGCAGATATCTTTGCCTCCCTGAGCCGCAGTTTCTTGATCTGTGAAATAAGGATAATAGTTTCTTCTCTAGGTGGAGGAGATTAAATGAGATAATGCATGGAAGGCTCTCAGCACAGTGGTGGGGGTAGTAACTAGTGGCTATTAGTTCGATGTCGCCTTATTAGGCGACATAGAGAGTGCTATCTGATGCCACCCTTGGGGTTATTATAGCTATCCCGAGTTTCTCTCCTAACATATGGCTGCAGAGCTTTCCTCTACCTCATTGTTTTTACCAGTTTTTTTCTGTCTACTTTCTTGTTTCTTCCGTCTCTGCCAGCGGTCCCAGTAGCGCACACTGGCGCGCTTCTGTCTGCAGGTGGGTTTAGTTTAATGAGACAAGGGTCAGATCATGTGATCCGTGGCTCCTGCCATCCTGCCGACACGCCTTGTGATTTCAAGTCTCTTTCTCACTCTTGGCAACTCTGTGACATCTAATCTATAAAGTGGGCACAGGATTCCTGTCTTTACTTACTACAGAGAAGTACTGAGAGAAAAAACTCCAAGTAAATAATAGCCTCCAGTGATGATGAAGTAACTGGTGCCAGACTTGCCCTTCTGCTGCGACCAACGAGAAAACCAGACAGATGTATGGAACAACTGCTTTCAGATACTGGACACAGGCAGTATAAGGATTTCGATCCCTGAGGAAAGGGAAACAGCAAGATGTCTATGACCGCCCCAGCTATCTGCCTGGAGGCACTTTCTGGTCCACAGTGAAAGGGGGGGGGGAATCCAAGTGGGGGAGGGGGGCAGCTGTCGCCTCACTGAGGGGACAGAGACTGGAGTTTGAGGTGCCTGGAATCTGTGAAGCAGAATCCTGGAGAAGAGGGAGGGAGCTACACAGAGAAAGCGCTCCAGAAATCGACATACGGGAAGGGAGGAGCTGTTCTGTGCAGTGTAGGATGTTTAGTGACATGCTTGCCTCTGCCTCTTTGGTGCCAGTAGCACATCCACAGCTGTGACAACCAAATGTCTCCAAACATTGCCAGAAGTCCCCTGGGGACAAATTTGCCCTGGTTGAGAACTGCCGGTGGAGAACAAATACCCGAGTTCTCTGCACCGATGAGGAAGGATAGAGGTGACTGTTCCGAGGTGGAGGATAACAGTCGTTAGAAGAAAACGCGTCCTGGAGCAGGAGCTGCCAAGGGCCAACTGCACTGGGCCAGTGTTGGGAGCGGAGCGGGAGCCCCTCGGGAGTAAGCTGGGCTGTGGCACCGGAGCCCACCTCGTGTGAAACACACAGCTTTTTCCTGCGTGGACGCTGCTAATCAGATACCTGCCCATACGGATGGGCCCACAAAGAGAAATAGAGATATAGCTTTTCATCCCACGGAATTAAAATGGGTAGTCTACTTTGTGCAAACTTGTGTGTCCACATCCTTTCTACTGTTTAGTCAGGCATCTAGTTCTTTAGAGATTTTTTTTTAAAGCCATCACTTAATCACTTATGAACACAGTTTTAGAAAGAAAAACCCACCCCTGACATTTCTCACCTCCTCTTAGGAAAAATTATTCTTCGTTCCACCTTTGGAAGTACGCCCCAATGATTTACGTGCCACTATGGCAACTCATTAAAAATGCCACCCCCTTAAATTCCTTCATGGTGTATAAATTGGACATTCTAAAACACATTATTTTACCATGAATTAATTCTCAGCAAATAAGATTAACCTAACTTAAACTGGTTCCTATAACACTGCCATCACCTATAAATGCTTCTTGCACATTTTTAAGGCAGTCTTTTGTTATTTAGTTATTAGTTACTCAACCATAAATATGAACTAATATTTAAAACACAGCAATACAGTTCTGAAGATATAATTCAACTAATGAGAACATTCACTCACCAAATGCACTGGGTAAGATATGCACAAGGAGAGCCACTACAAGACTGAGAGGGTAAAAAAGGGTACCGACCTAAACACTCCTGAGCAGACGTCATGCTAAGGAAAGGACGGTTCAGTGATGACATGCAATACTGTGCAAACACTAACAATATGAGGCCTACACGTACTAACTCGGCAAGATGCCTTGGCATAGCATGAAGTGAAGAGAGCAAGATAACAAAGGGTATATATGGTAAAGTTCTATTTGTATTTCTAGAAAACAGATATAGCCCTGACTGGTGCAGCTCAGTAAGTGGGGCATCGTCCTGCAAACTGAAAAACCACAGGTTTGATTCTCAGTCAGAGGACATGGGTTGCAGGCTGGGTCCCTAGTTGGGGGCACGCAAGAGGCAACAGATTGATGTTTCTCTCCTTCTCTTTTCCCCTTCCTTCCCCTCTCTAAAAATAAGTCAATAAAATCTTTTTTAAAATAGAAAAATAAAAAATATACGTGCCATTTGTATGTGTAGTATGTGTGTCTGTGTAGCTGTGTGTGTGTGTGTATGTTTGCAATTGTGTGGGAAAATCCCTAGAAAGACACACAAAAGTTATTTACACTGATTACATCTAGGAAGAAGCACTATGGAGACCCAGAACTTTTACATTTCACTTCACACCCTTCTAGCTATTTTTGAAAGAAAAAGGTGACTCATGTCTTTATCACAAGTATCATAACTGTCATACACATACTGAAGTGGGGACCTCCCCCAAAGACTAGTTGCGCTAAGTCTATAAAAAGAACAAAGATATACTTTGGGTTATTCTCTGTAACTGATTGCCTGAAATCACCCATGAATTCTAGGAAGCACGAATCCTGAAGTCTAGCAAAGAAGGGCTATGTCCTCAAAAAGGAAATCTAAGAAGCACCTCTTTTTCAGCAATGTTAAATTAACTCTAGGGTTTGCAACTTGCCAAATCAGGAACATCCCAAGAAACAGGATTCTGTGACTTATGAAACTGCTTTGAATAACTGGGATGGATACTATTTTCAGAAGTTACAAGCTTATACCATATTTCTGGGTTAAAAAAAAAGTAAAATCATTGTGCCAACTTTGAATCAAAATTCAAGCACAATAGAATGTAGGCAAGAGCTGCCTGCGGCTCAGCACAGGAAAGGGACACAGGCCAAGGCCAACTGAGAAGAGGTGGAGCTCTGCGGGGCTCCAGGTGGAGCGGTGGGCACTGTCCTGACCCACAGCGGTCCGCCAACTGATTTCTAAGCCAGCGTATTCATGAACACAATGAGAACTTAAGGGAGAAAACTACAGGCAAAGATTATAAGGCTGTTCACTCTCAGGTGCTAAAAGCAAGTCTTTTCAGTGGAAAGATACAATACATGCCACTCTAGTAGACAAGGTGGTGACAGAGGGCTGGCAGCCATCACTGCCTCCACTCTGCACCTTCCCCACCCCAGGATGCTCCATTCACACGCCCTAGACGCATGGAAACAAAAATACAGCATGTAAAGAAGGAATGCTGCTATCTTAACTGATCAGCATGTCATGGGCAGGCAAGATGGCCAGCAAAGCCAACCCTCCCATCATTCTGCAGTGAAACAGTGATGTTGAATTTGTCCAGGGCCAGAACCAGATGCCAGGAACCTCTCCAACTCCTGGGACAATGCTGTGGGCCTCTGTTCTACGTGCCTCAAAATTCAATTGTTCGGTTTCTTTTAGGCCTAAGCCTAATCCCTTCAGGACTTAGGAAGTCGTTTATCAAAACCACGTGCCTGATTGGGAAATGTGGAAACAGGACACAGGGCATTTGTTGCAGATAATCTGCTTCCTCACAGCAATAAGGAAAAGTGGTAAGTGCTTCTTAAGCTTCATAACTATTTGATATATGATAAAAACAAAAGAGACAAGCAAATGTTCTACTTTTCAACAGGGAGGAAGAAGGCACAATTCATTAAACCCACACATTATGGACCACTACACCTGACGCTTAGACCATCATTTGTGACACCTGGTGTGTATCCAGTTCCATGGGGCAGGTATTATTATCCCCATAAAACAGAGGAAAAAAACTGAGGCTCAGAGTTCTTTAACATGTCTGTGGACACTGTAAAAAGTAATAAAGCCCCTCAAGCCCCAAAGGCTGTACTTTCTGCCCATTCAACAGAGAAACGGAGGGCACCAGGCCCAGCCGTCAGCCCTACCACACTTGGGCCCACTTCTGTCTGATCACAAACTCAGCAGAGTTCAAGCATTTACATTCCTGTTTCGCTATCGGCACCACATAATCTACTTTTTAGCCTTTCTAAGAAATTGAAAAATGTACCACTTGCACAAAAGCCTAATTTCTTAATTTTGAGGAATCAAAGGGGGACATTGGAGAACTGACTGGTAAAGGAGAGTAAGAAATAGAAACACAATCATATTGCTGTGGTTTATGAGACCAAGAGTTGGGCATTAAGGTACAGCTTTCCTCGGTCAATGCAATACTATCTCCTGGGAGGGAGAAGGGCATTCGGGGTTAGGATTTTTGTTTTTCCCTTAGCTGATTACTGTGGAATGTTGCCAGGCTTCCTGCTGCCTGGACGCCACCAAAATGTCCTGGGCAGGGCAAAGGCTTCACTTCGCCCCAGCACACAGCCCGCTTTCCAGTAAACAAACTGCCAAGGAGTCTGCATACATAGAATCTCTGGGGCTGTTTTTTCTATGCCTGCTTTCAAACACTTCAAGTTTTCCAAGTCAACAGGAAACATCTCATGCAAAATTGAACAAGACCCTGCTTCTGAATGCCAGTTCTTGTCTGATACACCAGCACATCTTTCTGTGCCAGTCACACAATGTCAAGTGGCACTGGGATGCACCATTGGTGACAGAAACAGCAGATGGACACCTTCAGCAAGTGCAGCTTCTGTGATGGCATTCTTGGGGTACACCTTGTGTCAGGCCACAACTGAAACATTGTTGTACAATCACAAATCACTCTAAGATAGTGAAAGAGTACAGGATGTGGCACACACTGAGCAAACAAAACTGGCCTGCAGGTTAGTCATGTACAGACATACAGGAGACTGAGTGGAAGTGTTAGTGTAGGTGGCTGAATAGTAATAAAGGAAGGAAGCAAAGGGAGTCAGACATTATTAAGCATAATTGACTAGGGAGCATATGCCTGCTTATTAATCAGGAAGCTATAGCTTCACACACTCAGGGGAATCACAGCATTGCCCCACCATGGGGATTAACACCCCTCCCTTCCCCCATGTAGGGAACAGCCTGGCCTCTGGTCTCGGATTGGCATTGTGGGGGGGAGCAGGGGGTGGTAAGCACATGCACAGAAATCAAGATGATGACCATAAAGGCCTGTCTGTGTAGCCTGAAGAATCAGATTGGATGAGGGACACAGAACCCTGGAAGATCTAGGAAACAGATTGGTTAGAGCGTGGACCCATCAAAAGCCCATGAAAGTGTGAAAGGTTGATTGGTTAGTTTGAAGAAGCACCTGGTCCTTCCCAAGCTGAAGATAATGTAATCAGCCTAACAAAGAAGTGCTCGCTCCCTCTCCCTCTCCCTCTGTCTCTGTAACATGCTCTCGCCTCATCTGTTCACGTGTTTTCTCTCTACAGCAACCATGTGGCCCTTGCAGCTGCATGGTCAGGAGCTATGCGGACATCAGCAGGCTCCAGGATACAGCAGTGCCAGCTGGCCAGAGGACAGCTGGAACTGGACTAATAAGCTTTGATATGGACTAAACTTTGTCATGGCACAGAATCTCTGGACATTGGCCCTATTTCTGGGCCTGATGAAGACAAAGTTGGGCTTTTTCCATAACAGGAAAAATAGAGATGAGACCTCGGGAATCTGGGGGCAGCCTTTTATTTCTACCCCAAATAAACCTTACCATGTCACAACCTCCCACATGTGGGTCCTTGGAATATTTTCCTTGCAATCCCATGACAGAGCACAATTTCCACCAGCAAGAGATGCTAGATTCTTTTTTTCTCTATATTGTTTGGCAAGAATTTAATTGATCCAGCTGTAGGAGCAGGCAGCTTCCTATTTTGATCGAAGGAGGGAGGGCACAGGTGCCAACGCCGAAAGAGCAACCACCTCTTCCTGTCATTCTTGTTTTATTCCTTTAAATTCTAGGTCTAGGATTTGGGGGAAGGGGTCCCCTGAAACCACACATCACATTTAAAGCCCCCCTTTTTTGGAGAAGAGCTTTCATTCCTTCAGTCAGATTCTCAAAGGGATCTGCAATCAAACAAGGTGTGGACGAGAAAGGGGACCACATACTAAACCTGATGAGCTCAGGGGAGGCCCGTGTAGCGGCCTTACAAACTCAGAGACCAAAGTAACCACATAGGATGGTCTGAAATTAAAACTCTTTCTTTTTTCTCTTCCTGCACAGGCTCCGTAATACAAAGGACTTTATTTTTGAAGGAGAATTCACACAGCCATTGACTGTATACAGCCCATGTCTCAGTATTCTTCTTTCCACTGAAGAAGCTGAAACACATGATGGGACAATGCCAAACGAGAATCACTGGTTCATCATCTAGGCTACAAATACACACTTAATTGCTTGTCACTTTATTTGAATGCAAAGCAAGATTAAGCGTCTTTGCCTGCATTGTACAGAGCTAAAGCCGGAACCCAGGTACTGGGAAGACAGCACAGCTGTTCTTCGGGGGGAAGACGTGTGCCCCCTGTCGATCGTCTTGTGGAAAGATTAACCCATGTTCTGTCGGTTGCCATAGCCCCTAGGATGGGTATCCTTCCAGTCATCCCACTCCCGAGCTCTCTGGAGTGCTTCCTCATCATCCTCTTCCTCCTTTTGTTCTTGCTCTCGGTGTTGCTGAGCTCCTCTTCTGACCTCTGAGGTTGTCTGGGGTATTCCCGGATCTGGTAAAGCTCCCACCTTCCGATGCTGATCATACCAGTCATTCACTGTCATAGATGCCAGGCTTGGATAACCAGCTCCAAATACTTTGGCCTGGGCAGCATTCCGAGTGAGAATAAAGGGTTTCATTGGAGGCCTGGACCGAGGAGTTGAGCCAGGAGCTGATGCCTCTTTGGGGGCGTCTTTTTCCCTCAGGATCTTGATCTCCTGGTCAATGCTGTCGATCTCTTCTAAGCTGATGCCAATCCACCTCCGCAGGTGCAGGAGGTAATACTCACGAACAAGCTCATCGTCTGCTTCCCCGCTCTCCACGGCAGCTTTCATGGCAGACAACCTATGCTCCATCTCCTTCTTCTGCTTGTATCTCTCTATTTTAGCCTGTCTTTGAGATGCCATAGCAACGAGGTTAGGACGGGCCACGGAAGAAGCAGCTGTGTTACTTTCAGCAGAGTTGTTCTTGATTTTAGGCAACTCAAACTCTGCCACGTGATAGTGTTGGCACTGAGTTAAGTAGATTAAAAAGTGTTCCCGAGCCCACTGCAAATCATCCAGCCGCTTGCTGGAGTTGACCTGTTTCAGAGCGAGCGCTCCTTGAAGTGCTGGCACCATCAGGTACTTCAGGTCAGAGGAAGCAATCTCTTCCAAATCTTCATTACGGCTGAACAAGTCAAGCTGCACTAACATCGCGGCAGACTGCTTCAGGAGGTGCAGTCCTTTCAACACCTTCTCTTGCACTACCCGGGAGCCGGTGGGTTCCGCCGCTCCTTCCACCTCCTCCAGCAGCCGCTGGCAGGCATCGAACAGCTCAGGGAGGCGCGGCGGCAGTAACTCCTCTCCTTCGGCTGCTTCCATCTTGCGGGAGGGAGCTGAAATTAAAAATTTCTTACCCTCGTGTTTTTAAAAATCCTCACCTGAGGATATGTTTACTGATTTTAGACGGAGAGGGAGGGAGAAACAAAAATGTGAGAAAAAAAACATTGATGGGTTGCCTCCCATCCGCACCCTGACCAGGGATCAAACGCACTATCATGACTGCTATTCGTAGTCGACTTAAACTCCCTTTGTAATCATTTTTGTTAGTGACCTTTGCAGTGACCACTTCCTGAGGGTGAGAGATTTAGTATGATCTCTATGTTAATTCTTCCACTTAACAACTTGTGGCCACATGTGTTGCAAATATATTCTTAGCCCTGACCAGTGTGGCTCAGTTGGTTGGGTGTCCAGCAAAGCAAAAGGTCACAGGTTCAATTCCCAGTAGGGCACATGCCTAGGTTGCGGGTTTGGTCCTGGGTCAGGGCATGTAGGAGAGGCAAACAATCTATGTCTCTCTGTCACATCAATGTTTCTCTCCCTCTCTTTCTCCCTCCCTTCCCCTCTCTTTAAAAATAAGTAAATAAAATCTTTTTAAAATATATTCTTAGCTTTGCTACTTAACTATTTCAGAACTCCTATCTTTAAAGGATCAAAGCAAGTTTACCTCCTCCACATTTTTCTTATATCCTGTTTTCTGGAGATATAATACAAAGTCCACAATTTGAACATTTCTAAGGTCAACAGACGTAATGACAAGGAGGATTTTCCAACATCTGCCACTGGTAACACCTACCAGCTAAAAATATCTTGTGTATGTATGATGTTTTTAATTTCTTTCATTGCTTTCATAACTACTCTTTATTTTATATTTTGTTTATGTGTTTCTGTATTTATTTATACCTTTATCTTTCCCCAACAAGGACTGAGGGTGACTTTAAGGACACACACAAGCTGGTGAGATGGCATAAAATATGAATCAAGGAAGAGAAAACCTCCAAATTCCTGGGAATTAGGAAGAAAAAAGTATTTTTCCTGTTTCACAGAGAAGAAAACCAGAAGGGAACAGAGCTAGCAAATGCTTTCTGAAGCTATGTGGGTTAAAAGCTAGAAATAACCTGAGACTGAGCCAGCCCTAAAAATGACATCCTGGGACTCTGGAGTGTTGGGGGATTGGCTTAAAACAAAATAAAATAATGTCAAAGAGACCACCATCCCGGCTGGCAAAACTGGGAGGCAGAGACATGGAGACTCCTCCTGGGAGAAGTCCTGAAGCTGGATGTGGGTCAAGACTGGAGGGGGATGGTGCTGATGGCAAGGGTGATCACTCGGACCTGGATCAGGTACTCACACACTGCTGGGCACCCTCCAGAGGACACTCTAAGCATTGCCTCACTTAATACTCACCACAGTGCCTTATGATGTAGGGACCAGCATCATTCAAATTTTGCAAATGAGGCTTCCCCAAAGTCATACAGTATGGGGCAGATTTTGACCCAGGCAGGTCTGGCTCCAGAGCCCACTCCACACTTCCAGCATCTCCAGAGACCCAGTGCAGACAGAAGCCACCAACAGGAAAGCTGGGTCTGGAGGACCAAGGACATCTTTTCACAAAGTGGAGGGTGAGAGGGGCAGATATGGGGGGTGGGTCAAGGAAGTTGCCAAGAAAAATGAGGAGTCTGCTAAAAAACAAGGAAATCAGGGTCTAAATTCTTAGGCCTTTTATTTGGATCCTGGCCACTTGCTGGGCAGGAAAACTTCCTTAAAGTGACCTCACAAGGGGTCAGGACACTAACTTGTTTCCAAAGCCAACCTTAACCATGAGATAGGATAATAGGATGATGATGACAATCTAAAAACCAGTGTTTGCTTTTTCCTATGGTAAAGTTAGAGCTATCATTCAATTCGGTATTTCCTGAGCACATAATATGTAACAGGCGCTGTACTAGGCACCATGGCTTTGAACACAGGACTTTATAAAGAAGACTTCATGTAATTTCCACAGCATATTAAATATTTTTTAAACATCAAAAATATCTAAATTTTAAAGTGTAGCACTTCTAGTTCTTCTGTCTCTGGGATGTGAGTGGATATCAATTCCCCCAGCTATTTCTATCACGGCACTCTAAAAAATTACTGTGTTTTGCGCAGGGCTGCTCCTGCTCCCACATCTCCAGAAGCAGCTCCCACCTTCCACGGTTCTTCGCTATGCTCACTTCCAGCTGCAGCTTTTTGCTTCCATCAGATCCCCTGTACCTGGGCCTTTGGGGGAGTCAGTAAAGCTATATGAGAACTATGTCCAATTGTCCCCTCTTCAGGCCACTGACAGCATTGCACCTCCTGGCTGCATGGTGGAAGCAGGGCCATGTAAACCGTTCTGAGCAATGAGCTGTGAGTAGAAGTGATGTTTGATGCTTGTCGCTTCCAGGAGGGATCATTTAACTGCTGATCCAAACCCTCTGGAGCTCTCTTTTCCCCTCTACATGGCAATGGCAACATTTGAGATGGTCCCTGGGTTACTAGCCATCCTGACAGCCCAAAATGAACATGTAGGCTGAGTGAGAAATAAACTGCACACTTTTAAATTGCTCAGATGTCCTGGCCTCTGTGGCTCAGTTGGTTGGAACATCATCCTGTAAATGGAAAGGTCACAGGTTCGATTCCCATTAAGGGCACATGCCAGGTTGTGGGTTCATTCCCTGGTCAGGGCACCTATAGGGGGCAAATGATTGATGTTTCTCTCCCTTTCTTTCTCTCTCCCTTCCCCTTTCTCTAAAATCAATAAGCATGTCCTTGGGTGAGAACTAAATAAATAAATAAATCGCTTAGATTTGTGGGTTGTTTTTTACCACAGTAAAACTTAGCCTCTTCTGACAGACACAGCCTTTCAATGAGACTCAGAATTTCTGGTCCATAGTGATAACCCCTTCCTCTTTTCCAAGAGATACACAGAGGAGACTCGGAGATATGGATAGATATTGATATAGATATATAGCTATGGATGGAGATAGAGATACAGACAGATAGAGATGGAGACAGACAGAGAGACAAGGATAGAGATTGAGATGAAGAGGGAGACAGCGATAGGTAGAGAAATAAGCATGCAGATGCAGAGACAGATATAATCTTCCTCGTCATTTCTTTGAGTTTGAGGTGCAAGAGGCCAGGATGTATGTCCTACTAGCCACTCTGACAATCCATGTATATAAATGACTTAAATATAAAAGTAAATAGAAATTTACTTTTCAGTCTTAAGAGCCCGTAGAGAAATCTCATAATTTGAATTTGGAAATATAGGGATTAAATTTTTTTTAATCTGTAAGATAAAAGGCACAAATGACTCCTTTTATTTGAACTAATAAGATGGTATGGGAAGACTAGAGCTATTGACATTTGGGGCCAGAATATCCTTGTGTCCTGCCACTGTAGCATGTTTAGCGTTATCTTTGCCCTCTACCCACTAGACGTCAGAAGCACTGCCCTCCACCGTGTGGCGACACCCAATAATACCCAATATCCCCTGGGGGACAAACTGCTTTCAGTCGAGAACTACTGCATTAGCTATAGTCACAACTAGATTTAAACCTTCTCCTACGGAATTGCCTAACAATTTTCTTTCATAAACTTGGTGTCTTCCTGACAGGAATTCAATAAAGAAGTGGAAGTCCAGAACAACCCCAGTGGCAGTACTCATAACAGCAGCAGCAATGACAGCTAGCCCTTACCAAGTGTACTAATCCCCAGTGCCTCCCTCAGGCCTCATGACAACCTGGGAACAGGGAAGATGACCATTCTCATTCTGCAGATAAGGGAACTGAGCAAAGTGAGGTGTAGCAGCTTGCCCAAGGTCAGAAGGCTAGTAGGTGTAGAAAAATCATGTCCAAGAAAACACAGTTTCTTTTCACTAAAATCAGAGACATGCATACTGAAATAAGAAATTACTTTTTCTGCCTGTATTATTCATAAAGTTTTTAAAAAATATACTGGTATTGGTTAAGAGTCTTGGAAAAAGTGACATTCATCCCTTTTCTTGAGGACAAACTAGAATGTGTATCAAAAACTTTTAATGTGATAAAGGCAATTCTTCGTATAGGAATTTAGCTTGAAGAATAATTTAAAATTTATCAGTTTTCAATTCTATCATTTCCGTTTGCTTCTTGTTATAACTTATATTTCTTCACTGAGGTTTTCCATTTTTTCATTTGCTTAAAGAGAATTGGTAATTGACTGCTGAAGCATTTCTGTGGTGGTTGCTTTAAAATCCTTGTCAGGTAATTCCAACATTTACTTCATCGTGTTAGTGTCTGTGATTGCTTTTTCATTCAAGTTGTGGTTTTCGGTTCTTGGTGCCAATATAGGGGATCTTTGGTTGTATACTGAGCATTTTGTCTACTATGTTTAGAGAATATTATGTTAAGAGAGTTTTGGTCCTTTACTTTAGCCCACAAACAGCCTCTTTAGGTTTGGCACGCAGGCCATGGCCTGCTTTGGTGGGCCGTGGTTCCAGTGACAGTGTAATGCTCAGAGCCTGTGCTGTTTATTTGGGTCTGCCTGGTTTGTCTGCTATAGCTGAGGCTCCCACAGGTCCTGCTGGGGCTGCCTGAGGACTGGCCTGGCCCATGGGAGTCTCTTGGTGGCGGTAAGAGATCTCAAACTCCCTGGGAGGTGGAGGCTTCCCAGGCTGGACTGCTTATTTAGGTGGGAATCCCCTTTTCCAGGGGCCCCAGAGAATGTAGGTAGCGGAGGGCAGTCTCAGACCCATGGGGATAAAGGCACTTCCCAGGCCAGGTCACTGTACATGCGTTGGCAGAATCCCCTTGCTTGTGCCTCCTGGCCACCAAAGTCTGGCTTAGCAGGGGATGGGAGTCTCAGGTCATTTCCCATGGCCACTTACTGTTATGGGTCTCCTAACAATTCCCTCTTTCTAGGTACTGGGTTAGCCTGATGATATTGGACAGACAACAGGTCAACCTAGGAAGAAAGGAGTCTACCTGGGCGCTTTCTTGTTGCTGGGTTTCGGGTCAGGATGCATGGGGTTCTGGTCACTTGTTCTGCTGGTAGACATAAGACACCCTACTTTTGTGTCATTCCTTCAGTCAGCCGGTTTGGGGCTCCACACCAATCCCTGTTCTTCTTAGTCCCGCCAATGTTCTTCTTTGGTTGCCTTGTGGTTTCCAGGGTTTACAATTGTACTTAGCAGGGAGAAACAGGTCTATGCCATCTTGTCAGATTAGAAATCCCAAAAGATTTTTAAAATTTCATTTGCCCTTTAAGCCTACTATAATTTTATCAGATAAAGCAAATTTAAACCCTTTGGTCTTATCTGTGTTTTTGTTTTATTTTTAAAGCACAACTTGTACTTGGCAAATGTGCAGAGAAAAAACAGACATCATTCTTTATGTCTGCATTCTTGCCTGCAATCAATCTAGCAAAGTAAATGAAAAGGGGTCCTCAGGTTACAGAATGCACGTACAGTAACTACACCTAACATGGCTGACCTTCCGACAGACAAGTTAGCTTCTCAGATTTTTTTTAAAAGATTTTATTTATTTATTTTTAGAGAAAGGGGAATGGCAGGAGAAAGAGAGGGAGAGAAACATCAACGTGTGGTTGCCTTTCACGTGCCCCCTACTGGGGACCTGGCCTGCAACCCAGGCAGGTGCAATAGACTGGAAATTGAACCTGCAACCCTTTGGTTCGCAGGCCAGTGCTCAGTACACTAAGCCACACCAGCCAGGGAGCTTCTCAGATTTCAAGAGTAAATAATCTCTAACAACTTTAAGTCTGGTACCTAGTAGGCAAAAAAACTCTGCAAAGAATGAATGACAAAAGCTTTAGACATCTGGTACATTTAAATTCTTTTTCTTAGTAAGGCTCAAGAATATGTAAAAGAATAGCCACTAGAGGGCAGTAGACTCAAACTATGCCCCCTATCAAGAGCTTGCCAGGCACTTCTCAAGTTCTAGACCCAGAGCAGCTATGTAGGTATCACCCTCTGAAAACATGGGATGTTATTTTAACTCTTTCTCCCCCAAACCCTACTTCTAAAATGTCACTGGCTGTGAATAATGTCCCAGTTTTTAAATTTATACTATGCCTAATATTCCCCCAATGTTTTCCAAGAGTTCTTTGTAAAAGAAAATTCTGGATATAAGTACTAAATATTGTATATTGTATAGAAATGGGACTAAGTCTCTTTGCTTGTTTGTTTTTAAAATGTATTCAAATTTTCCACTCAACTGCATTATTCTGTAAGCAAAAAAACAAAAACAAAAACAAAAAACCTCCCTCATACACTATAAAATGTGATAGGAATAGTTTTCTTAACAACATTGTTTTAAAAAAGTCTTCAGGGGTATCCTTACCACCATAAGCCCTCACACTGTGATTGGAGAAACACTTGCTGCATAAAATAAAGAAGCACCTCCACTGGGAACACGCTTTCTTCACAACAGAGAAGTGTAGTGGTAATTTTCTGCTGTCAGTGGCATTTTACTCCTCACAGATGTTCATTTGTCTGCTGTTTTGTTTTTTTTTTAAAGGAAAAAATCCAGGGGCTTTAGGTAGACCAGTTTAGGCTAAAGACTTTCCCAATGAGTTAAACCAACTTGCAGGGCTTATGTAAGAGTATATTCTATTTAACTTAGCAACATTCTCATCCTATAATACACAAGATCAATCCCAGCTTAAATATAATGATAAAGTTATAAAGTGGTAATCAAGGTACTGTGATACTTTATATCTATTTAAAAATCACACTGAATTTCACTTATATGTGTTTTTCATTTAGTCATTCACCAGCCTTTACTGAGCACCTACCAAGTGCCAGGTACTGCACCCTTATTCTCTACTCACATGTGAGGGACTAGGTTTAGAAGGCGGCAGCTGCAGGCACTGTGATTAGATGAAGCAGAGAACAAAAAACATTAACCCTGACAGGCAAACAGGCATAAATTTAAAAACATTTATCCTTAAAAGTTATGCTTCAATAAGCTGGGTTTTGCTAATATGTTTGATGTTAGCAAAACCCAGCTCTATCAAAAATTTCAGGAAGCTTGATGGTCTGTAAAGTGCAGCCACTCAGCAGACAGAAAACATGATTTACAACCTCAAAGGGCAAAGAGCCAAAAATAAGAAGAGTTCCCAGGCCAGATGAGAACATTTCTTCTGGACAGAAAAAATTATCAAGGGTTTCATTCATTCCATCAAAGAGAGTTAAAAATCCTGACTTCCTTTTTTTCCCTTCCCTTGGTTTTAACATAAGAAGCTGAATCCTATCTGGTGTGAGAAATTTAACCAAGAGAGCAATGCCTTCTCTCTGATTAGTCTGCAGGTAGGTAGAGCTTCTTCAACAAAGGGAAGATGAGAGGTTGAAAGGGGAATACAGTGGACAGTGAACAGCTCTGGTCGCTCCCAAGAGGGCGCTGATATTGACGGCATTCTGACTTAGCAGGAAGAAGCTAGCAGAGACTGAAGGAGGTAACTGTATTTAAGACTCAATGCTACTTAGGACTTACTCATACCTGGATGTTTGCATTTCTTTCAAGTTCTGCCTTTGAAGTCAGCCTGACCCAGATTTGAGTCTCAACTTTCCACCATTCTTTGGGTGACATATTAATATGTAACCTCTAAGGCTCTATTTCCTTATAGGTAACATGGTGATTATAGTAGTATTTATTTCTCAGGGGTAGATGTGAGAATCAGTGGGAACAGTGCATGTAAAATACACAGCACAACGCCTGGAATGTGAGTGTATAATAAACGACAGACTATTAATCTTTCTGTCTTCCCTTTAATTGCGTATAGTCTTCTTTATCCTATAAATATTTAACAGTGAATGATACTGGTGACTAGATACTAGATACAGGGTCCCTTTTTCATTACAAAATCATAAGCATGTAATTCTATAACATAACAATATCACACTGGAGCACACCATATGACATTTTAGATGAAATGTTCAAATTGCTGTCCATCTCCTGTGAGACGTTCACGGACCCTACCCACCACACTCAAGCAGGCCTTACTTCTGCCAGACCCTGCGTTTAACTAATTTTAATCAAGCTGTTTTCTCGTATTTCAAGAAGACACAGCTGAATAACAAGTCATGAATGAACATTCACTTAGGGAAGCCCTTGAGGAACACTATCCGGTCAGACCATGTGGGTGGGCACTACTATTTACATGGCCTGAAAAGATAAATGTCCATAGGCGTGGCTGTCAGTAGGAACACAGCCTGTTTTTCAACTCAGTTGGGATTTCTTTTTAAAACTGTGACTGCAGGCAAAGTACACAGAAGTAAACAAGTCTCTTCTCCCACAGCACGTGTCCCTGAAACTCAAAAGTGAGGCCTGATGAGAAATGTCACAGATGGCAAATAGCATGCTTGAGCCTTTAAAAATAATTCTACTCTTAAACTATTATCATCGCGAATGACTATTGGCTGTTATCTACAATTTAGCAGCCTAAAACAGAGAACTTTATTTATTTTATTTTTTTTAAAGGGACAGAACAGTCACAGTTAGGCATAGTCTGTACAGAGGGTCTCCTAGGAAATAGGACTTGCCAGGTTATTCTGTGACCTTGCTGATTTTCTTCATTATCCTAGGGTTTAATTCCCCCCTGTAGAAAACGAGACAACTAGGTGAGCTTCGTGGTTTTCAAACTCTTTTTGGCCCTGACATCCTTTCTTCCAATGAATGCTTGTCTGGAAACCCACACAGTAAATAAACTAACATGGATGAGCAAGAGTAGAGAGTCCAGGGCCCCAGTAAATTCACTACTGCCTCCCTCTCCCGACCACGGAGCCCCTACAGGGCTGTATGAAGTACCCTCTGAAAGCCACTGGCCCAGGAGTTACGCCATTCACTAACTCTGTGGGCCTTCACCATGTACACTGATGGCTTCTCCTTCACTGCGTGGGCCACGCGGTCAGCACACGCTGCTGCCTTCCAGCAGTGGCAAGCACAGAGTTCAAAACCCCATTCTGGAGCTGAAATCAAGTCTACGTGGCTGAAACTGCATAACTCAATCCAATCCAGAAAGTGGTAACAAATGCAGAGATGAGGTGTCACACAAACATTTAGACTTTCAAAAACCCCCCCCCCAAACCATCAACCTGATATGTGACAGGAAGCACCAGGTTTTGTTGTATGATTTCTCAGAGACTTGGCTCATTAATCTCCTGCCTCTTCCTCAGGATCTTAGGTTCAATGCATAGGGCACCGGGTGGTGAGACACTAGGTTGCATGTCATTTTAATGCACATATTTAAAAAATGTCTTTTAATTCAATGCAAAAAGATACTTTAACATGAAAACTGTCTGTTTTGTGAGTCTTTTCACTTTATTTCACTTTTAAATGTGTCCATATTTTAAAAAGTCACTAAAACTTAAGGAGAAAAAGTTAATCTTTGTACCTGAAACTTACCATTACTCTTTTCATTAAAGAATTTTCATTAAAGTGAGACAGCATCCTTTTGAAGGGCTTGCCTGGTGTGTGCATTCACACATTTATTCTGTATCTTCAAAGAATCATTTCCACATACTATTAAAATGAACAATTTTCTACCTATTTTATTTCACTTTCTTTTCTTTCCTCTCTGTCATTTTCCCCTTATCTTAAAATATATTTCTAATGCTAAAAAAATATAAGGAGTATTACATGTAATTATCATTTAAGATACAATTAGGATATTTCCTATATTGTTAAGTATTTTTGTTGTACTTTCATTATCCAAATTTTTAATTACTACATATATTAATTCTTGTTTACCATATCATATTTTGAAACCTTTATTTTAAAAGTTTCTTATTGCAAACACTTGGATTTTGAATGTTCATAGAAATATATTTTTATTAAACAATTTTCTTTTTCTTCTAAAAATATCTTTAATATTATTTCCATATCTAAACTATATCCCGGCTCCTATTAAAAATGACAACAACATATCCATAATTATATAAATTCTACTTTGAAACTTTGGATTTAAGAGCTTATAATGTCTCATGATCATTAAAAGAAAAAAGATATATTCATCTACTCTTAAATATCAAATTTCTTGGATGAAATGCCTAAACACACAGGTTATAAAATGGCCTTTGAACATTGGGATGTTGACAGATTCCAAAAGAAAAATAAGAGGGCATGAAAGCACAATTTACCTGTCTATCAGCTAGGGCCTTTAATCATCAAAGACTTACTGTGTTTAACATTCAACTTACTGTATACATTCAGCCCATTTGTCCAACAACTGATCTCAGAAGTTCAAGTTTGAGGAAAGGCCTGAGACGTTCCACCTCCTTATCGTGATGTCTCCAAGAAACTCTGTCCCGTATTGGAAAATATGTTGGGTGCAATCCAGGACAAAGGCTTCAGGAGGTGCTCCTGACATATGCCACGTGAGCTACCCAGGGTTTATCAAGCTGTAGTAATGCACACAGGACTGGGCCTCCAGGAATGCTTTCTGACCTGGCTTTCGAGAGGTTTATCCAAACCATGTGCCATTTCACTCAGGGCTCCCATTCTGTTCACTCTATGCTTTTCTCAAGCCCATAACAAAAAAGAAAGGAAACAAGTATCTTCAAGGCAGGGAGTTCATGTCCATCAACAAGTATGTACTCAGGACTAAATTGATGGATTCAGTTCAGCAGACTCCAGAGTGGACTGGAGTTGATCAGGGGGAAAGAGGCACATTTCAAGTTGGAGGACGATGCAGCCCAGCTGTGGCATTAAGGTCTGCCTCAGCATAAAAACAGACCCAGCAGGTGTGGCAGGCCTGTGTCATGAGCAGTCAGACTCGAGCAGGGTCCTCTGTTAACCTGGCGTGCACCTTACAGCCTTGCCACGTGTTAAAATATTGCCATGTTGCTGAACTGGCTGTTAAATATTCTAGACAAATACCCGAGACACCAGATGACATGGAGTCCTGAAAAGGAGGTGCTGGGCCTTTGACCGGAGTTGGCAGCAAAGCAGAAGTACACAATGAAATCTCAGAGGCACTTACTTAGAGAAACAGAATGGAAACAGTATTTCAGGAAGACCTTCTTAGGGTGTGGGCCTTCCGCCTTATCTCAGCAGGATGGGCAGAGGGAGGGAGTTTCGTAATCCTGCGCCTGGCTTAAGTGACAAGTTGTTTACTCTGCCAGTATGTCACGAGAAGTGGCTGGTTGGTCGTTTAAGGAGAGCTGAGCTGTTTATTTAGACAAATATAACCCAGCCTCACTTACCTTTGGGTACCCAGACTTAAGTGCCTAATGACTAAGGCTTCTGAGTTTTTTCTAATACTCTCAGATTGTTACCAATTCATTTGTTTCTTAGAAAGTACTCTTAAGTGTCATGTCCCATACCACTAGTGTCCTCCTCCAGGGCATGAGCACACAGAGAAGGGCAGAGAAGTGTCCATTAGGCGTAGCTCCCCGTGAAGGTCACTGGCATCAACAAGAGAAGGCTTAGCCTAGTGAGTAGTGGGGTCGGAGGTCACATACCCAGGAATGAGGAAAAACTGTGAGAGGAAATAGAATGAAGGAATGTAGGCAGCCCCTTCAAAAACTCTGCCTGGGGAGAGCAGGTCAGTGATAGGCCCATAGCCAGAGGCAACTGCAAGGTGAAATGGGGAATCCTTTACAAAAGTTAGGTTTAGGCCTGGGCCCACAGTCTTATAACCGGGCCGCCACAACTAAATACATAGGATGTTGGTTGGCACTAGATTTGTGGCGAAGCATAAAGCTGGAAAGGGTACGATAAAGGATCATCAGCAGGAGCTGGCTCTTAGACACAGGAGGCAGAGGTGGCCTCCCAGAGGGGTGAGCACATAGGGCAGAGAGACAGGCTTGGTGGGACAGAGGCCTAGTCCTGTGATGTGGGTAGAGGAGGTGAGATCAGAGAGGGCATGGGGAAGGGCTTGAGCTCTTGCCCTGAGTCAGAAGAGAAGCCATGGGGGTTTTGTACCAAGAACTAACATGATCTGATTTACATTTTAAAAGGATCCTTCTGGCTGCTGTGTTGAGAAGGGGTTGTGGGAAGATAAGGAAGGTGTGGAAAAATCCACTTAGGAGACTGTAACAGTAATCCAGAAGACAGATGATACTGGCTTAGAGCAGGGTGGTGACAGTGGAGATGACAAAAACTGTTTAGATCCTAGATTCATTCTGAAGGTAAAATTCACAGGATTTGCTAATGGACTGGATGTGAGATTTAAGAGCAAGAGGAAGTTGGGCATGACCCCTAGATTTTTGTCTAAGTGAACAGAAGGATGGAAGTGCTTTCTTTGAGATGAGAAAGTCTCAAATTTTAACAAGTGTATGTCTGTGTGTAGAAAGGAGAAGGGACTGGGGAAGGGGTAGGAGGGTAAGAGTATTGGGAATTTGGGTTAGGATGTGTCAAATTTAAGAAATCAGAGTAACTAAATAGAACAAAAATGTATTGCTTAAATAAGAACTCTAATGGAAATCTAAGTGATGATGTCAAGTATACACATGGTGTAGGTGTCAAGCTAGAGATCCAAGCTGGAGAGAAATGTGAGACTGAGCAAGGTACTGAGGGCGAAAGGCCCCCAGATTGGATAAGATTCGGGAAGTGAGTGACAATGGAGAAGAGATCTGAAGACTCAGCCCCGGGCTCTCCAACTTTAAAAGGCTGGGGAGACTAGAAGAAACCACCACAGCAGACTGACAGCAAATTGACAGTCAAGTAAGAAGACAACCATGAGAGGCTACTTCTCAGAAAGCCCAGTGAAGAAAGAATTCAAGAACGATAAAGTCAACTGTCTAAATGCTGCTGATAGAGCAAGCAGGATGAGGTTTGAGGAGTGTCTCCTGGACTTAACAATGGGGAGTGGGGGTCCGATGATACAGTAGACTAACAGAGTAGCACCTGGAGCAGGTGAGAAGACAGGATCTAGTGCAGAAGTGAAAGATAAAACAGGGATTGGTTTTCCACAGATACAAGAGAGAAGGAAGCTGGTGGATGTGGAGTGTGTGTAGTCATTCTTTTCTGATTACTTCTGGTTTCTTGATGAAACAGAAAATCAGCTCATCAGGTTACCTGCTAGTAAGGTCGTCAGAGAAAGGCTGTAGGAGGACACAGAGGTTTGCAAGGAGAGGAGAAGGTACAAAATAGTCCTGCAGGAGGACGGAAGAGTGAACACACAGGGAAAATGGTGTGTGATGGAGGGTCAGCACGAAGGGCGCCCTGGAGGTGGCAGGCCACAAATGTAGAGAGCCTGGTCAGCGTGGTAGTGTGCTGAGTGGCCCAGATGCCGTGAGATTATGAAGAGTTGGGTTTCCAAGAGTCTACCCTCTGCCTCATACATACTCATTATCCCGCCCCACAATGAGGCACCTGCACTATCTCCATTTTACAAATGAGGAAACCAAAACAGAAGAGGCCAAGTGACCTGCCCAAGATCAAACCACAGGAAGAAGCAGGACTGCAATTCAAGCCAGACGATCTGACCCAGCACCGCCACCGATACCACACTAAATGGCTGTTTTCGTAGTGGACTGTGTCTTCCCACATTTAGACCTTTATAAGAGTTTCTAAAAGAACATTTTTTTGCATGAAATGTCTATACTATTAACATAACAAATACTCCAATATAAATATTTCAACATGCTTCTTGTTTTTAGAACTGTCAACCAAATTTTAAATAATGACAGTTGCTTTCTTATGGATTATTCATCCACTAGTCAATAACAAATAACAACTGAGTCCACACTGAATTCTCTGGAAGAATAGAGCCAGGCTTTGAATCCAGGTCTGAGGACCACCAGGTCTGAATTGGGCAAGGAATGGGAAGATGTAAGCTTTACAACCAGAGATGGTCACTAAGTCAAGCAACTATCATTAAACTTAAATAACAGACTTTTGGGTAATTCAGTCAGAGAAACTTGTAGAAAAGTTGCTACCTAAATCCAGAGTATCCTTCACATGAGGAATATTAAAGTCCTTATTACTATCACCTACAATGTATAATTGGCCCACATTGCTATTTTCTGAAGTTTTAAAAGAACAAAACCAAAAACACAATTCCACTCTCCCTGTTGAACCAAGTGTTCCCCTGCTTCTGAATGCATTTGGATGGAGATCAGAAAGGGACTTAGACCTGTCCCCCCCCCAAAAAAAGGCTTGTAGGAAACAGTTTTTTTGTGATGGTTACACCAGGGAGGCGGTCCTTTGAAGTCTCTCCCTAGTTTTGTTTAGATAAGATGTTTTTCTACCTGAGCCAATGAATGATTCCACAGAGAGAGAGAAACAAACTATGGCATACCTATATACATTAGGGTTTGGGGTTTTTGTTAATGTTAGCTTATTTTAAACTCTGCTTCATACCTGGGTCCACTTCAGAAGAGGAAGGAATAGAAAGGGCTTCTACAGAACTAACAGCCTCGCTGGGGGCCTCCTGGCTGGCTTCTTGCAGCATGTAATCTCTTATGTCACAAGCAGATGGCAGTTCCAAAGCACTGTTCTCTGACTGGCTGCTTGGAGTGGCTTCCTGGGTTGCCATAGTCCTGCCATGAAAAAAAAAATGAAACAATCAACACAAAAGGTATTGCGAAGAGGAAACTCCATTACAGACAGTCACAACTTGCCAGGCTAAAATCCCAGAATCTTAAAGGCCAAGGCACAGTACAACCAGGATAATGTGTCTTTACTTCCTCATCTTTACTTTGAATCTAGTATTTGCTTACCATATTTCTTCAGCATGGAAACAAATATTCTCATTACATAAAGAAAGCATTAATAATTCCAGCTGGAAAATAAGGTGTATGTCTGATAAGGGTGAAATACTGTGTAGCACTATTATCCAAGGACTATAAGAATATTTAATGAGAAAGGAAACTGTTTATGAGATATTTGATGGGAAAAGATTTTAAAACAAGAGGCAGAGTTCAATCCAGATTCTGTGAAATAAAATATCATTTGTGGTGTGTGTGTGTGTGTGTGTGAAAAATATAGCTTGAAAACTCAAATTTGGAAGAGTACATCCCAAATTAATTTCACTGGTAACTAATTCAGTGGTTTAATTTCTGGCTAGTGAGATTATAGGCGATTTGCATTTTCCTTTGTGGTCTACTCAAACATGCATTCAGCCATTACTTAATGTGCCAGGCCAGGTGCCAGGCCCTGGGGATACAAAGGTTAATGTGATGCACCTTTCCTTTAAGTTGCTTACAGTTTGAGGTGATCCAAACACAGAAACACACCCTGTTCACAAAACAATGAAATAGAGCAGAGCCCAGGAAGAGGCAGCAGGCTTTCTGGAGGGGGTTGTCCCCAAGCATAAGGCAGGCCAGGCCCTGGCCAGAGGACAGCGTGAACACCAGAAGAACCAGCTTGAGCAACCACAAATGACATGGGGTGTCAGGAGTTTAAAGTGAGAGTCAAGGAACAGTCAGTCACGCACTATGTAACCGTGCGGTCTCAGCTGGGACCCTCTCCTCTTCCTGTGCCAGGTCTGGAAGGACATCAAGTCCTTGGATACACAAACTCTTTAGCTGAGTTCTGGAGACCATGAAAGTGGCTTATTAGTTTCACTGTTTGGACATTTCTTATTAAAAATGAGTCTACATTCTGCTGCATCTATACCCACCTGCGGGCTGGGTTCTCTAATGGGGAGCTCTTTGCAGTGCATCCAACCCTGCCCACTTCTCTGTAAAATAACTGAGTCTGGGGAGACCAGAGATCCTCTGCTACTCTCTGCATTGCAAGTTGTTGTCATCAATAAATCTTGTCAGAGATAACACCATGCATTGAGACTGCTGTGGGCTACCATGCGCCATGCAGAGGAGTTACAATCAGGGGTGTCAAACTCATCTTCACCGGGGCCACATCGGCCTCGTGGTTGCCTTCAAAGGGCCAAATGTAGAGCTCCTTGCCCCTACTTAAGGAGTAGTTACATTTACGCAGTCCTAAAATTGCAGTCGGACCTTTGAAGGCAACCGTGAGGCTGATGTGGACCCTGGTGAAAATGAGTTTGACACCCCTGAACATAGTCAAATCTGCAGATGGATTTGAAGGGCCTACACCTGCTGGCAGTCAATCTCAAAAGCAACAGGAATTCATTCACCTGCACTGGTCCCAGTGAGAGAAAAAGAGCACATGAACGAGGACAGGGCACTATCGGCCAAGAGCAGGGGAAAGATTAAGAACATAATGAGGAAGAAAAATGAGAGTAGAACTCAATAACTGAATGGATAAAGGAGTCAAAGAGAAACAGAGGGTCACTGAGGGCGGCACCTGGGTTGTATTACCAACTGAGTCAGAGAAGATAGGAAAAGAAATGGGGTTGGGAGGAGGCAGTATTCCAAATTATGGAATACGCCACTGTTAAAATGACAGTCAGAACTTGTTAAGTCAAATGAAAGACACAACTCCAGAATAACATGGACAGCATAGTAATAAGAGTAGTTAACACTTATCAGGTGCTTGTTGGAAGCCATCATTGTCCGAAGAGCTTTACCTGCAACAGCTCTGTGAAGCAGGTCCTCCAATTATTACTCTCATTCACAATCAGACAGCCAGACCCAGACACAGAGACAAGTAGAGTTACTCGCCCAAGGAAACCCATCTGGAAAGTACCAAGCTACGATGAACTCAGCACCAAGATCTCCCAGCCTCCTATGCCTGCACAGCCCCCATACTGTGATCTAGTCAGGCACAGACAGGAGGTGGATGAAAACAAATCAACAGAGAGGCCTGGCAAGATCCTTCTTGTTTGGGCACATCAAGTCACATGCTGTTGTGACATTCGTTCTGGCAGAGTCATTCGCCCAGGTAGAGAGTGAGCCAAGACATCAGCTGATTGCTTCTGAACGGAGTTGAGTGATCAAGTGCATCCTATCTTCTCACACGTGTTACGTTAGCCAACCAAGCCTGAAGTTTCAGCAAACACCTCTGCTGCAGGCTCTGGGTGGCTCCTCCCCCTCTGCTCCTGTTACCAAACACTGCTCTGGAGCCTTCTGGAAGGGAACAAACAGGTCAATGAATGACATCAGCATATTCTGCCTGCCAGCCAAGGTGCCTTGAAATGGACCATCAACTAGAGGTGTCATTAGCAACGTGAAACAAGGGGAATCCTTTTTGAAAATTAATAGCGCACTGGTATGATATGTATCTTTCTTTTAGAATCACTCATATTAAATGTCAAAAACATTCCAAACTAGGCATTTGAACAAACAAAGGAAAAAATGCCTACTGAAAGGCTGAACCCTTTTATTATAAATAAGTATCTGTGTATATAAAATGCATTATTTGGGACTTGGTGAATTTGTACAGGAGAAAGCAATAATAGGATAGAGATGAAACACTTCTTTATTAGGGTCTGAAACTATGTAGGCTGGCAAGTAGAATACAATGACTACCTTTTGCCCCAGAACTTTTGTTGTTCAACTTCCTTCTCCAGAAATGCATATTTTCCTCTTTTAAAAGGGCTTGAATTACACAATCTAAATATTCTTTTCCAATGCAAGAGATGCCTGGGACTGAAGGCATACGAGGTCTCTTAGTACAGAAAAACTGCTCACCAAGAGAAGGCAGCCACTCTTCTTACACACCTAACGTACAAGTCAATCAGGGTCCACAGAGAAGTTGTTTAACCTCATTTACTTTTTCTCAGTTAAGGCTTTTCTCTCCCAGTATTTTACATGAAAGTTTTCAGCATAAACTAGAAAGAATTATAGCTACTGCTTAGATTGCACAGCTAACATTTTACTATGCTTTTTCTTATCACATAACGATCCATCTACCCAACTCTCTATTCATCTGTCAATTTATCTTATTTTTACACTATTTCCATTTAAATTTCAATATAATGAAAGCTTCTGAGTTGGTGTGTGATATGACCAGTTTGCACTTTCAAACCCTGTTAGCTGAAAGAAGCAGGGAAGACAACTGGAAGCTCTGCAGAGATGTCTAGACATGCGCAGGGTCTCTGAAATTAGAGAGACTCAGGTTCAAACCCCTGCTGTCACTTTTTAGCTGTGTCACCTTGGGCAAGTCACTTAACTCATTTCCCTTATCTATAAAAATGGCTTAATGATTATGCTTGCCTACCTTATAGCATTGTCGTAAAAATTATATGATATTAAGGCCTGCAAAATATTTATTATAGTAATGCACTCTAATGTCTAACTCCAATAACTGAAATAGTAATAATTAAAAGACAAATTATAGGCTCCTACTTTCCCAGCCTACCTCCAGCCCATCTTCCCCTTTATTTCCCATCCAGTAGCCACCCTGCTTCTTTCATCCTTATTCAGTATCTTCTATGGTCCACGGTCTGGTTAATAGCCCAAATTTCCCTTCCCTGCCCATTCTGTCTTTTCATCATACCCTTTTGGCAAAATTCCAGTCTACATGAATGCAACTATCTACCCAGCTCCCCATGTGCTGGTCATCAGAGTCACAGAACAGGGCAGAACTGGCTCCCTCTAAAAGAATAAGCACCAACCTGGAATGGGCTATCTGGTCAAATAAATCCTGAAACATTTATCTCATAATTCCCTCTCCCACTGTCCTTGACTCCTTTTTTCCATGATTTTTTCTTTCTTTTTAAGTTTTTTTTTCAAATAGTTTGTATTTAATATTATTTTGTATAGTTTTATGTTCTTGACTCTTTTGTTTTCTCCAAGCTTCTTCAACTCAGACCCTCCCTGTCACTCACAACCTTCTTCCTCTTTGCAGAACATCTCACTTCCTAAGTGACAAAACACAGTTCATCAGAGAGGAACTTCCTCAACTCTCCTACCAAACAAAACAAAGTTGTTGCACCTGCACACTGGGTCACCACTCTTCACTTCTCCTTAATATTAAGGGGCCAACCCGGACCTTAGGTTCCACTCTTTGGATTTGTCTATGCCTTCAGCAACAACAATCCTTTTCTCACCTCTATTCCACTGGACCGTCACTTAGATTTTCAACATGCCCAAATTGCTCCTATTTTCAACAAAACCTGGTGTATAAGGGAGTGTCCTTATTCTTCAGAAATGCCCCTCAAATATATATTGGTAGGGGGATATGATGTCTACAATATATTCTCAAATGGTTCTAACCATGTATATATACATACACACACATATAAATAAAGAAGAGGAAAGAGCCTTGGGCTAAGCCTCAAGGAAGAACACTTGGAGATGGAAGTTGAGCTGCAAAACTCATATATGTATGTACATTAGCAATAAATAATCAAATTGAGATTAAAAGAACAAAATTCCATTTACAATAGCATCAAACAATAAAATATTTAGGAATATATTTAATAAAAATGTATAAGACACAGACACTGAACACTACAAAATAAACATTGAAAGAAACTGAAAATAAGTGAATGGAAAGACATCCTATGTTAATGGAATGAAAGACAATATTTTATTGCCCAAATTGATCTATAGATCAATGCAATTCTTAACAAAATCTCAGTTGCCTGGTTTTTTTTGGCATACATTTGATAAAATGGTTTCAAAAATTTATATGGAAATGCAAGAGACCCAGAATAACCAAAACAATCTTGAAAAAGAAGAACAAAGTTGGAAGACTAATACTTTTCAATTTCAAAACTTACTGCAAAGCCACAATAATCAAAACTGTGTAGTACTGGCAAAAGATTAGACATATAGATCAATGGAATAGAATTGAGAGTCCAAATGTAAAATCTTACTTAACAGTCAACTGATTATTTTTTAAAATTGAAATATAGTTGATATACAATATTATATTATTTTCAGGTGTACAACATAGTGACTCAATATTCATACACCTTATGAAATGATCACCACAGTAAGTCTTCTAATCATCTGTTTCCATACAAAGTTATTATATTACTGACTATATTCCTTGTGCTTTATATTACATCCTGGTGACTTACTTACTTCATAACTAAAACTTTGTATCTCTTAATTCCCTTCATCTATTTTTCTAATTCCCCCTCCTCCCCTCACCTTTGGTAGCAATGTTTGTTCTCTGTGTCTATGAAGCCTGTTTTTATTCTGCTGTTTTTGATTCCACATATAAGTGAAATCATATGGTATTTGTCTTTCTCTGACTTATTTCACTTAGCATACTAGGTCTATCCATGTTGTCACAAATGGCAATATTCCATTCTTTTTATGGCTAAGCAATATTCTATTCTATATACAACAGGGGCCCACCCAAAAGTGGAATTATCTTCTGGAGGGTGGGCTCCCTATAGTACAGGCTTCTGCTGCTAAGTGAATGTTCTGGGAACCCATCTGTATCAGTGTACCATGCAGTGTTGTTGTGAGAGGCTGCATTCAGCTTTAGTGAAAATTTTTTGAAGACTCTTTCAACGTGTTTGCCCATTTAATGTTGGGTGATTTATGAGCGTACCTGCTCACACCGCAAAGAGTGTTCAGCAGTTTTTGACCAAAAACATAATGGCCCCCAATTCCCCAACCCTCCACTCACCCTTAGCAACTTTTTCTTGTTTCCCCAGATGAAAAAAATCTGCAGTGGGAAATGTTTTGTGGATGTGGAAGAGGTGAAACAAAAAAATGACAGAAGGACTAAAAGGCACTGGAATCGACAAGTTCAAAAACTGTTTTGAGCAGTGGAAAAATATCTCGATAGGTGTATTGCATCAAATGAAGAGTACTTTGAAGGTGACTGAAGTTTAAACATGTAAGAATAAATACACAATTTTTTATAAAGAAATTCTGGGGTTTTTGGGGGGTGGTTCCCCCTCATACATGCCACATGTTCTTTATTCATTCATCTATCAATGGACACTTAGATTGCTTTTGTATCTTAGCAATTATAAATAATGCCTCAATAAACACAAGTTTATCTTTTCAAATTAGTGTTTTCGTTTTCTTGAGATAAATAACCATAAGTGAAACTGCAGAACTGTTAATTTTTTGAGGGACCTCCAAACTGTTTTCCATAGTGGCTATACCATTTTATATTCTCACCAACAGTGCATGAGTGTTCCCTTTTCTCCACATCCCCACCAACACTTGTTCTTTATTGTCTTTTTCATAACAGCCATTCTGATAGGTATGAGCTGTTATCTGATTGTGGTTTTGATTTGCATTTCCCTGATGAGTAGTGATGTTGCACATCTTTTCATTGGTCTGTTGGCCATCTGTATGTCTTCTGTGGAAAAATGTCTATGCGTCAACTGATTTTTCCACTGGGTGCCAAAACAATTCTAAGGAGAAAAGGCTATCTTTTCAACACTGCAATAACTGGATATCCACATACAAAAAGGTAAAATGGTGCAAGCTCCTTGGAAAACAGTTTGCCAGTGTTCCAAACGTTAAACAGAGTTACACTTTGTCCAGGCAATTCCACTTGTAGGTATATGCACAAGAATTAAAAACAGGTAAGGAAAAGAAACGAAGCACATGTGTTCACACAAGTCTTTCACAAATGTTCATAGCAGCTTTATTCAAAATACACAAAAAGTGAAAACAATCCAAATGTCCATCAACTAATGAATGGATGAATAAAATCGGGCATATGTATACATGAAATACTTTTCAGCAATAAAAAATGCAGTTCTGACACATGCTGCAAGCAAAAACTTTGAAACCATTATCTAAAAAAAAAAAAAGCTAGTGGTAAAAAACCACAACAGGCCCAAAATGGGATGGCTTTTCCTAAGCCATGTCACCAAACTTTTAACAAGGTGAATTTTATTTTATGCAAATTATATATCAACAAAGCTGTTTTTTAAAAAAGAACCTAAGCTCATCCACTGCCTGCAAACTCCCTGGAATCCCTAAAGTCAAGGCTGCTGAAGGTGCAGAGGCCACATGTTGGGTGGAGGAGGGGGTGGATGGTTTATGCTGAGCCATGTCACCAAACTTTTACCAAAGCGAATTTTATTTTATGCAAATTATATCTTAACAAAGCTGGTTTATTTTTTGTTTTGTTTTGTTTTGTTTTTAAAGGAGAACCTAAGCTCATCCACTGCAAACTCCCCGGATTCCCCAAAGCCAAGGCTGCGGAAGCTGCGCAGACCACATGTTGGGTGGAGGAGGGGCTGGATGGGCAGAAACTCCCAGGAGAAGCGGCCATAACTTCACAACTGTGATACAACGATGTGAAGCGCTGGGTGACCACTTCTCTGCTCTCAGTCCCAAGCCATTTCTAAATCAACCCAGACAAACCGCCAAAAAACTCGCCAATGACACTCACCATCCCGTCGTAGCAGCAATGACTGAGAATCCGGAAGCGGAGGCGCCATGTTTACTATGGGAAAAGACAGGTTTGAAACCATCTTTGCTGAGGGCAACCAAGGGCAACGGAAGGAAGCTGCGGCCATTTTGACTGAGGGCGTTCGCTCAGCCAAAAAAGCTTTCTGTAGCACATGGCTACTTTGGGCAATTTCTAGGCACGCTTTCTGATGAAATGCATTGGGTGGACACTAAACGAAACCTGAAAGGTATTTAAAGTTTTAGAAAATGTGAACGTTTACATTTTTTAAACAGCATAAAAAGAGAAATTTAACAAAGAGAATGAAGATATTTTAATACGTTGCTTGCAGGTAGCCGTACAGGACTGCTGGAACTGCAGGAACTGCAGGACAACAGAAAGAACGACTGAGGGTTATTGTCCCATTTCACCATGTTCTTGAAAGAGTCCTGTAGATGCCTCCTATAGATGCTTCCTATACAGCCTCCTATAGATGCTTACCTTGGGATAGGACCCCATAAGTTAGGGGTCCTTTACTCAAGGTTAATATTTTAAATAGCATAACTGGAGATATGGCAAATCACATGCCAGATACTATGAGCTAAGACACCCTGGGAGATGTAGAGAACTTTTGAAGGCAAATTTAAAGATAAAATAAGAAATAAAACTAATTTTCCTTCACATTCATACAAACCTAGCACAGCAACTATAAATTTTATTTTCTCTTCCAGCTTTGTGCTATGAATGAAAAAGGGGCCATCTATTAAACCTGACTAGCTGGGGTGGGTAGTGGCATATGGCAGGCCTTACAAACTTGATGATTGTAAATAACAACATAGAATGATCTGATTATAAATTTCTAACTGGAAGAACCATGGAAAGTAGTCAGTCACATACAGCCTATAGCTTACTTAGCAAAGGTCAATCTTTACCTTAAGTGAACTCTGTCCATTGTACTTATACATTTAAGATAGCATATGGTACCTTTCAAACAGCAGGGTAATTCTCTTTTCTAGACTCCTTGGAAACACAACCTGTAGCACCAAAGCACAAGACCACGAAACTCCTCATTGTTTTCTTGTTCCCTGAATACTGTCTCTATGTGCTGTAAATGTTAAATATTAACTATCTTGTGCCAAAAAATATAAAAGAAATATGTGTTTCTCCATTTTGCTTTTTATCGAATTCTAGAGATCTCCCCATTTTGCTTCCCCCCCTCTTTAATCTACCATCATGGATTTCATAACACTCTTTACCTCTTCTCTTTCACTTTTAACATATAGAATAAGCTGCAAACTGTTGTGATCTAGAACATTTTATCAATCTGTTGAGATTTTGCTTTTGGGCATGTCCTCAAATTTAAAAAAAAAAAAACAAAAGAAAAAACACAACGGCTCAGCAGCATCCAGGATGCAAGAACCCGGCTCTCCAAGTCAGTGAGTCTGGGCCAACCGTGGAGGGAGGTGGTGCGAAGGGAGAAGGGGCAGAGGCGGGAGGGCTGTGCTGGTGGGGATCCTGTGGCTGAGGCTGCCAGGCTCCTGGTCATACAGATGAGGGCCTCTTGTCTGGGAGTGCCTAGTGAGTTTGGGGGTGGAAGGTTGTTTTGGAGGGCATGATG
The DNA here is from genome assembly GCA_028533065.1 of Trachops cirrhosus. Taxonomy (NCBI): domain Eukaryota; kingdom Metazoa; phylum Chordata; class Mammalia; order Chiroptera; family Phyllostomidae; genus Trachops; species Trachops cirrhosus. Next base: position 69,118,995 of record CM052547.1, read on the forward strand.
AGCAGAGGGCCTGACACACGGTGGGAAAAAAAAATAAAGAAAAATTTTAACTCAGATGAACTCTAAAAAAGCTTTTCTATAGGCTGGACATTCTTTTGTTGACAATGCATTAGCAATCAAAGTGTATAATTTTGATTTTCACTTTTCTTATGTGACATCTTGTAAAAACTTCAAAGTAACAGAATAGTTTGTGATTAGAGAAAGTCTAGAATGACATTAAGTTACTCTCTCTTTTCAGAAAAAGGACAAACTCACATATAATGGAATGAAATTAATAGCAATTATTATGCAACCATTAAAATGATAAAAGATGTAGCAAAAGAAAATCCCGGATCATGCATTGCATGATGGTATACTTCATGGTTCATTTTTATAGCCTTTAGTCTCCTCTAACCTCTGTTTCTCAGTCTTTCTTTATATTTCTTGAAGAGTACAGATCACTTATTTTGTAGAATATCTCTCAATTGAGTTTGCTGTTTTTACATGGTTCTCCATGGCATTGAATGTTGTTGACCACTCCTTCCCTCTGGCAAGCTCTAGTCCCTGGGTTTCCCTGATACCACCTTGCGATTTTTCTCTTACCTCTCTCAAAAGTCCACATAAATCTCCTTTATATGCTCTTCTTTCTTTCCCATGTAAACCTGTCTCAGGGTTCTATCTTGAATCTTCTTCTCTTCATGCAAATGAAGAGCCTTCTATGTAGATGACTCCAAAACCTCTAAGCCTAGTCTCTTCCTGAGATTCAACTCAATATACCCTCCAGCCACCTTTAATTCAACCTTCCCCCACCTTCCAATCAACTGCTCCTACCTCTGTGTCTCCTGTGTCGGTGAGTTGGCCCATTTAGCTGCCAAAGCCAGAAATTTTTCCTCCTCTTTTGTCAGCATGTAGTTATCTATCAATAATCAAATCCTCTCCTTCTGTTTTTTTTTTTTTCTTTTAAAGGCTTGTTAATTTATCTCCTAATTTTCTCTATCCTCACTGTAACTTTCTGAGTAGAGCCCACCATTATCTGCCAACTGAGTGATGACATCTTCCCAACCCCCTGCAGCCAGAGTTTTCTTTTCAAAATGAAGAGTGAGCACACTACTCCCTTGCCTTCAAGCTAAAGTTCAAAGTTCACCAGGCTTAGAAGACTCTTACCCATATCTCCCATAACTATTTCCCAACCCTGTACCCATGCACTATTTTCTTTTCCTGAAACACTCCATGCTTGCTCCCTCTTGCATCTGAGCTTTTTATGTACATGATGTTCTCTCTTAGAAATGCCCTTCTCTCCTATTCTTTGGTCTCTCTCATCCTTCTTAAGACCTCAGCTTTTAGGAATTATTCCAGGAAACCTTCTCTGACTTGTCAAGTTCGAGTGAGTTGTCCCTTCCAGGAATGTTCACATTCCTCCATTTCCTAAGTACTCTAAATTCTTTTTTCCTTTTTGTTTTCCCCCAATAGATTGTTGGCAGCACAAACCATATGTATTTCAAAGTCATAGTCCAGAGCCCAGCCCAGTGAGTGTAAGTGCTTACAAGGTGCTGTTAAATGAATGAATGGATATCTCTTCCCAGATCTCCTCCACACCCCATCTCCAACCCCCCTCAACTTTTATACACTTGAAGATGTCTAAAACCTGACTTCTTCTTGATCTGTTATCAGTGAAATAACCATTGAACTTTTTTGCCATTGTCACTCTTTCCTTGAAAAACAAATTTGTTTACTTATAAACTACTCTCACTTGTTCTCCTGTGGCTTGTCCATAGGTTTGTCTCCCTGATGGGCTTCCTGGAGCAAATTTCTGAAGTCTGGAGTGACTTTCTTAGCCACATCACATGCCTATGACCATCCTTTCTTATTATTTTCAATTTAGTGCACAAGAAATGAAAGTAATTGAAGTCATTATTAAAACAATGTTATCAATAACTGGGACCTTAAATCTACATAGCCAGCAAAACAAAACGTTTATTGCATTCCAAAAGTTAAGTATAAGTTATTTTAGATCCTCTGCTATTTTGACATTGATTATTTAATGACTGTTAAAATCAGGTCATGCCACAATCTTATGAAACTATTATACTTCATGATTCATTTTCTACCATCAGCTAAGTCATCTACTTTAGCCAAATATCTTTTAGCAGAAAGAAGTCACTTTAATGACAGCTGCGTGGGTTTGGGGGGGGTGGCGGTGGGCGGGGGGAGTTAGCAGAAGGAGAAATTGAGCAAAAAAGAAAAAGGACTCATGGACATGGATGACAATGAGGTGATTGCTGGGGGAAGGGCACATAAAGGACTAAATAGTAATGGAAAAAATACAATAAAGATTAAATTTAAAAATAAGTCATTTTAGATGAAAGAAATAGCTCTTTTAAAGTGGGGGTGATGTTTGCAATCACTTACCTCTCTCTTTGTCATTCTAAATCTTGATCTAATTGCTCTCATATCTGGGGATTTAGCTTCAAGAAAGAAAGAAAATCTTACAAAAATTCAAGGGTTAGGTAATTGATGAATCTCAAGACATCTTATAGCTTTTCATTCAAGCAGTGTTTTAAAAAATAATTAAGCAATAAGTTAATAACCAAAGGGAAAATATCAGATAGACTAGAAGCTCTCTGAACAGACTGGAAGATCCACGAAAGTGGAGGTATGGATGTTATTTGCCAATGAGTCCTCAGCACCTAGACAGTGTCTCACTTCATAACTTCTTGTATATTGTTGACATAACAAAGGTCTAAACTTGCAGAAAAATGTTATGAGGATTTATTTGAGCCTGATTGATGACATACCAAGAAGCAAGATCCCAATGATCTGGTAAATTACAGTTTTTCAGTTTCTTTTATACATTTGTGTTACTGAAACAAAGTGGGGTTTGGCTGCTCACTGTCACAAAAAGACAAACTCTAGGGAAAGAGGCTGGTGAAAAAGGAGAGGAGGGACTTCCTGTCAAGATGGAGGTATAAGTAAACATACCTCGCCTCCTTGCCCACCTAAGAAAAAAATTACAACTAGACTACAAAACAAATATCAACCAGAATTGTCAGAAGACTGAGCTGTATAAAGTCTGACAACCAAGGATTTAAAGAAGCCACATTCATCCAGACAGGTAGGAGGGGTGGAGACACGGAGATGTGAGGAGAAGCACTGAGAGGTGGAGAGATGTGGAGGTGCAGAGTGGCACGGAGACATGAACACATGGTCCTACATCTACATGCGGTGGATAAAAATTGGGAAGGATGCCCTGGGAGTGAGGGATCCCATCACCAGACTGGACCACCCAGCCCAGGGTTCCAGCTCCAGGAAGATAAGTCCCCATAAATTCTGGCTGCAAAAACAAGTGGGGGGTTAGGGTGGCAGAAGAAACTGCAAGATTCAAGAAACTCCTCTTAAAGGGCTTGCAATGAACTTAGAACTCATGCAGACCCACCTCCTGTGGGATTCAGCAGCAGGGCAACAGCTGGAAGGGAATCAGGAGCTTATGGGGAGAAAGTGAAGTGACTGGCAACAAGGCAACGGGGAGACAGCTTCCTCCCTAGCAAAACTCCAGAGGCCAGGCAATGCCATTGTCCCCTCTTCTAGCCCTCCCCCACACAGAGCCACTGAGCAGTGACACAGTTTGCCCCTCCCTGACAATTACCTAAGGCTCTGCCTCATACAATTTACCGGTGTGCTTTTCTACAATAGGCCATGCTACTAAGACAGGGAGTCAAAGCATCTCTACATAATACATAGAAACAAACACAGGCAGCTTGCCAAATTGAGGAGACAAAGAAATATGGCCCACATGAAAGAACAGAACAAAAATCCAGAAAAAGAACTAAAGGAAATGGAGATAAGCAATCTATCAAACACGGGGTTCAAAACCCTGGTTATCAGGATGCTCCAGGAACTCATTGGGTACTTCAATGGCATAAAAAAGACCCAGGCAGAAATGAGTGTTACATTAATTGAAATAAAGAAAAATCTACAGGAAACCAACAGTGAAGAGGATGAAGTCGAGAATCAAATCAATGAATGTGCAACACAAGGAAGAAAAAAGCATTCAATCAGAAAGTGAGAAGAAAAAAGAATTTTAAAAAATGAGGATAGGTTAAAGAGCCTCTGGGACATCTTTAAACATACCAACATCAGATCATAGGGGTACAGGAAAGAAAAGAGGAAGAGCAAGAAATTGAAAACTTATTTGAAAAAATAATGAAAGAAAACCTAATTTGGTGAAGGAAATAGACATAGAAGTCCAGGAAATATGGATAGTCCCAAACAAGTTGGACCAAAAGAGGACCACACCAAGACACATCATAATTAAAATGCCAAAGCTTAAAGATGAAGAGACAATCTTAAAAGCGACAAAAGAAAAGGAGAGTTAACCTACAAAGGAGTTCCTATAAACTATTAGCTGGTTTCTCAAAAGAAACTTTGTAGGCAAGAAGGGACTGGCAGGAAGTATTCCAAGTGATTAAAAACAAGGACCTATAACCTAGATTACTCTATCCAGCAAAGCTGTCATTTAGAATGGAAGGGCAGATAAAGTGCTTCCCAGACAAGATAAAGCTAAAGGAGTTCCTCATCGCCAAGCCATTATTACATGAAATGTTAAAGGGACTTATTTAAGAAAAAGAAGATCAAAACTATGAACATTTAAATGGCAAGAAATTCACAACTATGAACAGCTGAATCTAAAGAAAGAAACCAAGCAAACAACCAGAACAGAAACAGAATCATAGATATGGAGATCATTTGGAGGGTTATCAGTTGGGAGGGGAAAGGGGAAGTATGGGGGAAAAGGTGCAGAGATTAAGAAGCACAAATTGAAAGGAGGAAACAAAACTGTCACTGTTTGCAGATGACATGATAGTGTACATGGAAAATCCTATAGACTCTGCCAAAAAACTGCTTGACCTAATAAATGGATTTGGCGAAACAGCGGGATACAAAGTCAATATCCAGAAATCAAAGGCATTTTTGTACACCAACAATGAAACAGCAGAAGCAGAAATCAAGAAGAAAATCCCATTTGATATAGCAAAAAGAAAAATAAAATACCTAGGAATAAACCTAACCAAAGAGGTAAAAGACCTGTATTCAGAAAACTACATAACACTGAAGAAGGAAATCAAGGAGGACACAAATAAATGGAAACATATACCGTGTTCATGGGTTGGAAGAATTAACATAATCAAAATGTCCATATTACCCAAAGCAATCTACACATTCAATGCAATACTATTAAAGTACCAATGGCATATTTCACAGACATAGAACAAACACTT
>CM052547.1:69124749-69149073 GCA_028533065.1 Trachops cirrhosus
GTGTGTGCTTCCTTGGGTCCAACTTCTTTGGGATTCTCTGGGCTTCCTGTACTTGCTGGAAGTCTATTTCTTTTGCCAGATTGGGGAAGTTCTCCTTTATTATTTGTTCAAATATCTTTTCCACTTGTTGTTTTTCCTCTTCTTCTGGTACCCCTATAATTCAGATGTTGGAACATTTAAAGATGTCCTGGAGGTTCCTATGCCTCTCCTCATTTTTTTTGAATTCTTATTTCTTCATTCTTTTCTGGTTATATGTTTTTTTCCCTCATTCTGGTCCACTCCATTGATGTGAGACCCATCTTTCATTCCATCACTATTGATTCCCTGTGCATTTTTCTTCATTTCACTTATTGTAGCCTTCATTTTTTTCATCTAGTTTTCGACCAAAATCAACCAATTCTGTGAGCATCCTGATCACCAGTGCTTTGAACTATGCATCTGATAGGTTGGCTATCTCTTGGTCACTTAAAAGGATGGGTTCTGGGGCTTTCAATTGTTCTTCTCTTTGAGCCATCTCTTTTTTTGGTCTGGTCATGCCTGTTAGGCATGAGGGGCAGAGACTTAGGTGTTCACCAAGGCAGGGCACCCCAGTCACTGGGTTGTGATGCTGTATGTGGGGTCAGGGTCCGAGAAGGAACAATGGTGCTTGCTCCACTCTCTGTTGGACCTCAGTCCCTTCTGCCACTTCCCCGGAGCAAACTGGGCCCCTCTGGTGCCTATTCCTGTGTGGGTGGGCTTATGCACCCTGTGGGACTTTCCATCGACCTCTCCTTTGAGGCTGGGAGTCTCTCCCTATACCTGAACCACCACAGGTGTTTTCAATCAGTGCCCCAAGGCTCTATTTCCCTGCGCTGGGACCCTGGGTTACACGCAGTGCCTTGCTTCCCAATCACCACCTCGCTGGGTCTGCGGGTTGCCACCCCTCAGCCAGGGTCTGCTAGCTGCCGCTTGCATGCCCAGGGTCTGTCCACTGTGGACAGCATGCCCCAGTTGCCTTACACATCTGGTCCCAATGTTCTCTGCTCTCTGCTCTGACCCGCACCCCAGCTGCCTGACTCCGCCCCTCAAAAAGGTCTGGATGAATATGTCTATTTTAACTCCTTGGGTGTCTGACTTCCATACAGTTTATTTTTCTGTCAGTTCTGGTTTTTATTCTGTTTCTAAATTGTTGTTGTCCCTATCTTGGTTGTGCGAGAAGGCACAGTGTGTCTACCTATGCCTCCATCTTGGCCGGAAGGCCCCACTTGCCTTTTTTTTTGTTTTTTAAGATTTTATTTATTTTCAGAGAGAAGGGAAGGGAGGGAAAAACAGAGGATGAGAAACACCAATCAGTTTCCTCTCACACACCCCCATTTGGGGACCTGGCCTGCAACCCAGGCTGTGCACTAACTGGGAATCAAACCAACAGTCTTTCAGTTCAGAGGCCAGTGCTCAATCCACTGAGCCACACCAGTTAGGGCTCCACTTGTCTTTTTAATAAATACCTTTGTGGGATGTTCTCTGAGATAGTGTCTCAAGAATGTGGAGGGCTTAATGGGACTTGCCAAGAACTATATGTGGCTTCAACTGGCTTTATTAGTTAGTAACTTTTGAGTCTCCAAATGATTTTGCTGTTATTATCTTTGACAATGACCTGAAATAAGGAAATAAGATAAAACCATCTTCTTACACTCCATGCCGGTTAGACCACAGGTTCAAGTATGTAGAACACCAACTTACCGACCTCCACTCCACCACGTACACCATGACAAATAGGAAGGCTATGGGGTACAATGAAGAGACCAGTGCAAGGTGTGGGCTGTCCTCATGCCCACATTTCCCATCATTAGTTAAAGGTAGCATTCCCAACATTTAAAATGGTTTCAGCCATTTGAACTCCAGTAAAAAGCAAAATACACTCACACTGATGAATCACAAAATTTAATGTATGCTCCAAAATTTCTCTTGAGTTGTACAAGTCTTTATTTTCTCCAGGAAGTATATTAGCTCCAGGAACTAAGTGCTGGCAACTGAAAAGTTCTTTCTAAGCATTGTACAAAACCCAAAGGTGTCAGGCAAAGAGTGAGGCTTGACTACATAGAAGTATGAAAGCTGTGCTGAATACATACTGGAGCCACATGCCAATCAGGCAAGGAGCTAATATTCATATTATGTAAACAGGCTCTAGGGCACATGCTCTGTATGGATGTCCATGATCAGTTGTTAGAGGGGACAACCAAAGTTCTAAGATGGTTTCATAAATATGCATAGAAAAATTGGGTCATTACATAGTGGCTATCTCTCAGATGTAAGATTGGGAGGGGATGGATGAAGAGTGAAAACTATCATGTTTTACTTTATAAATATCTATACTCTAAAAAAAGATCTATACTCTGGATCTTTTTAAATTTATTTTTACAACTAGCATATATTACTTTTGTAATTCAAAACAATTATAATATACTAATGATACCTAAGTTTGGTAGAGTGCTCTAGCCTGTGCTAAGGGCATTAAAGACATGGATTTTCTCACTTAGTCTTTATAACAATGCTGTGAGTAAGGTATTACTGTCATGCCAATTTTACAGATGAGGAAACTGAGGCACAGAGAATGTAGGTGACTTGTGACAGAGCTCATTAGTGGGTGGCAAAAATGTATTAAAATACATAAACTACAAAGTATGCTGTTATCCTAAAAGGAACCACAGTTATTATTCCTGGGGCAGGACAGTAAGAAACTAGGGAAATTCCTTGAGAAATGGAATAAGGGAAACTCAGACAAAATAATCAAACAAAGATCAAACAAGGCCAGAAAATTTGAGTTATTTATAGCCAGCTAATGAATCACAAGGTTTTATCTTCCCTAAACAAGGACACTGGAACAAATGGTTTACACATTCCAGACTGTCCCAGGGCAGGCCAGGACATTTTTAAAAAAATGAAACTAACCAGAAAATAACCCTGACCCTTTTATACCCACATTTTTGTAATCAACATATTAAAGGACACACCTAGAAAGCTAATGAATATTCTGTTAAGAGCCTCCCCTGAGGCCTCATCTAGGATTCCCATTGGCTAAAGAAACATAAGCCTCAAGGCAAAGGACCCAAAGCATGTTCTTTCTAGAGCACACCCACGCCTTTCTCCCTGAAGTGTGTATTTTTGCTCTCTTTCTCCTAAATTCTAGGGTCCCCATGAGACTTGCAACCAGGGGAGCAGTGGGCAGTGTCAGCTCATCCCAGGTTAACCTCCTCAACCTGCCTCCAAACCCCCCTGCCTCCATTTTCTCTGACTTTCCAGTGAGCTAACAGCAGCCTTGCCTTGGCTCACTTCTGTCACTGTGACTTCTCAGTGAGTTCTTGCAGTCCAGCACGGCCCACTTCTTTCCTGTAATGTTTCTAAAAATCCAAAGCAGCCTGGCTGATGTGGTTCAGTGGATTGAGTGCTGGCCTGCATGGTCAGGGCACATGCCTGGGTTGTGGGCCAGGTCCCCAGTTGGGAGTGTGTCAGAGACAACTCAATTGATGTATCTCTCACACATCAAAGTTTCTCTCCCTCTTTTTTTAAAAAAATAACCCAAAGCAACCCTGCCAAGATTCTTTCCTGTTGCTTCATCTATCCTAAGCCCTTCTGTCATTTTACTGTCCCCAGCTATAACAAATGTACTTTCAAAATCACCTGGATGCATATTTTGAAATCCTTCCTGCATGAAGTCAAGAACCTACACACTACCACACTACCAGCCCACTCAAGGCAGACCGACTCTGGGCCCAGTCCCCATATGGTAACATTTCTAGCATTAGAAAATAATTTGAAAGTAAGTTTTGATTTAAAAAATTGAAAATAAGTTTTAATTTTAAAATATTGATGTCATAATTATTTTTTAAAAACATTATTAAAACGGAACAGACACAGTCCCATACTGGGTATCTGTGACCAAAATCTTTTTTGTGTTTCAGAAGCATCTCTCTTGTGTGCTACAAAAACTCCATGTCAGAATGCCTCATTGCTAAAGTGTCTTGTTTGGAGGCCTAGAGAGGGAAAATCATTAGCAAAGGCTTAATTAAGGAGAAATGTGTAACTACAAAGCTCAAAATTATCCAAACTGATTGCTGTAGAAAATAAAATGTGAAGATATCACTTTCATTGGGCTTATTATCTTAAGCTGGCTCCCTCCTTTGTTGTGGATCACCAGACTCATCAAAATGGTAGAGTGTTCACTATAAGTACTTCTGCAGTGACAGTCCTGGAGTTGGCAGCCTCCCTGTTCCTGCTGTTCTTGTTTTACAAAAAGGGGTAATAAAACTTATCTCCCCTAAGCACCTGAGGGTGTGTGAACATATTCTCCCTTTGCTATTGAAGTGACTGTCATGGCTCCCTCCCTCTTCTCTGACAGAAGCAATTACCTACTGTCTGCTGATAAAATCAACGTATAAATACCCATTATCAGTAAGTCCTTGAAGCTGACTGAAATCCATGAGAAACCCAAGGAAGACAATGAGCCAGATGTTTCTCAAGATCCAAAGGGCAGAGCCAACCTTTCAAGATGATGAAGTGGGAAGCTACCTATTAGGTCATTTGAACAATACAAAGTAGAAGAACATCCCACCCCAAATATCTTCGTCATGCTTTGTATTTGAAGTTCTACGATTAGAGATGCATTCCTTTGAATCACTAGAGCCCTCTTTTAGAATGAAAATACTTTCATGTCAGCTCTCTCTCGATCTGGACAGTGAGGTCAAAGTTGGGTCATTGGGAATAATGCCTGGAAGCATGGTCTGCACATCTTCCCCTGCCCCCCACCCCACTTGAGTCAGGGGGTATGAGTGTTTTGCCCAGAAGAGACACAGACCATCTTCCCTTGGACATTGAGGGCTCTAGACTTTCCTGGTGAATAAGTGCCACATAAACAGGACCAGGCTGACAATCTACTTTCCAACTGCAAGGAAACCTCAGGCTTTGGCTGGGTTTCCTCTTGTGGAGGAAACCGGGAATAAATTCCTAACTGGGCAGGTGATGGTGGATAGCCACTCCCTGGGCATATAACTTATTTAGTAAAAGGCTTATCTTTGCCTTAAATAAGCCCCATCCACCATTTTTCTGCTTCTAGTTTAACCCACTTTTGAAAGCCTCTCGTCAGACCCTTTCTTCTAAAGCTGACCACCCTGAAGAAAGCACATAATCTTGTTTACCATCCTGTAATCCAATTCCCACCTTCCTGGTAATCTTCCTTAATTCCCAATGCATAAAAGAAACCACAGAATATCATTTCTTGGAAGTATTTTTCTTGGTCTATTGAGATCTTGCTTCCAGGCATATCTTGTTTGGCTCAAATAACTCATTAAAATTCTCTATAGTTCTTATGTCAACGCTCTGAAGACACCTCCCTCCTAACCTGGGAACATCAGTTTCCTAACAGTCACCAAGCACAGCAGACCAGAGACACACTGGCAAACTTTCTTCTGGTTTGAGGCCTTCTGGACCCACAGAGCTGTGCTCTGGCAGTGCCTACAGGCAGGTGTGAGCTTTCCACGTGGGATACCTGGGAGATTCTTCCTCTGAATCTCAGAAGACTGGCTTTTTGCTTTTTCTTTGAAATTATATTGTCATTAAAGATTATCTAATCTTTAATTCATTCTCGGTGGAGAATGAATCAGTATTCTGCTCTGATTAAAGATCCCAACATACTGAAAAAGAATGCCTTTTTCCCTTTGAAAAAAGAACTCACTCTGTCCATGTTCTCTCTTTTAACATACTGCCTGCAATACCCTAAGCTCCAACACTTAACTAAGGGTCATTCCCATCAGCCCTGGACATGAAGAGGTTTTTATACAGAAAACTGTTAATGTATATTAACCTACAAACTGCATGGGTCTGGGGTAAGGGACAGAGGACAAGAAAGAAACCAGAAAATTGCAAATGGTTAGCTGTCTACCACAGTCACAATCAGTCCACTGAGAGACACATGTACCACTCCTTCAGAGAATCACTCAGAGATTAATAGCATTAGAACTTTGAGCTCTGAATAAGGGTTTCCTCACTCAACCTGGTTGCAAAAGGCAGTAAGAGTATGCTGTAAATTTAGGTAATGAGATAAATGTATCACTAGCCTTCTAACTGTTGTCCCTAAAATTCCTCAAAATCTTCTGAGTTTCTCTGTCTCTCTCTGTGCCTAATATTGCCCACCATTTCACTTGACAAAATGAGTTGGAGATGATATTTTTAATATAAATTCAACTGCTCCTTGCTGACCATTCCTTCATTTCCTCCCTCCTCCCTTAGATCTGTAGAAAAAATGTTCCCACAAAGATAGAGTCAAATTAGAAGGAACTTCTCCCCACTCTTTCCCCAAGACAATAGAAAGTCAACTTAGTTTTCAAGGACTGCCAAGGAAAAGCTACTCATGGAGCCACAATGGCTCCTTTGTCAATTCACCCTCATGAATTGCACTCAACAGGGTGTGATCTTTTGATAGCCATTCTCTGGTCAGTGCAGACTCCTCTTCCCCACTATGATTATTTCAAATTCCCCTCCACTCCCTCTTGGTTACTAACTTCCTTCCAAATGCTATCAAACACTCAACCCCACCCAGATCCAGACCTCCTCTTTCTCTCCATTTAACATAGAAGCTGCTGAAAGTTCCTATTTGTCTTTTTACGCTCTGTCCCCAGTCCCAGCATGTCTACAGAACACTTACACTGTTTATGGATCTTCCCTTCACTTACCCAGCTAATTGTTCCCTCTCAACTAGTTCTTTATATCTATATCCATATATCCATTCCCTTACCTGTTATACACTATATGTGTTTATGTGTGTGCGTATGTTATACACATTATATACATACGTCCATATATGTAATATATGTTGCAAATATTTCCTAGTTTGTCATGTCATTTGACTTTGTTCATAAATTTTTTGTTTGTTTGCTTGTTGTGTTTTTAGCTGTGCAAAAGTTTCTTCTTTTTAAAAGATCACATTTATCAATCTTTTATTACAACTAGATTTTCAGTTACAAATACCTTTTCCTAGCCTCAACAAATAAAAAGAATTCACTAGAATTTGTATGGTTTAATTTTCACATTTAGATATCCAATTGATTTTGAATTTATTCTTTTATGTAATGTGAGATACAGATCCAATTTTATAATTTCCACATGGCTATTTAGTCATCTAACTACCATTTATTTAAAAGTCTTCCCTGACCAGGTACCTCAGCTGGTAAGAGCATTGCCAGATATGCCAAGGTTGAGGGTTTGATGCCTAGTCAGGGCACATACAAGAATCAACAAATGAATGCATAAATAAAGTGGAACAACAAATAAATGTCCATCACCCCTTCCTCTCTCTCTCTCTAATCAATCAGTATCTTCCAGTCAACATGGTGGTGCAGGTAAACACAGCTCACCTCCTCCCACAATCATATCAAAATTACAACTAAACTATAAAACAACCATTATTCAAAACTGCCAGAAATCAAGCTGAATGCAAGCCCTATAGCTATAAAACTAAAGAAGACACAAGCATTAAAGAAGAAACCACATTGAGGCTGGTAGAGGAGGGTGGAGATGCAGAATGGGCTGGTCCTACACCCACATGTGGCAGATAAAAATCAGGAGGGATATCTCAGGAGAGAGGGGTCCCAGCCCCACACTACATTCCCCAGCCCAGGGTTCCAGTGCCAGGAAGATGGCTCCATGATTTCTGGCTGTAAAACCCAGCAGGGATTGAGGCTATGGAAGACAGAAACTGCTGGAGTCTCAGTCAGTTCCTCTTAAAAAGCCCATGCAGACTTATTTGAACTCACTCCCTCTGAGCTCCAGTATGAGGGCAGCACATTGAAAGGCAGCAGAGACATATGGGAGGAACTGAATTGTTTGGCATCAGGGCAAGAGTTGAGGCACAGCTTTCTCCCAGACTGAAGTGCTGGCAGAGGCCATTGTTCCTCTTCTGAGCCCTCCCCCAACAGAGCCACAAAGCCAGCAGGTGGGTGTCATATCTTAAACTCCATCAACCTCGCTCACACTGTTTGCCTCACCTAGGTAATTTCCTAGGTCCTGCCCCACCCAACTTTCAGGTCTACCCAAGTTGTTTCCAGGGCTTTTCCACATGAATGGCTTGTCTTGTCCCAGGCTTCAGATTTTCTTAAATTCTCTTGAACAAGCAGGATCTGGCTTCAGTGAACCCTGTACCTCTCACCAAGTAGACCCAGGCCCAGCACTAGGAGCAGCCAGCCTTGGTTCACAGCTTGGTAATGCCTGGGCGGTTCCAAGCCCAGAACAAGTAGCAGATATCTGCAGAATGCTTTATAGATTATGCCATGTGACCCCGGACAGAACACAGTTGGTGGTTGACAGTGGACATGCCAACAGCAATCAAGGCTCAATGACAACAGTAGGGTATATACAGCCCACATAGCGGGCACAGGTGGAGTGCCCAGTTTGGGTGTTTAGAGAGGCTGTGACACTGGAACCTACAGGACACCTACTACATTATGCCACGCTACCAAGACAGGGCATCATATCAGCTCTACCTAATGCATAGAAACAAGCACAGGGAGGCTGCCAAAATAAGGAGACAAAGAGACACAGTCCAAATGAAAGAACAGAACAAAACTCTACAAAAAGAATGAAACAAAATGGAGACAAGCAACTACTAGATGCAGAGTTCAAAACACTGGCTATAAAGATGCTCAAGGAATTTAGTGAGGACCTCAAAACATAAAAAAAAATTCAGTCAGAAATGAAAGATACACTAGTTGAAATAAAGGCCAATTTCCAGGGAACAGCAATAGAGTGGATGAAGCTGAGAATCAAATCAATGATTGGGAATATAAGGAAGCACAAAACAATAAATTAGAACAGCAAAAAGTAAAAAGAATTAAAAAAATGAGAATAGTGTTAGGAGCCTCTGGGACTACTTCAAGCATATCAACATTCACGTCATGGGAGTGCCAGGAGGAGAAGAGAGAGCAAGAAATTGGAAACCTATTTGAAAAAATAGTATCAGAAAACTTCCCTAACTCAGTGAAGAAAATAGATATACAAGTCAAGGAAGTGCAGAGAGTCCCAAACAAGATGAACCCAAAGAGGCCCACACCAAGACACATCATAATTAAAATACCAAAGGTAAAAGACAAAGAGAGAATCTTAAAAGCAGCAAGAGAAAAGCAGTTAGTTACCTACAAGAGAGCTCTCATAAGACTGTCAGCTGATTTCTCAAAAGAAACTTTGCAGGCTAAAAGGAATTGGCAAGAAATATTCAAAGTGATAAAAATCAAGGACCTACAACTAAGATTGCTCTACCCAGCAAAGTTATCATTTCAGATCAAAAGACTAATAAAGCACTTCCCAGACAAGAAAATGTTAGAGGAGCTCACCATCACCAAATCAGTATTATATGAAAAGTTAAAGGGTCTTCTTTAAGAAAATGATAAAAAATATGAAAAATAAAATGGCAGTACTTACATATTTGTCAATAATTTAGTTTAAAAAACAAAATAAATAAACAAGCAGAACAAAAACAGAATCATAGATACAGAGAATGTTTTGATGGTTGCCAGAGAGGAAGGGGTCAGGGAGATGGGTGAAAAAGGTGAAGGGGTTAAGAAGTACAAATTGACAGTGGTTGGTGTGGCTCAGTGGATTGAGCACTGGCCTGCAGACTGAAAGTCTGCAGGTTCAGTTCCCAGTCATAGTACATACCTGGGTTGTGGGCCAGGTCCCTAGCTGGGGCCGTGCAAGAGGGCAACTGATTTGTGTTTCTCTATTTCTCTTTCCTTACTCCTCTTTCTCTAAAAATAAATTTTAAAAAAGAAGTACAAGATGGTAGTTACAGAATAGTCATAGGGTTGTAAAGTACAGTATAAGGAATAGAGTAGCCAAAGAATGTGTATGCATGACTCAAGGACATGGACAATGATGTGGGGATTGACTGAGGAAGTGGTGGGGGCTTGGTAGAGGGAGGCAAAAGAGGAAAATCTGGGACAACTATAATAGTATAAACAATAAAATATAATTTTAATCAAATATAATTAATCAATTAAAAATCAACTAATGAATTCATAAATAAGTGGACCAACAAATCTCTCTCTTTCTATGTCCTTCTCCCTCTCTCTCAAATTGATCTTTAAAACAGCCCTGGCAGGGTGGTTCAGTTGGTTAAAATATCGTCCCCCATATGCCAAGGTTGTGGGTTTAATTTCCCCCATTATGAATGCATAAATAAGTTAGAACAACAAGTTGATGCCTCTCTGTTTCTCTCTCTCTCTCTGTTTCTCTCTCTCTCTCTCATCAATCAATAAATAAGCAATTTTTAAAAGTCTTAGCCCCAGAGATTTGAGATGTCACCTATATTATATTCTAAATTCTTATGTGTATTTCAATGTATTTATGGATTTCTTCTTTGTTCTCTCTATTAATATGTCTGCAATTAAAAAAACACTTTTCATTGGAATTCTACATGTTTCTCTGGCATTTACGCTAGCTCCCCCTTCTCCTACACAAACTCTTCACAAAGAGTTTTCCATACTCTGCTTCCATTTTCTTACCATTTACTCTTCAATTTCCTTCAATCTGGCTTTCACCCTGATTATTCCATCATAACATTTTGAGCTCAAGTCATTGCCATGGCACTAAATTCCATGGGCAGTGGTCAGTCCTCATATATGTCTTCCCTCCACAGCTTTTGACATTATTGAACACTCTTTTTTTTTTGAAATGCTCTCCTGATTGGCTTTCTGGTTTCTACCATTTTCTGGTTTTCTTCCTTCTTCCTTAGCAAGTCTAGCCAGTTTCCTATGCAGACAGATTCATGCTACCCTACCCAGACATTCAGTATTGGTGATTCTAAGGCTCGTTATTTATCCACCTTTCTGCACTCTCTCTAGGTGATCTCATTCCTGCCTACAGCTTCAGTTCTAAATAACTGACAGTTAATTCACAGCTACTTCTGTCCCACTCACTTCTAAGTGAATCGAGGTCCAAATTTTTAATGCCTTTTATGACATTATCACTTGGATATTTCAAGGGCATCTCAAGTCAGCATGTTCAAAACTGAACTCTAGAAAGACTCATTATATCTTAGTCTCATTCCCAAATCTGGCTTGTGTTCTTATATCACTGAATAATGTCGCCATCCATCAGGTGAAGAAACCCAGAAACCCAAGTGTCATCATTGACATCTCTTTCCCCACATCCCACATCTGAACCATTGCCAAGTCCTCCTAAAAACTACTGCCATCAGTCACTCTCCTTACAGCACACCCTAATCCAGGCTATCTTCAACTCATAGCTGAATTCCTGCCGTAGCCACCAAACTGGTCTCCCTGCTTCCCACTCTTACCTCTCTGCTTGTTTCCACTCTTCACTCAGGAGCCAGAGAAGTCTATTTGAAATCAAACAACTTCACTTGCTTTCCATTACTCTGAAGATAAGCCAAACTAGTAACATGGTCTAGCCCCTACTTACCTCCCTTGTCATTTTTTTAAAAGATTTTTTATTTTATTTATTTTTAGAGAGGGGAAGGAAGGGAGAAAGTGAGGAAAAGAAACAATGATGTGCGAGAGAGACATTGATCGCCTCTTGCACACCCCTCAAAGGGGGACTTGGCCCAAAACCTGGCCATGTGCCCTGACCAAGAATTGAACCAGCAACCTTTTGATTTGTGGAATGATGCCCAACCCACTAAGTCATGACAGTTGGGGCACCCCCATTTCTTCTAACATCATACTCCTTCCCTTTGTTCTCTGAGCTCCACTGAACAAGCCGACTTTCAGTGCCTCTGGTATTCACCCCCATTAAGGAGCCTCCCCTTTACTAGGTCACCTTCCACCTCCCTTCTCTAGCCCAGCCTCACCATTCTCTCTCTAATGAGTAAAAATGCTCCCAATATATCTTCTCTGGATACCATGTACCTCTCCTTGGATAATTTTAAATCTTAGCATCTTATTTAGCATTTACATGGCAAATTTATTTTGATTTTTTGTTTTATTTCTTTTTTGAAGCAAACACTTTTTTAAATTTTGATTTATTGCTGTGTGTGTGTGTGTGAGAGAGAGAGAGAGAGAGAGAGAGAGAGAGAGAGAGAGAGAGAGAGAGAGAGAGATCGATTTGTTGTTCTACTCATGGATGCATTCGTTGGTTGATTTTTATATGTATCCTGACCGGGGATCAAGCCCACAACCTTGGAGTATTGGCACATTGCTTTATCCAGTTGAGCCACCTGGCCAGAGGGGAAGACTTATTTTTAATATCTATGAGAAGAGGACCACGTCAGTCATTTGTTTCCATTTATCCCAACATATACCTCTGGGTCTGGTAAATAAATGAATAAACTTAAACCATCTCCTTCTTCTTTCAAAGTCTTAATTTTCTATACTTTAAATTTTCAAATAAATAAGATTTTGTTTTTCAAAAGATATCATTATGAAACATAGGATGGCAGCCAAGTATGGAATCTGATATTGTGACTAGAATATTGAGAATCAGGAAATTCTAGTTCTAATTCCAGCTGTGTAAACCACAGTGATGAATTCAGAAAAAGATTTTAAATATTGCATACTTGCTCCAAGTATGCAAAATATAGGTCCCTCACTTCTATTTTCAGGTTGTTAGCTGCTTTCATATTCCTCTCTTTCACAGGATTGTCAAATTCTTGATGGAATACCCTATGCTTTGCTGATTTCTGTGTCTCCATGGTGCCCATCACTTCAAAGCACACAGAAGGTATTTTATCAATGTCAACTACATGAATTCATAAATGTGTAACATACGATGATGTGGTTATTAACAGCACTGTGAAAATAATAAAATATTAAAAGTAGTTGAGGGAAAATTGAGGAGATTTTTACTGCATTTTAAAAATATTTTAAATTATATTTTATTGTTTGTACTATTACAGTTGTCCCCCAATTTTTCCCTCTTTGCCCTCCTCCACCCAGCCCCCCACAACCAACTCCTTCAGGCAATCCCCACATTGTTGCCCATGTCCATGGGTCATGCATATATGTTCTTTGCCTACTCTATTCTTTATGCTGTACTTTACATCCCCATGACTATTTTTTTCAAAGATTTTACTTATTTATTTTTGGAGAGAGGGAAAGGGAAGGAGAAAGAGAGGGAGAGAAACATCAATGTGTGGTTGCTTCTTGAGCACTCTCTACTGGGGACTTGGTCTGCAATCCAGGCATGTGCACTGACTGGGAATCAATCCAGTGACCCTTTGGTTCACAAGTTGCCACTCAATCCACTGAGCCACACTAGCTAGTGCCCCATGACTATTCAGTAACTACCAATTTGTACTTCTTAATCCTTTCACATGTTTTGCCCATCCCCTTGACCCCTCCCCATCTGGCAACCATCAAAATGTTCTCTGTATCTATGATTCTCTTTCTATTCTGCTTTTTGTTTGTTTTTCAGATTCAATTGTTAATAGACATGTATTATTGCCTGCGATCCCACAAGTTTCTGTCTTTCACAGCCTCAATCCCTGCTGGTTTTTACAGCCAGAAGTTATAGAGACTTATCTTCCTGACACTGGAACCCTAGGTGGAGGGCCTGGGGTCAGGCTGGAACCCCTCACTCCTGAGATATCTCTCCTGATGTTTATCCAACACACATGGGTGTGGGACCAGCCCATTCTGCATCTCTGCCCCGCCTACCAGTCTCAGTGTGGTTTCTTCTTTAATTCCATAGTTGTAGAACTTCCTTTCAGCTTGATTTCTGGTGGTTCTGAATGATAGTTGTTCCAGAGTTTAGTTGTAATTTTGATGTGGTTGTGTGAGAAGGCTAGCTGTGTTTACCTGTGCTGCCATCTTGACTGGAACTTTTTTACAGCAATTTAATCAAAAGTATAATATAAGCAGAAGTGCACCAAATATGATAAGCCCTCAGTCAGAGATTTAAACAAGGAGAACTGATGTCAGGTCAAATCATGATGCAGGCATTCAAAAAGAGGTTAGAAGGTGCTTAAACAGGCTTAAGGAAGACATAGGCATCTGGAATTGACAGGATATCAATGCAAGTGAGGCTCTGTAAAAAACATCAGTGAGTATGGAAAATTTAGAATGAGCTTCAGTTATCTACAACAGAAAATTTACTTAAACATGATAGAATATTTTTCTATATGCAAATAAAGTCCAGAGGCAGCTGGTCTAGTGTTGATATATTGGCTCTCTGATCATCTGGGACCAAGATACCTTTTACCTTGTTGCTTTGACATTTATACATGTGACTTTTCCCTCATGATCCATAAGAGTTGCTTGAGTACAGGCTATTGTATCTGCATCCCAGCCAGGAAGAAAGAGGAAGAGAGAAAGATGGTCACACTCACTCTTACAAGGACATTTACTAGCACTCATATTTCATTTGTCAGAACTTAGTCACATTGCTATATCTAACTGCAAGGGAAGCTTGGAAATGTAATCTTTGCTTAGGTAAGACACATGTCCAGTTAAAAGTTAGGGACAATGGGACCTAGCAGTGTAGCTCAGTTGATTAAAATATTGTCCCAATACACCAAGGTTGCGGGTTTGATCTCTAGTCAGGGCACATACAAGAAGTAACCGATGAATGCATAAATAAGTGGAACAACAAATCAATGTTTCTCTCTCGTTGTTTCTCAAAAAAATCAAGAAATGAAATTTAAAAGTTAGGGAGAATGAATAATGGAGGGCAATTAACCATTTTTGTCCTACCACTTAGAAGAATTGAACAGGAGTTTGTGTTACAGGGAATGGAACTTGGAGAAAAATCTGTGGGTTGAGCCAGTCTTTACATTTCCAGTTCCTACACAGACTGCTGAGCACTACACAACTGCACAGGTAGTGGCAAAATGAGTGATTATCAAACCTCAGGTGGACCTCAGCACCCCAGTTACTCTGCACTGGTGCCTGGACAGCTCTGTCATCCATTCATGTAGAGGCTGTTCCAGACCTTCATTACTCTTCTATGGCCATGGTCCTCCTGCCTCCCTGACCTCTGACACCCCATAGGAAATGGACACTTTTAAGCAGGGGTACCTCAAACTTCTCATCCCCATATCTATAGCTTTTTTCCATTATCCCCCCAGCCAAACATCTATCTTCTAGTTTTTTTGTTGTTATTGTTTGTTTTCCTTTTATTTTATTTTCATTTTGTTTTATTGTGCCCTTTCCCCTGTTTAAGATCAATCCTGCTTCTCAGGAACCAAGACCCAATGATTATTATGACTTCTATATCTTCTCTATCCCAACACTTTCTAAACATTTCAAGCCTCCCCTATCTAAAAGAAAAAAAAATAAGTTTCAGCCTTCCTTGGCTGTGGGCTACCACTCCCCTCTCTCTATTTTCCTACACAGCCTAAACTTCTAGGTAAAATGATCTACTTCCTAGCTCCCATTTACTCTTCAACCCATGACAATCCTATTGCAACCTGACTTCTGGCCCCTATTGTCTACTGAAACCAGTCTGGTCAAGATCCCTCATGACCTACTAATTGCCAAATTCAATGTTCTCTATTTCATCTTCATCTTTCCTAACACTTCCTTAACACATGACTCTGTTGATACTTTCCTTCTTCTGGAAATTCCTCTAATGGCCTCTTATGAGCAGTATGCCTTTTCCTTTTCCATTTTATTTTCAGCCTTTCACCAGTGTACCTGAAATTGTCCCAAGGCGATCTGGTCCCTTTTCGAAACTTCAAATACTCCCTTTGTGCTAATAACTCCCAAATCTCAATCTCCAGCTTCAGATCAAAATGTTTGGTTACCTCCTGGACATTTCCACCAGGCTATTGATTTACTCACAATTCCATGAGGAGCAATTTGGGCTGAACTCAACTAGGCAGCTCTGCTGGTCTCACTAGAGTTCACCCATGCAGCTGCAGTCACCTGCTAGCTCATCTGGTGCTCAATGGTTTAAAATCGCCTCACTCACATATCTGATGGGTGGTGCTGACTCTTGGCTGGGGCACTACAGTTCTCCTTTATATAACTCACCAGGCTTATGCATATCATTGTCTCAGTGTTCCAACTCTGGCCAAACAAGAGCAAGCCTCAGTGTGCAAGTGCATTTCAAGGCTCTGCTTGGGTCATTCTTGCTAATGTCTCATTGACCAAAGGAAATTACACAGCCAAGTCTAATTCAAAGTGTGGAGAAATAAATTCTATTTCTTGATGGCAGGAGCAGTAGAATCACACAGCAAAGAGTCATATATACAACAATGGATGGTATTATTGCAAGTAGACAATCTACCACAGTGTTCTTACAATTCCATACTCATTTCTTCTCATTTCTTTCCTATCTTAGGGAATGGGGCCTAAGTCACCCCCACACTCAATCCAGAGCCATTCTAGTCTGCTCCTTCCTCCCTTGCAGACACTGTAAGTTGGAGGACTTAATACCAATTCCCAACCTCTTTTTCTACTATGGAGATGTTGATGACAAACACTTTCTCACACTACTCTATAAGTAGTCATGTGCCACAGTTCAAGCCAATAAGTAGAAGTCTATGAGCAGTTTTGCAAAATCTTGCTTTCTTATTAAAAGGAACAGGCCCTGGGTGGGCGGGCTGGAATGGGAATAAAAGATATAAACTGTACTGAATAAACAAAAAAAAAACTTAAAAGTCAAAAAAAAAGGAACAGGCCCTGTGTTTCTTGTTTTTTCCTTCTGCCCATGAACACTGACAAGATGTCTGGAGAGACAGCAGGCAACCTGTGAGCATGAGGTAACAAATTTTAAGTAAAGGCCAAGAGAAACACAGAGACACCAACCCTGATATTGTTGAATCACTGAACCAAACAGAGGTAGCAGTTGTTTCAATCTAGACTTTTGTTATTAAAGAAAAATATAAGTTCTTTTTTTAAGCCATTCTAAATTATGATTTTTTTGGTTACTTCAGTCAAAAGAATTTCTGACACACATTCATTCTCTAATGCAATCAGCCATCACATCCTATACACTGTTTCTCCTGAGGTTTTCTCACCTGCATTTCCTTTATTCTATTCCTGCAGCCTCTGTTATTGGGGAGTAGCAGTACCATGATGAAAAGTATCCTTCTACCAGCCTACTTCAATCCATAAAATTCTCATTATCGAGTTATGCTTTTGGTTAAGATATAATTTCTATAATCTATTCTTTTCTCTGACCTGTTTATTGTCAGACTTTGAATCATTCAGAGACCCTCAATTTCCTATCATGTAAAGTCTTAAATACTTAGAATGGCTTCTGATGGTTTATTGATCTGGCCCTTAATACCACCCCATGATTCAGTAGGTCTAGGTGGGACCCAGGAATGTGCATTTCTAACAAGGTCTCTGATGATGCTGGTGCTAACAATAGAGGGCAAAACTACCCTTTGAATAGCATTAGTAGAGTTCTTTTCCTTCAGAGTATTTGCCTCACATCATAATGAGAGGTTACTTCATTCCTTCATTTAGTGGTTCTCAAACATTAGTCTATATCAGAACCCCCTAGGGGGCTTTTTCAGACACAGAACAATGTCAGAGGCCAATCGGTAAAGACTATTTTTCCAGTCTTTTTTCTGTACTTTTATAGTACATCCATGCTTTAGCAGTGACATTCTGGAAATTATGTCTTAACCAAGAGCACAATTTTATAATGAGAATTTTATGGATTACAACAGGCTGGTAGAAAGGGGATGCTTTTGGTCAGGGTACTGCTGCTCCCCAGTAACAGCATCACATGAGAAGTTGCCTATGACCACCCACATATTAGGGTGGCCCAACAGCAGAGAGAGGGAAGATGGGAATTCAGAATGCTGGCAGGCAGCAAGCAGGAGTTGTGGAGCTTGCAGAATTGGTGTCACAGTCTGTTCCTGCTCATGCATATTTGACTTCCTCTGACTCCCTCCTGCTGCCACATATCTCTCAATCTGGGGCAGCTTGGTGAGCTTGCACTACTCCAGCTAGAGTAATTAGGGGATAAATTGTTCCATTCCAGGTTATCTTGGACCACAAACACATTGCTCTGTGTGACAGCCAAGTCTTCAGGCCAGGTTTTCTGAATACCAGAGGGCAGTTAAAGACTTGCTCACTCACCTGTGGGGAAATTAGCCATCACTGTGTTTTCAGGACTGTGAGAAGGAAATTTTCACAGGGAGTGTAGTGGCATGGAACTTTCTGGTTCACTGAGACTGTGAGTGTGATTTTATAGTGCTTTCTGGATTAATTGACTCTTTAATAATATGTTATAGAAGTTACTTGAGAGAACATTATGCTAAGTGAAATAAGACAGAGAAAAACAAATACCATATGATTTCACTCATGTGTGGAATCTAATGAGCAAACTGAACTAACAAGCAAAATAGAGACAAACTCATAGAGGGCAGGATGATGGCTATGGGGGGTGGTTGGGTTAGAGGGTAGAGGGATCAAGCAAAAAGGAAAAAGGACTCATGGACATGGACAACAGTGTGGTGATTGTAGGGGGAAGTGGGTATAAGGGGGATAAATGGTAATGGAAAAATATACAATAAAAAATAAAAATGTATAAAAAGAGAAGTTACTTGAGTTAGCTCTATAAATAAGGAAGAATGTAACTTATATTATACCTATATTGGCATAACTCACAGACCAGGAGCTGGATGTAGGAGGGCTTTAGGAAGGGAGGGAGCATGATAGGAAGCCATCTTTCTTTTCTGATTCTCTGGCCCATCCTCCTTCTCTCTGCCTATCTATATAAATCCCCTACCTCAGTCTCCACCCTCCTTCCCCATCCTGCAGATTGGCTTTTGTGCTCCTCCTGCATAAGTGATATACTAGGACCACCCTGATCAATATCTTCTCTGTCCCAATACAAGATTCCAGAGAAAGAGAATCTAATGGGTGCAGCTTGGGTCCAGGCAGCTATGGCTGGTACCAGCAAGACTGGAGGACCATCCTGAAGATGGTAGCAGTTCACAAATACCATGCTGTCTTAGACTGGATTCTCCCAGAAGCAGACCCTGAATCAAGGGTTCAAGTACTAGCTTATTTGGGAGGAAGCTGGAAGGACAGACTGCCACTTCACTCATATTACTTCCTTTGCTCACCTGCTGGGGCTTTCTGCCACACTCTCAAGCCAGACCAGGAAGCTGGGGAGCCTATTGAAAAAGCCCATGTCAGGTCAGCCTCCTAGGGCACAAAGCAGAAGGACAGGAAGTCAATCTGAAGGGGTAAATGAAGACTTGATTCAGACATTTCTCAAGAGAATGGTTATTTACATAAACTAATGCAGATATGAGAAAATAAATTATTCCATTTTTAGTTATAAGTAATTATAGCATTTAGGCATGCCCAACAGTATTACACATGAGATTTGAATAATCTAGCAACACTTGGCATTTATCACTATTTCATACAACCTGGGGCCAGAAATGTGAATAAATTTCTAGACAAATTTTAAGCATATTTTGATTGACATAAATGTGATCCAGGCCTATCATAACAAACTTAAACAGTTCAACTGTTAAATGCAATATATTTATGTTATATGCCATGTGAGTAGTTAGATCCTAAGCAGAAAGATATTTGACTTTAGAATAGTGACCTCAGATTTTGTTCTTTCCATAGTTTCTTTGTTTCAAAAAATGTTTATTTAAGTCATTTTTTATTTTTCAATTTCAATTGACATACAATATTATATCAGTTTCATGTATATAATCTAGTGATTAGACATTGCTTAAGTTACTAAATGATCATCCTGATAAATCTTGTACTCATCTAACACCGTATATAGTTGTTGGAATAATATTGAGTATATTCCCTACACTGTACTTTACATCCCCATGACTAGTCTGTAATGACCAATTTGTACTTCTTAGTCCCTTCGCTGTTTTCATCCATCCTCCCAACCTCATCATATCTGGCAACTGTCAAAATGTTCTCTGTATCTATGAGTCTATTTCTGTTCTGCTTTTATGTTTACTTTGTTGTTTAGATTCAATTGTTGATAGATATGTGTTTATGGGCACTTTGTTGTTTATATTCTTTTATTTTTTTCTTCTTCTTAAAGAAGACATTTTAATATTTCATGTAATACTGGTTTGATGGTGATGAACCCCTTTAGCTTTTTTCTTTTTAAATACATTTTTATATACAATATATACAGTACAATAGGGCAGTTGACCCCTCCCTCTCCTTTTAAA
Source organism: Trachops cirrhosus (assembly GCA_028533065.1). Classification (NCBI taxonomy): domain Eukaryota; kingdom Metazoa; phylum Chordata; class Mammalia; order Chiroptera; family Phyllostomidae; genus Trachops; species Trachops cirrhosus. The sequence continues at coordinate 69,144,854 of CM052547.1, forward strand.
AATGAAACAAACCCTTTAAGAAAATCTGCAAGTTGCAAACTTGTAAACAGTGATGAAAGAACCCTGAGCAGCCCTGGCTGGCCCTGGTTGGTAGTTCAGTTAGAGCATTGTTCTGATAGGTTGAGGTTGCAGGTTCAATCTCTGGTCAGGGCACATATAAAAATCAACCAATGAATGCATAAATAAGTGAAACCACAAATTGATGCTTCCCTTTCTCTCCCACTCTCTCTCTCTACCCTTTTTCTCTCTCTCTCAAATCTATTTTAAAAAGCGATGAAAGAAAAATGTATTCAAGAAAGAAGTCAAAATCTTTCTTACACATACAGATTAGATCTATAAAGTAGAAATTATAACTACCCTAAGTGCATTAATGATCACAGTCTCTCTTCCCCAGAAATTCATCTCAAGTGAAGGGAGTTGAAAGAACACTAGAAAAATTATTTCTACATTTCTCATCACACAGGTATGACACATTTCTCCCCCTGGTCTGTCTTAAATCTCCCAGTCAACCCCGCCACCTTGTATGGGAAGCCCTTTATATGCCCTTTGATTCTAAATGGTAACTTTGCTGGGTAGAGTAATCTTGATGGTAGGCCCTTGCTTTTTCATCACTTTGAATATTTCTTGCCAATCTCTTCTGGCCTGTGAAGTTTCTTTTGAGAAATCAGCTGATAGTCTTATGGGAGCTCCCTTTCAGGTAACTAACTAACTGTTATTCTCTTCCTGCTTTTAAAAATTCTCTCTTTCATTAACCTTCTGCATTTTAATTATGATGTGTCATGGTGTTGGCCTCTTTGGGTTCATCTTGTTTGGGACTCTCTGTACTTACTAGATTTGTATGTCTATTTTCTTCACCAAGTTAAGGAAATTTTCTGTCATTATTTTTTCAAATATGCTTTCAATATCTAGCTCTTTCTCTTCCCCACCCAGCACCCTCATCATGTGAATGTTGGTATGCTTGAAGTTGTCCCCAAAGGCTCTTTACAGTATCCTCATTTTTTTATTCTTGTTGTTGTTCCTTATATTCCCAATTGCTGTTTTGATTCTTGGTTTCATCTACTGTACTGTTGATTCCCTGTAATGTATTTTTCATTTCACTTAGTGTATCCTTCATTTCTGACTGGTTCATTTTTATAGTTTCCATGTCCTTTTTTATGCTGTTGAAATTCTAAGTTCATCTACTCTTCCTCTAAGTTTATGGAGCATTCTTATAACCAGTGTTTTGAACTCTCCATCTGGTAGATGGCTTGAGTACATTTTGTTTAGTTATTTTTCTGGAGCTTTATTCTGTTCTTTAATTTGGGACATGCTTCTTTGTCTCCTCATTTTGGCTGTGTGCCTATGTTTGTTTCTATGTATTAGGTAGAGTTGCTATGTCTCCAGGTCTTGGTAGAGTGGCCTTATGTAGTGGAAGTTCTGTAGGGTTCCGTGGCATAGCCTCCCTGCCCCACGTATGGTCTGTGTACACTCTTCTGTTTTTAAGCCTTGATTCCAGCTGGCATATCAATGGGAGAGATTCACTGCAGGCCAATCAGCTTCAAGGACTGATTTCAACCACAAACTATCATGGAGGATCAGCTGTGCAGGGACTCACCCCATAAAGCAGTACTTACTCAGCAGGTCTCTGGTGCCTGCTGAATCCACCTCTTGAGTGTGTAGGTAGTGGAAGTGATTGGTGGGGCTTCAATGTGGTCTGAAGTTGCCCACTGGGTGCACTGGCTCTGAGGCCTCCTGGGAGGTACAAGCCAAAATTAACCACCACCTGCATTCTGGAGGAGACCACGTGTGATGAGTTACAACGTGATCTTCAGATGGCTGCTACTTGTGCTGGGCTAAGAGGTTCCAAAATGAGGCCAATCTGGGAACCAAGGCTGACTGCTACTAGTGCTGGGCCTAAAGCCACTTAGTCAGAGGTACAGGAAATAGTGAGGCCAGATGCTGCTTGCTTGAGAGGTTTTAGGAAAGGCTAAAGCATGAGTCAAGACAGGCCATTTGCATGGAAAAGCCACTGGAGACAGCTTGGGAGGGCCTGCAAATTGAGTGGGGCAAGGTCTCAGGGAATCACCAAGGTGGGGTTAACAATATTAGCCATGTTGATGGAGACTCATATATAGTACCTGCCTGATGGCTTTGCGTATGTGTGTGTTGGGGTTGGTGGGAGGCAGGCGGGTGGGGGGCAGATCTCAGGAAAGGAACAATGGCCTCTACCAACACTTCTACCTGGGAGAAAGCTGCTTCCCCCAGCTCTCACCCTAATGCCAGACCATTTAGCTCCTTCCTGTATGTCTCTGGTACTTTTTGAGCTTCTTCCCCTCAGAGGGAGTAAATCTGAGCTCAGAGGGAATAACTCTGTGTACGTCTGTGTGAGAGTCCTTGAAGAGAAACTGCCTGGGACTCCAGAAGCCTTCTGTCTCCCTCAGCCACAATCCCTGATAGTTTTTACGTCTAGAAGTTATAGGGACCTTATTCCAAGTACTGAAAGCCTGGGTTTGGCTAGGGGACCTGGTTTGGGGCTGGGACCCCTTGCTCCTCAGGGGGGAACCTCTGGAGCCAAGATAACCATCCATATTTTTATCTACCACAGGTGGGTGCGGGACCAGCCTGTTCTGTGTGACTTTGTCCCTCCTACCAGTCTCATGTAGCTTCTTCTTTAAATCCCTAGTTGTAGGTCTTCCATTCAGCTAGAAATAAGGCCTTTCTGAATGGTGGTTGTTCTGTAGTTTAGTTGTATTTTTCATGTGGTTGTGGGAAGATACAAATACCATGTTTACCTGTGCTGCCATCCTGACCGGTAGCCTCTTCTCCATAGTTTTATGCATTGTTTTAGAAGTCACTCTTCAGGCTTTATTTAAACTTCTGTCACATTGATCCAATTAGAATCCATAAATATTTGTAAATCCTTCCCCAACCAGCTTTCACTGAAAGCCTTATGTATTTTCTGAAACAACAACAACAAAAATAACTTGTTTTTATTAGTTTCTTGTTACTACTATAACAAATTACCACAAACTCAGTGGCTTGAAACAACAGAAATTTATATTTTTTATAGTTTTGGATGTCAGCAACCTAAAATGTGTCAGGACTGGATTCTTTCTGAAAGCTCTAGGGAAGAATCTGTTTCCTTGGCCTTATTCAGCTTGAAGGAGCTGCTTGCATTTCTTGGCTTGTGGCCCCTTTCTCCCGGTTCTCTTGGGATACTCACTCTTTGAACCCAGCCACCTTGCTGTGAGAAGCCCAAGCAGAGCTGTGAAGAGGCCATGTGTTGGTATTCCAGCCAACAGCCAGCAAGCTCTGCCACACCTGTGAGTAAGCACCTTCAGATCATGTCAGCCTCAAGTTGTCAAGTCACTCCCTGCTGTTTGAGCCTTCCCAGATGAGGACCTAGGTATTGTGGAGCAGAAACAAGATATCCCTACAGTGCCCTTTCTAAATTCCTGACCCACAGGGTCTGTAATCATAATAAAATAGTTGTTGTTTCATCTGACTGAGCTTGGCACAGTTTGTGTTGCTGCAATAGTAACTGATATACGCAGGTCAATATAAATGTGGAAGGACTCAGCATTCTTGCCAGTAAACACAAGACGTCCAAATCTTACCATTTTCCCCCAGCTTCTTTCTTAAGACTGTCTCAACCCCATGAATCTAACCCAGAGCTGGTCTTTCTTTTCTCCTCCAATATAATTCTTCTTTTCTAATCAATTCATGTGGCCACAGCTCAGTGATCTAAAGATTTAATGAAACCTCATAGAACCTGGAAGCAAGTGACATTTAAAAAGATACTTCTAAAAACCAATACATATTCACTGTTATTTAAACTATTTGAAATATAAAAAAAAGGATAGATTTAGGTTTTTTTCTTAAAATTTGTTTTTGTAAAATGTGATCAAGCCCTGGCTGGTGTGATTCAGTAGACTGAGTGCTGGCCTGCAAACCAAAGGATCACCTGTTCAATTCCCAGTCAGGGCACAAGCCTAGGCTGCTGACGTGCCCCAGGTTGGGGGCATGTGAGAGGCACCTGATCAAGGTATCTTTTCACATCGATGTTTCTCTCCCTCTCTTTCTCCCTCCCTTCTTTTTCCTCTAAAGGTAAATAAATAAAATTTTTTTGTTTTTGTTTTTGTTTTTGAGGAATTATTTATTTATTTATTTATTTAAAATATATTTTATTGATTATGCTATTACAGTTGTCCCATTACCCCCCCTTCATTCCCCTCCACCCT
>CM052547.1:69149573-69217010 GCA_028533065.1 Trachops cirrhosus
CCAACTTCTTTGGGACTCTCTGAGCTTCCTGTACTTGCTGGAAGTCTATTTCCTTTGCCAGATTGGGGAAGTTCTCCTTTATTATTTGTTCAAATATCTTTTCCACTTGTTGTTTTTCCTTTTCTTCTGGTACCCCTATAATTCAGATGTTGGAACATTTAAAGATGTCCTGGAGGTTCCTAAGCTTCTCCTCATTTCTTTGAATTCTTATTTGTTCATTCTTTTCTGGTTGTATATATTTTTCTTCCTTCTGCTCCACTCCATTGATGTGTGACCCATCTTTCATTCCATCACTATTGGTTCCCTGTGCATTTTTCTTCATTTCACTTATTGTAGCCTTCATTTTTTTCATCTAGTTTGCAACCAAAATCAACCAATTCTGTGAGCTTTCTGATCACCAGTGCTTTGAACTGTGCATCTGATAGGTTGGCTATCTCTTGGTCACTTAAAAGGATGAGTCGGGGGCTTTCAATTGGTCTGTTTGAGCCATCTCTTTGGGTTTTGTTTGTTTGTTTGTTTGTTTGTTTGTTTGTTTTTGGTCTTGTTGCGCTTGTTATGTGTGAGTGGTGAAGCCATAGATGTTCACCAGGGTGGGGCGCCCCAGTCGCTTGGTTGTGACGCTGTATGTGGGGGCGGGATCTGAGAAGGAGCAATGGCGCTTGCTCCGCTTTCTGTGGGACCTCCGTCCCTTTACCCGCTTTCCCTGAGCAAACTGGGCCCCTCTGGTGCCAATTCCTGTGTGGGTGAGCTTGTGCAGCCCGTGGGACCTTACTTTTCAATCAGTGCTAAAGGCTCTGTTTCCAGGCACTGGGACCCTGAGTTGAGTGCAGTGCCTTGCTTCACAATCACTGCCTCAGTGGGGCCCAGCCAGCCACCACTTATGTGCTCAGCGTCTGCCCGCTGTGGTCATGTGCACCACTCCGGTTGCCTTGCACATCCTTGTTGCCTTATGAGCTTTCGGTCCCAGCGCTCTCTGCTCTCAGCTCCGAGACCGCACCTGGCTGCCTGACTCCACCCCTCCTACCGGTCTGGACAAATGTGTCCAATTCAACTCCTTGGGTGCCTGACTTCCATACAGATCAATTTTCTGCCAGTTCTGGTTGTTATTTTGTTTCTAAATTGTTGTTGTCCCTATCTTGGTTGTGGGAGGAGGCACCGTGTCCATCCACCTATGCCTCCATCTTGGCTAGAAGTCTAGTTGGCCGAGGACCCATTTTTTTTAATCCTCACCTGCAGACAAGCTGGCAGCAGAGGCCACTTACAAATGTGACAGTTTAGTAAGGCATCCACATTCATTCTGCTATTTCCTGAATGTGCCAAAGGGTAGTTCCCACAGCCCTGGTGGACTATGTTGCAGGCATGTTTCTACAGATGGGAATATAGTCCCGTGCCTTTCTTAATGGAGCTGACACTGGAAATAGTTCAGAAGTATGCCAACCCCAGACAGTCCCAGGCCTCCTCTGGCCTCCACTGTCGGGTCTTTGTCCCATCCATGTGAGCACAGCTGAGCTCTTGGTAGCCTTAACTGGGCCCCTCACCAGAGGTGGAAAGGTGAAAGCTGGATCCGCTGGGGCACGGGGAGGATGTGCAGGGCCGTTGGGAGCGCTAACGGAGAAAACGGCCAAGGGCAGGCCGTCCCACCTTCCCAACGCCCCCATAAATAAAATTTTTAAAATGTGGTCAATGAAGAAACAAAGTAAGAGGAAAACTCCTTTCTGGGGGGTGTTGATGGGAGGGCAGGGACAGAACCAGATGAGCAAGGTTGACAAGGAGGTTGCAAATGATAACACTCATTCAATAGAAAAAGAAAAACTTATTTCTCTAAGTTTTTGCCATCTTTAGAATATCGGTGATGAGAGATCACTTAGAATGGAGCCCTTTTCTGAGATTGTTTTCTGATCTATTTTCCTAGGTTAAATCCACCTTCAACTCTGCCCACACTTCCAAAGTGACTGTAGACTCTGACTTCAGGGAATAATTGTTTCCTGAAAGAGTGTCTGTGAAGTCAGTGATATGGAGGAAGCTGTTCATTATCTCGTTCAACTATTTGTGTGAACTGGAGGGACAATCCCTTCAGGGAGTAGAGATGATGGTTGAGATGGGCACTGGGAGGAGGGCAAATGATTTAATTACATAAAAATAAAGCCTGTGTTATTTAATTAAGTATCCAGTGCTGGCACCAACGAATTTGTTCATTCCTCTGTATAGTCATTTAAAGAACAGAAAGTATGAAACACTAATTCAAAATAATATCAGCACCCCTATGTTCATTGCAACATTATTTACAATAGCCATGATCTGGAAATAGCCCAAGTGCCTGTCAGTAGATTAGTGAATAAAAAAGCTATGGTACATTTACAGAATGGAATAATATTTGGTCATAAAAAAGAAAACATCTGTTCTGGCTGGTGTGGCTCAGTGGATTGAGTGCCAGCCTGTGAACCAACAGGCTTGATTCCCAGTCAGGGTACATGCCTGGGTTGTGGGCCAGGTCCCTGGTTGGAGGAGTGAGAGAGACAACCAATCCATGTAGCTCTCGCACATTGCTGTTTCTCTCCCTCTCTTTCTCCCTCCCTTCCCCTCTTTCTAAAAGTAAATAAATAAAATCTTAAAAGGTAAGATTTTCTTCTTACCTTTTGTGACTACATGGATGGACATAGAGAACATTATGTATGCTAAGTGAAATAAGCCAGTCAAAGAAAGGCAAATACCATATGATCTCACTTGTATGTGGAATCCAATGAACAAAATAATCTAACAAACAAAGTAGAAACAGAAGCCTAGATACATAGAATAAACTGACAGCTGTCAGAGGGGGGTTGTTGGGAGGCTTAGTAAAAAAAGATGAAGGGATGAAGCAAAAGAAATATATACATACATATGAATGAATGAATGAATGAATGAATGAAACAGTATTATGATGGCCAGAGGAAAAGGGCGGTGGGGAGAGGTAGAAGTGGACAAAGGAGGATATGGGGACAGAAAGAGACTTGACTTTAGGCAATGAGCCCACGACACAGTGTTCACATGATGTTTTGTTGAGTTGTACACTTTAAAACCTGTATGCAATAAATTCAATTTTTTAAATAAAAGAATAAGAAATAGAGGATTGGCTAATTTTATAATACCTCTGAGTAATTATATCAGATACTTATTTTTTAAAATGTCAGCTACTTACTCTTTTGAATGTCACTAGTTCTTGATGGATAGTTCAAGAAAACCAAGGCTAGCTTACATGTGTGGATTGATAGATACAGGCCATGATTTTCATAACACTTTATCACTACTTGACTTTACTTAAAAGTACAACTTATGGAGAGAGGAAACTGAGAAAGCACAGACAGTTGAAATACTCTGACCTTCTCTAAACCACAATATTCACACTGTTCATCTCTTCCCCCAGCCTTATATGGCAGACAGCTGTTCACAAATAAACTGAGTATTGTTTCACTACCTGAGCTGCTGCTGCTGCTGTTAATCAGCAAGAAAAAGGTGATAGCTTGTTTGGTGATGACTAGGGACAGAAATAAACTCCCATAACACACTGACATCTCTAAGAATGCTTCAGGTTGTGTCTCATTGGTTCTATCCAAAGCAGGTGTCAGAATATCAGAATTATTAACTCACTTAGTCCTTGTAAGTGTTATTAAAGGTAGATACTGCTATCACACCCCCATTTTAAAGACAAATAAACTGAGGAACAGACAGATTAAGTACCTTGTTCAAGGTCACAGTGAGTGGGAAAGTTGGAATTTGAACCCTGAATTCTGTCTCCAAAATCTATGTGTTTACCCATTATACAATGATGCTATTGTTTCTATCCCTCTTTAATTAAAAAAAAAATTACCCAAAACAAAAATTCTAAGAGGGCAAATTACTGGCACATTCTAGACTCACCTATCCATTAATGGGCAGTTAGAAGCAATAATTCTAATCTTTTGCTGTTAATTTTGAGCGAGCATTAGGGCATATTGTTCTAAAGAGCCCATACTTGGAAAAGATATGTTTATGACCAATAGACTACAGGATATGGTTTGCACAACATTTTCTAGTGAAACATTTGGTTTTCAGAAGCTGCTAAGGTTTCTTAAACAAAACCTAAGTCAATGTTTACACCAGAAATACGCAGAGGGTGGGAAAAGGCTAACTTCTCACAATCATCTGAGGCACACTGGGAGCACTTAACTAGTTACTAACATACATTCTACCATTCCATCATAGCTCTCTAATTTTACATATCATCATCTTTGTGGTTGTAAAGGCCAAGGGGAAGATTCAAGGTAATTATAGGAAATTCAGTTCACTTATATTGTCAATGTTAGCTTGACATGTCTGTTGAATTTCTCTTGAAAATCTCCACCATCACTTCACTATCCTCCTTCCCCTACACACACATGCTGTGATAAATTGGGGGGTGGCATGGTTTCGACGTATTGCAGCTTCTCCCATCAAGTGATGGAGTTAATTTTGGGGGTAACTTGAATCTGAGCTGGACTGTGTAACTTGCTCTGTACAATGGGACATTAACAAAAAGGATGTAAACAGCTTAAAAATACATTGCTTTGGGGGTCACCTCTGGTGATGGAATCTCTTCTACCATGATGAGAACAAGCCCAGGCTAACCTGCTGGATGATGAAAGATATGTGGCCAAGTCATACTGTCACCCCAGCTGATATCAAACCAAGTGCCACACATGTGAGTGAACTGTCTCCTATTTCCCCCAGACCCCAAACCAATCAGCTTACCAGCCATCAGGCAATTGAGTGAGACCATTCTTGATCATCCAGCCCAAATTAGCAGGCCAGGCAGACAAAATACCCATTTTACCAGCAGAATCATGAGCAAATGAAATGGTTTCTGTATGGGATGGTTTATAATATGGTAAAATTCAACTGATGCCCATCCTTACCTATGCACATGGCCATTTGGGAATCTGATTTTTCTTAAATGATTCTCTTCTCCTCCTTCCAGCCCTTTCCTCATTTCATTAATATCGATTGGCTCAGGGGTAGTGATTGACACAAACTTTGCCAATTAGATTTCATTCCTGGGATTTTTGAAACTGTACCCCAGAAAAAGAAGTCCACAGTCTCCTTACAATAGTAGAATTTTGCAAGATGTGAAATTGGGGATTTGTTCAGAACCATGTTTCCTACTAAGTAGACAAGCTAGTCTGTAGCTAACAGGAATGAAGTCAGCACAGAGAAGAAAGTAGAAATGAAAGATGGAAAGAAAATGCCAAGGTGGCATTTAAATACTTAAACCTCATCCCTGCTCCTTCCACAGTTGGATGAGTTAACTCTTCCTAGGGTTTCATGAGCCAAAAATGTCCACCTTTTCTCTAAGCAGTTTGAGTTGGGTTTCTATCACTAGCTCCCAAAAGAATCTTGACTGATATATCCTATTTATTTGCATACATAACTATTATTTATGCAATAAACAGATTGATGATTATTTCCATCCTTATGTTCAGTTGGACATTATCTATTTTGGTTATCTATTGTTGTAAAACAAATCATCCCAAAATTAGCTGCTGAAAACAACCATTTTATTACATCTCATGGATCTGTTGGTTGACTTGCATATGCTGAGTAGTTCTTCTGCTGGTTTAATTTGGGGATTCTCACGTAACTATAGTCAGATGGTGGCTGAGGGGAGTCATCTGAAGGCTCAATTAGCTGGAACATCCAAAATGGCTTCTTTAGTGACATGTCTGGCATCTCAGGACCCCCTCCAAATGGCCTTTATCTCCACAAGACAAGTTCTCATCCAGGGCCTGTCCACAGTTTCTCTTTTTCTAGTAGAATAGCTTATATGGTAACTCCAGGCTCTCCTGACTTGTTCTCAGAGATTAAATGTCCTTATGACCCAGGCTTGGAAGCCACACAGTATTACTTCCTCTGCATTCTATTGGGCAAGTCAGACAAAAGGTCATTCTAGTTTCTAGGAGAGGGAATGAGACTCGACTTCTTCATGATAAGAGTGGCAAAGAAAATACAATCATCTTAACCTACAAGCATGACTTTCTAATTTTAATAGATGCTATTTAAATTTCAGTTTGTAGGTGTGTTATATCTGAAGACTCAAAGAATAAGAAAATTTAAACTTTAAAAAATGTTAAAGACCAATAAAAACAATTCTCCTGATAGCCTGGTATTTCCTTGCCTATGGGTTTTATTCTAGTACTGGCAGTTGCTTGAAAAGGTCATGTTGATCTTCTATTAAATATAGTTTTCCCAAAAGAATGAGTTATTTGTATAGTTACATGTTTAATGTTGGCTTCACTTACTAGACTAGGCAGTTGACAAAGTAAATACCATATCCTATTGGCACACAGTGTCTCATATGTCCCAAAGCATGCTATCTGCACATGGTAAATGCTCCTTAAATACTTCTTAAATAAATGAATGCAGTACTTCTTAAACAGAGGAGATTTTACCCCCAGGGGACAGTTGGACTACTCTAGAAGTCTGGAGATATTTTTGGTTGCCACAAGTGGATGGGGTGTTGTTACTGGCATCTTGAGGGTAGAGGCCAAGAGTGCTACTAAACATCCTACAATACATAGGACTGCCCTTCACAACAAAGAATTGTCTGGCCCAAAATGTCAACAGTGCTAGGTTTAAGAAACCCTGGATGAATGAATAGATGAATGAATGCACAGAATGTGAAACTGATTGTGTTGCCATAGCCTAGTCTATTGGGAGTCTAAGAAGCCATAGATTTCCCAAACATGTGTGCGAAATTCTAGTTGATTACTCCTGGTTTCTAGCCCATAACATTAGTTCCACAATGGAAGAGAAGTCAGGAGTAGAAGCCCATGCTTATCCCTTACCAGCCCTCTTTCTGCTCTGGCCTCACAGTGTTATTCTAAATTGGCTGGGCAGATACATGGTATACTGGGTATCTGCCATTTGCCCCTCCAGGTCCAGTCTTGACATTTCTTCATTCTGTTCTGTGCCCTAGAAGCCTGGCCTTTGTGGACTGCTTCCATGGGCCCCTTCCCTCTGGCTTCCCGTTGGATTTAGCCAAGAAAGGTGATGGCAAAAGGAGAATAAGGCTAAAGAATGTATTTTCCTGCATTCTTCTCCGCTGGTTGCTGGAGATGTGCTGCATCCTTCTGCTGGAACTCATAGCTCATACCATGAGACTGCTGCCCTCTTCAACTGTAACTGCTACTGCCTGTTGATCCTTCAAGCCTAGGGGTGTGAGTGGCTTCCCACTCTTGCTAGCTTCATTTCACTGCACCATCCATTTTGGTTTTCCTTAACCTGCGCACATCTGTATAAATAGTCTATGAACTTCTCCTTAGTACCCCATTAGCAGGTATCATCAGCTTCTTTCTGGGAAACACACTGGAACTTACAAGACTGCCTTATGCTTCAAGGAAGACTTGCAATCTATAAAGACCCATTGCCTTGTCTCATTCATTGGTTTTGATTATCTTGAATACCAATAACAACCCTAAGTAAACTGACTGCACCACGCTCCTTTGGATAATGAATAGGTTATGGTGTTACTCCATCTTGAATTGAACACTACAGTCAATCCCCCTTCCTTTCCTTACCCACCCACTATTGTATCTCAGCACTCCATGTCCAAGGATTAAGCAACACTTGGTCCTTCTTCTTACCCAAGTGCATCATGCTACTGAAGCTGGCAAATGATAGGGACCAGTTCCCTGCTGAGTTGTGACATGTCAGCACTGAATGACCCATCCATTCCTAACCCTTTGCCTAGTTCCCAGCTTTGCCAGGGGTAACTGTCTGTCTGGCCCCCACCCCCCTGCCTCTCTCTGCAGCTTGTACATGATGTCATGTTTGTTACAGTTACTTTCAAATGTGTTGTCCTTGTAGATCCCCAACATTACCAGATGCTTTCTCTGGCATCTTGATAAGTTATTCAGAGTAATCTAAGAAAGGAAAGAAAAAAATAACTGATTTCTCTAACTATGTGTCATATCTTGCTTTAGCAATTACTGCAGGAAAAAAATTGCCTCAAAATTTAGCAGTTTAAAACAACCATTTTATTCTGTTTTGAAAATAGGTCAGGATTTGAGGTAAAGCAGAAGTGACTTGTTTCTGTTCTGTCTGGAGTCTTGTTTGGGAAGCCTTGAAGGCTGGTGATGCCTTAACAGTTGGGTCTGGGATTGTCAGACTTCTTACATGGTAGCCCAGGGCTGTAAGAGTGATTGTGTAAGCAAACAAGGCAGAAACTGCATGTCCTTTTATGAACCAGCCTCTCTGCATCTATGAGTTCTTTTGGCGGATGGGGACAGATTCCACCTATAAGTGATATCATATGGTATTTCTCTTTCTCCATCTGACTTATTTCACTGAGCCTAATGCCCTCAGGTTCCATTCATGTTGTTGCAAATAGCAGGATTTCCTTGTTTTTATCACTAAATAATATTCCTCTGTGTGGGTGTGTGTTTATCACATTTTTTTTATATCCATTCTCCCATTGATGGACACTTAGGTTGTTTCCATGTCTTAACTATTGTAAATGATTCTGCAATGAACATGGGGATACACATACACTTTTGACTTAGTGTTTTCATTTCCTTTGGATAAATACTTCAATGTGAAATTGCTGGATCATGTAAGTTCTGATTTTAATTTTTTTAAGAACCTCAATACTATTGTTCATAGTGGCTGTACCCATTTATAATCCCACGACAAGTGCATGAGGGCTCCCTTTCTCCACATCCTCATTTACATTTGTTATTGCTTGTCTTATTTATAACAGCCATTCTACCAGGTGCGAGGTGGTATCCCCTCATGGTTTTGATTTGCATCTCCCTCATAACTAGTGATGCTGAGCACCTTCTTTATGTGCCCATTGTCCATCCATATGTCTTCTTTGGGAAAATGCTATTCTGATCCTCTGCCCATTTTTTAATCAGACTGTTTGGTTTTGTTGTTGTTGTTATTCAGTTGTATTAGTTTTTTATACTTTTTGGATATTAACCCCTTATTAGGTATATGATTTGCAAATATTTTCTCCCATTCAGGAGGTTGCCTTTTAATTTTATTGATGATTTCCTTGCTGTGCAGGAGCTTTTTTAGTTTTCCAGAAACTTCTTTATGACTGAAGGATAGAAATATCTGAATGGCAAGGTTGATTGCCAGGATAGAAGCCTACAGCAGATTTAACCAACAGGTAATGCTGAACTGCTTCTCACCCCAGAGGACCAGACCCATACACACTGTGAGAATTTTCCAAAGGTGATAGTATTAATACAGTTACCCATGATTATAAGAGGTGAGAAGAATCTGAGAAATTGAAACATAAAGGTAACATAGAAACAAGTTTTCCAGCCTTTGTGGAGTCACCCACACAGAAATTCTTTCTCTCCCTGAGAGAGGGGCCAGACCACATGGGGAGGGGACTTGAGGAGCTGTGTCTGCGTTCATTTTCCATAAAAATGTGAGTTTCCAATAATGTCAAATATGTGGAAAATTGCACTTTCTTACATGGTATATCCTATTTGAATTACACTTCTCTTCTTTGATGTAAGAGCTGAAAGGAAAAAATCATCTAGGTGTTGCCTTTGTAATCAATTTTGTATTGTTTTTAGTAGGCTACTTAATACATGCTCAGTACATCTGCAACCACATGGATAAATCTTACAGGCATCGTATTAGCAAAATAAGCCAGTCACGAAATGATGACCTACGGAATTATTTCATTTATATAAAATTTAAGCCCTGGCTGGTGTGGCTCAGTGGATTGAACATGGGCCTGTGAACCAAAAAGGTCACTGGTTCAATTCCCAGTCTGGGCACATGCCTGGGTTGCAGGCCAGGTCCCTGGTTGGGGGTGTGCAAGAGGCAGCCAACTGATGATTCTCTCTCATACTGATGTTTCTCTCCTTCTCTTTCTCCCTCCTTTCCCCTCTCTCTGAAAATAAATAAAGAAAATCTTTAAAAAAAATTTAAGAACAGGACAAGTCATCAATGGTAATAAAAATTAAAATAGCCTCAACTGTAGCTCTCAAAAACTAACTTTCCAACAACAGTTTGCCAGGGAGAGCATAGTTTGAAATTTCAAACTCTGTCTTGTTTCAGAGGCTGTTTAGTAAGTGCATTCAGCCCCTCTGTGGGTAGACTCTGGGTTCCATGGGACCTGGAGTCCTGCCTGTTGTCTCTGATGTGCTTGGTGAAGGGGGTGTTCCCTCTGGGACTCCTGGTATTGCGGATGTGGGTCTGTCCTCTGTTCTCTGCCTCACCTTTTCTCCAGGGCAGACCCATTGCCAGGGTCTCTCCAACTCCAGCCTACCCCATGCTGCAGTGTGAACTGGCACCAACCAGAAACCAGAATATAACAACTGCTTCTTTAGATTCCAAGCACTGATTATTCAAAATATTGTTTCAGTCTGAGTTTTCCCAAAGCAGACCCTGAAAGAAAGTCTTGGGTGCAAGTCATTTATTTGGGAGATGGCTCCAGGAAGCTCAGTGAGAAGGGAGGGAGAAAAACCATGATGAGATAGATTAATGAGCAAGTTACAATTTAGGGCAACTTGGGCTCAATCCCACTGGGTACCCTCTGAGAAACTGTGTAGAACATGCCTTAGAAACATCACTCTGAGGGATGGGGGCTTATTCACTGGTATGGACTAATGTCTGTGTCCCCTCCCCCACCTCCACCCCCCAATTCATATGTCGAAGCCCTAACCCTGAGTGTGGCTGTGTTTGAAGATAGGACCTTTAAGGAAGTAATTAAAGTTAAGTGAGGTCATCAGGGCAGGGCCCTGATTTGATCAGTGTCATTATAAGCAAAGATATCAGAGCTTGCTCATGCACTCTTGTCCTCCTTCCTTGTGCACACTTGCCGAGAAAAGGCCATATGAGGACATATCGAAAAGGCAGCTATCTGCAAGTCAGAAAGAGAGCCCTAATCAGAAACTGAATTGGCTAGAACTTTGATCTTGGACTTCAGTATCCAGAACTGTGAGAAGTTTTTCCCGCTTGTTTGGTTTTCTTAAGCTACACAGTCTGTGGTGTTTTGTTATGACAGCCCAAGCAAACTAAGTTACACACCATCTCTCCTTCTCAACGGTTGAGGGTTTCGCCCTCTAGGGAACTGCAGGTGGCTGGTGGTGAGAAGTTGTGTCAGCGCAGACAGAACTTTCCACCTTGCCTACAGGCGAACCCAGAGGTGAGCAAAGGGAATCTGGCGATTTCCCCCAGGGTCTGCTGTTCCATTGTTTCCCTTCTTACAAACAACACTCCTGCGTGGACTGTCCTCATACATGTGCCATTTTGTTCGTGTTGAAGAATCATCTAGGGATAAATGTGCTGCATCAGATGGTATTGGCATTGTAAATTGTGATAGACATGATTAAATTATTCTCCCAAAGGATTATATCAACTTACATTCCACCTGCAATATCTGTTTCTCTGTGGCCTTTCTGACACAGTTTATCAGACATTTTGATTTTGGCAGCCTCATACATAGAACAGAGGGTCTCCTGATTTCCATTTGTAAATTTTAATAAGTACAGTAGAGTGTGAGACAAAGGTAGGGCTGGGAGGAGTTTTCCTGCTTCACTGGCAATCTTGGTTCATACATCAATCCTTTGCCAAGGGCATGGATACACCAGCAACCTCAAAAGTTGTAGTGTCTTTGGCCTAGCTGGGGCAGGAAAGAAATTCCCTTGAGCATAATGTACTCTAGGTATCATTTGA
Organism: Trachops cirrhosus; assembly: GCA_028533065.1. Classification (NCBI taxonomy): domain Eukaryota; kingdom Metazoa; phylum Chordata; class Mammalia; order Chiroptera; family Phyllostomidae; genus Trachops; species Trachops cirrhosus. The sequence goes on from CM052547.1 coordinate 69,161,265, forward strand.
TCTTAGTGTTAGCTATTGTAACAATAGCAGTAGCAACAGAAGCAGCAGTAGTTTCAAAGCATCAACGGCTTTGGAGAAGATTAAAGTCCAGGAAACCACAACGAGGGTGGAGCTAGGGGGGAGTAGTACATACTACACAGTAGCTATGTTTATGAGCTAACCTAAGTAATCGCTGTCTGCTCTCAGAAAAGGTGGAGTTAGAGAAAGCGAAGAGCTTTGCGTTCTGCTACAGTGTTGCTGTATTTTTATCTCTGCATTGGGTCCACAGTTAATTTGCTAGGCTTCATAAAAGATACTATATCCATATGTCTCTAGAAGAGAGAAGGACCATGACATTCAAGCAGCTGAAAACATTATTCGTTGTCACCTCCACTAATTCCATAGACAAATCGCAAATGGGATGACTGTGTGGAATGCTGGAGAGAAGTCACAAGGCCATGCTGGCCCTTTGGGCAGAGCTGACACCAGATATCAGTGGCATTCTGAGCCTGCTGCCTGCTTATTCCTGGAAGTCTCTGCAGGATTGCCAGCCAGAGGTATCTTTTTCTCTCTGTCCCCCCTTCTCTGATGCAGAGTCTTTGTTCCATGCTGATCACATTACTGGGGTGTTCTATTTTAAGCTAACCTTGAATGACTTGAGTCCTTTTGCTCATACAGAATCAAATACAGTAATCGGTTTGCTCACAGCAGGCTGCTGACTTATCTGCTCCATCAATGGGGCAGACTGTCAAAAGGACACCTACAGCATATGGAAGAAAAGCCGAAGAGACTACTCTGTTTTCAGGAAACACAACTACATCCCAACCAATGCACCACAGATGCCTGTGCCCCCCAAATTTATAGGTGCTATAGTTAAAAATAACTGCACATTTTCTTTTTCAATTTACTGAGCTGATTCCAGGAAAATATCACCTGACTGGAAGTAACTGCTATAAAGCAAGGAGTGAGTTACTCTTGCAGCTCAGCCACATAAGGGGGTAGAATTCTCCGCAGTTCCCCAGAACTTCCTCAACAGTGTCGTGACAATATTTCCCTCCTTTTGCCTTTACACTCTGTCTTGTGAAGGCGGTCCACTTGTCCATAGTGACTTGGCCAAGACTTCAGGTACAGATTATCAACACTAAAAATGGGAACAAAGGCTTATTTAACTTCAGATCTTCTCAGGTCTTGTAAAAGATTCAGACTCTTAACATTTCTCATGTGGATTATTGCATCAGCTTCCTACCTGTCACTTTAGCTGTCTTCTTTGTTTGGCTGTAAAGCCCCCACTTTATAATTTTTGTTTCTCCAAATCCCAGGTGTTTCCAGATACAAAGAAGACACTTAGGGGGTGGGAGGAGACACTTAATGCTTACTGAACAGAATGACAAGTTGGCTGACTTTGTACATTCATAGCCGAGTAAATAAAGTTCCTACTTTATCATTGTTGAATCATTCCAGGTTGTAGTGGAATGTCCAGTGCAGAGCCTGAGTGAGCTCAGTGATCACTTATCGAATGTCAATGTGGGTAAAGCTGTGAAACCTGAGCCTTACCCTACCTGAGCCTTAACACCTGCTGCTCAGCTTCCCTGGAACTCTCCATAGCCAGCCCACTCTGGTGACTTCACTCCCCACATGCTTAGTCATTGCAGTGCAACTCAACAAGATTTATTTCTTGTGCTTCCATGAAGATGCTAAAGAAAAGTGTAGTAATACCCACACCTTTATGCACTTCAGTTCACAACCTGTGCAAAATAGTTCAACTCCAGCAACCACATGGCAATACAGCTGTGTCCTGGCCCAGTCCAGGCAGCCTGCCTTCACCAGCAAACCACTCTCAAACAGGTAAAAACACTATTTAAAACTGTCTTAGAACAAGAGATACAAGCATAACAAAGAAACAAAGACAGGGGAACAAAACAATGGAATGAGGACATCTGAAAGTGAGAAAATCTTACAGAGCAAGGGATTAACCTAGAATTAAAAGGAGGAAGAGAATGTGTGCTTTTTCCATAAGCCCAGAGTTAGAAAATGTTTTTCAAAAACTAGAACTACAGAAAGTATTGTCCATCTGTGATTTGGGAAGATCACAATGAAAAGAGAAGAGGCTTCTTGAGTTTCAGAACCAGGGCTCTCTGATATCATTGGGGCTACTTCTGAGATGCTTCTAGAGAAGGTCATGATTTCTCACCTGGCCATACAGATGCCTCCTGGTTGGGTGACCTTGAGTGAGTTGCTTTACCTCTCTATGACTCCATTTCTGCCTCTGTATACATCATGGAGTTGTGAGGATGAATGAATTGTCTGCTGAGCATGAATGAATCAGGAAGCTTCACTAACATTTAAAGGGGCAAAGGTTCATTCAAGGTCTTAGGATTTGCAAATCTGAAACACTACCTGATAACACCTGGAGTGTTCCAACAAAAAGAGAGACGTTGATGGTTCTTATAGTAAAAAGAATATTCTTGAGATGCATCAGCCCTGTGGTCTTAGCCTCTGGATTGGTCCAGGATGGTAATCTTCCTGATGTCCAGTGGTCCATATAATGGATGCCAGGCAATCTGAATAATGAATGTCAGGTGGTCTGGATACGTGAACATTCTTTCCTATGTTCTTCAGAGGGTTATCTTAGAATTTATATACATATATCTTCTAATATTGTTGCACAACTACAAAGTTCAAAAGTTGAAGTCGTCCGGCTAGTTAAAGTTAACATCTGTTCCTTATGCTTCAGCCCATTTGGTTTGAATTGGTTTTGTCAGCTTGACTGTGCAGCTCCTTGTTAAGTCAGCTTAGCTCTACTGGCTTCATCTTGTTTTCTTCACTCATTCTTGGGAATCAATATTTGTAAAAGACCCAGAATGATGCCTGATGCATAGGAAATATATTATAATTATTATTTATTATTCCAACCTTTATTGTTGCTGTTAGAACATTTCAGCAAAATAAAATTCCAGCTAATTGTTGGAAGGCATGGTTTCACATCAAATAGGCCAAACAAATAAATAAATAAACAGATTATAGGGAGAAAAGGTTTTATCTTGTACACATACAGGAGCCAACAAAGGAAGTAGCTGGCTTGCCAAATAAAGTTAAAGGCATATATACCTAACTCGGAAAGGGAAAGATGAAGAGGAGAAGGCTTCTGTGGGAAGAACAAATAGGTTTCTTTTAAAAAGACCAGTGGGTTTTCAAGAGACAAGTTTGCCACAATGTTTGTCCACATAGGCCTTTCTCTCTTCCTCGGGGCCACAACATCACCCCTCCTAAGGAATTTATGGCAGCCTCATTTCTCAGAAGTTGCTGCTATTCATCAGATAAGGGAAGACTGGGGAGGCTATTTTTTCTGTATCTGCTGAATCGCAAATGTCTTCAGCTTAAAATAATCTTTATGCTAACTCTGGGGTTCCAACTGAGTCCCCACAATGTACACACACACAAAGTTAATGAGTGCTCAGATTAAGATTTTTGTTGTTGTTGCTCTGGCTAGTGTGGCTCAGTGGACTGAGCACTGGTCAGCAAACCAAAAGGTTGCTGGTTCGATTCCCAGTCAGGGCACATGCCTGGGTTGTGGGCCAGGTCTCTGGCTGAGAGTGTGCTGCAGGACACAACCAACTGATGTTTCTCTCTCACATCGATGTTCCTCTCTCTCTCTCTCTCTCTCCCCCTCCCTTCCCCCTCTATAAAAATAAATAAATTAAATCTTTTAAAAAATCACACTACATGTCAAGTTGGACAGAGAATGCCCTGAAGTCATGTTTGATCATCTGAGATCATTAAGCAAGACTAACAAAAACATAAAGCATAAAAAATACCTCCAAACTGCAATATTTTTCAAAGTACTTTTAAGGAGAAAGAGCAGGGCCTTGAAACTTTTGGTTCTTTTTACTTCCTCTGTTGCAAATTGACCTTGTGGTTTTGGCTGAGTGGTGGAGAGTGTGTGTCACCTGTGGGTGGCCCTGCACACAGCAGGCAGGTAGGAGGGAATCTAGTCCAAGGTGACTACATTTGGATTCTGAGAGGCAAGCGGAAGGTGAATAGGCAAATAGGTCAAAGTGGCCTTTCTCTATCTCTCTCTCTCCTCCTCCTCTCTCTCTCTCTCCCTCTCTCTTTCTCTCATGCTTAACTTTTCCTTTACTGTTGCCCAGACATACTCATCAATGAAAACATCATCATCCTTTTTGCCTATAGCTGACTCAAATTCCTCACCTTCATCTCCATCCTCTTCCTCACCATCGCCTTCTTCTGCCTGTTTTTCAGCCTCCTGCTCACAGTTTCCCTCTTAAGCATTCGTCCAAGCAGCGGGGGTCTCTCCCATTCCCTGCCTGCTCTACAACTTCCTCCAGCTGGTGGGCCATGCCAGGATCTGAAGCAGTAGATTAAAAAGATGCGTGAGGTTGAGGATTCTGGCAACAAAGCTGTGGGTGTCTCTGGTGGCTGTGGAAGTGGGACCCAGGGACAATACAAAGACAGCTTTTCAGTACAGCTGGTCTAATACAACTATTTCTTAGGGACACACAGGTTGGCATAATCACCATAATCACCTTGTACCAGACTCATTCAGAATATTCATATATGAACTTCTTAATTAAGAGTTTTTATGTCAGTGTTTTTGCCTTAAAGGTTCAGCCCATAATGCCTAGGAAAGAAAGTCCAGTATCTATAATGCAAAAGCAACGCTTCCTATTTCCAGGGAAGGCTGAAGGTTACCAAAGATGGGGATGATGGGGGTGGGATGTGGTGCCTTGGGGAGACCAGGAGTGGGGGGCAGTAATGCAGCATGAAATGGATGCTCTGGTGCCTTGCCAGGATCCCCTCTTCAGGACTAAGACACTCATCCCCTCAGCTACCAGGAGGGTTGGCCTCTGGTGGCTGTCTTGACCAAGACTCCATGCCCTTCCTGGGGATAGTCTGTGTCCAAAGACTGTTTGCATGAATTCAAGACAACTCTGAAGGGCCACCCCAGTGCCACAGCTCTGGGTGGGACCAGTTAAGGCCTCTGTAGTGACAACATCACAGCCCAACTTTGCTGACATTGGGGAGGTGTTGCCAGGGGTGTTCAGAGTGCTGAGCCCCGTTCTCAGCTCTCTGCCAACACCTGGGGGAGAGGGTAAGGTTTCATAAGAGAATGGCTGCATACCAGAGAGAGATGATAAAAGTAGAAGTCTGCATCTTTGCCTTCTACCTGATCTCCCTGTGCTACATTGATTAAATAATGTCCACATTAGCTGACAAACAATGCATGACCCCCCCACCCCTCAAAAGTCATCAGTGCTTGCTGTGTCTGCGACAAGGCCCTGGTGTCTTCCTTTGGGCTCACATCTACTGCCTTGTGTGCTTTGGAGCGCAGTCTTTCTTGGCACCTAAATGAGTTCCCAGGGTTATTGCCAGAATTCAAATAAACAACCCTGACCTCAGCCTGAACTAAGAAAAAAAAAGACAACCTCAAATAACCTTTTCTTCTCACTTTAGGCACATAGGCCTTTTTAGCACATGGCCCACTGAGAGTGCATCTTCAGACAGTTCTATTCCCTGCCAACATATCTTGAGCTAGAACCTCGTGGCTAGCCAAGAAGAACACGTCAGGGATAGTCATTTATGCTAGATGTTGACAGACTTTATTAGTGGCAGATGCCCTGTGTGACGAGGGCACCGACCGAGTAAACGCATGCCAGCCAGTCAGAACAGATGCCTGTAAACAAGCTGTACTGGTTTGTACTGGCACAGGTCTACTCTACAGAGATCTGACTCATTAACTGTCCATAAATTATCAGTGATAAGTGCTGTCTTAGTTGGATTCCCTTCAAAAGCCAAATCAGAGAGATGGACATAGGTGCAGGTAGTGTATTTGGCAAGTGACCCCAAGAAGCAGAAGGAAGGGCCTGGGAAGAATGAGACAAGGAAGGGAGAAAAGACAACAAAGGTGCACTAATGAGCTAGTTAACACTGTGTGCAACTGAGGCTCAGCCCTGCTGACAGTAGGGAGAAAGCACACCAGAAGTGTTCCACCAGAGGATGGTGGTTGTGGCACTTTACCAGTGCCCCATCCCCCATCAGATGAACATCGCTTCCTGGGGCTCTTAACTCCCTTGCACTTTCAAGTTACCTGAATTTGACTAAGGTATCTTCCGCTACCTCGAAGAAAGCAGAGTGCTGTTTCCATGTATGCTGTATGAAGGGTGCTGGCAAAGGGTATGAACTGTTTACCAAAGGCACATGAAATTGGGCGCATTGAGAGGATGTGCCATGTCATATCACAAGTGTCTGCTACAAATGCTTAATGAAAATATAAATGAAGGGCACCTAGTTGGGTGCGCACACCCCCTTAAATCTTTTTTAAGATTTAATTTATTTCGCCCTGACTGGTGTGGCTCAGTGGATTGAGTGCTGGCCTGCAAACTAAAAGATCACCAGTTCAATCAATTCTCAGTCAGGGCACATGCCTACGTTGTGGGCCGGGTCCCTGCTTGGGGGCGTGCGAGAGGCAACCAATCATGTATCTCTCACACATCTATGTTTCTCTCCCTCTCTTTATCCCTCCCTTCCACTCTCTCTAAAAATAAATAAATAAAATCTAAGATTGTATAATTGTGTTTGGTCTATGTGGTATGCAAAATAATACAGCCCTTCAAAGATATCACAATCCCTGGAGACTGTAAATATGTTAGATTATGTGGCAAAGGGGATTTAAGGTTGTAGAAGGAATTAAAATCACCAGTCAGCAGATCTTGGCATGGGAGATTATCCTGGATTATCCACTGGCCCCAATGTAATCACAAGGGTCCTCACAAATGCAAAAGGAAGGCAGTAGAACTCAAACCAGGAAGATGACAGCATGAACTGGATGTTACTGGCTTTGAAAGTGGGGAGTTTTCAACAGCTTTGCCTGGAAGTGATGCACTTTGCATCCACTAACCTTTCAGTGACCAGAACACAGTCCCCTGGCTCTGCCCAACTGCAAGGAGGCTGGGAAATGGGTCCCAGGAGAAAGAGGAAAAGGATTTCAAGAGCAGCTGGGCATTTCAGCTTCATAAGCTTGGCTGTGAAATTCTTCCCTTTTTAATCTAACTGGAATTTATATTTATGCCAATAGATTCACCATGAACATAGTCATTTATTTAAATAAGTCTGCTCAACTTCTGCTTTTACAGAAAGAGCCATAAAGACAAACTTCTCTTTTTTTTCTTTGTTAATCCTTTATTACAAGTTATACTCTTATAGAAATGTATATGCGAACTTGGGTAAAAAAAGATGGTCACCTTCTCTTGAGCTCCTAGACCTAGAGTATTGCATATCAATATTTTTGGTTCACAGTACTTATCGAACAAGAAGCGGAGGAAGAAAAAGAAGGAGAAGGAGAAGGAGAAGAAGCCACTGCTGAGGGTGGTGAGAGTACTATCAGAAAAACTAAAGGATTTTTTTTCTACTCACACATATACTCCCCCACAAATGGAATATCAGGTTCGAAGGAAGCCTGTTCTGGCTCACAAAAGCTCATTAAGTGGTATTAAGTGCATTCACATTATTGTGCAACCAACACCACCATCTATCTTGTAACTCTTTCCATCTTGTAAAACTGGAAGTCTGTACCAATTTCCCAGTCCGTGGCAAGCACCACCCTACTTTCTGTCACTATGATTCTGACTACTCCAGGTGCCATATATATATATATAATTTGCTTATCCATTTATTTTTCAATGGACTTTTGGGTTGCTTTCACCTTTTGGCTATTGTGAATAGTAATGCTGTGAACACAAGTATACAAATATCTCTTTGAGAACTTGCTTTCAATTCTTTGGTATATATACACAGAAATGGAATTGCTGAGTCATATGGTAATTCCACATTTAATTTTTTGGAAGAAACACCATACTATTTCCACAGCAACTATGCCATTTTACATCCTCACCAGCAGTGCATAAGGATTCCAGTTTCTCCACATCTTCACCAACCCTTGTAATTTTCTTTTTTAAAAAAAATATAGCAGCTATACTAAATGGGCATAAAGTGGCATCTCATTGTGGTTTTGATGTGCACTTCTCTAATGACTAGGATGTTGAGCATCTCTTAATGTGTTTATTGGCCATTCATATTTCTTCTTTGAGAAATGTCTATTCAGATCCTTTGCCCATTTTTAAATTAGGTTTTCTTCTTGTTGTTGAAATTTAAGAGCTCTTTGTATATTCTGGATATTAATCCCTTATCAGATATATGATTTGTGAATGTTTTCTCCCATTCCACAGGTTGCCTTTTTACTCTATTGATACTGTTCTTGATGCACAAAAGTTTTAAATTTTACAGAGTTCAATTTGTCTATTTTTGTTTTTGTTTTCTGTGCCTTTGGTGTCATTTTTAAGAAATCATTCTCAAATCCAATGTCATGAAGATTTTGCCCTATGTTTTCTTTGAAGAGTTTTGTTGTTTTAGCTTTTGTTGTTTTACATTTAGATTTGATCCATTTTGAGTTAATTTTTGCATATGATGTTAGGTAAGAGTTCATCATCCCCTTTCAAAACATCTAATTTAATTCCTGTGACAACCCAGTGAGCTAGGTACATACAATTCCCATTGTACAGATAACACAAAGAACAGCAAGTTTACTTGCCCAAGGAGACACAACTAGGAAGGTGGAATCAAGATTCAAATCCCTGTGCGTCTGACTGCAGACCCGACTACACTAACCCCTTCACAACACTCCTTTACATGTTTTGGGGGCCTCTATGTGCATACTTGTTTTCCACTGCCTGGTAAGCCCATACCACTTGCAGCAGGCGCTATAGGTGTTCCACCCATATCCTGTTGCCCCCACCAGTTCAGGTCATGCCAGCCAGACTTCCAACTGTCAGCACCTGCGACTTTTTGCCTGAGAGCTTTCTGAAGTGCAGGTGCCTGCTCTGCATGTACACATTGCAGGCCAGAACTACCAGAAAATTAATGCCCCAGGAGAAGCTCTCAGCCAGTGATGATGGGTGTTAGTCATCCCTCTGTGCTTTTGTCCCTTGAATGCTGTTCTGAGAAATGGTCTACACTGTTTTCCAGCATCTTCAGGAGGATTAAGTTCCATTTAACCCTGCACTTGTTAAGTTCCTGCACTTGTTAACTTGCCTGATAATTCATTTTTATTGACCTCTTTTCTTTCCCTTTTTCACTTTCTCACTCCTCTACTGGTGTTTCCTGGGATTATTACCTAAAACAGCTACTTGCCCTCAAATTCTTTTCTTGGAGCTGGCTTCTGGGGGAATCTGACCTAAGACACTGCTCCTTCAAAACCCAGCTCAAACTCCTCCTTTCCTGGGAATTCTTTTCCCCTTTCATCAGCAGTTGACTATTTCCTTCTCTGCCCATTGCTAGGGTGCACACTCCTGAAAGATCACATCATTTACATTGCCTTGCAGTGGTCAGTTTACAAATTGGGTGTAGGTTTTCCATTGCTACTGTAACAAATTATCACACAGTAGCTAAAACAACACCCATTTAGTATCTCACAGTTCTGTAGGTCGGAAGTCCAGGTACAGCATGGCTGAGATAAGTCCTCTGCTTAGTCTCATGAAGCTGTAATCAAGGTGATGAATGGCAAGGCCTTTTTTTCCTTCTGGAGGGCCCAAGAATGGATCAACTTCCAAGCCCGTCTAGGTTTTTGGCTGAATTCAGTTTCTTGTGGCTGCAGGATGGAGGTCCCAGTTTATTTTCTAGTTGTCTTCCAAGGGCCAGTCTTTGCTTCTTCAATACTTCCTGCATTACTTCTCATACTTTGCATGTGGCCCCACTAGCAAAAGCAGGTCCAGCTGGAGAAAGTTGCTTGAAGGTTTATGTAATTAGAATAGGCCCAGATAATCCAGGATAATCTCCCTGTTTTAAGATTCTTACCCTTAATTCCACTTGCAAAGTCCTTTTTACCCTGTAATATAGCATACTTACAGGTTTCAGGGATTAGAAAGTGAGCATCTTTGGGGGCCATTTTGCTTACCCCATCAGCCCTCCCCACTGTATCAGTTACCTAGTTCTTCATAAAGAAATCACCCGAAATTCAATGGCTTAAACCAACAACAATTTTGTGTCCTCAGGATTCCACAATTGGGACTAGGCTCAGCTTGGAATTTCTTCTGCTGGAGTCACGAGGAGCCAAGCCTCAGATGCCTACAGCAGGAAGCCAGGCTTGAAAGCTTTGCTCTCTTCCCTGTCTCACCTTCCCCACTTTCTCCGTAGGTCTTCTTTATTCACCTCCCAAAGAAAGGCCTTGAACCCAAGTCATTATCACAGAGCTGTTACCATCACAGATTTAACATTTTCCTTATTAGTCTTATTTACTTCCTGGGGTTGTCTACTTATGATGACTACCTGGTCCCAATCTATCTGAATGTGTGTTACCTTTGCAAAATGTTTTCTGCTATTATTAAAAATACAACCAGACCTCACTTCTGCCTCACTTGCTGGTCCACACTCCAGGTCTTCCTATGATCAGAGATCAATTTCTCTAAGTAAATGTGTCCTGCTTCAGCCCTTTGTTTCCTCACAGTTTGAGAAAAATAGTCCAATTATCTAAATAAACTTTATGATGAGGCTAGAGATTTTAATTTCCTGATTTTCTCTATCACATTCTGTAACTTCCTACTTTTTCCCAAACTCCTGGTCTGAACTTGAAAGCACTGGTGGGTAACTAATTTCTGTTCCTTGACAAAGAAAGTCCTGCTTACTTGCACAGCAACAGAAATCATTAACAGAATAAAAAGACTACCCACAGAATGGGAGAACATATTCACCAATACATCTGATAAGGGGTTAATATTCAAAATTTATAAGGCACTTATAAATCTCAGTACTAAAAAAACAACCCAATTAAAACATGGGCAAAGGACCTGAATAGACACTTCTCCAAAGAGGACATACAGATGGCCAACAGACATATGAAAAGATGCTCAACATCACTAATCATCAGAGAAATGCAAATTAAAACCACAATGAGATACTATCTCACACCTGTTAGAATAACTATCATCAATAAATCAACAGACAACAAGTACTGGCGAGGATCTGGAGAAAGGAGAACACTTTTGCACTGTTGGTGGGAATGTAAACTGGTGCAGCCACTGTGGAAAGCAGTGTGGAGATACCTCAATAAATTAAAAACAAATCTGCCTTTCAACCCAGAGACCCCACTTCTGGGACTGCATTTGAAGGAACCCAAAACACTAATTTGAAAGATCACAAACACCCCTATGTTCATTACAGTGTTACTTACAATAGCCAAGACAGGGAAGCAGCCCAAATGTCCATCAATAGATGAGCGGATAAAACAACTATGGAACATTTACACAATGGAATGCTACTCAGCCACAAAAAAGAAGAAAGTTTTACCTTTTGCAACAGTATAGATGGACCTGGAGAATATTATGTTAAGTGAAATAAGCCAATGAGAGAAAGACAAACACCATATAATTTCATTCATATGCGGAATCTGATGAACAAACTGAACTAACAAGCAAAACAGAGACAGACTCATAGATGGAGAGCAGATGACAGCTAGTGGGGGAGTAGGTTAGAGGGTAGAGGGATTCTTCAAAAAGAAAAAGGGACTCATGGACGTGGACAACAATGTGGTGATTGCTGGGGGGAGTGGGGTGTAAGGGGACTAAATGATAATGGAAAAAATACAATAAAGATACAATTAAATTTACAATTAATTGTAAATACAATACAATTAAATTTAAAATTAGAAAGTCCTGTTTACATTTAGAGCTTCCTGTTCTGTTACATAAGAGCCCAGTAGCCACATTTCCTCCTCGTGCTGTGCAAGCAGTTTATATCGGGCTGCTCTGCAGATAGCAAGAGAGTAACTGCAGAAGTCTTAGGTTCATGGTCCTTCTGTATAACCAGAGTCTGAACACAGAGTGTTCTCACTTTTCAGTAGAACATAGAACCTGAAAACAAAACAAAACCAAAAACAACAACAAACCTATATAATAGAGATAAAAGATATAGTAAAATATATAATAATAAAAGAGATTAGATTTGTGGTTACCAGAGAGGGAGATGAGTGGGGGGGAATTGGATGAAGGTTGTCCAAGGGTACAAACTTACAGTTATAAGATATGTAAGCACTAGGGATGTGGTGTGCAACATAGTGACAATAGTTGACACTGCTGTCTGGTACATATGAAAGTTGTTAAGAGGGTAGGTCCTAAGAGTTCTCATTATAAGATTGAAAAAAACTTCTTTCTTTTCTCTTCACATCTATCTAAAATGATGGATGTTAACTAAATTTATTGTGGTAATTATTTGACTGAGTATACATAAGTCAAATCACCTTGCCGTACACTTTAAACTTACATTGTTGTATGCTTATTATGTCTCAGCCAAACTGGATAAAAATAAATAAACACAGAATGTTAGGATTTGAGGGGCCATGATTTACTTTGTGCATTCAAAAAAATATATTCTTGAATGTTGTAATTATGGGTAATTTAAATTTTTTTCTATCTACTCTTCTATAGTTTCCAAATTTTTATAATGGCCGTGTTTTATTTTTATAATTAGAGAAAAAACAAGGTTTATTTTTAAAAAGTAATGATCTAGTCAGCTTTTCCAGTACTTTATTTATTTATTTATTTTTAAGTCCTCCTTTAGACTGACCAGCTACTCCCTTTCCAGATAGAAACCAAGGTCCAGAGTGCTTACCCAAGGCCGTCAGGCCGTTTAGTGGCTGACTAGGACCAGCAGTTCCTGGGATGACACTACATATAGGACTTCATGTGGAAACCCCCAGAAGCTCACTCAGAGTAGTAGCTAATGTGGGAGGTGATTCCAGAAAAAACGCCAGCGAAAGGAGAAGTGGCAGGTGGGGACGTGAGACGAGAGGTAAGAATCATTAGCTAGTTGAGGTGAATTATCAAGTGAGCTACCCCCTCAGAGAAAGGGAGCTGTGTCCACAGGGGACCTCTGGGAGCCAGTGCAGATCACACCTCACGGCATCCCATTTCAGAGAGAGGGAGCTGGGGTGTGGAATATGCCACCTCCTGTCAGACATCAAGGACCACTCTCAGGGTAGTGACAATTCCTGAGTACTCTAACCTGTCACATGGATGGGCAAAGTGGGTTCTGGCAGCTATAAGTGGGGCCTGCCTACTGAAGGGGTCAGAGTGAGGGGACATGGCTGAGCAACACCAGCATCTACCACAGGTGTAACAGGGAGGAAACAGAATTGTGAACGTGGAGGGGCACCCCAATGCCTAACTACCAAAACCGTAAGCCTGCTCTGGAGGTCATAGGGCCCCAGATTTACCACCTTGGAAAACTTCATTTAGGTTAACAGATCACCTCAAGGAAATTATTTCTGAGAAGCAGCACATTATTTCATGGCACTCAGTAACATCTATGTCAGTAAGTATTCTTTGGTTGCAAGTGACAAACTCCAACTCCAATTAGTGTAGACACAAAAGTAGGGGTGTGGGGTGTCACTCCTTATGTAAATAGGACAGAGTGCAAACTTTTTGCAATTCATCCATGAAGTGAGCACAAATCTTGCAATTGGTCCACCCAGAAGAGACGCCTTTTTAAAATGTTACACAATGCCTTATATGCTAGCAGCAACCTAACTATTCCCAGAAGGGAGGGATGCCGGGCAGATTAACAAGTATCCTCCTCAACACTGTGACAAACAAAGTGGCTGCCATGCAACAGAAAATAGGGCTGTGAGGGAATGGTGACACTTGTGGGTAAAACTGTGAACTTATTGGGACATAGAGTCTTTGCAGATATCATCAATTTAAGATGCAGTCATGCTGCATTAGGATGAGCCTTGACCAACGTGGCTGGCACTCTTTTAAGAAGAGAAGAGTCACAGACATGGGGAGAATTCCCTATAATGATGGAAACGGAAATTGGAGCAATGTGTGTACAAACCAAGGAATGTGCGGGATTGCTGGCAACTCCAGAAGCTAAAAGAAAGTCATGGGACAAATTCTCCTATAGAGCTTCAAAGAGAGCATGGCACTGCTGACGTCTTGATTCTGGGCTTCTAGCCTTACAGCTATGAGAGAATAAATGTTTGTCGTGCACAGTTTGTTGTAATTTGTTATGACAGCAGTCTTTGGTCTGCTGGCACTTTGATCTCAGACTTCCCAGCCTCTAGAACTATAAGAAATAAATGTTATGTGTAAGCCAGTCAGTCTGTGGTATTTTGTTATAGCAGCCCAAAGTACTAAGACAATAGCCCTAGGAAACTAATGCAGTGATTGCACACAAATCTGGCAGGAAGGGAGGGCCATGCCACGGGCAGGACAAGGATATGTCAGCATGAGGACACTGGGTAACCAGGGATGAAAAGGGAACACATGCTGAGCCACCGAAGACTGAGGTGAATGCTCACCCACACACCTTCCTCACTGGGCTGTTTCCCACGGCTGGCTGTCTCTGTGTAAGGAGTGACATTTTCTACCCAGGCAAAGGTGATAAAAAAGAATGTGGTATCCCAATTTCTCCTTTAGATCAATGCAGATCTTCTTTTAGGTGGTTATGCCTTCTGTGATCATAAAAGGCAGCAGATATTCCTGAAAGGAGTGGTATCATACCTTAGTTACAATTTCTATTCTTTGAGTCCATTATTAACAACCACTTAATTTCTTGATTAACCAATATGAGCTAAAGCACGGCAGGGGACACCGAAGTCATGTAGAACACAGCCCTGTTCACATATAACAGTCTATGTTAAGAGATCAAAGTACGTGGGTGAAATGATAGTGAACCACGCATGATGATAAAACAAAAAACAGATGCTTATCTCGTTCCTTGGTGTCTCTTTCTTGAATCACAGCCAATTATTTCTTACTCTGTATTCCTCTCCAATAGATTATATTATTGGCCCAAATACTTTATGACTCCTTTATTCATGTCATTTTCTGAGTAAATTTGTACATTTTTCCTACAAATGGATTGAGTCTAAATCCCAACTCTTTAACTTTGGGTTCAGCCCAAAGTTAAACTTTGGCCAATGGAATATAGGAAGAAGTAACAGCGGGCTGGCTTATATCCAGGCCTTCAGCCATGTGTATTTCTGCTTGCTCCTCTGCCATCAGAATAAAATATATATATATAATATATATATATTATATATATATATACACACACACATATGCAAGCTAGCCAATTCATTCCAGAGGAGGATGAGAGATATATGGAGCTGAGTCAAGTCACCCCATCCAAGCCTGCCTAGATCAGCTGACAATGAGACAACTCTCAGGCTTGTGAGCAAAATAATTAGTGCTATATGCTGTAGAGAGTTTGTGGCTGTTTGTTACACAGTAATAACTAACTGATACTCCGTTGGGTACAGCTGACTCTCACAGCTCCTATAGTGCTTATTGCACTAAGGTATCCATATGCCACATCTCTTCTATTATACTGTGAAATTCCATTGGGCAGGTAGTGGGGTTTTCCTTTTTTATTTTTCTGTACTCAGTACCTAACCTGTGCCTAACACACATTACCTAACACACAAGGTACACGCAATATATATTCAACCATATGGTTGAATTAATGACTATATGAAAGAATGAGCAAATGAATAGCATTTTCTATATGGATTTTGCTTTGAAAATTATCCTTGAAGGTCCAAAAGATCTTGTTATGCAATCTATGAAGCTGCTTTTGAATTTTGAATATATATAGACATATATATATTTATGTCTATACGTTTATTGAAACAGTATATAAAATAATCATCATAGCCAGCATATCTACTGTTGTAAACCTTTTACATCACTTCCAAAATAAAACCAACCAGCTAACATACAACTTAGCCCTAAAACAGAACAACTTCTTCAGGCACGGATTAATCAAAAAATATTTTTAAAAACATTAGGTACATAAGAATTCTTTATTTGGTCCCATAAGGAAAGAGATTTGATTGATCTGAATAATTACTTTGATCCAAGGAAAATGTCACTCATCCAGAGAGCATATGTCCGTTTTCCAGACACCAGGGCTCCACCAGAACAGAACACCAACAGCACCCCAAGGGGTTTTGTTGGGGCAGCCAGAGAGGATAAAGCAGTCAGGAGTGAAATGCCCAGGACAACAAAACAATCTCTGTCTACCTAGGTAAGCAGGTCAGAGATATGGAAGGACTGTACAATGAAGTATTTTCTTAAATACAAAATAGATTTCAACATAATACAGACACACTGTTATCTGTTTTATAGATGGAAAAGTAAATTGCACAAGTTTCCTGAAATCAAAACATAAGACTGGCCTAAAGTTTTTTTAAGCAGATTTGCAACACTTTGACAGCTGTTTGCCCTTCTTTTCCAGGCTGTTAAACTGGCCACCATCCATTACTAACTTTTAAACTGAAAAAATATTGTGGAATATTTGTAGTAAAAGGAAATCTCTGATGGAGAAGAGGAAATACATCAAAGTGTTGGCTTTTTTGTTTCACAGTTTTAGAGAATTAATCTCCCTTTCATATAGCTCTGTATCTAATAATTTGTTTATTGGCAAGTAAAAACAAAATGAGTAGCAATGGAAAAAAGTCATAAACTTGTATTTCAGTCAGATCAGATTCTCTGGTTGCTTTGTTTGGAGGTGGTAAAACAAAGAAAAGTGAAGAATATCAAGAATGCTGGAATCCATTAATGGAATGGATTCCATTAATGTAATGGAAACTGGATCCATTCCTCACCCCAAGACTGAAATTCTCATTCTCCTTCCCAGAGGCAACCATTTGCTGTTTCTAGGATATTATCCCTAAAATATCCCATGTGTACATAAGCATCTCATATCTTTGAAATATTTAAACAAATGCCAAATTTCTAACACCTGTTGTTTTACATCTTGTCTTTTTCATGTGGGAAAAATCATGGATCTCATTTTACAAGTGACTTCCATTTCAACAGAATCCCTCCAAAGTGACAAGAAAACGTGGGAAACCAAGACTGTTTTGAGTTGTTTACTAGTGAAATAAGTTAGCAAGCAGTCCTTCATGAAAGCACACAACGTGTTCTCTAGCATTCATGAGTTATGTGTATGGAAAACTCAGCATGAGACTGAGAAACCAGCTGAAGACCTATGTTGTAATGGCCATTGACTAGAACATTAGCAACATTAACATGTACCTCATGATAATAAACAGTTTCATGACTTTCACGTCACTGTTGGGGATCATGAGACATAGGAAAGAGTGCTCTTTAGTGGGGAAATGCAAATTCAAATAACAATGAGCTATGATTTCAGAGCCATTAGTTAGCAAAGTTTTCAAGTCATTATAACATCACCTGTGGTGAGAATGGAGAATCAGAAACTGGCTTTCATACTTCATCTGTGGGAGTAAATTTGGAATAATTACAACAGGGAACAATTTTGTAATACTTAGTAAAGTTAATATGTACATAAGCTCACTTCTGGCCAAGACAAAGGTGTAGGTAGATACACTTTGCTTCCTCACACAACCAAAAAGACCACAACAAATTTAAAAAGAAAAAATAACCAGAACTGCCAGAAATTCACACTGTATAGAAGTCCAACAACCAAGGAGTTAAAGAAGAAATATTCATTCAGAATGGTAGGAGGGGCAGAGATGGGCAGCTGGGGCAGAGAGGATGCATGACAAGGTGGCAGCTAGAGGACCGGGGATCCCACATTTGTATGAGGATAAACCAGGATGAACAAAGGAGCAAGACAGATCAAGCCACCCAGGGTTCCAGTGCTGGAAAAGAAAGCCTTAAAAATATCTGGCTGTAAAAATCTGTGGGAATTGCAGTGGTGGGAGAAACTCGCAGCCTCATAGGAGAGTTTGTTGGAGAGACCCACAGGGTCCTAGAACGTACACAAATCCACTGGCCTGGGAATCATCACCAGAAGGGCCCAATTTGCTAATGGGTAGCAGGGGAAGTGACTGAAAGCTGGCGGAGAGCTGAGCAAGGGGCATTGTTCCCTCTCAGACCCCTCCCCCACATACAGCAACACAACACAGCAACTTGGCTTGCTTCACCCTGGCGAATAGCTAAGGCTCTACCCCTTGAAATGTAACAGGTGTGTCGAGACAAAGAAATATAGGAAAGAACAGATCAAAACTCCAAATATAGAACTAAGCAATGATGAGATAGGCAACCAATAAGATGCAGAGTTCAAAACACTGGTAATCAGGATGCTCACAGAAACGGTAGAGTATGGTTGCAAAATAGAGGAAAAGTGAAGATTATGCAAAGTGAAATAAAGAAAAATATACAGGGAACCAACAGTGAAGGGAAGGAAACTGGGACTCAAATGAACAATTTGGAGCAGAAGGCAGAAATAAACATTCAACTAGAACAGAATGAGGAAATAAGTATTTGAAATATGAGGAGAGTCAGGAACCTCTGGGACAACTTTAAATGTTCCAACATCTGAATCATATGGGGTGCCAGAAGGAGAAGAGGAAGAGCAACAAATTGAAAATTTATTTGAAAACATAATGAAGGAGAACCTCTCTAATCTGGCAAAGAAAATAGACTTCTAGGAAGTCCAGGAAGCCCAAAGAGTCCCAAAGAAGTTGGACCCAAGGAAGCACACACCAATGCACATCAAAACATTATCCAAGAGTAAAGATAAGGAGAGAATCTTAAAAGCATCAAGAGAAAAGGAGACAGTTACCTACAAAAGAGTTCCCATAAGACTATCAGCTGATCTCCCAAAAGAAACCTTGCAGACAAGAAAGGGCTGGAAAGAAGTATTCCAAGTCATGAAAGGCAAGGACCTACATCCAAGGTTACTCTATCCAGCAAAGTTATCATTTAGAATTGGAGGGCAGATAAAGTGCTTCCCAGATAAGGTCAAGTTCAAAGAGTTCATCATCACCAAGCCCTTATTATATGAATTGTTAAAGGGATTTATCTAAGAAAAAGAAGATGGTCAAAAATATGAACAGTAAAATGACAATAAACTCACAACTGTCAACAACCAAACCTAAAAACAAAAACAAACTAAGCAAACAACTAGAACAGGAGCAGAATCACAGAAATGGAGATCACATGTTGGGTTTTCAGCAGGTAGTGGGAAGAAGGCGAATGTGGGAAAAGGTACAGGGAATAAGAAGCATAAGTGGTAGGTACAAAATAGACAGGGGGAGGTTAAGAACAGTATGGGAAATGGAGAAGCCAAAGAACATACCTGTATGACCCATGGATATGAACTAAGGTGGCGGGGGGGGGGGTGATACTGGTGGGAGGAGGGATGCAGGGTGGAGGAGAATAAAGGGGAGAAAAGAATGAGACAACTGTAATAGCATAATCAATAAAATATACTTTAAAAATTATGTATATAATCTCAACTCAGCAAACATACTTTCATGTATAGACTGAAGCAACATTCTTGTACAAATGAGTCTGCCATGTGTACATAATAAGCCTGTTCAATGCAGCATTGCTTGTGATAGCAAAATGATGGAATACCATAGGGGCAGTTGAAATAAATGTATGAATTAGAGCTATGTTTTACTTCAGCATGGGTAAATATTTTTAAAAAATGGTAAATGAACAAATCCAAGCTGCAAAAACACATGTAAAAATATGACATCATTTAAGTAAATTTGTAAAATATACAAACAATGCTTTGCTTTATTGTGGACACATATTCCCCAGTTGGCAGATCCACCTGCCAGCCTTCTCCATCACTCTCTGGCCCTGGGACGCTTTATGGACTTCATCTCCCAGCTCTCTTCTGTTGGATTCAGTTGAGTTCACCTAATAGGAGGCACTAGTAGGAGTCTGAGGGGAAGAGAGAGGGAGTCTGAGTGTCACAACCTCTACCCTTTGCAGGGGCTGCATTTTTTCACTAAAGGCCACAGCTGCTGTCAGGTAGCCTGCACCTACAGTGGCAGGTCTTTCTGGATCTGGTCACAGTTGTGGGTCTACAGTGGGTATTTCTCTGTGTCCCTACAAGCTTAGGCATAATAATGACTCCATTCAGTTGCCACCTCCCAAGTGCTTTGCCGTCCTTTGCAAAGCTCCATTATCACAGCCTACACATTTGCAATAGAACCTTTAGTAGATGTTCTCTATCACCTGCCAAGATCCCAAAAAATGCACATATTTATGTGCACAGATTTAAAACTATGCCTGCTAATGTTATACACTCAGTTCAGGAGACTGGTTACCTGTGTGAAAAGAAGTAGAACTGAGGATGAAGAGAAGGAGAAGGCTTCAGCTGTATTTTCAAAATTTTTTAATAAAATTGTTTAAGTCGCAGAAGGTATTACATAAATATGTTTCAATCAGTTAAATCTGGGCAGTTAATACATAGGTGCTGTGTAATGTTTTGATTGAAATATTTCTAAAAATATTTTGTTATAATAACAAGCTTGAGAAAGTGAAATTCTTCCTCATTCAGGACGACACAAGAGTGTCGCATGAGGCTCTAGACACATTGCATCCGGTGGAAAGTGCTTCTCCCTTGCCCTGATTGTTTCTTCACCAGCACTTCCTCTGAAGGCCCAAGATAATTCTGCATCTTTGGGTGAGGCATTCCACTCTCTGTGCTTGGAAGTTCTGGGGAAGTACAGATGTGCATCTATGACACCTGCAGAAAGCGAGGTAACATTGACCCCCAGTCAACTCTGGAAGGCATTATGGTAGGTGACAGCCAGGCAGGGGTGTCCAACCCACCATGGGCCACATGGGGCCCAGGGTGGCTATGAATGCGGCCCAACACAAAATCGTAAATTTACTTAAAACCTAGTTTTTGGCTCATCGGGTTTTGGTAGTGTTTGTGTATTTAATGTGTGGCCCAAGACAACTCTTCTTCCAGTGGGTCCAGAGATGCCAAAAGCTTGGACACCCCTGGACTAAATAGATCATTTGCATCTTTTTCTTTCTGCAAATTATTGTTACCAAGGCTTCAACTCACTTGTTTCCATGTTGCTGAGGAAGTTGCTTGCATCACCAAAATACACACAAAACAGGGCTGAAAATTGCACAGTCATTCAACTTCCTTGAGAGAAACATTTGTTACTCTAAGTCTTGGGGCTTAGAGTCAAAGCCTGTATAACCTTGCCTGTGTGTGCATGCATGTGCACACAAGTTTGTGATTTTAAGGTTCTTAAATATTTTATTGCTTTCTGGGGGTATTTACACCAGTAACACTTATTTTGGCAGCAAAGTAATCAAAATGAAGTGTAGAGTTGACAGGACAAGTCCCCTGGACTCTTCCAGCCCCTCCTAAGGCCCTCCCTTCCCCAGAAATAAATGCTGTTATTAATGAGGTGTGTTCTCCTGAACCATTTTCTATGCATGTGTGGGCATGTGTGTATAAAAATATTATCTTTTCTGTTAAAGCTTTAAGACTCTTCTTGGTGTTCTACAACTTACTGTCCTCATCTAATAATATGTGCTCTAGTAATGTTTGGTACATTTCTGTGACACAAGAACAGTTAATTCTCATTTAAAAAGAAACTATTATTTTCCCCATTTTTCAAATGGGATAGCAGAAGCATGGAAAGCTTATCTGAGCATAGACAGCCAGGGAGTGCCAGTGCCAGGATTGGACTCCAGACAGGCTGGTGTTAGAGCTGTCACTGGTTATCCCTGCGCTGTATTATCCTCGTCTTTAAGACCTTGTCACTTCACTCCATACAGGTCTTCCTAGATCTTTTTAGGTGCTGCATGTTTCTCCGTAGAATGGAGATGGTGTCTGGATCATTTGTCCCTCACCACTCACACCAAGTGCTTCTTAATGCAAGCGTAAAGAATTTCTACCTGAGCTAACTCTAGAGTGGGTGGGGAAATAACAGCTTTGGGATCAGCCCTCAACCAGTGACTGATGGGAATTGGCGATAAATACCTGAGCTACCTGAATCCTCAGGTAGGACTAATCTGAGGTGTGCTCTTCATACTCTCCCAGAGTTCTCAGTGATTGAGGCCCATTTGCCCATTCTTTAATAACACATCCATTGCTTCCTTCCTTTTCCTATGTTGCTTCTCTGCTGCCCTGAAGGTGCTTCCTGGGTTCACCTCCAAAATAAACCATTTATATGCACATCCTTGTCTTTGGGTCTATTCCTCGGGAAACCTGCGGCAATGCTCATACAAGGCAATCTCAGCACCCCAGCACCACCCAAGCTGGGTGGGCACCTGGCTGTGCCAACTGAATTCTCACTCCAGGATTCTGGTATTGGAACAGACAGGATGTTGGTCAGTTTCTGTAGGAGACTGGGGCTCTGACACATGAGCTTGGGAGTTTTGCAATGTCATAATGTATCACATGTGTGAGTAGCAAAGAGACAGTCTGAAGGTGGGGGGTGGTGGAGAGAATGGGCAAGAGAATCAGAGATGAGAGATGGCTTCCTGTTATAGGTCCCCTCCCTTCCTGAAACCCTCTGACATCTGCTTCCTGGTCTGTGAGTTATGCCAATATAGGTGTAATAAATTGCCCCCTCAAACTAACTTAAATAACTTGTTACATACTACCAACCAATGGGTGAACACAGAAGAGCATCACAATATTAAACTCATCCTAGAAATCTATGTTCCAGGACTGTCCCCTTCCCCCCATCCCCATTCTCTTCCCAGCCTGGTTTTCTGCTGGATCTCAGGAGGAGAGGAACTTTGATGTCTGACCTCCTCCTGTAACTGGCCTCCTGGTGATTGGCCCTCAGGCTGGGCCTACCGATGGTGGCCCCCAGGGAGTTGGTGGGCTCTGCTGAAATGGTCTATTTGTGCTGAAGACCCCCTTAGGCAGGGGCAGTCATGTCTGCCCCCACTCGGCCTGTGCCGGCCTCCAAGCCTCAGGCTCTCTCTGGGTAAAGTATCCCCTTGTTGGACAATAACTGGTGCCACCCCTCCCTGTCAGTCCCTTGCTGTCAGGCCCTTGCTGTCAGCCCCTTGCTCTGTGCCCCTTCATAAGGAGTCTGGGGGTCTTTTGAGGTTCTCTTCACGCCTTCAGCCTAAGGGACACAGGGTGAGGGACATGCTCTCCCCACCCTCTCCTTTTGGGGCATGCTGCAGTGTGGTCACTGCTCATCTAGTACAGGCTGCTTCATTGAGCCCCCGTTTCAGAATTTTTTATTCAAAAAGCACTGCTGATCTTAAAGTTCACCAGCACCCCCAAATTCCAAGGGACATATATCAATTCTCCCAAGAATTGCCAAGTGCCCCAGACCAATCTTCTGATATCCTCCCCAGACCTGTTCCTCTATGGCAGGCATCCCCAATCCCAGAGCCGCGGACAGGTACCAGTCCAAGGCCTGCAAGGAACCACGCGGCACAGCAGTACTGCCTGAGCTCTGCCTCCTGTCTCCTCCCCCGACCCCTTCTGTGGAAAAATTGCCTTCCCCAAAACCAATCCCTGGTGCAAAAATGCTGGGGACTGCTGCCCTACAGGCTCTTCCTATCTCAGCTAATGGCAGGCAATTCTATCCTTCCAGCTGCTTGGGTCCAAACCCTTCTTCACTCCTCTTCCCTCCCCGCCCCCCACTTTATATCCAGTCTGAGAGCAAATCCAGTTAGTTCTACCTTAAAGATATATCCAGAATCCTACCACTTCTCACTATCTGCCCTGCTACCCCCATGTCTTGCCTGAGTGACTTTAATATCCTCTTACCACATCTCCTCCTTCCAGCTTGCTCCCTATATCAGTTGTCCATCATTATGAGACTGCCAAAGAAACAACCACAAAACCTCAGTGGCATTCGTCAGTGATGCATCTGGGCTTGACAGGGGCTCAGCTAAGTGGCTCATCATATCCATGCCTGAGGGTCATCTGGCTGGTTGACAGAGGTCGGTCAGCTATGCTCCATGTGTTTCTCAGCAGTCAGTGAGCTCACCTGGAAAGTTCTCAAGATGGTGGCAGAGATGTAAGACAGCAAGTGGAAACCTTCAAGGCTCCTGAAGCCTGGGCTTAGAAGGGTCCTGCCATCACTTTCACCTCCTTCATTCAACCAAAGCAAGTCATAAGGTCAAGCCTTGGTGAGGGGTGTCCTTACCAACTTACATGGCTGAAACTAAATCTAGTGGCAGGGAAATGTATTTTGTCTCATAAGAATAAGCCCAGACATAAATAGTATAAACAGTGTGAATCCATTTACTAGAAATTCTAGCCCTGGTTGATGTGGCTCAGTGGATTGAGTGCTGGCCTGTGAACTGAAAGGTCAATGGTTCCATTCCTAGTCAGGGCACATGTCTGGGTGTGGGCCAGGTCCCCTGTTGGGGGCGCACAAGAGGCAATCACACATTGATGTTTCTCTCCTTCTTTCTCTCTCCCTTTCCCTCTCTTTAAAAATAAATAAATAAAATCTTAAAAAAACAAAGAAGTTCCAGAAAAGGCAAAACTGTGTAGACATAAAGTCAATCAGTGATAGACTAAGGCTTGGGGTAGGGGAAGAGGATATGTCAGGACCTTTTGGGGTGGTAAAAATGTTCCATATATTGACTGTGGTGGCAATGAAAGTCTTTGTTGAAGGGTAGAGCTCCTTTGTATAAGGATGAGGGATATAGTATGGTTGGAAGGTGTTAGTCTTTCTGAAAACTAGGAATGTTTACAGAACTGCAGAGATAAGACTTCCAAATAGGCTGGCTGCAAGTATGAATAGAGTTTGGGACACCAGGTGCCACTCAGAGACCTTGGCAAAGCGCCCTTACCTGAACCCAAGGGGAGATGACAATGGAGGGGGAGTATGAAACTCCACTTATTCCAACTGATCAGAAGGCAAAATATTCGGACTGACCAGGGTACCAGATGGTCGGGTTCCGGTGAGAACTCTCTTGCTGGCTTGGAGATAGCTGCCTTCTCATTGTGTGCTCACATGGACTTTCCTTTGTACTTGAGTGTGGAGAGAGAAATCTCTCTCTCTTTCTCTTCTTATAAAGTTACCAAGTTACCATCAGGAGTTCGCCCTTATGACATCATTTAAATTTGATTATCTCCTAAAAGCCCCATTTCCAAATAGTCACATTACAAGTTAGGGCTTCAACATGTGAACTTATGGGGGGACACAATCCAAACCATAGCAAAGAGTAAACAGCCCCTCCCTTGTCTCAGCATGGAAATGTCAATTTAGGCACCACAGAACTTGCAAGTTGTGAAGCAATAATACCTGGTAAGAGTAAAAGAAGACTTTCCAAAGTTGAGGTTCTCATGAGACCATCAAGCCTAAGTGCAGATTTTCTACACCCTGAATCCAGCCAGATGTTCCCATGCTCAGTGGCTTCCTATTGCTCTCAAGAAAACATACAGACTCTTTTTTTAAAAAATTAATTCTCACCGGAGGATATGTTCATTGATTTAAGTGAGAGAAGAAGGCAGAGGGAGAGAAATAGCTCTGTGAGAGAGAAACATCAGTTTGTTGCCTCCTGTACATGCCCTGACTAGAGACCGAACACTATAACCTAGGCCTATGCCCGGGCTGGGAATTGAACCTGTGACCTCTCGGTGCACCAGATAATGCTCCAACCACTGAACCACATAAGCCAAAGCAACAGACAGACTCTTTATCATTGCTTTCTGAACCCCTCATTCCACCTCTCAACCTCTTTTCTTGTCATACTCTGATACAATCCTACTGAGCTTTTCTTCAGTCCCAAGGGACTCTCCTTCACCTTCAGGCCTGTGCCCTTGTGGTTCCCTCTACCCAAAACACTTATATACCCAAAACCTCACATTTCATCCTCTCCCCCTTGTTTTGTGCCTGCTAGTTCTTCTCATCCCTGAGGTCTCAGTTGAAAGGACACTTCCTTTCAGAAAACCTCAGACTACCCCATCAGGGCTGGTTTGTGGGGGAACTCCACCCACAGAGCCCCCCTGGGCTGCCATGTATGAGAATAAGTCTACCAAGACATGATCCGCTTCGGAAGGAAAGATGGCCAATCTTTCAGACAAGAAGGCCTTGAGCCTGTTCCTCAGTGGGCTTTTATTGGGTTCAATCTGCACAGGAATACAGGTAAAACTCATCAATTATCATCAGGCAGTAATGTTCAAACAATAAATAACATTCACAGAACTATGAGGGCTTATTCTGAGTCAGGGTCAGATAGCTAAAGGGGCATAAAACTGTGGGAAACAAACTTATTTTATGTTTGGACCTTTATAAGAAAATTGAGGGCATTCTTAGCAAAGCAGGTTTCACAGAATTTTATGCATTCTTTCTTAGGCCTGATCAACCCGGGCAACAGCCTGTTCTTGCCCAGGGCTGCACCTCCCTCCGGCATTGTTTTGGGCTGAAGTCAGGTGGGGCAAGTAAGGCAGCCAAGAGATTAGGAGACTTCTTACAGACAGAATGAGGACTCAGGCTATGTCAAAGCCAAGGGGTAAGGGTCCATCACCCCCTTTTTCTATAGTCCCCCAAGTCCTTCCCTGAGGGCCCCTTCATGACCATGCCTGTCTTAGGTCGTCCCTCCCTTGAGGACTCTTACCTACGGGAGATTGGCTAACCAGTCATCTGCCCAGGGCCAAGCATGGTGAAGTAAAGTGGGCAGAGGCTGTGCCCCTGCCAGGAGGATAAGCTTTGTCTCCTTAGCAGCTTATGGTCCCGAGGTCATTTTACTCAGCCTTAGCCACGGGGGTTTACAGCTTCTGAAACCAGGCAGGGTGGTTCCCAACACTGGTTGTATGCTTTCCATGTTCGCTACAGGCCATGGTAGAGAGAACTGTATCATGAAGCCCCGTGCACTCACCTCTCAACTTTGTTGATGATGAAATATAATCAAACATTCTACCAGTATTGAAATTTCCCCAGTCTTCTTGTAAGTAATTCCAATAGCTTATTTGTTTGAATCAAGATCCAGAGCTCACACCTTATAAAATAGCACTTAAAATTTTCTTCTGAATTGTTATATGTAATATTTACCCACTGCACATCCTTTATCACATTGGTTGGACCACAAAGCATTTGTCTGCCCCTTATACCCCAGACCACAAACTTGGTATGCAAACTTGAAGTCCACACTCGTATTTACAAAGCTAATCTGTAACCACAAACTGCTACTGACATTGTCCCCTCAAAGAGAACTCACACAAATTTATTGACATACAGCCCAGATATACCACAAATATGGTCTTTTCAGCACAATCTCACTTCACTGTAAGGTTGTCCAAGAGCAAGAAAATTGACAATGTGCTTTAAAGGAAGAGGAGGGGAAGGATGTGTGATGCTCTGGTTGGCAGATCCAGACTCTATCCAGCACAGCCTTTGAGGGCATCGCAGGAAGTTTATAATCTGTTGCATATGTGTTTGTGTACATGTACCCTGTGAGACATAAGCTTTTTGTACAAAAGCTAGGTCTTAGTTTAGGTGAATTCCAAGATATTCTCCTGCCAGATCCTCTAAAAATAGCTTCTGTGTTACTTAGGAAATCTGTCTTGCTCCTGAACAGAAATATACTTTGACTTGACTCCAATAGGAAAAAATGTACTACCATCTGAAAGAAAAAAACAGGGCACCCTGGCTTGGTACCTCAGTTGGTTAGAACATCATCCTGGTTCACCAAGGTTGCAGGTTCCAGCCCAAGTCAGGGCATATACAAGAAACAACCAATGGCCCTGGCTGGTGTGGCACAGTTAGTTGGAGTGTCATCAAGTAACTGAAGGGTTGCAGGTTCAATTCCTGGTAGGGGCACGTGCCTGGTCTCGAGTTCTATCTCTGGTCTGGGCGGGGTGTGTGTAATCCCCCCATCTGAATGTGGGCCCTGGTCTGGCCATAAGTGGGAGGCAGCTGGTCAATGCTTCTCTCTTTCATTCATGTTTCTCTCTCTCCCTTCTTCTCTTCCTTCCTCTCTTTCTAAAAGCAATGAAAAGAAAATGTCCTTGGATGAGGATAAAGAATAAATAAAATAAAAATAAAGAAATACTTAAAAAAAAGAATCAACTAGTGAATGTGTAACTTAGTGGAACAACAAACTGATGTTTCTCTCTCCTTCTCTCTCTCTCCCCACCTCATTTATCAATAAATAAAAATTAAAAACAAACCAAACAAAAACAAAACAGAGCCCTTATGAGGGATCTGGATGGGTAAGGAACTACCTGAAATTACTTTCCTTGTCTTTTAGAAGGTAGGCAATCTCCCTCTCCCCATTGCTGTGTGCTACACTGAAAACACAGTGGAGAGAGGCTGCACCATTGAAATCTGGTGAGTGTAGGAAGAGGGAGATACAGGCAGCATTTTAAGTCCTGCTTTGTGACACAGAGCATGTCAGAGAGCGAAATGCTGAAAAACAGAATAGGGGAGGATTTATATTTCCATGTTGGCAGTTGATCACATTCAGTCTTATTCAGCAAAGCTGCTTCAGTGACTGTTGCTATGGGAACCAGACATGAGTAAGTGGTTTACTGAATGCAGCTTTCATGGGCTGACATTCTAAAGCTGGGTCAGGGTTTCGCTCTCACTCCAGGTGTTCTAAAGCTGCCAAGATGTTTTCTTCTGATAGGTGTGTTTTTAATTTCACTATCTATGAAAACCCAAAACATCTATGATGAAAAAGTTTCTCTCATGAACCTAATAGTTGTAGGATTTGATTATCTTTTCAGGAATGAAATAATTTGACGTATTTGCCAGAAGGAGGATATAACCATAATTTCTATGTGAGCACATGCTGAATTTTGCATCACACTGTAGAAGGGATCATCTTACCTTGTGAGATCACCAAGGCCTGATTCGTAGTCTTTTCTCCTTCCTGACTCTGCCAATTCAGAAAAACATTCACCATTGTAGTGCCTTCTTTGTAATCTTTCCAAGTTCTTCATTATTCCCCATTTGTTCAAACTGGATAATTCTCTGGTGAGAGCCTGGCCAGACAGTGTGCCTCCCTAACCATGTGACGAAGTGCAGTATCACTGGTTTCCTCCTCACGTTCAGCCCTCCAGTTCCCGCACTCACCCGACACACGTGGATGGGCAGCTGACACTGAGGTACTGTGTATCTGGGACTCTTTCCAGAAACACTGTGCAGCGGTCAGTGTGTAGAAATTGGCACACACTAAGCAGAAAACAAGTTGGGGCAGTGCTGTCTAGGAGGCCTGCATGCAGACCTGGATTCTGTATCTTAGAAGCTGAGTGACTTGTTTCCTTTCCCACAACTGCTTTATGATTCCCGGGACGCACTGCCCAGATTCCTCTTTCAGCCAGGTCTTATTTTCCCACTTGCTGAAAGTTTTGTTAGCTAATGCCTGAGCGCCTTTCCAGGAATTGCCTTCTCCTG
This sequence comes from Trachops cirrhosus, assembly GCA_028533065.1. NCBI lineage: Eukaryota > Metazoa > Chordata > Mammalia > Chiroptera > Phyllostomidae > Trachops > Trachops cirrhosus. The sequence continues at coordinate 69,190,396 of CM052547.1, forward strand.
AAAGGAGGCGGCTTCCTCAGGGCCACGCCTCCTCCTGGGCACCCCGCAAACAATATCTAGTTCATGGGATTAGGGGGTATACAGGCTCAGTCCTCTTACTCCCACCCATCTTACTCTGACTAAGATAACTCTGAAGGGTCATCCCAGCTCCAGAGGTCCCTGCAGAGTTGCTGAATGCTTGCTGAAATCCTTTGCAGTCCAGCTTCTTCCTCAGCCCTGCTACCTTCCTTTCCTTTCCATGGGTGCTACTCATAAGGGAACTCCCTAATACATCTGTACATTAATGCTCATCTCAGAACCTGCTTCCCGGGATAAAAATCTGCAGCAACCCTGAACTTGCTTTGGGATGTTCCCTCCCCTATTATTGCAATGCAGTTTGGGGGTGATTTATTCCATACTCAGCCTCAGGTCTGTGGCATTTGGAAAAATCCATGCTTTCCTTATCCTTGGGCCACACTGATTTCTGAATTGGGGCAACAAAACAATGAGAGGGGGTCTGAAGGCTCTGAAAAAGAAGCTTTCCTAGTTTTCCAAAAGATTTACCAGAGAGATGTTCTCTGTCATGGGATGTGAACAAAGAAGCGTGTGGCCTCTGAGTTGCTGACAGACATCTTAAGGTAATGAGAGAAGCTTGCTGAGATTATAGCCAACATGGGCAAGTGGAAGTGAGAAATAATTACAAGATTTGAGCCACTGGCTCAAACTACACCTGTACTATGCACACCTGAAGCCAGCCTACCTCAGGATTTCTCAACCTGTGAACCAATAAATTCACTTTATTTTCTAAGTCAACTTCAAGTTCTCACTGTAAAATGCCATTGATGGTACTGGAACCTACTTCATGGGGATGTTTTGGAGAATAAATTATCAATTCTTCCAGCACATCGGAAGTGCCCTACAGATGTTAGCCACCCACATGGCTTCAAATCCCACAGCTGATCTATATAATAGAAGGTCATGCATTTCTTTTAAGCATGGGCTCCTCAGAGGCACAAAGGTCTTTATTGGACAACATTTCAGACTTTCCTTCTACCTGTAGTATGAAGCTTCATCCAGAGCTGAGATTTTTAATTTTTAAGTGGTAGCATTTTTGAAAACTGAAATCTCATGTGAAAACCACAGATATGTGTATTCATAATAATCACAAAAATGCTCAGGGCCCTTGCTATGTGCCAGGTACTGTGCTTAGCACTTTACTTCTAGGTTATATATGCGTGTTTGCGTTATATATGAATTCACTGAAACCTCCCAACAACCATGTGAGGTAAGCTCTAGTGTTATCTCTATTGCACTTTTTGGGAAACCTCTCCAATTCATTCACAAGACTACAGAGAATCCCATGTGGAATTTGTAACTTTGAGTCTCTTATTTACTTATATCCTCACCTGAGGACATTTTTTTCATTGCTTTTAGAGAGAGAGAAAGAGCAAGATCGATGTGAGAGAGAAGCATTGATTGGTTGCCTCCAGCATGCGCCTGAACCAGGGATCGAGCCCATAACCTAGCTATGTGACCTGACCAGGAATTGAATCTGCAACCTTTTGGTTACAGGATGATACTCTAACCACCTGAGCTACACCCACCATTGACTCTTCATTTATCCTGGATAACAGATACTTTGAATGCAGCTTTGGGTCACAAGACTTTTTTTTAAAGATTTTATTTATTTATTTTTAGAGAGAGGGGAAAGGAGGGAGAAAGAGAGAGCGAGAAACATCAGTGTGAGAGAGGTACCTTGATCAGTTGCCTCTCGAACACCCCCAACTGGGGACCTGGCCCGCAACCCAGGCAATGTGCCTTGTCTGGGAATCAAACCAGCAACCTTTTGGTTCAAGGGCCAGCGCTCAAACCACTTAGCCACGCCAGCCAGGGAAAGACTTTTTTTTTTAAAGCAGGAGATAGTATATAGTTAGCGCAAATAGCCTAAAGTAATCACACACACACAAATATATTTATTTCAGAGCTTCAGCTGGTCTTTGTGTGGCTGAGAGCAGTTGTTGAGAAACACTGCAGCTCAGTCACAGGCCTTTTTCATATTCCAGACAGGCCTGAGAAAACCATTTTAAAGGAGCAAGGAGAGGGCAAGGTCAATTAAAGAAAGAAATGAATAATACTACCTTATATAGAAATGTAAAATTTTATTTTCATTGGGGAGAAATAACTATGCAAATTATAGGGTGTGTTAGGAAAATGTTTCACTTCCTCCTTTGGGTTTACCCTGCACAGTCAGAGAATTAATGTCTGTCTTTGGGAGGCTGCCTGTGTTTGTGTGTAGAAGCCTTCAATTCCCTGATGGGCAACTAGGAAATGAAGAGTTATATCTGCAACTACACTGATAGGGATTGAGCCAAAAAAAAAAGAAAAAGAAGAAGGACTCCTGTACATGGACAACAGTGTGGTGATTACACTGATAAGGGAGATTTGGAGTTCAGGGTTAGGATTTAGGAGGGATCCCTGTCTGAGGCAGGAGATAGTCAGGAAGGAGGAAACTCCAGAGGTGCCTGCCCAAGGGCTAAGATAAGGGACAGTGATACAAGACAGAGATTCTGTTCTAAGAACAGTTGTTCCCACTGTTCAAAAGCAATGAATCATGGTGAATCATGAATGTACCTGCTCAGAAGATGCTACATGACCTCTGCTTCATTATAATAGCATTATAACAAATTAACCTCGTGCAACCCCTTCTCTGGTGGCCAATCAAGGAAAATCATGGGTGACCACATGCGCAGTAGCTTTAAAGTAATATAACTACTTGTACATGCACAATAAAAGCCTGCCCAAACTAGCGAGGATATATCTGCCCTATAAGAATAGAATCCCTTCAGCCCCTGAGGTCAATCTCTGCTCGGAGTTGGCCCACTCCCACGTTCTGCAGAGTGTACTATCACCTAATAAATCTGCTCTCTCTCTTTCTGCTATAAACTGTCTGTGTGCTTGCTCTATTGAATTCTTTGTCTGCGATCACCAAGAACCTGGTTTCTTGTGCTCACCTGTGACCTGTCCACACTGGACTCTTTGAAAGGGAGTGGAATGCTAAAACCTTTGAGAACTGTCCCAACACCCACACTCCCAAGGTGTGGATCATACCAAATAAATGAGCTTCAGGGCCATGTACCACTCAGGGAGGGACCTGATGCGGACCCAAGTCCAAGTCTGATGGCAAAATATCAGGGTAGCAAGAGAGGAGAGTGGTATGGAATGAGATGCCAAGAGCTCCAGTTTCAACACACTGGCCAGCAGGGTAACCTCAGGCATATTTCTCCTCGGTTTCTTGGAGCCTCAGATTTCTCTTCTTTAAAAATGAGAGGTTTGCAAATTCCACAATTAGAGATTCATCTTTTGGCCTACAGTGTTTCTTCCTGGTAAAATATATATTCATCTGAGAGTGTTGTCAGAAACTATAATCAGGTATTTATGCTAAAGTGAATTTTTTCAAGAACAGACTTTGATGGGAGAACTGGAAGGGGCCACTGAAGTGGATAAAGGGCACAGAAAGAGGAGGTCAGACAGGCCAGTGTACATTTATTATTAGAACTAATAAGATAAGAAAAATGAAGAGTTTTGACAGTGTCGCTTTGTCAAGAGAAGAGGGAGGTAGAATACATATACATGTCACCACAGTAAAAGTTGAGTTTTATTATATTTGCAAACAACTGCTAGCAGTGCTGATTGAAACCCCAGAGTACAAAAGCATCACCATGAGTTTCTTCCAGGGTGGTGGTATGATTGCCAGGGGTATACTCTGAGTGGGAAAATGAATTCCTTTCTTTCAAATCTCCCCTCTAAAATGTATGTCTTGTCATCATTTTCTAATTAAGTCATTTATATATTGAGAATGTAGGAAAGTTCTACTTTGTTTTATCAACTCTAAATCAAAGATTTGTTGCACTGGTTGAGATGGCTCAGTGGATTGAGTGCCAGCCTGAAAATCTAAAGGTTTTCGGTTTGATTCCCAGTCAGGGCACATGCCTGGGTTGTGGGCCAGGTCCCTACTTGGGGGTGTTTGAGAAGCAACCAATCAATGTATCTCTCACACACTGATGTTTTTCCTCTTCTCTTTCTTCCTCCCTTCTCCTCTCTCTAAAAGTAAACAAATAAAATCTTTTTAAAAAATCAAATCAAAGATTTTTTTAAAATTAGAGCTTTGGAGAAAATAATCCCCATGTCTCTCTTCTAGCTTTAAAATATTTTGGCCATGTGTCATGCCTTAATTCCTGAAGATGGAGGTGTCTAAAGGAGACCCAGTCCCACGAGGACCAATTAAAAGAGAAGGCACCAAGCTCAGGGCTGGCCAATTTTGCTGACTCATTGAAATCAGAAATATATCCTGTCTGCAGTTGTTGAGAAATAAAAGGAGAGCGTGTTTTGTAGCTCATGGGACCTTACCATTTCTTCCAGAAGTTTGGCAGTCACGGTGAATTAGAGATCAAACTGATATATATTTCTGCATAGAAGTTAAGCCGAGCAACTCAGCACAGTGCTCAGTATAGACAACTCCCTTTAGAAGCAGCCAAGAAAATGGTTTAACAGAAAGTATGCGTAGGTGGTTTAGAAACATCCCTTCGCCCAATCTTCTGACTCTTAGAGTTCAAAAAACAAAACAAAGTGCTTCTCTCCATGTCACTTTAAATTTTTAATTGGGTCCTGATTAAGGATTATCTTAAAGTGGCAGGAGAAAATTAAGGCATTTTAGCTCTGAAGCTTTTTTTCCTCACAGAAGCAAATATGAAGAACTGGACTCATTTCCTCTTTCAGGTCTCCTCAGGGACAGATGAGCCTGTGATCTTTGACCTTCTGGTATCTGGTGACTCACTTTCTATGTGCAAAAATCATTTTAGTTGTCTGAAGATTTACTAACACAGGTCTATTCCCTGCAGAATACACTTTTCCCAGAGAATTCTATCTATCCCTTCACTAATTTATGGTTTATTTTAAAGCATTTGACTTATTTTGAAGTACTTGAAACATTCCTTGGGTGGTGGTGGTGTGGGGGGGTGTGGTGGTATGATTTGAATTCACCTGACAAAATCTAGGCTGCTTTGGGTGTTAGAACTTCAGGATCTGTAACTCAACAAAGGAGATTTATGGCTTTTATGAATGTTGGAAAGTAGGAGCTTCAATGGGTTAAATTCCACCAAAAACTTGCTAGTGATTTGTACCCAACATTTAGAGATTTTTTTACAAGATTTTATTTATTTATTTTTAGAGAGAGCAGAAGGGAGGGAGAAAGAGAGAGAGAAACATTGATCGGCTGCCTCACACACACCCCAACCAGCCACCAAACCCAAAACTCAGGTTTGTGCCCTGAGCAGAATTGAACCAGAGACCTTTTACTTTGTGGGATTATGCCCAACCAACTGAGCCACACCAGTCAGAACCATTTAGTGATCTATTGACAAAACATAGAAGCTGTTTAAGTTGTTAGAACAGAATTCAAACTCCTGAGTATGTTTTAACCAAGTAAATGATAACTTCAAGTGCATAATTATCAAGTGGTCAGCTCAGTGTATATGACACTTTAAAGGATATATTTTTCAATATTATTTTGTGTCAAGTAAAGAATTTTAAGGTGCCAGAATCTAATCTGAAGTTTCATTCATGCACTCATATACAAAATTATTTAAGTTTAGTTCAAACCCCTTTTTCTCTTATTCCATCAACACAAGGTCCATCTCACAGGAGTTTGGTCTTAGAGGAGGAAAAAAAGAGAGCAACAATAAATTCCAATGAGAAATACAGGAAATGAGACTTGTCGTGAGAAAATTCTTCCAGTCTTTGCATGTTAGCTTTAGTGAAGCTATGTCATTGAGGGTCAAGACCTCAAGAAAACAAGAACTGTTTAGCTAAATGCTTTCCACTGCAGGGGTCTCATGAATGTCTTTATTTTTGGTTTAAGATGCTGATTTACCTCAACAATTTTTAGATATGGGTCACATCCAGAAAGATCCCCAGTTAGGAGAGAAGTAGTTCATTGTTCATATTGTCTTTGATTTGTTTCCAATTTAACAAGTTCCTTAAAATCTCCTGTTATCCTCATTTGTGGAAAAAATAGCCTGGCATTATTACTAAGGGAATAACCGTGATGATGAAAGCAAAAAGGAGCTAAGAAGAGAAGGGAACAAAGAGGATTACCTTAGACAGAATGGTCAAAAGAGACCTCTCCAAGTAAGCAATAATTAAGCTAAAATCAAAAATCAAAACAACAACAACAACAAAAACCAGACAAAACCAACATAAGAAGAGAATAGAAAGAGCTCCTATGAAAAAAGAAATGGCATATACAAAGGCTCTGAGGCTGGACAAAGCTGGGGTAGTGAGCCAAAGGGAGAGTGGTATAAAATGAGCTAAGGAAGGCGTGTAGGTTCCATAGTAGCTTAAAGGGACTGCAGGTTTATATTTGATTCAAGCTTATATTTAATCCTAAGTGTAGTAGAAATCTATTAAAGGATATTCAGTAGACTGTGACACAACCTGGTTTTTATTCTAAGATCCACTTATTTCCTGTATAGATAATGAGCTGGAGAGGGCAAGGAGATGGGGTGGTAATGGAGGTGGACAGTTTTCAAATGGGCTTTCAAGATAAAATCACTAACACTTCTGATGAGTTGAATATAGAAAGTGAGAGACAGGATGAGTCAAGATATAGTGAAGTTTCTCCCTAAATGAAAGGTGGTACCATTTATAAGACAGGTAAGGCTTAGGGTGGGGCAATAGGTTTCAGAAGTAAGGAACTAAGAGTACCAGGAGACACATTGTGATATCTGTGAAATTCCCTAGTGAGAATTTCAGGAAGGTAGTTGAAATCTTGACTTCTAGAAAGAGATCAAGGATAGAGATATTAACATTGACATTGTTGGCATCTAAATGGGATCAGAGCCATGGGATTAGATAAGATCACACAGAAAGAGCATAGAAAGACAAGAAACAAAATGCTCAGGATTCCCAACATTTAGAGGTTGAATAGTGATGAAAGAACTTACATGAATAGCAAGGGGGTGGCAAACAAAGAGAAAATGATATCTCAGAAATCAGGAAGAATACTTCCAGAAACAATAGGGTCAATGCTGCTTAGAAATCAGTAAATACAAAAACAACAACGCAATGTCCATCCAGTTGGGCAACAAGGAGACCATTGTTAACCGTGATGAAAGCAGGTTTGATGAATTGGTGGGGGAACGGCCAGACCAGGAGGAAAGGGGAGGTAAGGAAGTAGAGACAGCATGTAGAGGGCATTCTTCCAAGAAATTTGGCTCTGACGAAAGCCATCTAAAAAACTTTGTTTTCCTACACATTGTAAAAGAACAAAGCTCTAAGGTTCTTGTCATATTACAGTCTGGTTTCCCTTCCTGTTTTGATTGCAAAATTCTCTTCTTCAATTTTCAATTAGCACTAACCGGAAAATCACCTCCTTTCATCCCAGCATGAAACCTGGACATTATTGTCCTGAATGTAACTACTAATTATGTTGGCAAAAGTAAACTTCCTGAAAGTCTGTGTCCTTGCTGAACAAAGATTTCGTTTAGACGACCCTGATTTCTTGTTAGAAGCTGAAAATATCTTTCCATGTTGATAAAACCAATTAATTATTCAGGAGAAATATTCCCTTTATAGTTCAGCCAAGAAATTGAAAATGACCTTTTAAGGGCAGGAGCAGCTTGTTTCCTATCATTAGTATAAGAATAACTTTGAGAGAAAAGGAATTGGTCTATATTCTTCTCACTTCTGTCACATCTCCTATCTTTGACAAGACATGTGAGGTACTATCTGTTCTCAAGACTTTCTACTCCATTCCCACCTCCAGAACCTAAACCAGTGTTTTAGTTTTCCTTAAAATCCCTCTGGCTCCAACATTATGTATGTCCTTTGTCTCTTCCCTCCTCAACACCATCCTTTCCTTGGCTTAACTAAATTCAGTTGCCAAGACGGCCCCCAATGATGCCTACCTCCTAATATTTATGCCCTTGAGTCATCCCCTTTTTCACTAAACAGGGCTGATCTCTGACCAATAGAGAGATGACAGAGAATGACTCCCAAGGCTGTCACAAAAAGCATTATAGCCTCTACCTTGCTCTCCCTTGGATTGCTTACTCTGGGAAAAGTCAGCCACTTTGTCAAGGGAAAGGGAAGGTAATGCATGGAGAGGTCCTTATGTGAAGGATCAGAAAGTTCCTGCCTATAACCAGAACTATGTGAATGCACCATCTTGGAAACGGATCTTCCAGTCCCAGTCAAGCTTTCAGATGACCACAGCCCCAACTAACAGCTTCCTGTGAGCCCCAGAGCCAGAACTGAGGCAGGAAACAGCATAGGAAGAACTCGGAGACTGCACTGCTGTTACTGGCCAGCTTCTAGCATCTTGGTTGCCAGGAAATGTCTTTTAGCACTTAGGTAGAATGAAGAGCAAACCAAGGCAGGAAGGAGGAGGGATACATGTCTTACCCACTAATTCAGCAGTCCTGAGCCTGTTCCAATAATATTGCCAGGTGTTTCAACATCACAAGAAACACTATGTTAGCATGGGAGGAGGGAAGTCCTTGAAATTCTATGTAGCGTTTCCACTATCTGGGAAAGAGAGCCTTGAAACTGTGCTTTCATCCCAAGGTCTGAAACATGGGAGAGGGTCCACAGTGCTGAAAGAAGTCCATAAATAACGTCGGGTAACTGCTGCAACTTTAATTAACTGCCTCCTGCCATGTATCTATTTTACAACAAGATGAACAAATGGAGTCTGGAGCAAGATAAGTGTTCGTGCTAACAGACCCCCACGCGTACTTAAATTTGGGTAGTCACATCCCCCAGGGGAAAGCTGGCACCACATTTACCTGTCAATCAATATGTAACTTTTTTATTCCCATCATGCCAACTATACAAGTCCTTGAAAAAAAGACTAACTCTCTTGGCTCCCTGGCCACCTGGCCTCTGGCCACCTGGGGGCCTGCCACCCCGGCCTTCAGCTGCCTTTACTTTTGCCACCCTGCTGTGCCTGAAACCTATGCCTTTCACACCCACCTCCAACATTAGCTGGGCCTGTTCTCTTCCATGGGAATGAATCACTAACAAACCCTGATTGCACGCTAATAGATTTGCTGATCTGTAATTCTTTGCATGTATCAGCAAGAAGAACCAGGTCTCTCCCATCAACAGAACCACTCAGCTAAGCTGCTTCTAAATTCCTGACCCATAGAAACTATGATATAAAATGATTGTTGTTTTACAACACTAAGCTTTGGGGTAATATCGCAATAGATAACTAATATACAACTGAGACTAAATTACTGGGAGCAGCTCCACAACCTTCTAAAGAGAAATGTTTTAAGCTCAAACCTGTAACTGATAAATTTTAGAAAACAGAAAAAGTGGCGTAAAAGATTCAAGGCAGGAGATAAGATGAGGATGTAATTTTTCTGTGCTTGTGTGTGTTTTTGAAAGCAGGTGAGGGCAGAAGATGCTAATATATGGTTAAGTAGGTCCTGATAGCCTGTCTTCAAATCCAACCCCTCCTAAACCTGTGCTTCTTGTCAGAGATTCTTTTCTTTCTTCCCTTTAAAAATATATTTCATTGAAATAGATGGTGGTAGATATGAAATAGCCACTCCGGGGGAAGCGAGCCACCTTGTAAGATGTGACTATCTTTAGACCACCACGCTGGGAGAAAGCCCAAGACAACCATCTGGAGAGGTACTTGAAAAGAGAGATGCCTGGCCAGCCTCCAGCTACTCCAGCCACCCCAAGTGAAGTGCTAGACATGCAAGAGGCGAAGCCATCTTGGACATCTGGTCCAGTCTGCCTTTCAGTCAACTCCAGCCCCACCTGCAGTGTATCTGCAACTACACAAGACACTCTGAGCAAGAACCACCCAGCTGAGCCCAGTCAGCCCACACAACTGAAATGATAAAATGGTCGTTTTAAGCCACTAAGTTTTGGAGTGGTTTGCCCTGCAGCAAAAATAATCAGAATAATGAAAAAGGGAGTAGCACCGGCATCTCTGGAGACAGCAGCCTCGGATTCAAGCTTTCTTCTTTCGTCCCCCTTCCCACAGGAGTATCCTTCCCTTCACCCCACACCTTGGATGTGAACTTCTTGGCTAAGGACTGGAAAGTCTAGTTCGAAAATGGAAAACCAAGAAGCAGCAGATTCTTCTTGAAAAACCAAACAGTTCATTATTTAAGAGGAGTTAATTGCAGAAGGAAAATGGGTCAAGTTTGAAAAAACAACTTACATGGATCCTACTAGTAAAACCAGAACTTGGGAAACTGTGAAACACACAACCAGGAAAGGACTGTTGGCTGGTGGTGTGACGATTATCCCAGTGCTGCAAAGAACTCTTCATAATGATTGTATCTTTCTGATGAAACAGTTCCGTCCACCCATGGGAGGCTGCTGCCTAGAATTCCCCACAGGTCTCATAGATGGTAACGAAAGCCCAGAAACAGCTGCTCTGCGAGATCTGGAGGAGGAAACTGACTATAAAGGTGATGTTGCTGAATGTTCTCCAGCTGTCTGTATGGATCCAGGCTTGTCGAACTGTACCACACACATCATGACAGTAACTATTATTGGAGATGAGGCTGAAAATGTTAGTCTTGAGCCAAAGCTAGGAGATGGAAAATTTATGGAAGTAGTTTCCTTACCTGATGAAGAGACTTGAAGCTCTGGTAGCTGAAGAACACCTGATAGTGGATTCTAGGGTCGACTCCTACGCTGTGGCACCGAAACATGCAAACACAAAGCCATCTGAAGCGCCCTTCCTGAGAGTTGAAGGCCAGAGGAGAGTAGCCGTGTTTTTATAAATGAGGTCGCCAGGCCTCCTTCACTAAGGCTTTGCATTCAGCTAAGTTTAATGGAGATTCGAAATGACCTTTTTCATAAAATATAAACAACAAAGACTGCAAAAGAAGAAGAAAAGGGAATTTATCAGGGAACACTAGGACTTCTTGTCAAGGCTGGCAATCACTGATTTGTAACAGAGGCATTGGTCTAGCTGTGTGACTTTCTCCAGTTCAGTTTCTCAGGTTCAGGATCAGAGAGAATGAACAGCAGGGCTTATACAAGATCATTATTTTGCCACATGACATAAAGAGACATCAAGCACCCAAGGAGCGATAAATGGGCATTTAATGAGACTGTGTTTGATCTTAAAAAGAGAAAAGGAATCCAGAAAATGAAGGTATGGTTCCCAAAGACTTATTGCCTAGGCCAGGGTTGTCCAAAGAATTAAACTGTTTAAAAAATACATTTTTAAAGCTAATGGTTGACCATTAGCAGTTTTCTCTTCTGAACTCTCGGTCACCTTGTTTCGCCCACAGTTTAGTACCTTCGATTGTAATTACGTAGGCAGACACTTGAGCCAATCCCTGCTATGAGATGATGGCATCCAACAGGGCAGGACCATGTTATTCTTTTGAACAGCCCTACAGCCCCCTGTCCTATGCTTCAAATAGGCCTTCAAGAAACATTTGTAGTGCTGCTAGGTATTTAGTTTTTAAGAAGTATCAGTGTAAGAATGTCCAAACCTGTAGAGAATTTTTATAATAACTTATTTGAGCCAAACAGAGGATTCTTGGAAGCAAGATCACACGGTGAGAAAAAATGCTTTGGAGAGCAGTTTGCAGTTTCTTTTATGCATTTGAGTTTAAGGAGAGAATTATAAGGAAGATCATATGAAGGTGGGAGAAAGCAAGGCAGGGATCAGACTACAGGATAATTAAGATTCTGTACTCTCTTGAGGGTGGTCACCTTTAGAAAGAGGAGTCCAAAAGGGGGCATTTCAAAGGTGTGTTAACCTAGATACACAGAAACAATGGACAGGGCCTGCTGGAGGCAAAGATAAGCCTTAAAGAAGTTACCTGCCTGGGGCGTGACTATCTACCATGACCTGCCCAATTAGGAATTTATTATCAGATCACTTTAGAGATTACTTTCCACAGAATCTCCACAAAAGAAACCTCAGCATCCTCTTATTGTTAACATTTCTTTAAAAAAAAAAAAAGATTTTATTTATTTATTTTTGAAGAGAAGGGAAGGAACGAAGAAAGAGAGGGTAAGAAACATTGATCAGTTGCTTCTTGCACGTCCCCCAGCCAGGGACCTGGCCCCTGGCCTGAAACCCAGGCATGTGCCCTGGCCAGGAATCGAACTGGCGACCTTTCTGTTTGTGGGATGATGCCCAACCAACTGAGCCACACCAGTCAGAGTTTGTTAATGTTTCTTGGTCATGAAACTGAGAGCTGGAAGCCTTCAAAACTGCCTGAAATATGCTTCCCATCATAGTCTTTGGTTACTTTGATGACTCCTGTTGGTCAGGTCAACCTCTTCCTTTTTGAGGTAGCTCTTGACTTTGGTGAAGGCTTCCAATGGCAAATACTGCAGGCTCAGATGTTAACTATCCCATTTAATAATAAAAAATGCTTACTTTTCAGCGAGGTAGGAGAAAGCAGGATGACTTTTTTTAAATATAAGACTCTGGCAGGACCTCTGACTGACAAGAAGGTGGTATTTGAGAGATTAGAGAAAAGGCTTCAGGACCGAGTGTCCCTGAGTGAATGGTTTCTACTAACACACAGTCAAGAATAAGGGGATTTATTTTCAGAAAGTATGGACAAGCTATTAAGAGTCAGCAGATGGCATGCTCTCCCTCTCAGGAGCGTGTCTAGGCCTTTCCCTTCCCTATCTTGGTTCCCTCAGACACATGACCTTTGCCTTTCTCCTAAATTCCAAGGACCCTTCTACCTCTCTAAGTTGTTTCCTGAGCCTACGCAGCCCGCTTGGATCACTTCTGCATCACCTTGGTAACATTCTAAATAAAGTTTCTCTTATAATTTGAAAAACAAAAACCCCAAAAGACAGTCAATAGAACCCAAGTTTATTGTCTTGACTTGTACCACCCACTATTTTGAGGCTGTTCTACTTGGGGAACAAAGTGTGACTTATTGCCTGGTGTTTCTATAGAATCAGCTCAATATTTCTTGATAAGTTACAAACTCCACAACAACCACTCCAAACCAATAAAACAAGCCTGAACCCATTCTTGATTGGTAAGTAGCTGCAATTTCACAAAACAAAAGTGAGAAAAGTAAAAGTGTGTAGAGACCAAGATTTCATCCCATGATTGTGTTGACTGGGTGTGGACTGGAGAATATGCAGAGTTTTAACAACTGGGTTTTAATTCCACTAAATAAATATGAACTTTCAAAATACTTAGAGCAGAGACAATCAAATCTAAATATTTGATTACAACCACCAAAGCCTAAAAAATTAGAGAGAGAAAACACTGGCTTTATTTTCTACATAGCTTGAAAAAAGATTTTTAGATGAGTTAATATTTTTGAAATTAAAGCAGCTGTAATTATCTAAATTCATTGTATCAAATAAATGGGTAGGATATTCTGTGAGTCTGTCATTCAACTTGGAAAACTTTTCTTTTTGTCATTTAAAGAACACTTTAGAGAAGGACCAACAGGTCTCTGTGACTCTTCTACATGAATTTTGTTAGTAGCTTTTAATCCTTTTGTTATTAAAAAAGTGGCAACTTGTAATTAAATGGAAGATATTTGTGGCAATAAGTACAGTACAGATAAATATCTTTGAAAGGTAAAATCCTTATTAAGTAAAATGAATTTTTAAAGTTATGAACTGTTTAAATAAACTTTCACCTAATTGTCTTTTTATTTGTTTGATCAATAACATTTTAGAGACATACATCACATTGCAACTGTTTAAATTCTAAGCTATAAATTCTAAGTTATTTTATTTAATATAAATAGCTATCCTTTTAGCAACTGAGACTGGAAGTGAGAGGACATATTTCACAAATAATCAAATTGTGTGGGACCTGCAAGCTCAAAAGAAACATTTGTGTAGGTGAAAATGATCTGGTATAACTATGGTAGCCTGACTTGCCTTGGGAAATCTTTATCTCTGTATTTGTGACTGCCACATCCAGCTTTTACAGAAAAAGAATTTTTTTGGAGACAAATCACCCAACCCACTTGTTCACAATATCATTGGTGGGTTATAAGCATATTTTCTCTGCTTACTAGCTGTAAAAATAACATGTGCTTACGTGATTTATCTAAAGCCACCACAAATGTGACGTGAGAGAAGATAAATGAAATTGGAACAAAAGATGTTGAGTATAATCTTGATGTTTGATATTTACCTTGTATGCAAATATATCCCAGCTATTGCTTTGCTCTCATGAATTAAGGAAAAGCAACTGTGCAACTGCAGGGTGTGGGCGATCAACTGGCTTCTGCTCGAGAGGGAGGCGATTTAAACCCAAGATTGTGGCACCAGGTCATGTGCAATGAATAAGGCTATGCTTTTAAGCGACTTGAAGTTTGATTAGTGATTCACCATCTAGAGCTCCTAAAATATATGATCTAACCCAAAACACCAGGTGAGAGATAGATGCGAAAGGCCTACAAAATGATGTATTCCTTGAACATTCTCCCCTGTGGTTGGACTGTGGTGCACCTTGCTACTTAAGAGGCTGGTAGCATCAGCATCCCCTGGGGGCTCGTTAGAAATACAGAATCTGTAGAAGTGATCTGCAAAGAATCGGATTCCCTGTGTGAAGCAGTTTAAAATGTCATTCAGTGTTCAGTGCTCCGGTATGTAGTAAGTACTGTAGTGTTTTGTGAGGGCAGATGTGTAGATATTTTTAAATATTTTGCCATCACTTCACTTTTTTTGCACTTTTATCTGATGGCATTGTTTCTTACAATAAAACACTTTTCTGGTTGAAAAACAAAGCAAGGCAGAATCTCAGGTCCTAGACCTGCTGAATCAGAACGTGCACTTTAACAAGAGCCCCCCACTATACCCACAAGTGATTCAAAGATAATTTAAAGGTTGTGAGGCACTGATCTAGCCCTAGATTCTAGGGCATCCCATACTTTTATTTGATTTCTGTAAACTATCCAATGATCCATGACACCTCTTTCCCTCTCTCTTCTACCTACTTCTCTTTTGTTCTCTGCATCTTCTCCTCCATCTCTTCCTCCTTTTACTCTTCCCTCTCTTCTTCCTCTTCCTCTTCTTCTTCCTCTTCCTCTTCTTCTTCCTCTTCCTCTTCCTCCTCCTCTTTCTCTCTGTCTCTCTCCATACACATACACACACAGATGACTATTTATCTGAATCATTTGTGAAAAACTGTATCCATCATGCCCCTTACACACACACACACACACACACACACACACACACACAACTTTTTTATGTGGGAGAGCAGAGGGTCACACAATATTTTCTCATACTTGTGACTTCAGCTTTATGATTTTGGATATTATTTATACTGTTTATTTAATAAGAAATTCAAAGTTCACCATATTAGAGAGCTTGCCTTGTTCATAAATGTCACTCATAGCTAATTAGGGCTTTGTTTTTTTTCTTTTATGACTTTCAATACTCCATAATCTTTGGGAATAAGTGGCTACATTTTAACTAACATTCTAGTCATGTATGTATAATTTTTTGATATGTCTGAAGGGAAAACTGATGAGGACTAACCACTGTTTGGATTTGAGTACGGTATTTTTTTCTCCCAGATTTATTGGGATATAATTAACATATTGTGTAACTTTAAGGTGTTTGATGTCTTGACTTGATACATTTCTATATTGCAAAATGATTACCACCAAAGCATTAGCTAACACTTCCATCCCACCACATAATTACCATTTCTTTCTTGTGGTGAGAACATTAAAGATTTACTCTCTTAGCAACTTCCTTTTTTTTTTAAGGAAAGTTTTTAAGTGACCTTTTAAACAGATAGGAAAAAAACCTTGAGGTACATTCTTTTCAGTTTGTTTCAAAGGATGTCCAGGAAAGGCCTTGGGTACATGTGTTCCATCCTCTGGATTTTTTCCACCCTCAAAGATAACCAAAGTATCCACATTCTCTTATCTATTTGAAAATACTAGATGGTATCCCCAGAGGAGTTTTAAAAGCATACCTGAAGGTATCATCAAAACTAGGTTAAGTTAAAATTTATATACATACTATATACTGTGTAAAAATATCACAAAGTACTCAAACAAAGGAAATTTTTTTTTCTGGTTCAGCAGTGACTCCAGAAATAATCCAAAGAGGAGTTTTACACAATCTCTTTTCTGGGTGTTACGGAGGCTTTACCCTTCTGTGTTAGCCTCTTAAGGCACTGTGGCAACCTTACAAGGGCACAGGAAAGGGTGTCTTAGCAGCTTTCAAGCACAGTCATACCTCAGTACTCATCAGCTTCAGAATTTGTCAAACCCTGTACTCGTCGCACTAGGTTCTTGCCCAGGACTGGTCACTGTACTTGCTAGAACTTGTGTGAGTCGTGACGCTGCCCAGCAAGAGAAAGTGCTTCATCTTCAGGTGAGGAGGAGGGAAGGGAGAAAGTCTACTGCACTGATCAAAGAAATGTGGGGGAAATGGGCTGAAGTTCAGAACTTTGTGCAAAAGCATCAGCCAGACAAAGTTCTAGGAAGACGAAACACGGACCTGTTAATTAACAATGTCACACTTTAGAAACATTTTGAAACATAGACAGAAACAAGTTTCTCTTGATAGGTTTTTAGTGAAACTCCCTAAATCTGAGTCTCCAACAGTGTTCAGTGAAGCCAAGAGACAGAAAACAGAAGAAATCCCTGAGAAATAGCCTGAAATTGTCTTGGAAGAGGAACCCTATTCCAACAATTAACCCCTCTCCTCTTCTTCCTCCTCTACCTCATCACCATCCCATTATGCTAGGAAGTCCTCTCAGTACAAGTAAAGTGAAGTTAAATTTTATTTTATTTTTATATAATCAATTACTTTTTAATCTGTGTCTGTTTAGTTTTAAGGTTTTGTATTACAAAACAAACTCATCACTTAGTATTATCCCAGTAAAATGTGAAAGTTCAGGAAACTTTCATGAATTATTTCTAATTGCATTATTTTTTATGGGAAAAATTTTTTCAGTATTCAGTTTCAGCACTTGTCATGAGTTCCAGAATGAATTAACATGAGTACCAAGGTCCACTCTGTAGTACATTCTATATAATATTATTAGCTATGATCACCGTGCTGTACATTAAATCCCCATGGACATTAGACCTTATAACTGCACACTTTGACCATATCTCTTCATTTCCCGCACCCTCCAGGCCCCCGTAACCGCCACTCCAATCTCTGTTTCTGAGTTCAAGCACCTTCCACCCCTTAATAGTTCCGTGTGTATTTCCTAAGAACAAAGATCTTCTCTTATGTAATTACAGTACAGTTATCAAATTCAGAACCCTAACATTGTTACTTAATTTTATCTAATCTGCAGTCCATATTCAACTTCCAGCATTTGTCTCCACATCTCCTTTCTAGAAATTTTTTGCTGATACAGGATCCAGTCCAGGAGCACGCGATATTGAACTGCCGTGCCTCTTCCATCTCCTTTCACTGGAACGCTTCCTCAGTCTTTCTTCGTCTTACAACAGCAACAACAGAGTGGAGGGTCATTTCTGAAGAGTATAGACCAATCATTATTTTTTCATTCTTAGGTTTAGATTATGGATATTTATATATTTTTCCTAGTTTTTATCATGTTTTACTCTACACTGCTTTCTAATAGGTCTCCATTTTAATATAGTCAAATTCATTAATAGTTTCTTGCATGTTGAGTACTTTTGTTTTCTTATTTATTTACACAGCAATATGCATTTTATGTATGTATGTGCATGTGTTTGTGTGTATGTATGAAATCCTCACCTGAGGATATGTTTATTGATTTGGGAGAGAGAGAGAGGGAGAGAGACAGAGAAATATCAATGTGAAAAAGAAACCCATGCCAGTTGCCTATGGTACAGGCCCTGACCAGGGACTGAAACTCTAACCTAGATATGTGCCCTGACCAGGGATAAAATCCACAAAGTTTTGATGTACAAGATGATGCCCTAATCAACTGACCCACTCAGTGGCTAAGGTAGATTTTATTTATTTTTTAATTGAATTTATTGGGATGACATTGGTTTGCAAAACCATACAGGTCTCAAGTGTACAGCTAAATAAAGAGTCATCTGCACACTGAATTGTACACCCATCACCCCAAGCAAATTCTCCTTCCATCCCCATTTCTCCCCTCTTTGCCCACCTCCACCTGTCCCCCACCCTCCATTCCCTCTGGCTATCACCACTCTGCTGTCCATGTCTACATGCTGTGTATGTATGTTTTGTTGGCTAATCCCTTCATCTTCTTTCATCTAGCTCCCAAGGCTCGTCCCCTCTGACAGCTGTCAGTCTGTTTCATGTATCCATGCCTTTGTTTTTGTTTGTTTGTTAGTTTATTTTCTTCATTCAATAAAACTACATCCTGAGGCCATAAAGATTCTATCCTAATTTTTCTTCTAATGCTTATAAAATTTTCCTTTCACATTTAAGTTCTTTGTCTCTGTGGAATTTATTTAGTGTATGATGAAGGAGGAATCCAACTACATATGACACATTTACAAAATTGTGTAAATCAGAATTTCTTTGCCAATGACATACTATATTCCTTAAGAAGAAAGAGATGTAATATAGTGAATTATGTGCATTCAAAAGCCTTGGGAAGACTGGAGATAGGCTCTAGACTGGGCTTCAAAGAATGCTCTTGACAAACCAATGTGTTAACGTTGAAATGGCTCCAGATGTTAGACCTCAGACCTTGAGTTTTGGCTAAAAAGAATTCAGAGTCAAGACTCAAATACTAGCAAAAGTTCATTTAGAAAGTCACAGAGGTAGAAGAAGTGAGCTTGCTGGGCTGTTCGAGATCAGGAAACAAGTTACAAAGGCAAAAGCAGGGCCCTGGGAGTTTAGGAGAAAGTAAGCAAAGGTATGTGCCTTAAGGAAAGAAAGGAGGAGGAAAGGCGCAGGTAAGCTCAAGAGAGAGAGCATGTCCAAAGGCAGGGGAGGGAGAGAGAGAGAGAGAGAGAGAGAGATACTTAGATTATATGTTTTTGACTTACCCCACATGTCATTGTGCCCTTCTGCCTTTGTTTTTTCTAAACTATGATTAGTGAATTTTAGAAGGCCCATTCAAGAAATGTTTTGATAGGATTGATACTAAGGACTCCATGACCAAATGTCAAATTCTCAACTCCAATAAACTATAGAGTAAACTATGTTTACAGTCTGGCTGGAAGAGCCAAGAAGCTCTCTGCAATAGTAAAAATAGCCTGCCCTTCAGGTATCAGCATGGGCTTGGGAATTGTAGAAAACTTGTGGGTTCAGACTCTCAATGGACAAGACCCAGCAAGGCCATGCTGGGCAGTGGATTCTTTGGAGTCTTGGGGAAGGGAAATGAGTATTTGCCTGAAAGGATAGGCCTAATATTAGTTAATGTTCTTTGGGTTACAGATAACAAAAAGGTGTCTCTCCTTACCTTGTAAGAAAGGGGATATATTGAAATATAGTAATTGTGATACTGAGAGCCTGGTAAGACTGCTGGGAGCAGGTGGAGGGTGGAGAACACAGATCTCTGTCTCAGAGTTTGCTCTGGATAACTACAAACTAAAATAATAAGAGGGAGAAATCCGATTGTTCCAAGCTGACACTGTTCCTCACTTTTGGATCAAATAGCTACAGGCTGGGTCTCTTAGCACAGAGCTGGCCAACTCTTACCCACCCTTACAGATGAGCACAGTTTCCAAGCTGTGAAGAATTGCTGTGTGCCCCATAGGCACTGTGAGGGAGGCCTGAAGGAACTCTCAGCCTGTGAAAATGTGTATAAAAGGAGGCATCTGAGAGGAAAGGAGTTGATGTGGAATCGAAAGGAACTGAATCTCCTCCTTGGCAGAGCTTGTGGGTGTGATGTGTCTGAAACTCAGGGGCTTCAGTGTGCTTAGGTCGGTGGTTATCAGACTGAGAAGTTGTGATCCAACAAAGTAAGTTTTTAAAAAAGCAGGCCTGGACATAGGATTGCCAGGCTTTAATTTTGCCAAATAGAACATTATAAAATAAACAAATTCCTGTTGTTTCAGTTTTAATGAATATTTTGGCCTTTAAAACATAAATGTGAAGGACAGTTATCATAGGATATCTTTCTAAGGGCATCAATTTGGCTTCATGGAAAACTTGTGACATTTCATTCTATTTCTCACTTTTCTTGTGGCTGGTAAACATGTCTTGAGGAATCATCACCTGTTTCACACGGACTTGGGGAACATCACTCTTTTTCTCAGAGTACTTCCTAATGGTTTTACAGAATAGAAAGAGAAACTCTCTCCAGTGAACCAAAAGAAGAAAAGGAGTGAATTAATGGAAGGGATGCATGGAAACCACACTCTCCACTTTTCAGGGTTGTTTTCTCTATTTCCCTCTATACATCTGTTCCGCCTCTCTCTCCCTTTTCCCATTGCCTTCCTCTGTTGACTCACCTTGGATGTGGCCCGATAATTTACAACCTCCAGGCCTAAATATACAGCATGTATTGAGGACTTCCTTCTCAGTGTTTGTAATGAGATGAATTGCATCCCTCAAAAAGATATGTTCAAGTTCTAATCCCCATATCTGTGAATGTGACCTTATTTGGAAATAAAGTCTTTGCAGTTGTAATGAAGATGAGGCCATTAGGGTGGTCACAGTCCAATATGACTGGTGTCCTAAGAGGAGAAGACACAGAGACAGGCATGCACAGAGGGAAGACAATGTGAAGACAGACAATGTGAGGATGGAGACAGAGATTGGAATGTTGCATTTACACATCAAGGAATGCCAGAGATGTTGGCACCACCAGAGGCTAAGAGAAAAGCATGGGGCAGATTTTTTCCTTGTGCCTTCAGAAAGAGCATGGGTCTGTCAACACCTTGATTTTGCAATTTTTGTTTCCAGAACTATGACCAAATAAGTTTCCGTTGTTTTCAGCCACTAAGTTTGTGGTACTTTGTTGCAGGATTCCTAGAAAGCTAGTACAGAATCCTGGCTGAAGTTGTAAGGAGAGGCTGATTAGCTTCCTCTGATCATGGGTTGAACCCTCGTCCAGTCAGAAACCAGCTTAGCTTTTCTTCCCAGCCTGGGCAACTAGATGTGGGACAGTTTGACCTACATGTCTAACACAGGAAAGCTGGCAAGCAAAGACCCACTCCAGAAAGGCCAGTGAGTGTGGCCAGTGGATTGAAGACATTGAGGAAAATGAAGAGTCACCTGTACTCCCCCATTCGGTTGAAGTTCCACAATGAACTCCAATAGAGAGTTTAATGGGTCTCCAATAGAGACCCATGTCTGCCCTGGCTGGTGTAGCTAAGTTGGTTGGAGCATCATCTTGTGAACCAAAAGCTTGTGGATTTGATGCCCAATCATGGCACATGCCCAGGTTGAGGGTTGGGTATCAGGTTGGGGCATGTATGAGAAGGCAACCAATTGTTTCTTTCTCACATCTATGTTTCTCTCTCACATCTGTGTTTCTCTCTCTCTCTCTCTCTCTCTCTCTCTCTCTCTCTCTCTCTCTCTCTTCCTTCCTCTCTCTCTAAAAGTGATGGGGATAAAAATGTTCTTGGGTGATGCTTAAAAAAAGTTTTCAGTTGCCTCAGCCATAATGAGGGAGTCTTCATATTTTATCATGAAGGAAAGGGAAGTTTTTCGTGGTTGAACACCAACCACTGAAATAATGTTGGCCAATACTGCCTTATGTTGATAAAATATCTTAATTTCTCCATGCCAGGCATTCTTGCAAGACAGTTCCTGAGGAGAAGAAACACTGTCTGGTTAATGAACTAGCCACTTCAAGGCACAAGTATGCCCAACAAAATGGGCTATTCAGAAAATGATTAATTGAGTCATGCTCTCCCCTTGGGAGCATGTCCCTCACCTTTCCCTTCCCCTTCTCCCCCCACCCCCAGGCACATTACCTTTGCTTTTCTCTTTCCTAAGCTCCAAAAGCCATACTTTTGCTTCCGTAACTTGTTTCTTAAGCCTACACAGCCCAGCTGGCTCATTTCTACTACCTTGGTAACTTTCTAAATAAACTTTCTCTTATATTAAAAAAAATTATTAATCTGGGCTCTTTATGGTACCAAAGGGCAGGATAGACTTTTTTTTTTAAGCACACATCAGCACCTGAAGATGTTTTGTGGGGTATATTGTGTTTCCCTGATCAGATTGAAAGAACTGAAATGGGACAAATCTTTTTCTGGAGGCTTTTTGTTGTTTTTGATTTTGTTTTGTTTTTTTGCCATTCTTGTAATTCCTTCACATTCCAGCTGGGGAAATAGGCCTTGGGACTTGCAGAACCAAGTTATGAATCATTCCCCGAAAGTAAATAATAAACCCTGTATTTGAGCCAGACCAGTAAATTCATTAACTTTCAGTCTGGGAGCTGTGGTATGCTGCTAAATAGCCAACAATTGTCCCTCCAAGGGGAAAAGCCCTGATCTGCAGAGTTTGCTGGATTTTGACTCCGTGGATAATTTCAAGTCACCAATCTAGGACAGTGAACTTGAAGTTGGAAGGAGAGGTGCAAAGCTGCCACTCAAGCTAGCTTCTACATGCTATTGCTTAGGAGTCTGTCCTAATGGTCACACGTGACATCTGTAGAAAATTTTAAAAGTTGTTTTCTTTATACCAGGTGTTTCACATAAGATCTTCTTGATAGTTGACATTCTTTTTAAGCCTTAACGCTTGATGAGGTAAACACTATCTACATTTTATAGGCCATAAAATTCAGAGCCTAGGACAATAAGTGGTTTGTATAAAGCCAGGTAGTCAAGCTGAACGAGGCAAGGTATTTAACCTGAAGTCTTGGTTTCCTTTTCTGCAAAGTGTGTTATAATGGTATCTCGATTGGTAAAGACGATTGGGAGGGTTTAATTAAATAATGCATGTTAAATTCTTAGCACATTGCCAGGTATGTAGTTTTCTCCATTTCAAGTGCAATAAATATTCAGTGTAGAACATTCGAAAACACTGATATTCAAAAAAGGAGAAAATTTAAAATATTTATGACTATTAACAATCTTGGTATAGAACTCTGGTTCTGGCTTAATATGATTTATGAACAGCAGGCAGTGCAAGCACATGAAATGCTTTTTTTCAGTACTGAAGCATTTGAGCAATTGTTGAATGCAATTCTGTTTGAATCATGATGGAAGCTTAGGTTGCATACCAATGTATTCAAATTACTTTTTAAAATAAATTGCAGCAGGAATAATATGTCATGCTCTATGATATCCTTCCTGGAGTGGGAGTCCAAAGAAAGGAAATGCAATCAAGGCCCAGGGCGTTTAATAACCATAATGGGACACCCACAGGGACACGTGGTATCTATAAATCACACCTCGCATGAATGCTGCAAGAGAGATGAAGGGAGAACTGAGTTGGACAAATTCACAGTTAGGGAGAGCTAATGTGTTTCTTGCAAGCCGAGTCTATTGGAAGTGCTCCCTAGAGCACTGTGTTGAGCAGGGCAATGGGGCCTGCCTCGTACCATAGGGAGAGTGGTGGGGTGGGGGAGGAAAGGGAGAGGAATGGGGTGGAAGGGCGGTTGCAGGACTGTGTGTGCATTGTGCCCACACTGGGCAGAGGCGGGGAGCAGTGGTTTGAATGCCACATGTGTCCTATTTTTGGTAGGTGAGAGATCTCTACCTGATTTGACTTAAAAATTTTTTCAATAGAAACAAAAAGGGATAATTTTGTTTTGAAATTTTCATATACTCTTGTTTTATTTGTGTTTCCTTTGTTACCATAATTTAGGATTTCTAAGATGGGCTTATAGTTTAGTTTGTACACAAAAAAATCTTTTCTATCATTCTCAGGTGCAATTTAAAAATTAACATATATTGCCCTGGCTGGGTGGCTCATTTGGTTGGAGCACCATCCTGTGCACTGAAAAAGTTGTGGGTTCAATCCCCAGTCAGGGGATTGTACTGGAGGCAACCGATCGATGTTTCTCTCTCACATTGATGTCTCTCTCTCTCTTTCTCTTTCCCTTCCTCTCTCTAAAATCAATAAAACATACTTTCAGGGGAGAATTTAAAAATCTGTTTTAAATTAACGTATATTCACTTAGGATATTTGAAAAATTTAGAAAGATGTGAAGTAGCAAAAACTTCATATATCCCCATGACTTTTTATGCATTCATTTAGCCTTTTTAAAAATGCTATACCAACATATACCTCTATAACTATATACATATATCAACTTAGATTTTAAAAGACAAGTGGGATCATACTATACACTCTACCATTTACTTTTTTTAATTTAACAATAGAATGTGGACATCTTTCCAAGTGGCTATACAAGGAGTAATCACATTCTTTTAGTGGATGTGTATTTCTGTGTAAATAAATGAGCATCATTTATGTAACTATTGTAAAATATCACACTGAGGGATGTTTACATTGTTTTTACTTAACATTTCTTGGTGATTTTAAGCTATGTTACATGAATATTCTTGGTATATCCATGTGCCTATATACTATTTCTGTAAATATACATTTCTAGACATACAATTTCTGGGTTTAAAACCTATGCACACTTAAAGTTTTCATAGTTATGACCTCAGTATTCTCTATAAAAGTGTTATCAATGAATAACCCTTAGCGTTAATGTACCAAATAATTCATTTCCTCCCAGCCTTCCAAAACTGGGTGTTAAAAATCCTTGCTTTTATCATTGGCAAGTTTTCATGGTTCCTTTAAGGTCTGATTATAGGAGGAAAAAATAGATATAACAGATAAAAGCAACAAAGTGTTATTTCTCAGTCTCATTTTCATTTCATAGGTAAAATAATAAAGGAACGGGGACAGTAGAAGAGAGAGCAGACTCATTGCCTCTTATCTCCTCATCTAAGTCACTAAATCATTCACATAATAAATACACCACCATTGCCAAGACTCTCTGCCATCCTGACTCCAGTCCCAGCTCTCTCTGGCCCACTGTCAGCCTGGTGTGAGCAGCTGGGTTTTTTATCCTGGTGTATAATAGCAGTGCTGTCAGAAATCTTTTGTTCAGAGTAAGGATATGCCCTGAAAACAGCAGCTCATTCTGCAGACAGTCATCAATATTTTCACTAAACTGATAGAATGGTAGCCAGTCAATTATCGAACAATTTGAGCAGCAAAGGAAATTCCCTTGGGGAATTCACATTAATGCAGAATGCACGAGACCGAGAGACAAAAAATAATAACAAACAGAACAGGCTAAAAAATGGCTCAGTTCAGTGTTTTCTGATATAACTTTTGTTTCTTAGTTTCTTAGTTTTACAAGGTCTTGACTCCTGAAGAGTCCATAGGGGAGATAGTTTTCAGAGTTGCAATGATGTTGAATTATATTATAGGTGGTGCTTTTTCTTTATTATTTTAAAAGAGTATGTATTTACTTTTAGAGAAGGGGAAAGGAAGGGAGAAAGAGAGGGAGAGAAACATCAGTGTGTGAGAGATACATCTATCCTTTGCCTCTCACAGGGGGGCAACTGGGGGCCTGGCTGGCATCCCAGGCATGTGCCCTGACTGGGAATCGAACCAGAAACCTTTTGGTTTGCAGGCCAATGCTCAATCCACTGAGCCACACCAGCCAGGGCAGTGGTGATTTTTCTTTAGAGACTGTTTCATAATATCCAGTTTCACCAATATACTAGTACTTTACAAACAGTATCTCACTGCTTGAGATGTTTCTATACAACGTTGTATTAACTGAACATGAAAATTTGAACTAACACTTGTAGGAGCTGGTGGTCCACAAATGACTTCTTTAGAGATGAAAAGTTACTTTCGATTTTCACAATCAGTTATGAAAAATGGTTATTCTACTATTCTTTTCTTGTGGAGGAGAGTCTATGTAGTAATGGACAAATCTTTCTAGATTATTTCTCCATTATATAGAAATTTTTTTGAAGCTCTCCCTTTTTAATTTTATGGATTTAAAACATGGGTAAGGAGCCCTGATCAGTGTGGCTCAGTTGGTTGGGCATTGTCCCATAAAGTAAAACGTCACAGGTTCAATTCCCATTCAGGGCACATACCTGGATTTCAGATTCAGTTCCTGATTGGGGGACATGTATGAGAGGCAACAGATTGATGTTTCTCTTTCACATTTATGTTTCTCTCCCTCTCTTTCTCCCTTCCTTTCCCCGATCTCTAAAATATATAAAAAAAATCTTTTAAAAAACAGGCAAGGAAATATAATGGGTAACTAACTGTAGATTAACTGTAGAACTAACTGTAGATCTGTCTGTCTATCTACACAATTAAATTGCCACACTGAAGTGAATTAAGGTGGGTATTACCTTATTTCACCCATTTTGAGGTCTCTCTTTTATCATTTTAATGTCTGAAATTACTGCTGGCCAGGCAGCAATCCTGACACAGTTGTCATCCCCTGGTTGTTTTTCCTGGTGGCATGACTAACAACTATAAGGACCATCTGAAGATGGAGGAGTCCCGACTGTTGTCTGTAGACCTTCATTCATACCTTCTCTTGAGATCAGTGGGTTGGAGAAAACCCCAGGGATATTATTTGAGCACTAATGTTATTGGATAATCTGTTTAGAAAAACAAGAACAACAAAATGTTACTGAGAATTGAACTATACATGTGAAGTCTGAGGAATACTTAATTTGTTTCATTTGAGCTGTAAAGGGAATTCCCTTGGAAAATTCATACTAATGCAGAATGCACAAGACTGAGAT
>CM052547.1:69217510-69295409 GCA_028533065.1 Trachops cirrhosus
CCTCTTAGATCGGTAGAGTGTGAGTAGGATATTAATGTGTGTTGATGTTCTACTTTGAGTGAACCTGCATTCAATAAAAGCTGAATGAATAGCATAGTTACTGTGTGTGACTCTTGTCTATTCCTTGGTGCCTAGCTGCTCAGCAAGCAGCTAGCTGAACAGTTGCCTGGCTGACATAGGAAACACTGTATCAGGAACAGATGCTCCTGACAGGCTCTTTTTAATTTTCAGAATCTCACTGATTTTAATGAATCTGGTAACATAGTTTTTATGTTAGTGGTTAGTTGGGGTTAATCTTGATGCTGGAAAGACAACAGTTTAGGTTGGTATCTAGCAAACGCCAATCAATTTTTTCTGGGACCACCAAAAGAAAAAAACAAACTTTTTTTTTGTGGGGCCGATTTATTTTCCAGAAAATAAATGACAACGACTTTGGCAGAGGATCTTTTTTAGCTTTCGGAAAAGTTCCTTCCAACTTTAATTTACATACAAATAACCTGGGGCTCCTGTTACGCAGATTTGATTTGGCAAGTCTGAGTCCTGAGACCACAATTCAGACAGCTCCCAAGTGGTGCAGCTGGCTTGTACACCGTACTTTGCGTGGCCACAGTTACAAACACTTAACCATCTTAAGCCATTAATTCTCGCTTTCAACTTTAAAGATGTGATCCAAGTGTGCTAGTTGTTTAGTACCGAAAGTTTCCAGAAAACATCTGATCTGCTAATTTTCGTCACTTTCGAACGGGAAAAAATGCAGTTCAGAATTGCAGCTCCAGCCTCCAGATACTTGGTTGTTCTAAATAGCCTTTGAATAACAAGGCACGCGTCTATGATTAGGAGCCGGGTGTCCTCCGGAGCGCCGCGTCTGCTCTCTGTCACAGTCCGCTGCGGCTCCGGGTCGGCGGAAAAAGCGGATCCCAGGAGCCTTGGGGATGCCCCACAACCCTCGGCCGCTGACTCGGCCCCTTTCCAGGAACGCAGGGCCCGCCCCCCCGCGCGCGGCCGCCGATTGGCAGGGTGGGCGCCGGGCTTGACGTCAGGCCCCGCCCCGCCGTGCCGCAGGCTCCGCCCCACGGGGTGGCCTGGCGGTTTGGTCTGGAGCAGCTGAAACCGGTTTGAGCGCAGCCGCTTCCTGCCGCTGGGCGCTGCTGCGGGCCGCCTTGGGGAGCGCTGGCGAGGCGCGGCGGCCGGAACCCGGCAGCTCGGCCGGAGGCTCTCACTCTTGGGCGCAGCGGCGTCGGCAGCGGGGATCCGCTGACCCGCGGGCCCGGCAGGTGAGATGGGCAGCCGGGCGGGCGGGGGCTCGAAGCAAGGACCTGGGCAGCCGCTCACGTGGCAGCCGAGCTGTCAGGGCGGCCGGGGCAGGGGACGCGGCGGCGGGGCGGTGGGCGTCGGGACCCGCGGCAGGGCCGAGGGGTGGACAGTGTCTCCCACCTCAGGCGAGGCAATGCCTGACGAGGAATCAGCGGCCTGGACGTTCCGTCGGGTAAGTGGGTGGGTAGCATCTGTTTATTCGACTTTCATTGTTTGCTGCCACGTTTCCGCTGGTCTGTTGCTTAGTTCCTCTCTGAAAATTTTGCGAAGTAATGCAAAGAGCGTAGGACCACCGCGAGTATACGAAGGACTAAGTTAAGGAACGAAGAAACACAAATGAAGCCGAAGTCGTCTGTGTACCCTAACCCACAGCTTGTCCCTTGCCCACCACTGCTCTCTCCGTCTGTCCCTAAATCGGAGTGCTCTGACAACTGCTTATTTTCTGAAATTGCCTAACCGCGTAATCGGGGGCATGCTTGGATAATTCAGTTATTCCAAAAAACCACTGTACTTTACTCTCCTAGGAAAAGGTTCCAGGAATAGACATCTGTGCCCTCGATGCAGTTTTAAACAGCAGCTCTCTTCTCTCCAAAGCTCTACTTTTTCTGAAGCTCTTCTGTTTGCCTTGATGAGTTCTCGGAGAAAGCCTCAATCAATTAGGTGCTTCATCAGCCCCTCCTCTTACCCCCTCTGCCCTGTTATAAAGGAAGTCTGCCATGTATTCCGTCTTGAACTGTAGAGAATTCTTTCACCTTGAGGCAGCTGCTGAGTCTGTCATGGTACCAACATAGGGGAACTGATGGAACCGAGCAGCATGTTCGGACCCGACGTTATCTCTACTCCCGTCACCTTCCCCAGGTCTCTCCAGCTCCTACCACTACTCTTCCCCTTCGTGTTTCTCCATCTTGCTACATTTCTGATAGTTGTGATTTAGCTACAAAGTCAATACAAGCTATCAGTACATTTTCCAACTACTAAATATTTTGGCTACAAATAACACAAAATAAACATTAAGTAAAACTGCACATGGCCCTATCTGCTCTTGGTTTAAGAACTAGGGAGAACCAGTATTCTAGACAAAATAAGACTTAGGGAATTGAACTCGGAGAAATAATGACTACAAAAGAAGTCCTACAGTGGCAGTGAGTAAAATTTGTATGTACAAAAAATAGATTGGTGAATCAAATCTTTGTGTATAAGTTAACCAGGAAAATTACATGAAATCTATATGCAAATAATATCACAATAATATAAAATGGAAAATATTTGAAAAACTGTACTGCAATGTTTGGAAAGTGATTAAGGAATTAACTTGGCTTAATGAAATCCAGAAATGCTTTCTTACTAAAAATCCATTCATGTCTGCATACGTTTGATTAGAATATTGACTCAAAGTACACTGGGGTCAGAGTAGTAAGGTGGTAATGATCCTCCACCAGAATGAACAGAAATTAACTCAGGAAAATGTACATATATTCCTTCCTTACAGCCAGTTATGAGACTCAAAGCTATTAGAGTCTAGGAAAGAGCAAGGAGGATTGGAAACAGCTTTTTCTTTGAAAAAGAAAATGAGGGGAAACAGTGAGAGAGGTTCTTTTTAGCCAGAGAAACATGTTTTAGTTAAAAATATCTGTGACTTAGATTTAGCTCTAAACTAAATGTCCTTGTACCATATTTGGCTTATATCTCCCTTTTGTCCCCTAAGCTGCTGGTAAACTAGTAACGTTGTGTATTGGAATAGTTTCTTTGACAAAACAGAAGAGAGTAAAATTTATTGTGCCAGATAGTGTAAAATCAAAAATAATTTAAAAATGTAAATAACAATGTCATATTTTGCTAATTGTTTGAGTATTCAAAAAACATTAAAATAGTGTTAAATGCTACTCAAAATCTCAGATGGGAATGCTGTTCAATATTTATCTTCAAAAAGCACAAAGTGGAGGTTAAAAACAAAAGCAAACCAAAA
The DNA here is from genome assembly GCA_028533065.1 of Trachops cirrhosus. Lineage (NCBI taxonomy): Eukaryota > Metazoa > Chordata > Mammalia > Chiroptera > Phyllostomidae > Trachops > Trachops cirrhosus. Next base: position 69,220,791 of record CM052547.1, read on the forward strand.
ACCTGTCTTAGGAAGCATAGTCTGTACATGAGGTAATAGGCGAGTTGGTTAAATTACATATACAGTCAGCTCACGTATGCACAATTTTTCATCTTGTTTTATGTATATTTGGAAGCCTTCCCCAGCAAGTGTCTTTTGCTTTGTTGTTGCTGTTTTGCTTGTTAGGATGAAGAGAGAGTGTTGTTGGGTCTGTAAATTTTGCGTTCCTCCACAGTGCAGTATTTTACTTAGTCACCACTGTTTTGGTGATAGCTGGTTGCTTCAGTCCTGCACCAGAATTTTGGCCTCTATCCATGATCAAGTAAACAGCTGAAGCAGCAGCTCCTCCCGGCTTTTATTTGGTATCGCATTAAATTAAGGGAGTAGGGTGGAAATTAATCAAAATTATATGACTTTTGGCAGTCCATGTGGAAGATGCTTTGTTAACATTTGGGAAGTTTTTGTGGGGATATCCTTGTCCTTTTATAGCTTCGTATAGTACATTTACTACAGCTGTGTCCAGCTGAGTAACTGTAGCCACTCTTACAAGCAACTTAAGAATAAAAGGCTCAGTTTTAATAAGCAGTTGATACCCTTTTTATTAAATTGAATTTAGATAATTTTCTCATTTAATGCAGTAGAAATTTAGAGAAAATTTTGTATTGTTGAATTTAATGCATAAGAGTAATTACATCTGATTTCCCTAAATTTGGTTAAATTATTTAAAATTAGTCATCTAAGAGTTGAGTACTGTGGGATTATGTAGACAAGATTGTCCTTAGTTGACAACTGTGGTAGTAAACACTGAGTGAAAGTACAAGCAGGTGGAGATTAAGGTTGGTTATTCAGCAGTTTTCCTGGATGATGGGGCTTTTTGGTGTGTCTCAAAATTAATTCAGTAACTTAAGTTGAGCATTTTTTCTAGCCTTAAGGTTTTGTCTTGATATTATATAAATTTAAATGGAAGATTACAGTGCTTCAGTGAGCCATATTTATTTATTTGAAAAGGAAATACTTGTACTTAGAGTTATATACTCAGATTCATATCGGATGTCATGTTAAAAGAAAACTATTAAGATATTTGGATAATAATAGGTTATTTTGGGGGGAGGTTAACAATCTAGGTAGTTTCTAGATTTAGGACATTCTTTGGCAGTGCTTGAACTGGGTGTATGTGCTTTAAATAGGTCATGTTTACTCTCAGAAAGCAGATTAAGGTATCTTAGAAATGAGTTTGATCAAGGACAGATTTTTCTCCAGTGCAGAATCTTGGATTTTCTAACTGAAATGGTAGAGTTGCCAAATAGGGAAGTCTTTATCCAAGTGACAAGACACCACATTGATTAATGGTCTTGTTTACGTATATTCAACCTTTACATTTATAATTGATGTAAGTGGGATGATGCATAGTTTATAGCTAACACTGAGCCTGGGCTCTTGATCCCCATAGCAGCCCCATATGGATAGATATTAGAGATAAGATTTCTGAGTCTCCGCCCTACTGAAATTTCCAGCAGGACAGTTAGGTGTGGAGAACTGTTCTCTGCATTCTATGGCATTTAGCAGCATGGCCTCTACCCACTAGATGGCAGGGGCATCACCCCCGATTGTGGTAACCAAAAATGTCTCCTGATACTGCCAGATACTCTTGCAGGGCAAAATTGCTTCCATCCTTGTCAGATGGGAAGGGATTGGGGAGTTGGGTGAAAAGGGTAAAGGGATTAAAAAGTACAAATTGGTAGTCACAAAATACAGGGATGTAAAGCACAGCATAGGGAATATAGTCAGTAATATCGTAATAACTGTATATGGTACCAGGCAGGTACTAGACTTATTCATACGTTACACAAATGTCTGTCAATTAGGCTGTATACCTGAAGTAATAGAATACTGAATGTTAGTGCTAATTGAAAATTTTTTTAAAATTAGAAAATAATAAACTGTATGTTCACTTCATAAGACTTTTTAAAAAAGTGCCTGCATTGGGAACCACTACTATAGGTCTGTCTACCTTGACTTAAAAGTGTGGCTAACAGTGGGTTGTGGTGCCCATTCAGTGACCATTGCATAGTAGTGCATGTGTTCCCAGGGAGCCAAGGGAGAACAAAGGGGAAATAGAAGAATGAACCGTGAAAGCATATTTAGGACTTTTAAATATAAAATAATGTATAAAATAAATACTTTAGTAAGTTAGTAGAAATGATGTAGAATAACAACATTATTGGAATTTTTTTAAGGAACATTGGTGGATTGGCGTGCAAAAGTTTTTGGGGGAAGTACCGAAAACTTATGTAACTATGATGTGCCCTTGTGTGGCATATATGTTCTTTCTATATTTAAATTATATAACCATCTTGAGAATTGACATTGTATATTTTAAAAAGATAATCTATTTTTATCTTCCCTTGGGTACTTAAGTTAGGGAATGGTAAACAGATTGGTTTGGCTTGGGAAAACAAGTGAAAATTCAGAGACAAAAAAGGTGGTGGGTAAATGATAAAAGACATCAAAGGCTTAGGGATTTCGATTTCTGTAAGTAATTGAAGTGATTTCAAAAATAATGAGGAAGACTATTCTAAATGACATGTATGACATGTATTCTAAATAAAATGTATTACTGGGAAGAGATTTAGAAGCCAAAATACAGGGAGGAGAATTAGGGTTTTGAATGAAGTTCAGACTTTAGAAAGACAAGCATCTGTGTGAGGTCAAATAGAATCAACAGGGTTTGCTAATAGATTGGAAAGTTGAGACTCTAAATTCAAGTTTGCAGAACTGGACTTGATCGTTTTAAGGATACTAAAGAGAAAGTATGAAAAGAGTGATTTGTAAGGGAAGCTTTTTGTTTGTCATTAGTTACTAAGAAGCACATTCTCAAACTTGTTGCATACCGTGATTGGTTTGTTTCAGTGGATGATACTTTGTTCTTTGGTTCTTTTTTTTTCTTATTAAAGTTGAAGCCTAAAGTAAAAATCCTCTCTTGACCCAAGCCTTTTCTATCTGTAGTTTTTTTATTTCCACTTATACCATGAGCCTGGTCAGGAAATATAGGTTGAGTTCAGAACAGCTGCTTACAGAAGAGAAGGTATATGACAAAAGAATCTTGCATCCCTAAAAAAATGAGGGGGGGCACTCTTGGCAGTTTTTATGATCCATACACTCTTGTGGAACAGTTTTGTAGCATTACAGGCCCTAAAACTTCCTAGGTACTACCTAAGTAATTAAGTCTGTTTATGTAGGGTCTCGGAAATCTTTTGCTCGCAGTTAAGATTCATTTTGGGGTCCTGGCCAGGCAGCTCAGTTGGTTAGAGAGTATTGTCCCGAAACACCAAGGTTGCCGGTTTGGTTCCCAGTTTGGGGTTTTGGGCTCATACAAGCATCAATCAATGAATGCATAAATAAGTGGAATAAGAAGTCGATGTTTCTCTCTCCTTTCCCCTTCCTCTCTCTAAAATTAAAAAAAAAATCATTTTTGTATAGCTATCTAGAACTGATATTTTCATATTATAAATGGCATCTTCTCTTTTTCTTTCTAGCACAACGTCCTAAAATAAATCTGTCAGAATGACACCTCAGGTCACCTTTGAAATAAGAGGAACTCTGTTACCAGGTATTGTAAATGAGCATTTTTCTTACCTGGCTTATCTTAAATATGGAGTTGTTATTAGAGTGGGCTTGATTTTTAGGTGAAAATATCTTTATGGCTTGCCTGATACCAGAAAAGTGCTTGGAGCATAGTAAACTCAAGGAAAACAAAACAAAACAAAACACCCCCACCCCCATTTTCCAAGAAGGCTGTGATTTTATTAACTTTGCACATAACAGATAATTAAGCTATAATTTTTAAGTAGCATGAAAATAAGGGAAATTTTGCGAGAGCAAGAAGTTGGCAAAATATTTGGCTAACATTGTCCCCTACTTACAAATTTTTATATTTAGCTTTATTACATTTATTGTTGTCTACTTAAGCAGTGTGAAATAATTTTAATTTTAATTTTTTTGTTTTTAGTGTGAAGTTATTTTAATGTAAAATAACTTGTCAAAACAGTATCGTACCTGGGTTACATGCCTCCTTGTTTAATATACTCTGGCTATGTGCGTCAGTCCTTAAAACTGTTGCATTCCTTCTCTAGAATCATTGGGCCTTTCTCAAATTATTTCTTTTGCCCAGATCTGTGTGCCCTCCTTAATTGTCTTTCCTGCAATTTCCCACTTTCAACTAAGGTCCCTGTGAAATCAGGGTTCCAGGACTTGAGCACCTTTTATAGATTTTATGGAATTATCTGAGTAATTTTTTTGGTGGATAGGTTATAAACTCTATGTAAAAATGTGACTTTGTCTTGTTCATGCTGAATTCCTGCACCTCTCACAATGCCTGGCTCACAGTGGGGGGTGAACCAGGCATTGTGAATGAATGCACTGACTGGGTAAGTATGTGTTCAAAGAATGAATGAATGATTGATTCACTCTATATATTTAGCATCTTTGTTTTAGGAGCTATCACAGTACTTGACAGAGTTGTGTGTCTAAGTATAAATTCTTAGCCAAGATGATCTGGTACAGCTCATCTCTGGGCAAGATTCTACACATTGAAGATTGCTAGTTAGCTGATGGGTTGGCTCCCTTGGGTTGAGTCCTCACCTCCAGCCCTCTGTGTAGCTACCTCTGTGGGAGAAGACTACAGAACTGTATCATTCCCATTTAGAGAGTTGTACAAAGGCAGTTTAGCTAGAAGGAGCTGGCTATGTCAGGCAAATAGACTGACCACACAATTAGCCATAAAAGGATCATTTTGGCAAGAGGGAACTCGAATTCTCAAGGACTAGAGGGAAGATAATAGTGGATATGGATACAGATGAATATGTAGGTGGGAAGGAGAGGACATAGAAGGACAGGAGGGGATGTTGGGAAGACTCCCACAATCCCCAGTTCTCTCCCATCACCTTGATTTCTTATCCAAAGGAGGAGGAAGTGTTCTCTGCTGAATGTCCAGCGAGTAGGGAATGCAGAGAGGGGTGAGGTTAGAGGGAACAAGTAAAAAGAATATGTGGGGGTGCTGTTTGCAAATTCCTTTAAGGTCTTTATAATCTTCTATAAATGAAAGCTAATTAAACAAAGAGATCTCTCTGTTCTAGTAGTTTCCCCCTTTTCCTTCATAGAAGCCATATTAAAGCCAGTCAGCAGAAAGACAAAGTACAGTGACACAAGGCGGAGGAGTTGGTAAAATGCAGGAGCACTTATAGGAGGAAAGAGTGAACCACCAAATGATTGCTTAGGTTTTACTTCTCCATTTGGGGTATATGTTCTTTCCAGAGCAAAGAGTAGCTGCAGTTTTGTGCAGGGCTAAGGAATAACTGGCTCCATGAAAAAGTGTGAATGGACTCTCCTTTCCAAAGGAGGTATAATGGGCCTGAATCAGTGATTTTGTGGTAATCCGTGTTTTGAGCTAGGAGCCACAGTGTACGCTATAATATGCATAGCAACGTACACGTTCTTGGGAATGAATATTTGTGCCTTGTATTTAGCAATAGTGTTTATCCTTAAAAAAAAAAGGTATGATAACCTAAGTTAATTGTAACTGATTACTGAAAAGGATTTATGTATTTGAAATATTTTGATGTAAAATCTTCATAGACAGTCACCTTGTGCTTTATGCACATGTATTTAGAACTCTGAAAACTCCTGAATGACTCTAATTTGTAGAATTTTTAGTGAAGTTTTACAGTCCAAGCTTAGGAAATGCTCTTGCAGGAGGCTAAACCACCTGTAATTCAGGTCTTACCAAACTAGTGCCTAAAGCTGGAAACCAAGCTAGTCTCAGAAAGTGGAGGAATTTGTCTTAAGGTTTATCATTCAAGCCTGGTTCATTATATTTCTCATTATGAATTTTAATTTAACTTAATATGTTAAAGCAGTGTTGATAGAAGTTAAAGACTTCTGTATATTTACATCCATGAAGGTGTGGATTTCTGCCAAATATATGTAAGTTTAGCAAATTTAGATGATAACTCTGTGCTAGTTTGTCTGTTGATAAGTATTTTTTTCTCTTACAGCATTGTTCTATTTTTTATTTATTTTTAATTATTTTATTGTTGTTCAATTACAGTTGTCTGCATCTAGATGAGAAGTGTTCTGATGAAACAAGAGTCATTTTTATAAGGTGTACTAGATTTTTCAATGTATTTTTTGAGGATTTTTGTTGTTACATTGCTCCTGTCCTGGAAATTATCAATTACTGTTTCTTTAGAATACTATACGCCTTTAGCGATTGCCCCTTTAAATTGGAAGCTGCTTTGAAATGGGGTACTGTGGTCTGACCACTGTCTTCTTGGTGCTTGTTTATTGGTTCAATATGTAGTTGAATGAATGAAGAAAAGTTCATCCTTCCACGTCCCTCTTTGTCTCTAGCTTTGATTCTGTAGAGGTGGGTCAAGTTAATAAGGCATGTACCAGTATGGTACCTGAGTCCAAATCCATGTTTCCAGTGAGGGTCCTCCATCTCTGCTGTGGGGGACTCTGTATCTAGTAGAATGAATGCACTTACTGCTTGTTTCTTGCTCTTTGAAACTGAAACTTGAAACTCTCCTATTTATGCCACTGTAACTGGTGTTCTGTTCCTTTAGGAGAAGTTTTTGCAATTTGTGGAAACTGTGATGTTTTGGGAAACTGGAATCCTCAAAATGCTGTGGCTCTTACTCCAGAGAATGAGACAGGTGAAAGGTAAGCATAGAGATGTTAGGTTACAGAGTAATTGTGACATTCAGATTATAAACTTGAGGCCTTCTAAGATAGCTTGGTATATTTTTCTTTTAATTTTAATTTTTGTGAAAGTTATCACATGTAGCTATAAATAGTGATACTTTTACAAAGTTTGTGGTGAGGAAAGAGCCTGTTCCTCAATTTCTGCCTCTCAGACAACCATTTTTAACTCTTAGTTGGTTCTTCTGGTATTTCTGAATAATAAGCTTATATTGCTATTTTTTTAAAACCCTTTTTAAGGCAGTATCTTTTTCTCAGTACATGTTCTTAATAAAAGATTTAATTTTGCTTTAGCCTGTAAAAATTTTTTTCAGATGTGTATAGTATTAACTAAAAGCAGAGAGTGGAACACATACTTATTTAGATATCTTAGCTAATATAATGAAATAAATTCACTATGGAGAGTAAATGCACCATTAAACTTAGCATGGCTGTATTTGTGCATTGGGCTGGGGGAAGGTGGATCTGGGTGCTGGTTTCAGTTCTGCATTTACCTGTGATCTTGGGCAGATCCAGTATCTCTAGGCCTTGGCTACCTGGTCTACACAGTAATGAGGTTAAGATAGAATCAGTGAATGTCAACAAAGAGGGTGCTTCTCTGCTTGGGGATAGTTGAGAGTGTTATGGGTTGTCAGGACCCTAGGTATGGGGGCAGGGTGAGGAGAGATGAGGAGATCCTAAATAGTATACAGATCATGTAGTACTCCTTGGGAGAAATACTAAATTTCGTGATTATGAAGCTCTAATTCTGTTTTCCTATGGAGCAGTGCTACTAAAAATGTGGACCATGGGCTGTGCTGGACAAAACTTTTTTTTTTAAAGTAGTACATAATATGAGAAACAGACATTGACACCAGGAATTTAGAAATGTTTATAGCAGTTTGACATGCTAGGGCATCCTTGCATGTCACTGTGGAGCCATCCCGTTGAACTGAGTATGGAGACCAAACATATTGATTGCAGGACTGGTTGAGTAAAACAAACAAAAAAAGAAAAATGGACCTTTGCAGCAGATAGTTTGAGAAACACTAATGGCAAAGCAAAGGAAAATAACAAGAAAATAAGCTAAGGAAAAGAAAAAAATATATGTAGAACACCCCCCTTTTCGCTGTTTGTTATTAATGTGGCACATTTTCTCAGCCACAAGTAAAGTTCTAGTAATAAATGATACTAGAATCACAGAGGAATGAGGTGTTTATTCCTTTGAAGTGGCTATTTTTTCCTTGATTTTTGGATCAGCCACTCCTATGAAGTAAAATTTCTTATCTTTCTGAATTTGTTCCTAAAACGCCCTTCTGCTCTGAACTTTTGAGCTGCCCCGTCACCTGCCTTAAGTCCATTTCATCCAGCCTTGACAAAGTGATGTAGACAGAACGAGGTAACACTTAACTACTTAACTTAATGGGACCAGCCACTTTCACATTGCTGATGTACACTGAAATGTAATGGTTTGATATATGGCAGATAAACAATGCACAAACAGAAAGGAAGTAGATGATACAAAAGACAAGCATCATTTGCTTCTGGACACTAGCTTTGTGTTTTAGAAATGAGTTTCTTTGGCATTTCAGTGTACTGTAGCAGAGATAGGAAATAAATTTCACCTTATACTTGGTAGAGCTTGCCTGGACTCCTGTGTTGAAAATGATTCTGAGGCCTCTGAAGGAAAAGTAGTAGGGCCACATAGGCCAAGCATTTGCTATCCTTGTGTTATAGCAGTGATTCACAACCAATCACATACATCCAATGCTTAGGAAGTTTTATCAAACTCCATATGACCAGGCTCCACCCCAGACCTATGAAATTAAGAGTCTCCCCGGGGTGGAGTCAGGCTATATGTATTTTCTTTCCACCAGATTAATCTGGTTGCTAAAGGTAGGGCCATAGATGACAGCTGGTTCTGAATATTTCTTAGGAACCATAGTTGAGTCAGAGTGAAGATAATGCCCTAAAGCCTGTCTTGGCAGATCCAGATGAGGGGCAGTGCTAGCCATCTGGTGTCATGGAAGAACATTTGGAGCTGTCGTGTATTCACTGAACTGTTCATGTGGAATTAATGTTTGGGTAATGGTCTGTGACAGAGATTATCAAACTTAAGTCTTTGTGATGGGAGTCACTTGTTAAATTACAGGTTGTTGGGCCCCACCTGAATTTCTAATTAAATAGGCCTAGGTGTGGCTTGAGAATTTGCATTTCTACCAGGCTCCCAGGTTATACTGATGGTCCTGGGACCATGCTTTGGGTACTGCTGGTTTGTGATTGAAGCTAAAAATCAGTTCTAATCATGAATTGTAGTGAATTTTTTCACTGTTGAGTTAAGGTCTTGGAATAGCATAATTCAGGAGGAGACATTGGATTGAAACAGGAAAGAGATACAGATACTGATTGCTTAGCTAGGGGAGTAGACATGGGGTGGGGGGGAAGGATAGTTAGAACAAGGGACTACTGGGACATGGGTATAACTGGCCAGCTTTAGTCCCAAAGCCTCTTAGCAGCCATGTAACATCTCTAGCTAAGTAGAAAGTCTGGCTCTGGCTTCTACCTCTGCTCTACTTGTTTTTTCTGTTTGGAATACTTCCAGCTGCTGTATGTCTTGTTCCTTCCCATCAGTTAGGTCTCAGCTCAGACAGTTCTTCCTCATTGAGGCCTCCTATTCAAAAGCTTCCTCCAAAACTTCCTGTCACATCAGAAAGGTCAAATAGCCCTTGTTATGTATGTTGCTTGGTTTTTTGTTCGTCTCCCCACACAAGAAAGCAATCTCTGTGAAGATGGGGCTCTCTGTGCCTCATTCATCCACGTGTTCTCAGCGCCTGGTACAGATTAAGCCTAAAATAAAATAATGTGTAGGAATAGATAAGTGGTATGGGTCATAGACCTTACTTGAGTGGTTTTGTGAATTATAGTCTTTATGCATTTTACTTTGATATTGATGCTGTTGCTTTAATTTTTTTTCCACACAGCATGTTATGGAAAGCAACCATTGTTCTCAGTAGAGGAGTATCAGTTCAGTATCGCTACTTCAAAGGGTGCTTTTTAGAACCAAAGGTATGTTTTCTTCATCTAGTTTCCAGTTTCTTTAGCAGACTTCTTTCAAAAGCAACTGATTTATATTTTGAAACATTGAAAGTAAAATGAATTTGTTTTGATCAAATAAGGAAAACAGAACTCTAGATTTAATAACATTTTAGTACCAAAAAAGCAAGGAAGTAACCACTTCAGATGCAGACGATGTGTGTAATGGAATTTTTAAAAGACTCATAGTAAGTATGTTGCAATGTTGTCCTCATGAAATAGGTTTTAATGATAAGTAAATGTTCTTGATGGGTAGGTATGCATTTTCTCTAACTTTTGTAAACAAATTAGTAACCAGTTGCAAGGGTTTTTCTTTCTGTTTTTTTGATCCTTGTTTGGTATAAATACATTTAGAGGCGTATACAGCCAACTTGAAGTGAGTAATTCCTTTTAAAAATTATTTCATGGCAGCTGTCTCTTAATGGCAGCATTGTAACTTCTATCAAAACTGATGTCATTTCTCTTGGATTTTTTTCCAACAATGGTGTTGATAGACCAGGATCTCTCCTGAAGGCCTTTGGAATAGCTATTAAATCCAAATCTGCTTGCTCACAATGATTTATTATTTTGGGATTGTTTTCATATTTAGAAAAAAAAAGTTGATTCTTTTCCTCTTATTTTGAAGATACTTGCTGAAAGGATTCTTTTCCTTCAGAATTTTACCTTTGAGCACACTTGGGCTGCATGTGAATAAGGATTTAGGCAGTAGTCTAGGAACAAAACATAGATTAGAACCCTTAAAAGATTTTATTTTGTTTTGTGGTCATTGAATATTTGTTAAATGTGAAAAATGCAAGCAGCCACTGTTAGCTCATTCTTTTAGCCACCATTATAAAAAAGAAAAAAACTGACAAACCCACTTCAGCTGTCTTTTGCACCTATTACGTTTCTTATTCCAAGAATATATTGTAAATACTCAGTAATTAAACTTAAATTACTTTATGGTTGATCACTGTGTTGGCTTATCTTGACAATAGTCTCACTTTATGACTTAGGAAAAGATCATGTATTTAGTGTAGGGGTTATGCATCATGGCATTGTTCTTCAGTATAAATTGAACAATTGTGCATAGATACATTGAAAGCTTATTTGTGAGTCCTGGTATGTGAAATTCGTAATGTGAAATCAACTAAATTTTACTTAAAGGGGCATTTGGACAAGAAAAAACTAGTAATGAGTCCTTTGGGCATATTTTTTTAAAGTAAGACTATTGTCAACACAGGTTAAATTAAGCCAACCTACAGTATGTCCCCACTTCATTGAAAATGTAACCAAAAGCAGCAAATCAGTCTAAAATGCCTTTTTTTAAAAAATTGGCAACAAGTCTACTTACAGTAAGAAACAAGTTTTTCCCCTTGTAATACTTGCAAAAGTTTACAGTATGTGTTGGTGAGTGTGTTTCTTTAAGTAGGTGCTCTGTATCGTGTACACATGTACCGTGTGATGCAGGGGCTGCCATGGTAAGTATGTTTTTCATGGAATAGAGTAAATAGCTACATAAAATCCCATGCATATGGCTAGAGGCCTTCCCCCCCACATGCCAGCTTAAAGTGACACTTTTTTTTAAAGTTGGTGGCGCTTTTTAAATGAAACTTAATTTTTAATAGAAATACTTATGAAACTTTGTCTCAATTTTGTATTGTCAAACGATAGAACAAAGTGTACAAGGAATCTTAAATCTTGAACTGTTGTAAATTATTAGAATATATATTTTATGAATATAAAGAATAATAGGAAAGCAAAGTAATTATGAAAGTATTGAAAAGCTGAAATGGGTAATAAAATTAATTATACTGGGTTAAGGTGTTGGAGGTAGTCTACCCAAGCAGTTGTAGAACCTAAGCTAAAAATCGTGTGATCTTGTCACTTGACCATCAGACTTCAGCTTCCTCATCTTTAAAATGAAGAGTTGAACTATAAATTTCTTAGGTTCCTTCCATTACTAGTATTTTATTGTAAATAATGTAAAATTTTACTATTCATATTCTCTTTTATATGTTGCTCCTTCTGGCATATTCCTTTTACTTTAGAAGTTGAGTCTTGCCGTCTTTTTTCTCTTAATTTTTCATAGCTACGTGTTCTCTTACACTTTTTAGAATTAGAGTAAGGTGTTAATTTGTTGAATTTAAGATAATTTTATAGGTGACAAATCAAAATATTAACTTATATAAATATAGGAAACAAAGGTAGTAGATATTCCTGGAATGAAAACATTGCAGTGAGCCTGCAGATACTGCATTAATTTCACATCTTCACTAAAGTAATTTTTGATTTAACATGCAATTTAAACATTTTTAAAATCCATGTCTACCCCTCTTATGGCTAGCATTAGGGTAGTTGCCTTTAAAGAAATTTTAGCCAATTTTAAATTATATTGTCTTTGAAATATTTCCTTCATCTCAGTATAAATAGGTCTTTATTTTCAGTAACATATCTGTTTCTAATTTTTATAGGTGTTAACATTCACTCATAATTAGATTCATTACAGACTCATTTACTTTATTCTTAATCTCCCTTGATTTTTATTTAAATCTTTTTACAAAAGAATCAGTCATCTGTGATAGACAGATAGATGATGGTTTGTTTTTAGAATAGCCTAGGGTGTTATTTTATAGAATGGTTTCTTAATATAATAAAAATCTTCTAAACGCTAATAAATACCCTCAGCTGTTAATTTTCACTCTGAACCACCTCATAAATATTGGTCCACCTAGCTTTCTTTACTTGGTTCATTCCTAAGCAACCATTTTTCTTAATGGTCTTATTAAAAATAGTGATTTTTATAAATAACTATGGTCTGGCCTCTGGCAGCATAGATAAAGTTTCCTCAGAGAACCGTTTCCATGCATGTTTTTTCCAAAATTGTGGAAAACAGTAAAATTCTAAAAGTTCACATTTATGTTTTTCATGATATTAAAAACAGTGATAGTACATGAGTATTTGCTTGGTGGTTTGTTAAAATGAAACAAGAACTCCAATTTAAGTGTTGGATAATAATCTTGTTTATTTCTCTCAGTGTTTGATGTAGCTGAATGATTGATTGTCCATACTGTTGAAGAAAGCAGCCATTAAGATTTCTTGTTGCGTGTGGAAACATAGATGTGTTTTCATTTTTGTTAGCATGAGTGTTTGAAAAACATTCCAGCAATCCTCTGATTTAAAATATGCTAATTTGTGAAATACTGTGATTCTACTAGTACTACAAATGCAATATTGTCTCGGACTGATGCTGTCTTGCCCCACCACCTCCCACGCCCAAGGTCACTTTACACCTGACTCCAAAATGCTTAAAATGTGGCAGCCTTTTACAGAATGAAACTGTTTTTTTTTTACGATCTTGAAGATTGTTTTTCATGGGATAGAGCTTAAAAAAGATTTCATGTTTTGGAGTCATTACTTAGATTTTTAATATATTACTGCTCAGGCCTTAACATTTTTTAAAGAACTTCAGTAAGCTCAAATTTAAGATTACCTTCTAAAGTTTAGTAAAGTAATCATAACAATTTAAGAAATTCACTGTATTTTAAAACTTAGTACATTCTCCCCCGCAATATTATAACACTTTGTGTACCAAACAACATGGGTTTGTAGTGTGAACGCTAGTAGACATAGTTTTAAGTCATCTGTTCAGTCAGCTCTTTGGACTGCTCCTCACATAGCTATTCTGTCCAAGCCCAAATTGTTTTATGCTGTGACTAGTGGCTTTGCAACTAAAACGTATGAGGGTAGGGTTAATTGAAATTACTACTAAAATATATTTCCTATCAAATATTTAATCCACAGGGCTATTCTTAACATGACTAACTATAGATACTATAGTGAACACATTATAAAGTTCCCCTGACATCTAAATTAAAACAAAAACAAAGCAAATTCTCTTTTTTCCTCTATCCACTTTTTATCCTTGATGATAGTTAACATTATATTTATGGCACCCTTTCAAATCACCTTTGTTTAGTAACTTCCATAAGAATATAAATTCATACCATCTTTGTAGTGAAGAGGACTTTATTTTTTGTTAGAGATGTGGGGAACATGGGAGGAAGGGAGTAATTTAGATTTTTCTGGCTGCTTATTATTGCTAAGGAACATCATTCTATTTTTAATGTATACATTTGTATCTCTTGAGGATTGGAAAGTTTGGTAAAATTCAGAAAACTGACAGGAAAAAGTTGTAGCAAAAAAACATCTAGGCAGTGTAGGACTATATGCATCTCTTTCTTTTAGTTGTAATGAAAATTAAATTCACCATATTTTAATATGAACAGTTTCACATTTACATTTTAAAAACTGTCTGCCTAGCCTACCAATTCATAAGTAAACCTTTTTAACAAGGACGTATTTGTCTAAGGAAAAGGAACAGTGTCTGTGTTATCCCAGGATAAGTGATTTGAATGAGTATGTAGTGCTATTGTAGTTTTCAAATTTTGAAACTTTGCAAGTTTTAAAAAAGATTTTAACCTTTGGTTATTTTAAGTGGTAGAATTATGTTTAATAACCTAATAATGTGCCTAATTTGTTACCTACTTATTTGTTATCATTTGATACAATTATTAAATATAATCAATATTGAAATCCTAGAACATGTTATAGGAGAATATTTAATATCATCTAAAGATGTACAGTATTCTTAGAGAGAAGCTTATATTTTTTCAGGCTTTTTAAGAGTACATTTAGTATACATTTTTTTAGAAAAGGGCTTGAGGATTATGTATGAAAATGTTGATAGTGATTAATCTTGAATGGTGTGATAATGGGCGACTTTGTTTTTTCTTTTTGCTTCCCTGTGTTTTACTGAATTACTCAGAAGACATGTAAAGATCAAAAAATTAAAGTAACTTGTAAAGGTTAACAGTTGAAAATTTGCTTTTAAAATATGTATTGAAGTGTTTTATTTTGGCATATAAGTTTAGTCATTTTTTAAAATAATTAAAGGAAAATTAGGAAGCATTTAATACACAGTCTCTTAGGTATGGTATATGCCTGGAATCTGTTGGTAGGTTTATTCTTTTTTTAAAATTGGTGTAGACGTTATCGACACCATATAAGGCTTTATATTCTCTTTCAGTAAGAGAACTTGATAACAGGACAATATTAGGAGTTATCACACTATATGAATTTATAAACATGAAGGCATAAAGAGTAAAACTGGATGTTAGTCCCCCTTTTATCAGATTTGTTCTTCAGATTTACCCATGCGTGTGTCTTTTTTTTTTAGGGTTTCCTGTGCCCTTTAGAAACACTGGTTACTGTGATAAGAGAAATCTGATGTTCTTCCTGTTATCTACTTACTATTCTTAAATGTATATAGTAACGAACTTTATTATGCTCTCAACTTTCTTGAGCACCTTATAATTGAAGTACTTGTTCCTACTATTCCTATGATACAGAGTTTAGGCTTTTTCCAAACACTTTGAGAGTTACTTAAGTTGAGATACTTTATCCAGTTACACCCCATTGACTGCTGACCTACGAAACATAAAGTATATTTCCAGTTAACTTTTAATTTAGGACAGAATAATCAGTTGAAGATTAAAATTTCATTGAAAAAAATTGAGTATCATAGGCAGATTTAAGAATGGGTTTAAAATGGTTTTATGTGCCAGTTCATCTCGTTTTTCTTTGTTTACTCTCTCCTCGTTTTTTTCCAGCACTCATCAAGTTTTGTGACTTGGTACTTTCTTGATTGGGGGCATATTATATTGATAATTAACAAGATTAATCACTTGGTTTCATATTTAGTATAAACTTAGGCCACAAACATCTCATGGAGTCATGGGTAGAAAATAAGATATAAGAAATTATTGCAGACATTTAACTTTTAAATTGCAGACTATCGGTGGTCCATGTCAAGTCATAGTTCACAAGTGGGAGACTCATCTACAACCACGATCAATAACCCCTTTAGGTATGGGCATTAACTGCATCTGTTTGAGGCATATGCATAAAGTTACTAATATGCTGCACAATGGCTTAGTGGGATTTAATAAGTTTTTATTCTAAAGTTTAAGGACAATTTTCACTTAGCATTATCACGAATCTTACTTTCAAAACTAAGTAGTTCTGAATTGCTTTTTTATAAACTTTATTAGAAATGCTTGCCTAGTTATTTTTATTTTCTTGGGTTAGGTTAATTTATTGTAGAATATTTATTTTCATTTGGATAATTAACAAAGTTTGTAAATAACCATCTTTGCTGAGCATCCATGGCTTTATTTGATTACTTGCTCAGAGAACTTACAGAACTTTTGAGGAAAGAATTAATTCAAAACAAAGATTCACTTTTAAAAATAATTATTTACTAATTTTTTTATTTATGGATTTTAGAGGGAAAGGAAAGTGGGGAGAGAGAGAAATATGGATTATTTGTTCCACTTATGCATTCATTGGTTGATTTTTATATGTGCCCTGACCAGGGATCGAACATGCAATCTTAGTGTGTCAGGATGGTGCTTTAACCAACTGAGCTACCTAGCCAGGGCAAAAAAAAAAAGATTCTTAAATTTTTAACTTAATAGTAAGAATAGAACAAGTTATTCTACGCATTCTGTGTGTTTTTTATAACCAGTAAGTACTTGAATAAACGTGTATAAATTCAAATTTCTTGGTTGTAGCAGACATATTTTCCTCATAACTTAAATACCTTGCTGCCTGTGTTAAAATTCATATTCAGATAGTTTATTTTTTAATGACTGAATTTCCTGCAGCTTTTTAAAAAATATATAGTATCTTATTGATATACTTTTAGAGAGAGGAAAAGGGAGGGAGAAGGCGAGGGAGAAAAACATCAGTGTGTGAGAGATACATTGATCGGTTGCCTCACATGTCCCCAACTGGGGACCTGACCCACAACCTAGGCATGTGCCCTGGGTGGGAATCGAATGGGCAGCCTTTCGGTTCATTGGCTGCTACACGGTCTACCAAGCCACACCAGCCAGGGCAGTTTCTTTCTTTCTTTCTTTCTTTTTTTTTTTTTTTTTTAACATTATTCAGTTTTCTTATGCCTAAAAATGGCATTTCTCTTCATACAAGTATTTTTAAAATTCCTTTTTCATTCTAAGATTAAAATTTGAAGTATATTTCACATGCATTAAATTATTCACTTGGATTCATCTGTAAATTGACTCAATACTGAGAAATGTATCTTTCAGTTTCTAGGGAAAATTAGAATGTAAAGATAATAAATGGCTTTCTAGTTACCAGCTTAGAAAGCAGTGGGAGATGCTGCTTTACCCTGTAGTAGAAACATCTTGTTTGAACAGATACCTCATTCCATCCTCTTTATTAGATTTTCTTTTTCTATGTTTTAATCCTTTTTATAGTGTATTGAGAATTTTTCTGATAGCATGCTTTAGAGGACATTACAGTTCTATACTGAGGTTGAAAATTATTAGATACTGAACATTTAAAAATAATTTGCATTTTGAAGCATCTTGCAGTTAAATATATTTATTATTATGAGAAGTGGGATGATTTTCTTCCTGGTGTTTTAAAAAGATATTTATACTTTTGGTAAAATAGAATCTCTAAACTTAAGAACTGTGTGAACTCTATTAGAGAATCTTCATTAGGAACTATCACACTTATTTTGACAAATATTTCAGACATATTTAAAGTAAAGTAGGAGAGGAAAGAGCAGGGAATTAGTATGTTAGTCAGAGGGTGGGGTTTGATGGCTTATTTCATTCAGTTGAACTTTCTGTTTGGGAGGGCATATATGTGCTAGAACTTACTGTTTTGGTAGTTCCTCACAGCTCTGGGTATACAGGTAAGTTTACGCTGTTTGTAAAGCTTTTAGCTGGCTGTACAGGATAGATGAGGAGAATTACATTTTAGATAAGTTCAGAATATGCATTATATAAGAATAAGCATTTTAATTGTGCCAAGACCTTTGGTTTAAAAAATGAACCGGGAGATACTGTTGTCCAGCAGTCTGTCAGTCTCACACATTGGTGGGTGTGGAGGTTTGTTCCAGTGCCTCTAGAGCACCTGTCTGAGTAGTTTTCTTTCTCTTCCTTGCAATATTGTGAATAATCACCAAGTATGTAAGAACTGTTACTGTTTGATAGCCTTCTTCAAAGGGAATTCTATATTGAGGGCTACAATAAATATGCTTATTCACTTTGGGCTGCTTTTAAATTTTAGATTTTATATTTTAAAAAATGCTTAAGGTAGGTAATTTCTCAGTTGTTTATTCTATATACATCATGAATTTTAACTAGCTTTTCTATTTTCCTTCAATTCTAGAAAATGAAATTACTATTGACGATGGACAATTTGGAATCCACAGTAAGTGAGACTGAGTTTTCAAATTTTTTACTGATGTGGTTGAGATGTTATGCAACATTCATTAGAAACAAATAGCATAGGGGAATATGACAGGATTGGATATTGAAAATAGAGGCTAAATCTCAGAAACAAATAACATTCTCTAAATAATAGTTTCCAGTATGTATAATTCTTATGCTTTAAAATTTTGATCATTTTGGTTTTTATTTGATTGGTGTTTTCAGGTATTTGAGTTAATACTCTCACTTTTTAACACTATTAGGTTTGAAAATGATATGAACTGTTCTAAACATTTAAGGCGTAAAACATTATTCTTAAACTAAATTTATGCATTTTGTATATTTGTGTGCATTTACAGTAGAATCCGGATTAAGCAGAATCTTCTAGTAATTCCGGCGTAGTCTTTAACATTTAATTTACAGTATATTAGAAAATCCTTTTACTTCTGAATACGTTGAAAATGTTACTCATTTGTATACTTCTGCTTCAGTAAACAATTTATCTTGAGAATTCAGGTTTTCAATGACTTGAATTCTCACAATGTATCAGCATTATCAACATTATGCTAAACTGCATTTTCATTTTAAATACTTTACTACAGCAGTCAAACAGTGGAAAGGGCGGGCAGAAGGTCTGCTTGTGCTGACTGAACAGAGATAGATTGCTGATAGCCCGTTTGCTTTCCTGTCCAGAACAGGAAGGAACAGATCTGAATGTTTTGGTTATGGTTTTACTAGACACACATGTTTTTAGAAATGTACATGCTTTGGCAATGTTTGGATAGGAATTTGGATTTTATTTGGGATTATTTGTATTACATCATAAGGTAATCTCAAATACTTAAGTAGCTTCAATGTTTAGTATTTTATAGCCTTGTTCTTTTTATTTACAAAAGATGATAACTTGCACTACATGTTTTGGAAAGCTTTATGGAGGAATAGTTTTCTCATTTCTTCAACTGTAATGCATGACATTATATATCTCTATTACTTTTTTTAATTAATTGAATTTATTGGGATGACATTGGTTCACAAAACTATGCAGGTTTCAAGTGTACAACTGAATAAAACATCATCTGCACACTGTGTAATTTGCCCATAGCCCCAAGCAAAGTCTCTTCTGTCCCCATTTTCCCCCTCTTTGCCCACCTCCATCTAGATACCTCAATTAAAATGCATGGAAATTTTGTTGTTCTTCTAAATTCAGCTTTAGTTAGCTTTTAGGAAGGAAAGCCTTATCTCCAACTTCTTATATTTCTGAAAATAGTTTAAGAGATGATAGTAGCTTCCCTTTATTTTTAAATTTTGCTAATTATTACTGAACATTTTAAAGTTGTATTTAAGGAGAAATGTTTCTTGACTTTTGTTTTGTTTTTTTAAGTCCTCTTGAAAAACTTAGGTCCAAAACAGCAACTCATTTGCCAGTATTCAGTATTATGAAGAATGTGTTACCTATTTTAGTAGGAAACTGTGATTAAACAGGGCTAATACAGTGCTATCATAGTTGTGCAATTTATGGTACAATATATAAATGTGAGAGTACAGGATTGACTCACAGTTTTAGTCTTATCCTCTCATATCTCAGTCCCCAGCACTATTGGTAGAACTAGTTTCAGCTGAATAAATATCTCATGGATATATATCTCAGATCTGGGAAGCTTTTGAAGCTTAGTAGTAATCTCTAATGGAAGTAAGTTACAAGCCATCTTGGAGCATGTATTCTTTCTGAAATAGATTTTTATTACTTCGGTAATGGATGGTAAGAATACTTTTATTTACTTAAGTTGTTCAACTATGGCTACTGTTAACATTCATTTCACTTTTTTCCCCCCTTTTATCATATAAAAGTTATTTTTCAATGACAAATTTAAGACTACATATATATACCAGAGACATATAACTTTAGTGTATTAAAATCTGAATGTGAACTAGAATTGTCAGCATGTATTATACTTACTGAATTATTTTAAAAATATGTATAATAATTATTGTTCTTTCTATTACTTACCAGATGGTGTTGAGACTTTGGATTCGGGATGGCTGACATGTCAGACTGAAATAAGATTACGTTTGCATTATTCTGAAAAGCCTCCTGTCTCAATAACCAAGAAGAAATTTAAAAAATCTAGATTTAGGTAGGACCATGAGTGTTTGTTACTTAGGCCATTTAATTTCACTAATGCTATAGATTTCTGGTGTTGGCCTTAAAGTGTATAAACTGAGAAAAGAGTGGAGTTATAATGTCTCATTTTCTAATAACTGTAGGGTCTGGTGATAGTGACCTGCTGCCTGCCTCAGATTGCTGCAGTTACATGTACTTATGTTAGTCTTAATCTCTAAATTTGAAGCTAGTATAATTTGTTTTTTATGTAAATGATTCCCAAGTTTATGCATCTGTATAGCTTATTCCATTTATAATTTCTTAATGTAGCACTCAATCACTAGTTTAAGATTGACATAAGGAAATGATTTTGTGCTAAGTGAGGGCAGAATGGCATAAACAGAAAAATGATTGTTGGAAATGTCCTTCAGTGTCCTAAATTTTCCTGTAGCTAAAAAATGAAAACCTTTCCATGAAGAAAGATAGCCCTTATCATAGCAGTTCCATATTAGTTTCTCTTTAATCCTGTGTTAATTTTAAGAAACAGATGTCAAGTTTTTTGTGAATAGCTAAATAAATAGTAACTTTATTTTACTATAATGTCATTTTATATTTTTGGAGTGAACTGGCTTCTCAGTAACCCAGGCAGCTCTGTCATTTGAATATAATTCATAACAATACTGCAGTTTGAAAATCCTTAAATGTTTTACCATAACTGCTTAAATATTATAATACTTATCCCAGTCATAAAATACATAAGGGAAAGGGTATGTAATCCTTCATAGTTATTTGCATTGGCTGCTCTGAGAGTGAGTAAAGAGTTTTGGGTGTACCTTGTCTCTGTGCATTTCTAGGCCTCTGCTTTGCTTCAGAAAAACCGAGGCTGTTGGACCAAATGGTTGATCTGCAGGATCCATTTGACTGCAAAGATTCTCTAACCAGTTAGTCATAAAATTGAATATTCTATCTACATGTTAAAAGAAGCAAATAAATTGTGTGACAGCTATAAACTGTCTCATTAGCATAAGACCTTGAACTAAACTAGCAATAGAAAATAAAGCCTTAGTTGGTTGGGCTTATTAGGATTATTTTCCTTGACTGTAATTAAGAAATTAATAGATATTAATGGTTGGGGTTCTGATTGGTTTGCAAATATATGCTGAGTCCTGTACTGTTCTTATTTATAGAAATTATTTTGAATGCTAGTTTATATAATATTACAGTGTTGCTTAGGCTTAAATTGGAATATTTTTGTATAACCATACTTCACTGGACTCCACAAATTAGTAACAGGTTGTTATTGAAATAATGGTGCATAGCTAAAAACTGGTGTTTGTTCTGACCATGTCCCCTCCCCCCAAATTTGCATTAGTGATAAACCAAACTTTCATGGACAGGAAATAAACCTACTTGAAAGGATATAAGGACTTTAAAAATAGAGCAACAGCTTACACATTTTATTTTATTTTGTTTTTATTTATTGATTTTAGAGAGAGAGGGAAAGAGAGACAGACAGACATCAATTTGTTATTCCACTTACGTATGCATTCATTGGTTGTTTCTTGTATGTGCCCTGACCAGGGATCAAACCTGCAACCTTGGTGTATTGGAACAACACTCTAACCAGCTGAGCTACCCAGCCAGGACAACTTACACATTTTAAATAAACTAGACATGCTGTTTTACTACCATCAAATTTTAAACATAAGTTTCTCTTTTAATTGTCTCTAGTAAGTGGAAAGCAGTGATAGACTATAACATTTATGTAGCTATTTGAAGAAAACCTTTAACAAAATCTTTCATAGATCCTTTTAAACGTGATTTTTTCCTCTTTTTTTGTAGGTGCACATTGTGTTTTGCAGAATAGCCTTTTTATCTTCTATGCCTTTCTTGCCTGTTAAATACTGTCCATTTGTGTTCTCTTTATGTATCCTGGTAGAGAATGTTTCTTCCTTCAGGTTCACCAACAGAATCAGTTGTCTAGAACTATTCCTAAGAGCTTGGTTTATGAGAAGAGATGATGATTTTTGTTTGGATTATTGAAGTGCTACTTTTGACTTAGATTACAGAACAGCATTACTAACTGAATAATCTATATAGATGTCCCCTCTGGGAGACCTCAGAATTATGTGGCTGAGAGACAAGGCTCAACAGTGGTTGGAAGCAGGAGGCCTTGCAAAAAGAGCAGACTCCACTAATACAATTCCATTATTTGTATTATCAGTCAGATCCCATTAAAATCTAAAATGAAAAGTTTTTGTAGCTCAGCTGTTACTCTATACCAGTGATTTTCATCTGGTGTGCTGCAAGAATTTTTAAAATATGCATTACCTGACTATTTAGGGGCACTGACCTCTTTTCCCTTAAATTGTCAAATAAAAAAATGACAACAGCCAACACAACAATAACCATCCTGTGTGAAGGGAATCAAAATTACATCTATTTTGGGGGTCAGATTGGCAGTAAATACATTTTTTGGTGTGCCGCAGAATTTTAGTAATTAGCTTATGTGTGCCATGAGATGGAAAAGGTCAAATTGCTGCTCTACACACTAACATTGCTTCCTACATAAATAGTATTAGAAGTGTTTAAGTACATTTCAGTAGGTGCAAAAAATATTCTAGAGTTGAGTACTTTTTGGCATTACACATGCTCTGTGCAAGTAATTGCCTTTTATAAGAAATAGACGAGCCTGTGTGGCCCTATGACGTGGGTAAACGGGCTTTTGTTTTCATTGCTGTGAGGCCTATAAGAGTTTTAGACTCTTGGTTTATGTTTTGGCTCATTTGTTTCATTTTGAAAAAGCACATGTATATAAGTATATACAAACACATAAAAAGATGCATATATTCAAATATACTTAATTCAGTGTTTTTCTTTAATATACTTTTTGAAAGACAAATACCATATGATCTCACCTATAAGTGGAACCTAATTAACAAAACAAACAAACAGGCAAGCAATATATAGCCAGAGACATTGAAATAAAGAGCAAACTAACAGTAACCAGAGGGGAGGAGGGAGGGAAATAACGGGGGAAAGAAGGGAAAGGGTTGTCAAAGAATGTGTATAAAGGACCCATGGACAAAGCCAAAGGAGGGTAGGATTGAGGGTAGGAGGATGAGTGGGGCGGGGCGGGGGGCCAAAATGGTGGTGGGAAAATGGAGACAACTATATCTGAATATTAATAAAAATTATTAAAAAATAATACAGCATGAAAATATATTTATATACTTTTCACAGAGTACCTCAATCCACTGTGATAAGGTAGAAGAAGGGGGAAAATTTTTAGTTTACAACCTCTAAGTCTAATAATAGTTTCAGTGCACACTATCAGAATCTGGTTCAATTTTGCATTTGTTTTATGCATATGCATTTGTTAAACTTCTCAAAAGAAATGGAGATAGCCAGTTACCAATTGGATAACAATAAATACCTTTTACATTCATTAAAAAAGTTAATGAAAACCTAAGGTATAATGAGCATTTGTCTCATTTTAATACTTTAAAGAAATATATATAGACTAAAATGTCAGTATTTTACAAAATATACTTAATGCCTTAACCTGTAGCATGTATAATCTTTGTTTCATACACAGGGTGGGGCAAAAGTAGACTTAGTTATTTTTATGGATAATAATGCAGTAACTGTTAATAATATAAAAATAAACTGTTTTTGCATACTCAACGGTAAACCCACTTTTGCCCCACTCTTTATGACGTTTATTTCTTGAAGATTTTGCATATTCAGGGAAAACTGCTGAATTTTAGCATGTAGGTAACATTTGTATGAGTTTTCCTTCTGTTCCACTTTCTTGCATTTCATTTTTTCCCTCTCATTTAGGGTAAAGCTGACAATAGAAGGTCTGGAGGAAGATGATGATGATAGGGTGTCTCCCACTGTCCTTCACAAAATGTCCAATAGCCTGGAGATATCCTTAATAAGTGACAATGAGTTCAAGTGCAGACATTCACAGCCAGAGTGTGGGTATGGCTTACAGCCTGATCGTTGGACCGAATATAGCATACAGACAATGGAACCAGATAACCTGGAATTAATATTTGACTTTTTTGAGGTGAGTAGTTCTTTGACTTGAGGGGGTTGAGAAAGAATGTAGGCATAAGATTATTTTTACATGTTTTGATTTTTATTGCAGTCTAATTTGTGTAAACCCATGACTTGTATGTTTTAGATGTTTAATCCTCTATACATTTTTGCAGGCTTGAAAAACTTAGAGTTGACAGACTCAAGTACTATTAAGAATATAATTAAGAAAACTTCAGCAGAATTAGATTCAAATCAAGACTAGATACCTTGATGTGTCTGTTCTAAATATAGATGAATTATGTCCAAAGGAACCCCCAAGGATAAATAGAGGGATGTGCAGGCTGTGTGACTCTCAGTAGGCAACGTGGTATAACTAGCATGATTGAGTCTTCTTCATGACTGAAGTCTGGTTTATTGAGGCATTTTATTATAAGAATTCATTGTAACATGGGCTCATTTTTGCAACTTTACTTGATATTGTAAACATGTAATTAAAGAGAGATGCTCTAAAAATTGTGCCACGTTGTTCAAAATCTCTGCTGCCAACTTTACAGTTACTTGTGACGTTTATACTAAAGCTATCTAGCTTATTGGCTGCTCAGATGCTCCCCTCAGATAATCCTCAGCCCTCCCCTGAGGTCCTTGCTCTGTTGTGCTCAGTAGTTATGTGTACTGATTCCTTAGACTCTTACGTTTTGGCACTTCCATTCCCATTTCCATGAGATTAAAGTTTAAATCTTTGAAGGTAGGTAATATACCTTGGCTAGCAGTAGCAGCTAGCCACAGTTTTCTTGAAAATTACAGAATTCAGAATGGTTTTAAACCCACTGGGTAACATTTGTTGCACATAATTAAAATGATAATCGTTAAATTGTTTAATTTGATCATTCCCTTAGGCATAGCTCCCCCTTTTTAAAAAAGATTTTATTTACTTTTAGAAAGAGGGGAGGGGAGGGAGAACAAGAGGGAGAGAAACATCAGTGTGTGAGAGATACATCAGTTGGTTGCCTCTCACACATGGCCCCAAAGCCCCAACTGAGGACCTGGCCCACAACCCAGGCATATGCCCCAGCTGGGAATGGAACCAGTGACCCTTCAGTTTGCAGGGTGGCACTCAATCTACTGAGCCACACTGGCCAGGGCTAGGCATAGCCTTTGTGAGTGGCTTTTTAGCTACCTTGCATTAGATGGAATTCAAAGTTGTTTAGTTTCAAAAAACAAAAAACACTTTAAGAAAACTATAATTAGAGCTTACCTAAGTGGAATTTTATTATAAAAATAGGAAGTTTTGGTTGTAATGTTTCCTTGTCCTTTAAGGACCTTCCTTTTAATAATCTCTTGAACAGCTAACTTCCCTTTCATTTGGTTAGCAGTGTTAGAAATACTATTTTATTTATAAACTGGGCTGATAAAATACCATTTTTGACAAAGTATTTGATTTCCTGGAAAGCTTCCATCCCCCCATATCATCTATGTGGATGTATTTTTAGAGAATATAATATACATTAAAAAGCTCACTACAAGTGTATCTTCGTCTTTGAATGCACAGTACCTAGTAACTTTTAGTCAGGACTTAAATTCACCTGATACATATTAGAGGATCAGAAGTGCAAGTCAGTGGAGTTATGATTAATGAAGTAACACATAAAGTCTTAAGTCTTAATATGTACAAAATATTAGTTATTACCAAAAGATCCTCTCTAAATCACATGGGTATAAATTTGATTGTATTTCTTATTGAGCTTCCTCCGTAGAGTGTTTTGATCTTTAAATGGAAAATATTGAAGTATAAGAATATGGATTATTCTAAACCTCATTTTTTTAGGAAGATCTCAGTGAACATGTAGTTCAGGGTGATGCTCTTCCTGGACATGTGGGTACAGCCTGCCTCTTGTCATCCACCATTGCTGAGAGTGGGAAGAGTGCTGGGATCCTTACTCTTCCTATCATGAGCAGAAATTCCAGAAAAACAATAGGTAGAGTGAGAGGTAAGCCTGGAGAAGCAGGGTGGTCCTTTACAAATAAGCAGAGTTAAAATTTTTATTAGATTCAAATTGAACTTTTGAGAATTTTAAAGATCAAATTAGTGATTTGTTTTAGAATATTAACTATATCAACAAGGATACACCTATTGAATTTTCTAGAAGCTTTGAATCAGTTTTGACTTGATTTTTTTCCTATTTGATAGAGGTTGATAAAGCTAGTTTGAGTGGTATTTAAATGTAATTGAGCTCATCATGGCCTTTTTAATTGTCTTTATTTTTGTCCCCTCCCCTTTTTTTCCCTACAAAAGTTGACTACATAATTATTAAGCCATTACCAGGATACAGTTGTGACATGAAATCTTCATTTTCCAAGTACTGGAAGCCAAGAACACCACTGGATGTTGGACATCGAGGTGCAGGGAATTCTACAACAACTGCTCAGTAGGTTGAATGTTTGAGCAGTGTTAGCATTTGGTAGCTCAAACTTGATAATGTTAAATTGGTTTGACTGACAAAAGGTCAAATGATTCTTTTATTATTACCCTGCAACTTTAATTTGGTGATTGGGTTTCCCAATTCAAATTAATTAGAAACTGACTCTCTAAGATTCTCTTAGTGTTTTTAATATTCTACTGAATTGATAAGAGAGACATTAAAACTAGAAAGCCAGGCCCCAGAGAAGAGGAGAGTGGAGGAATGGGTGAAAAAGGTGAAGGGGAATAAGAGGTACAAACTTCCAGCTGTAAAATAAATAAGCCATGGGGATGTAGTTTACAGCACAGACAATATAGTCAATAATATTGTAATAACTTTGACAGATGGTTACTAGACTAATTGTGGTGATCATATCACAAGGTATGTAAATGTTTAATCACTGTGTTGTATACCTGAAACTAATCTAATATATGCCACCTGTACTTCATTAAATACATCTTTTAAAAAAAAATACGAACTAGAAAGCTAGGAGGACAAGCTTATTGCCCAAAGAGTCAGCCTGATGACATAAGTGTGCCTGCATTGTGGTCCTGACTTTAGCATGTTGCCCTTTCTGGGTCTCAGTTTCCTCACCTGTTCTCAGTCTAGTTTCCATACTTCCACCCTATTGGAGTGTCAGCCTTTTCCCATTCCTCCAGTCTGCCAGTATTAAATCACCTGAGGAGTCACCACAAGGAGCAAGTTTCAGTATCTCTACTACTTCCTGCCATTGCAGACGTTCTTTTTCTTAATTTGTCACCTCACCTGGGGAGGTGGTATTAGCATAGGATATGTCTACATTCAGCTTGTAAATACTTATAATTTTGGAATAAATGCACACACCAACCAGGTGATGGTGAGTCTTATTTTGGGAATGGCTAAATTAGTCTCAAAATAGAGAGTAAGTGCTGTTTCCATTGTAGGAAATGTAGCTGGCTTCTTTATTACATTTGTTTTCTTTATCTTCTCTATGGTATATGATAACTACATTTCTATACATTTCTCTTTCAGACTTGCTAAAGTTCAAGAAAATACTATTGCTTCTTTAAGAAATGCTGCTAGTCATGTAAGTGAACCTCTCTTTTTATAACTTTGGACTGTTGGTCCAAAGGTAGAAAAGTAGAGAAACATGGGTTGGTCTGGGGAGTCTTCTCCTGTCTGCATTAATAGGTTAAAAAGGGGAATGAATATTTATGCTTTGTCTGAACATGTTTCTAAGGATAGTTAAAGTGTCTAGACATTTGTATTTAGATTCATGGTGCAGTTGAGATAAAAACAATGGAATTAGAAGCATCCTTTTATTTTTTTGAAATAAATTTTGAGTGGTTGAGCAAGAAAAATGTTCCCCATTAAACACTGGTTTTCATCAACCGAATAATGTGCTCATTCAGATCTCACTTTGGGAATAATGCTAATGTTACATTTTTAACTCCTTTCATCCAATTCTAAAGGGTTAGTGTCTTTTTTAGCTTTTAGTTTTTTTCAGCAACTGCTACCTGACTTTTTAAATTAAAGTTGAGATTCCCCTCCCACCTCCCATTCCTCTCTGTACCTTGTTAGAAAGTTTCATGTTCCAGAGTTAAACTAGGGGGAAAGTGAAGGAACATTCCAATCTTTTATTTCTACTTTTACCACGTAGTGTCCTCTACGTGCCTTTCTAAACTTTGCCTTTTTAAAAATAGTTTAATAAGTAAACTTGAATCATCAAATGTTTAATGTTATCACTTATAAATGAGCAAACATCTAAGATACACTTTTTTCATATTTTTTTAGATTTTATTTATTTATTTTTAGAGAGAGGGGAAGGGAGGGAGAAAGAGAGGGAGAGAAACATCAGGCTGCCCCCTACATCTCCCCCCCCACACTAGGGATCCAGCCCACAACCCAGGTACATGCCCTAATGGAGAGCCAAACCAGCAACCACTTGGTTCACAGGCTGCCTGGCGCTCAATCCACCGAACCACACAGCCAGGGCATTTTTTCATATTTTAACATCTCTAAAATTGGGATGGATTTTACATCTTTCTTAGCTTTTTATCATGGTTTGACTGACAGTGGTACTTTTTCCCTCTTAGTGACATGTAAAATAATGATACATTTTATCATAATTACTTATTTTAATGTATATAAATGTTAATAATAGGTAGTTTTGACTTTTGTTAAAAAGATGATATTAAATATGTGTTGGCCTGTGGTTTATTATTTGGAACCAGTTTTAATTCATTGCAGCTAGCTAATCTAAGTATTGTTTTATGAGCTGTAAACACATGAAGATCCTTGTTAAAGAACTTGCAGAGTCTCTGCTCTTTAGAGAGGTTTTCAGTAGCCTTTTCATTTTGTATTCTAAGAAATTCCTTTGTAACTAATGTGGTCACATTTAGAATATCTTATGTTATTAATGATTGGTTTGTTTTAATGTTAAAAACATATCTTTGAAGGGGTTTTGGTCCCTTATTGCCTTATTTCCTAAACTCACACATGAATTTTGGGATCAAATTTTATCTCTTAGTAAAATTATTTTCATAAAGGATGATGATTATGTCAAATTGAACATTTAAACTGAAAAGCTATAATTTAATATATTTAGTCATTACAATTATTTGGAGGTGGTACAGTTTGTCTTTTTCGGTACAAATGGTTTGGGTTATTATCTTGTTTATGTAATAGAAGGAGCTAAGCTTATTTCCTGCTTTAGAAGTCATCAGAGAACTTGGATTCTCTGTTTTGAGTCTGTCACCCGTGTTTACTCATTAGCTGGGCAAGGTTTGGAAATGTATCCACCCACTCTTAACTCAGTGCTTCTCTGGGCCATAAAACATCACAGAAAGCTCAGACCGTGTTTCCTTAGATCCCAGCTGGCTTTCTTGCAGTGAACACAAATTTGTATGTCAGGTTATATTCTCAGCCTTTATTTGGATTATTCATATATCAGATGATTCTGACTTTAAAAAATATATCCTTAACTCTAATTTTTGCCCTCCTTCTTTTGTTTAGGCTTCTATCAGGAAATCTGGTGTGTGCATCATTCTTGTTGCCCATTTCTGCTTTCTCTGTCTTTTCAATAGCAGTTGTAGTTTCCTCTTTAATCTGGTTACAGAGGTTTTGCTACAAAAGGCTGTGGTGTTCTGCTCAAATGTATCGAGGAGCAGAGCTTAGAGACCGCAGCTTGTTCTTTTTCCCACCTCCTCTTGAAGACACGCTGTCCTGCTAAGGTCTGCAGGGGTGGCAGGGTGTGAGGCAGCCCTGTGCTCCAGGCGCCTGCTCAGCTCCATTTCTGCTAAGAGCAGTGGCAAAGATGACACACCTTTGAAAGCTGTCCCATCCAGCAGAGGGGGCCCCAGAGCATGTGCAAGTGATCAGTGCCCTTTTTTGCCAGGAAAAAATTGCTCTGCTCTTGCAAAAAGGAAAATACTTATAATGGTTTTAAGAAAAGACATTACTTTTTAGGATAAAGCTCGAAGTGTAGCATTGAATCCCAAAGAAGTTTTATGTTTTTGTATACAGGTCTATGATTTTATAGTGAACAATAAATTTTTTATGTCCTTATAGTTTTAAATGTATTGTGAGCCAGATGACAGTTTTCAAATACTTGTTTCCTTTATTTCTGTCAGGGTGCAGCCTTTGTAGAATTTGATGTACATCTTTCAAAAGATTTCGTGCCTGTGGTATATCATGACCTCACCTGTTGTTTGACTATGAAAAAGGTATGTTGAAATTCTTTCATTTAAAATAGGTATGTAGATGGTTATTAAATAAAGCTGACCGATTCATTTTCTTGGTGAGTGACTGTCAGTCCTTCTTTCTCTCAAGCTCCTACAACATTGAGACAGGAAGATTAATGTCCTAGGGTAGAAGGGTCTCTGTATTGCTGAATTGGCTTTTTGATATGACCTCACAAGCACATTCTAGTCAGGGGTGCCAAACTCATTTTCACTGGAAGCCACATCATCCTCGTGGTTGCCTTCAAAGGGCCGAATGTAATTTTAGGACTGTATAAATGTAACTACTCTGTAACTAGGGTCAAGGAGCTCAGTGTTGCCGGTGGGTAGAAACAAGGTGCACAGGGCTGGATAAAACAAGGTGGAGGGCTGGACTTGACCCTCAAGTCTTGTGTTCACCACCTGTGTTCTAGGTGGTTTCTTTACAGTGTGCAACTGTCTCTATATTGAGGCAGGAGAGGAAGCCATCAGAGTGTTTGTTTTCTAGGCTGCCTTCTATTTCTGCTTCCAGCTTTTCCTCAAATTAATAGGCTAGTGTGATTTGGCTAAAGTGGGAAGAGCTACAGTGAAAAATTATTGGAAAAGTGCTTTGGAGCCAGATAGTGGAGGGCCTCTGTGAAGGGGTTTATTTAGACTTAGGAGCTAGGGAGATATAAAAGACTTTAGAGCCAAGAAAGGAAATGTTCAGAATTAAACTTCCAGGTTAATAATTTGATATCTGATGTAAGGGGAATTTAAGAGGACAGAGAGTAGAAGCAAGGGAATAATAATGTGGACTGAAGGTAAGGTAAGCCTGAACTGGAGTGGAGACAGTGAGAGTGGAGAGGAGGGCATGATAAAGGAGAAAGTCCAGTAGAGATTTGAAAATGCATATAATTTCTCAAAAGTTGTAATTATCCTGGCTGGTATGGCTCAGTTGGTTAGAGTATTTTCCTGTAGCTGAAGGTTGTGGGCTTGATTCCCAGTCAGGGCACATACCTGGGTTGTGGGTTTGATCCCCTCTCCAGGTGCATATGGTCCCCAGTTTGGGTGTGTGGAATCCCTGGTCTGGGTGCTTGTGGGAGGCAATTAATTGGTGCTTCTCTCTCAAATTGATGTTTCTATCTCTCCCTTCCTCCCTCTCTAAAAGCAAAGAAAAAGTGTCTTTGGGTGAAGATTGAAAAAATTGTAATTGTTGTACAAACATAATTGTGATAATTATGTAGTGCCTCCACTTAGTATACAAATTAACCAAGTGTTATGAGGTACTAGGTGTTATTTTCCATGGAGTTCATTTAAATTAAGGCTTGATTGCTTACATATATAACATGGTACCAGACACTGCACATTGTATCAGTAGATGACCAGGCATCTGGCTCTGCCTGCTGGTGGATTCTTATTGGGCATATGGGTTTGGGTTACTATGATGTATAGGGAAGGACTCTTCTGTTTC
This sequence comes from Trachops cirrhosus, assembly GCA_028533065.1. Classification (NCBI taxonomy): domain Eukaryota; kingdom Metazoa; phylum Chordata; class Mammalia; order Chiroptera; family Phyllostomidae; genus Trachops; species Trachops cirrhosus. The sequence continues at coordinate 69,252,647 of CM052547.1, forward strand.
TGTGAAATGGTGTTAGGAGAGGGAGGGTAGGAGATGCACCTTTAGATGACAGAAGTAGAAGTAGTAGAATAACTGAATGGAAATGGAGCAGGTTATTTTTGCTGTGGGAAAACATTAGTGCAAAGTAAAATGCGAAGGATGGAGGGGAGTGGAAAGGATCTTACTAACCAAGACGAAGGTTGATGAATCTAGTTTTAATTTCTAAAAATCTATTAGAGTTAATTGAAGAGTATTATTGATACTCCTTTTTCACCAGACTTTACCTTGCTCTTTTTTGCTTTTTTTAAAAAAACGTGTTTTCTTCTTTGCCTTGCTCTTAAGTTGAATTTGGGTGAGTTATTTGGGGAATGAAAGTAATGAATTGTATATTTTTAGTTTTAATTTTTAAGCTGGTATTTTTCAATAAACCAGTAGTTTTTAAGATTGTGAAATAAATATAGTTTCCTTTCCCTTTGGCTGTACTTCCTTACTCTTAATAGTTTATGTATTCTCCCAGAAAAACTTACATGTCCATATTACATGTACATGAATGAGTATAAAAGTAATAGATTTTTAGCCTCAGCCAGGTGGCTCTGTTGGTGGAGTGTTGTCCTGTACACCAAAAGGTTGTAGGTTTGATTTCATTTTTTTTAAAGATTTTTATTTATTTATTTTTAGAGGGGGAGGGAGGGAGAAAGAGAGGGAGAGAAACATCAGTGTGTGGTTGCCTCTCACACTCCCTCTACTCGGGACCTGGCCCACAACCCAGGCCTGCGCCCTGCCTGGGAATCGAACCATCGACCCCTTGCTTCTCAGGCCACACTCAATCCACTGAGCCACACCAGCCAGGGCTAGCTCTGATTTCTGATCAGGGCACATAACCCTGGTTGCAGGTTCAGTCCCCTGTTGGGGTGCATACAGGAGATAGCTGACCAATGTTTCCTTTTCTTTCTCTCCCCCCGACCCCCATTCTCTCTCTCAAATCAATAAAAACATCATTGGCGTGAAGATTTTTTTTTTTTAAGTAATGGATTTTAGTATACACAGGTGTGCAAAAATAAGTTTTCAGTTGTGGGTATGCAAAACAGTTTTATTCTTGTATTATTGTTTATCATTGTGTTATTTATTTGTATTACCATTATAAACCTACTTTTGCCCACCCTTATATTTGTTGGATTGATGATTATTGGTGGAACATTAATTTATTTTATTAAGATAGAGGTACCTAAATAGTGTGGCATTTGATATTGTATTAAAGTCTAATAAAATAGATTTGCTCATGTGAAAAATGTTTATGATTGAATACCTGTTAAGTATTACTGCTCATAGATAAACAGACATTTTTAGTAATATTGATTTTTGTGGCTGTTTTTAACCAAACTTAAGTTTAAAAGGTTTAAAAAAGGTTAGAAACTTACTGACAGAAATTAGTTCTTATGTAGTAGTTGCCTGCTGATTTTCTAGTCCTGTGGCATGACATATGGCAGATGAAATACACACAGGATGACAGGAAATTGAGGAAATTGCTGTACTTCGGCTTTGTTTTCAGTTTGTCTTCAATGCCATAGCTTGCTCCCAACTCTTTTTTTGTTCCAGTCACTACCACTTACATTAAAAACAAAAGCTAGAATTAAGAGCTAGGGGGTTGGTGTTAAGAAGGGCTCCTCTATATGGGCTCACTGTAGTCACCAAACCATTCTTATCAGTCAGTAAACTAAGGTATTAGGCCTGACTATGGTAAACTTGTTAATAATGTATGGCCCACTTTTCTCTTTATTTTTTATTTAGAAATTTGATGCTGATCCAGTGGAATTATTTGAAATCCCAGTAAAGGAGTTAACATTTGACCAACTCCAGTTGTTAAAGGTAGTAATAATAACATAAAATATAAATTATCTTTTAATTTTAAGACTATTTGTACCTGTCTGTACATGGTAATACTCTCTTTGCACATGGAGGTGATATATTCAACATGCAGAGAGCGTATGCTTTGGTTTTCTGTCATATTAGGAATAAGGGGTTTGTGTTAATCTATCTTCTCTGTTTTCATGGACCTCATTGGATTTTGCTGGGCTATACATCTTTGGAGGCCATAGGGGGTAGCCCTTCTCATCTGTAATCTTAGGTTGCCTCTGGACTGCTTTAACCATTCTTTATATAACTCACTATCTTACAGTTGGCCTTTTGTGCTGCTGTTGGTTTCGTACTTATATCTAAGGTCTGCGTGTATTTTGTTATATCAGGTAATTTTGTACGATCCCTCTTTCTGTTCTCATTAGATACCTAAATAAATGGTCAATTGAGTATAAACAGTTTCCTAACTTAAGAATTTTTATATTCTTCTTCCTTACTTGGGTATTTGACTGTGATATTATGTATATATATAAACATATAAAACATATTCAGTGATTAATGCTTATTTTTATTAAACTTATTCTGCATTTGATAGTTTTCTCTAACTTGCTAGCTCTTCACATTACATTTCTTCATAAATTACATGACTTCGTAAACAAAGGCTTTTTTTAATGACTGCATTTTTTGTGTGTGTTTTAGCTCGCTCATGTGACTGCACTAAAATCTAAAGATCTAAAAGGTAGGTACATATATAGAAACACTGTTTTCATTTCATAGTTAGCATACATATGGTGTTTCCTTATCCATGTTAACACTCTTGGTCATTTTAATGAATATAATACTGGGCTATCCAAATGTAATTTTATAAACATGAAAGCTTTCCATATATTAATCTTCAAATGCATATATCTCATGTATAGTAACCATGATTTTTTACTTTTATGAATTTTCTTAGCTTCTCTATAATTTTGAACCCTTCAGTCTTTCCAACATTCTTCATATTATAAAGTAGAAAATACATCAAGCATAGAATCTGGATCCAGAGCCCAGAGTTTGAATCCAGCTTTAATATTTACCAGTTGTGACCTTGGGCAGTTTACTTAACTACTCGGTGCCTTAGGTTCCTCAAAGCTGGTCCTTCTTACAAAATCCCTTTGTAATTCTACTTTATTTTCTACTTCCATGGAACTTAATAGCCTATGCCATTCATCTGAGGCTTAGTGTATCCTTTTTTTAACCCTTTATTTTTGTATATGTCCTGTCTTTGCAACTAGAAAAGATCATAGACCTCTTAAGGGAATGGAAAATGTTTTTATTTTTTATTGTTATTCTATTACAGTTCCAAGGGAAGATGTTTTTATATGTTCTCCAAGCCATTTATAGTATTCTGCATATAGTAAGGTACTCATTAGATGTTTATCTGCAGCTGTGATAGCAGAATACTTAGGATACGTTTATGAAAAAAATTGTGAAGGGCTTAAAAACGCCAAAGATTATATCCCTAGAGCACAAATATGACTTACAGGCTTATAGATATTTCAAAACTGTCCATAGTAAAATGAATTTTACCTTTAATTTATTCAACTGGAAAATTTCACATGATTTCCTTTGAATTTGTATTATGTGGGCTTTTTTTTAAAGATAAGAAAAGCTTGGTATTAATTTTTTTCTTTTTTGGGAAAAAAATCCCATGTGTCTCAAGATGGAATCTGTTTTGGATTAAATGTAATGGTAACCAAATCACATTAGTAGCTATATATTCACTTAATTTCTAACTTTTGAGCTGATTTTGATATTTCAAAGAGTCAGCAAAATAACATCATTCTTAATTACAATGAGAAATAAATCACTGCTTGTGACTACTTTTTAAAAAATAATGTTACAACTTTTATAAGAAAAGACTCACTGTTTGGGCTATAAACTATGGTATTTCTATTAAATGTTGCGAACTAGTCCTCAAAATGGATGCTTATGTCAAAAATTGGGGGTTTAATGGTTACAAATAATAAATTAAATACAAAAGCTTTCAAACCTATCTATGAAAGGATTTCGTAATTCAGCATGTCTTTTTTTGCTTTAAGAATTTAGGGAAAGATCTTAGTAATAAAATGATATTTTGTCTAGTGAGCTTTTGTAATTTAAAATTTCAGAATCTGTGGTTGCGGAAGAAAATTCTTTTTCTGAAAATCAGCCTTTTCCTTCTCTTAAAATGGTAAGTTCCTTAGGAAAACTAGAGCAAGGCTATCTCATTAATTTTGTTATGTCTGAATAATTAATTTTGTCTCTTAAATCAGTACCAAAAAGGTTGTGTCAAAGGCAATATTAATATAAACTTGTCATCACTTATACTTTTTACAGAAGATACTGTCTAATGTGGTGTACTTATGCTACCTTTTTACAAAAAGAGTAACTTATCTGCTCAAATGAATAAAAATTCTCACTTCAGTTGGTCAATTTGGTAAGAATAGGAAATTCCTAAATTTCTATATTATAAGCAGGAAAGAAGGGCATGGGATGGATAAAGGGTGGGAGGGAGATTTGATGGTAAGGGATGAGTTTTTACAATATTTTTAACTGTTCCTTAGCTTTTGGAGAGAAATGAGATTCTCCAAAGAAAACAGTACCCTGGTACTGTTTAAAATTACATGCTTGTAATTAAAATTAGACACAGACTTAAAGGCTTTACTCTGAAAAGTATAACAAACAAGCATGAAGATTTAAAAACTAAACACAATTCATGCGGGAATCCATTTGACAGCATCAGGCAAGCCTACATGGACACCAGACACTCCCCTTAGCCATGCTGGGTTGGCTTTTATTGTGCTGGCTTCATTTCCTAACTTCTGCTCTTCTCCGTAGTCTTTTCTTGGTGATGTCACCTATAATAGGTTTCTTTGGCAAAAAATAGGTCAATTCAATTTATCACAATTATTTACCCTACAAAAAGGATGTTACAAGAGACCTTGTAATATGGACATTGTCTAGTATCAACAATAAAAATAAAGTTAAAGAATAAAAATTAATAAAAGTAAATAAAATACTGTAGTTTGCCATGTGTCATGTGCTCCCTTGTATAATTCACACCCACGTTTTTGACCCAGACTTTTAGGGAAAAAATCTTGTGTTTTATTTTTTTAATTCAATAGTTTATTTATTTGTACTTGTGTATTACTTATTGTTTATACTTATTTATTAGATACTTGTTTTGTATTATAAAGAATTGTATAATTTCTTATAAAAGAATTTTAAAGGAGTTACACTTTTAATGACTAAGCATAAATAAAAGAATTAAAAACATTTATATAGATAGGGAATTAGCACTGCCCATGTGTAATGTGCATCCTTATTTTCTCTCAAAAATTTGGGCAAAAAAGTGTGCATTATACACAGCAAAATACAGTACATGTTTATCATAAAACCGTGCTGAGGAAAGTCTGTAGACTGTTGTGTTAAGTGAAAGGAGTAAGGAACAACAGCAATGAGTTCAGTTTTGTAAGAAATGAACAGATCTATGAAAAAAATTAAGTGAAATAGGCCTTGTCTTAGTGCATTTAGCAAGGGATTTGATAATTCGTCTGATATTTACAAAGGCCAGCTAGGTAAAGTCATCTTTTTCTAGTCCAAAATTCTAAAATCATTTGTTTTTTATAAATTTCATGATTTCTAGACTTGTGATTTTAAAGAATGGAAAAACAGTTTTTAAAAAAATTGTGAAAGATTTGACATTTTTTTAACCAAGTAAGTTAAACACACACACTCATTTATTCACTCATTTTGCCATCTTTGTGATTGAATCACAGAGAAACTTTAAAACTAAAAAAAGGCCAAATGCAATCTCAGTATGAAGGAGTATCTTTCTACAAATTTGATGTTTAGCAATCTCAACGCTAATATATACTATTGTCCTTATTTTTCTAATTTTGCATTAGCCCAGCAAAAATGTGACAGGTATGTTAATTAAATATGGTTAAAGAGATCAGAGAAGAAGGTACAAAAGCCCCACACGAAACTGAGAACAAACCCTTTTAGGTCCGTACTTTCCATGCAGCTCGTTAGTACAGACCCAGATCCCCAGAGTCCCACGGAATGTTCTTACTATTGCATTGTTAGTGTGTTTATTTGCTGTTATTAAATCAGATATCATATATACTATGTATGTTAAATGATTTCTAAATCATTTTGAAATAAATTGAAGTTAAAAACAAGCTGTTTGAAATTCATTTTGCCCTGAACATGCTTATGCATTTGTTTGGCCTTCATGTTTGAAGACTAACTAAGTCAGCTCTTTGTAGGTTAGCAACTAGGCTTCATATTTTCGATTTGATTTGCTAGTTACCCTGCCAAAAGGGTTTTATTGCAGAGTGTTTAGATAACTTAGTTTAAATAAGTTGACACCTTATTGTTTGTTCATTTATATACTCATAGCCTTATTTATGAGCCTTGGCATAATCTTCCATTTGGAGGTAACATCTTTTCTGGGAGTTACCAGCATGGTATTGTTATGCATTGTCACTTTCAAAACAAGCTAGGAACTGTTACAGGAGAAACTCGATTCTTCTTGCTGATGCAGTAAAGAATTACAGGCCAGCAAGTCTGTTAGTGGGCAAGCAGAGTTTATGAGGGATACATTCTCGTGGAAGAGAAAGGGCCTTGCTGAGGTAGGGGTGAGAAAGGCATAGGTTTAAGGCAAAGCAAGGCAAGGGTGGCAAGAGCATCAGGTCTTTTGTTCTGAGGACTTACATAGTTGGTGGGATGGGGGTGTAGGAGTTACATATTGATAGGTGGGTAAAAGTGGTGCCAGCTTTCACAGGGGGGCGTGTGACTACCCAAAAGTAGGTATGTGGTGGGGGAGGGTGTCTGCTAGCCCAAATTCTTATCTTGCTCCAGACTAAATTTGTTCATCTTGATGTAAGACAGGTACATGACAGGAGGCAGTTAATTAAAGTTGAGGCAGTTACCCAAGGCTCTTTCTGTAAGCATTAGGGACTCCCTCATAAAAGTGACTACACATGAGCAATTAACTGAAGTTGTTTTATGGGCTGCTTCTTTGGGCATTGTGGACCCCCTCCACTTCCCCTTCTAGGCCTTTGGATGAATACACAGTTTCAAAGGCTTGTTTCCCAGATAGTGGAGATACAGAATTTCAAGGGCTCTCTCCTCATCCTTTGTTAGCATGGTGTTGCTTGTGATGTTCAGAACACCTGGCAATATTATTGGACCAGGCTCAGGACTGCTTAGTTTGTGGGTGAGACACATCTCCCTCCTCCTCCCTGCCTTGGTTTACTATCTATCCTACCTGACAGAACTATGGGTTTTCAATCATATCTCATTATAGTAGATTGACATACTTGAATGAAATTCAGAAAATGTGACAAATGTCTTCTTAAATCCTTGAGGTCACCTAAATTATTATAGCTCACTTTCAATATCCAGTAGTAATGGTGAAAAGAATTTTAGGTTAGGGATCCATCTTTGTGGTAGTAGTGATAACTTACCACGGATACTGCTTGAGACTATTGCTTTTGCTGTTTAATTTCATTTGACTCTTAATCAACAGATGTCAGTTTGAATATGAGAAAAGATACTGGTTTATGCTGATGGCTCAAAACATTTTACCCTCACTAGTGATACGTGTTCTTACAGATTGCTTTTTGTATTAATACTGTTTTCCTCCCCCCCTCTTTTTCTACCATTCATCTCACCAAAAATAAAACAAAATTTACCACCAACAAACAAAACTCTAGGTTTTAGAGTCTTTGCCAGAAGACGTGGGGTTTAACATAGAAATAAAGTGGATCTGCCAACAAAGGGTGAGTAAATTCTCTGTGTAACATGTTCTTCCCTTGTCCCCCCATTTCTTTAAATGCATTTATTCCTGTCACTTTGTTTTAATAGAGTAAGGGGAATTGAAAACTTACTGTGGCTTCTCCCAGTAAGCACAGTGCTTTTAGACCTTTCTAATAAAACATGTTTTACACTAAGATGTGAGTACTTAAAAATAGTGATGAATGCATTAAAGTAGAAATTTCCATTTACGGGTGTCTCGTGTGCACATTTTAGGGGTGGTTTTTAGGCACACTTAACAGGGTGAGTGATGAGAGCACCCTGGACAGTCAGAGCTCTACAGCTCTGGTTAGTGTTTGTTTTATCCTGCTGTCTAAAAACATACTTTAAGTAATCTCCTAAGCAGTTTTTTGTTAAGTAGCTATTAATAATTAACCAGAAAAAGAAATTTCTGCAAATGTGTTTTAAATCACTCCCAGATTCAGTCACTCTTGTGTTCAATAGTTATATTGAAAAGCTACTATGGGCCAGACATTTTCTGGGTATTGGACAAAACAGAATAAAGTCTTGCTTTCCTGGAACTTGTATTCTAGTCGAGGAGAACAGCTGTTGAATGTATCAGATGCAGAGATGTGTAAAACGGTGGGATGCGTGGTAAGAGGACTAGCTGGGACAGAGAGCATTAGAGGTAGTTAATTCAGGTATCATGATTGGGCAAGCAGAACAGTAGCCTGGAATTTGTTTTGGTCAGAATAATCATCACTGCTCTCCAATCATGCCTTCTAAGTAAGCCATTTAGTGTAAGGTAATTTTTCATTTTCTGAGCTTTTAGATTTATTTTACTGAATAAATTCATTTTATTTTAATGAATATTCTAAATAAAATATTTAGTATTTGAATATCAACAGGACTCGGCATCTTGGCTATATTTCAGGGTACTTGATATGCCTAAGAGCCAAAGAATGTGCTAGTAATTCAGAATTACCAGGGGTTTTTTTGGTAATGAGTTAGCAAATGAAGTGGAATCTTTTTGTCCTAAAGTTTATGAAAAATATATACAAATATTTTAAAAGTCTTAGTAGGTAGCAGATTTCTAGGGTTTTAGTTTTTATTTTGTTAACTTATTAAAACAAGTCTATTGATGGTATAATTCCTTTGTGTGTAAGTGTCCCTATAACCCAATTACAGTAACTGCACTGTCACTAAGTAGCCATGTGATCATCGGCAAGTCACTTCATCCTTCAGGCCTTTGCTTTTCTCATCTATAAAATAAGAGTTGGACTAGATGTTCTCAAGAGTTTTTCTAGCACTGTGATTCTAGGGTATTTAATAGCTTTTGTTTATTTTTTTTCCTACATAGGATGGAATATGGGATGGTAACTTATCAGCATATTTTGACATGAATCTGTTTTTGGATATAATTTTAAAAACTGTATTAGAAAATTCTGGGAAGAGGAGAATAGTGTTTTCTTCATTTGATGCAGATATTTGCACAATGTGAGTAATAATCACTTTTTTCCTCTATATTATATAGCTAGGACTTAGGGTACAAAGATTATGGTTGGAGGTGGGGAAGTGCCCAGACCTCACCCTTGATCTGTCCTCTAAGTCAAGCTGTGTATACTCTCAAGCTTGTGTATACAAGCTGTGTATCTCACAGTCCCTTGAGGACTGCCTTCTGGGATGCCCTCCACTCCTGTGAACTCCATACCCACTGGGTCCTAATGCCTCATGCCCTGTGTTGCATGTGACATCTTCCTTCAAATTGTCGCCCTTAAGGGCTTTCTTGTTGCCCATTTCTGAGAATATTTTAGCTCTTGTGTAGTTTAAATGTTTTGGCTGAAAGGCAATATGTACACATGTTAATGGTGGTTATCTCAGTAATGGGATTATGCTTGAGGGGGGTTGTTTTCTTTATATATTTAATATTTCCTGAAGTAACAACACAATATATTATAATTATAGTCCCCAATGAAAAGTATTTTTTAAATTGTCTCTCTTTAGGGTTCGGCACAAACAGAACAAATACCCAATACTATTTTTGACTCAAGGAAAGTCTGATATTTACCCTGAACTGATGGACCTCAGATCTCGAACAACTGCTATTGCAATGAGCTTTGCACAGTTTGAAAATCTACTGGTAAGTTATGTTTGAATTTCTTAATTTTAATTTTTTGAAAAATGTGTTTTAGAGCAGTAGTAAATAAAGTTTTAAGTTATACTACACATCTGATTGGTTAGTAGTGACCTATGTATATAACAAACAGATCTACTTAAAAATGAAGATATTGGATCTCAGAATCAAAAACACTAATAGGAACAAAAATACATACTCTCTTGCAGACCTAGGTTAAGTAATTTTGTAGTCTAGTTTTATAGTTGAGCAGATTTTATGAATTGTCTAAAATGGCTAGAGTGTAAACTTGCTTGATAAAGTAAGTTGAGTGAGAAAAAATTGTAACATTTTCTTTCCCTGCCCACTCTACTATGGAGAGCACTGATCTAGAGTATGACCATTTAGCATTTGCAGTTACAAAGTTACTTTTTCATGAGTAACTTGTTTTTCTTCCACTAGGGGATAAATGCACATACTGAAGACCTGCTCAGAAACCCATCCTACATTCAAGAGGCAAAAGCTAAGGGACTAGTCATATTCTGCTGGGGTGATGATACCAACGATCCCGAAAACAGGAGGAAATTGAAGGAGTTGGGAGTTAATGGTCTAATTTATGATAGGTACTTGTTTTTCATGAAAAATTTTCATGAACTGTTAAGGAAAGAGTAGCTTTCATCTTATAAAATTATAATAATGTTAAACTTAGTAAAAATTCTATAGTTCAACCTGTGGTTTTCTTAACATTTGTCAGTGGAATTTTTCAAACTTTGGAGTATACCACAATCACTCGGAAAGTTTGTTCAGGTGTCTGGGCCCTAAGTCACCTTGGGCATGGGGGTGGCTGGCTGCCCCAGACGTCTTCTCTGTCTACACCAATTTTTTTGCTGATCTTATCCAATGCTGTGGTTTTTCATACCTTTATATATTCCTAAATTTTTGTATCTCCTACTCAGACCTTTCCCCTTACTGCTAAACTTTTATATCCAGCTATCAGTACATGTTCTTCCTGAAGACTTCCTGATTTCTGTGTAAATGACAGCTCTGCCTTTCCAGGTTCTCGGGCCAAATCCTTGGAGTCCTGCATGACTCTGTTCTTTATTTCATATCCCAAATCCAGTCCAACAAAATCTAGTTGATTCTGTCTTTAAATATATCCTGAGTCTATCTACTCACCACATTTACACTTGTCACTCTCCCTTAAGCTACCTCATTTCTCATGTGAGTAATTAAAGGAGCCTGCCCACTGACCACTGCCTCTACCCATACCTCCCTTGCTCTGTTCTCAGCACTGTGGCCAGAGGGAGCCTGTTAAAGCCCGAGTCAGATCATGTTACTGCTTAAAACTCTCCCACCATTTTCTGTCACCTACAGTAAAATTCCAGGTCCTTACACCTCTCCCCCCATGTCAACATCTCAGTAAAGCCTTTGTTGAATGTCCTAAGTCAGATAACAACCCCCACTCACAGTGCTCTTCTGACTTCTCTCCATAGCATTTACTACCATCTCCCGTACAATATTTTACTTTTTTGTCCCCTCCACCCCCATACAAACATAAGCTCCGTAATGGCAAGACTCTTTGCCTGTTTTGTTCATTGCTGTATGTCCAGAGGTTAGAACAATGTGTGATACAGAGTAGGAGTTAAAATAGTTGTTGAACAAGTCTTTCCTTTTTAATAAGCCCCCTGGGTGTTCATGATGTAAGTTTAAGAGTCACTAGTCTGAGAACTGAGAAGTGTTGTTTAGTATAAAGAATGTGGGGTAGGACGTATGTCATTTACTCTGCTTGCTAATACTTGAGCAGCATCATGCAAAAAGTAACCGATGGAATCTTACCAGGCCTCCTTTAAAAAATACTTTCCTTGGATTTAGTTCATATTACTACTTGTCCTATAAAGTTATGTCACTTTCTTAATAAAACTTTTTTCCTACTGTTTTGTTCGAATGAGTCTGGTTTTAAAATTGCAACCCAGATAATACCTGCTTTACTTCTTAACTGTGAATTTTGCTTTAAGCAATGTGTTTTGTAGCTCTTTTTAATAGACATTTCCAACTAATTAAAGGAAAATTAAAATTTAAATCAACAATTTTAAGGAAGTCTTTGCTTTAGCAAAATTTTGAAGAATATTTCTTTGTTTTGTTGAGGAAGAGGAAGAAATGATTGCAAATATTTTCAGGCAAGAAAATGTGAGGTTATAACATGAATGACTTGGCAGGGTATACACATTTTAGGCAGCCTCTCTATCTCAAGGTCCTTACGTGGTTGGAGCCAAATACTGACTGACATATAGTGGAGAACAGGAAGATGCTCTGTGTTATAAAGGGCCCTAAAGAAAATGAGTTCTTCCTAACCTGGGGTCAGTATGAGTAATTTTAAATAAGAAGCATTAGGTGGATTTTGGGGTGTGGTGTAGTGTGCTTTGACAGGATTTGCATTTTAGGCAGAGGCTAGAGCATGAATCGGGGCAATGTCTGTGTTGAAGGTGTGGAGGATTTTGAGGAGACACCCAGCACTGGGTTCCTGCTAGGGTCTGATGGCAGGTGAAGTGGATTGTGTTAGAGTTGGTTCTTACCCTTGTAAGTGTTTTTTCAATTTTAATCAAATAATTTGCATATATATGTATATATAACTATGTGCATATGTGTGTATTTATATATACACATATATGGTTTTAAAATTACATATATAGTTTAAAAATTTAAATAGTTCTATAAGACTTAAAGCTTAAGAATAAACAACAGCATTCCCTACACATATCCCTTTCATTGTCTCTAGCTGAGGTTTTGTGCCCTAATTTTAGCTATTCCTTCTGGTATATCAGGGAGAATTGTGTTGAGGGTGGGTATTTTAGTTTATCAGAAACTAATTTGTTCTCTTCTTTTACAAAGGATTTAACACAGTAGATTTCCATTTCATCATGGTTTTGTGATACATTGTCATTTAAACTGGTACGTTTGATTTGCTGATAGTTGGAATTTTTGCATTTATGATAATGACTGAGATGGCCTTTAATTTACCTTTCTCCAAATGGTTTGATTTTGGTGTGGAAATAATACTTGCTTCATAGAGTAAATTGGCCAGTGTACCCTCTTTTTAAAATAAAAAATTAATATGCCTGCTGAAATAATTTTTAAAAATACTGTACAGACACCCACCTTTAAAGAACTTACTGCATTTTGAAGTCCCCTATGTTCCTCCTTCTAACTCTATTCCCTTATCTCCTCCTTCAGATATAATTGCTTGTCAAATTATTACTCTCTCTTAAAATTTCTTCTATTTCTGTCACTAAATATGCCATTTAGTTTTGCATGGCTTTAATCTTTATTTGTACTTTCATTGCATGTAACTATCATCTATTCATCTTCGTGGCTGTATAATATTCATGGTTGTATGTGTCTACCATAATTTATCCTACTACGGGAGAGCATTACAACATCTGCTGTAGACATTGTTGACCAGGTCTCCTAGAATATACGTGTAAACTTTCTCTTGGGCAGTGACTTTCAAACCTTTTTGACCCCAACCCAATTAGAAATGAATTTACATTGCAGCCCAGTACACACATAGACAAATACATCTACAAGCATTGTGGCCAGACATAAAATTCCACATTAGAATCATTTCCTGTAGAATTTTCAAGATATTTCTCCGTTACCTTCATAATTCCAGTGTTGCTGTCGAGGAGCATAAACCATGTTGATTCCTGTTCCCTCACATGTGTTTTTTTGTTTCCTGTTGGGAAGCTTATAGAGACTTCTTTTTGTCACCAGTTTTCTAAAATTCCAGAGATGAGTCTTACGGGTCTGGTTTCACCCATTGTGCTGTGCATTTGGTAGCCTTTTAGCCTATTGATACGTGTTCTTGAAAGTGTGAAAAATTATGTGAATTACTTCTTTGATTTTTGTCCCTTCCATTTTTCTAGTTTTATTTTTTCCCTTATAAGTCGATTTGTTTGCATATTATACACTCATGACCCAGACTTCTAATTCTTATCTTTTTTAAAAATTTTTTATCTTTGTCTTTTTGCTCCATTTTGAAAGATTTCTTCAACCTTCTGCCCATTCTGTTGAGGTTTTCACATCTATTGAGTTTTTAATTTCTAAGAACTGTCTTTTCCCCCCCTAATTCTCTTTTTTTTTCCTGTGTCTGTAACATCATGTTTTCATTTGACACTATTTCTCTGAAAGCATGAAGGACTTCTTGTTTGTTCTTTGGGAATTTTCTTCTCTTTTGCCCCCTACCTTCCATGTTTTCCTCATATGTTTTGAAATCTAAAACACTTGTTGGAAGCTTGGATTTATTAACTTGAATTTCACTATGGTGATCTGGGTGGCCTGTCGGGTCATACCCCTGATGTCACTAGATTTCGAACTTTACTTTTTGGCTGATCAGATCGCTCATAGAAGAATCTACATAAACTACTTGCAGGGTGTCCAGCCTTTTGGCGTCTCTGCCCAACACTGGAAGAAGAGTTGTCTTGGGCCACATATTAAATACATTGTGACATGTAATGACAAATCTTACATTTTAAGTAAATTAATGATTTTGTGTTGGGCCGCATTCACAGCCATCCTGGGCTGCATGTGGCCCGCAGGCTGTGGGTTGGACACCCCCATCCAGGGCTGGCTGCCATGGTTCTTGGAGCCAAGTGAGGGGAGAGAGCTGGGGAAGGGAGAGCTTGTCTCTGTGTGTAGCATTAGTTACATGTTTGTACTATCTCGAATTACCCTGGTGCTGGTGGAGGTTCTGTAAAATGTCCAAACCCTCACCTGGTCTTGTCCTCCATTTGAAGAGATTGCCTGTTTAATTCTTGAAATAACCTTAGTGGGGTGGAGGGCAGCCTCCAGGGCAGGGAGTTAGGAGAAAGGGAGTTAACTTACTACCGCTTGAAGCCTTCACCCTGCCTGCCCTGTTTCAGCCCCTTTCCCTTTCATGCCCAGTTTTGGAGGAATCTGGGGCTGCTTTTAACTCAGCACCAAACTATTTTTATTTTATAACTTTTTATTTTTTCCCTTTTTATTTTTTCCACTTCTGGCTCGTTATTTTGCCTTTTCTATTCTGCTATCCGAAACACTTACCCATCTCTTTTCCAGCTTCCAAAAGTTTGTTGCTCTGTCTGGTTTTTCCCATACCCATGGGGTTTTTTGGTTAAAGATTTTATTTACCTTTTTTTTTTTAGAGGAGGGGAAGGAAGAGAGGGAGAGAAATACTGGTGTGTGAGAGAACAATTGCTTGCCTCACACACCACCTACTGGGGACCTGGCCTGCAACCCAGGCAGTGCCCAGACCAGGAATCAACTGGTGACCCTGGTGACCTTTTGGGTTGTGGGACGACACCCAACCCACAGAGCCACACCAGTCAGGGCAGATGTGTGAGGGTATTTATATCCCTTTGCTCTATTTTTAACAGGATGTGGGAGAAAGTGAAGTTAGATGCTTCTGTTCAGTCTGATACCATGACCCAAAGGTCATTTTTCATTCTTGTATATATGTCTTTAATTAACAGACAACTTTGTTTTATAATAGTCAAGTATTTAATAGAGTCAGTACATATTTTAATCTTGTTTATGAAATTTTCCCCCTGTGACGTCATAAAGCGTCTCTTGTACTGCCTCATATAAGTTGCCTGGCTTTCACATTTAAGCATAAAAGGCCATTTTCTCTCTGCTGGTGTGCAGTGATAGTGCTGCCATCATCACTTGGGGCTTTTTCTGTGCTTTTGACTGTGGGCACACCTGCCACCACTGCACAGCTTTAGCATAGTTCTCACATGAGTGAGAAGTTCTCATTTTGGTCTTTGTGCTTTGAAGTCAGAACTGGGTATTAATTACAACTCTGCCTCTAAATAGCTTCCTGTTTGTAAAATAGGACATTGCTAATTGATTGACTTGGAGAGAAGATACTTGAAAAATCACGAGTAAGCTACAGGTTTCATTTTCTGTTTTAGTTGCTTTCTAATCAGCTCTTTTGCATCAGGGAACAAGACTGGGAGAAGAGAAATATTTTTATATAGAACCAGTGCTTACATCTTTTTAAAAAAGATGGGTGTTCTAGGCATTCAGTAAATAAATTCTTCTAAGAGGTTAAGTCAGACTGGTCTGAGGAAGCCATAAAATTACCCTATTTTACGTGTTTTGTGTTTGTTTCATCATAGGATATATGATTGGATGCCTGAACAGCCAAATATATTCCAAGTGGAGCAGTTGGAACGCCTGAAGCAAGAATTGCCAGAGCTTAAGAGCTGTTTGTGCCCCACTGCTAGCCGCTTTGTTCCCGCATCTTTGTGTGGGGAGCCTGGTATCCACGTGGGTGCCAACAGCATTGATAATGTGGACAGTGCTTAGTTTTTATTGGACAGAGGCCATATGGGGCATGCACCGCTGTTCTGGGTATTCACTTTTCATCGAGATTGTTTTTCTATGCCTTTTAGGTTTCTCAGTCCAATGAAGCAATAATGAAGTATTCTACTGTTTCACTACAGTTCTTGCTAGAATTTCAAGTATGCTATTTAAATCATTTGGCCAGGTATAATTACCAGTCAGCCTCTTTACAATGAGAAAATTTATTGGTTGGTAAATGTTTTAAACTAAATATGTACATGGATAACGTTAAACGTCCATTGAAACATAGCACTTTGAAATTAACTGTATAAATATCTCATATTTACTCTTCTTACAGTTTTCATTCAATCAGGTCTGAAATATTTAACACTTGAGGAATATGACTATGCATAATTATACCTGACCATAGAAAAAATGAGTACCTCAAATGCATGCATTTGCACTGGCGATTCCAACTGCACAAATCTTTGTGCCATCTATGTATATATGTATTTTTTACATGGATTGACATGCACATAGACCATTTTCATTCAGTATGAACCCGAGGCTGCTGCCGTTTTCCCATTGAACCAACCCAATGCCTGTGTAAAAAGCCTGAAGGTAATCCTGGAAAACTTGTTTCAAAGTTGTTTTGCATAAATGTTAAAATTTCAAAATGCTGCAGGGTAATTTAATGTGTAAAATATTAGAAGTATGTATTGCCTACTTAGTAGAGTAGATCATTATGTATAAATTCTATTGAATGCATGCTTTAGGTTTTAAGCATGAGATTGTACACGTTTACTCGAGGTCCTTGCATCTGTGGTGCTAGGTGAGTGTGAGAAGGTGTCAAGGACTGAAAATATTTTATTGCCTAACAAGAAAAAAAAGCCTGTTTGTAGGCATTTTAAATATGCTTATTTTAAGTCTCTCACTACCTATTACACACCATTGCTTTATGGTTTTGTTGTGTGTGTGTGTGTGTGTTGTATAGTAGTTTGATCTCCATGCAGAAAAATAAATGTCCTGAATTCTCATATTGGTATTCTTTATTGGTTAATGTATATCATGCATGTAATTTATTTACAAATGTAGAAGATCTGACTAAATGTATATGCATGTTCTGAGGGTCATGCTAAAATTTCTTTCATTAGAAGCAGATTGTTTGGGCATAACTGTAATTTAAGAATGAATGTTGAATAAAATACACAGATTTAGTGTCTTCATGATAAAATGAAATTGCAGGAAGGTGTTACTTTTGTACAATTGGTTCTATAATAGTACGAGAAATTGGAATTCAGCATCTATCCTAAAGGAATGGCTTATTTCCATCTGCCTTTCACTTCATGTTCCTCATTAGACAGTTTATTCATGGTAGTAGCTGAGAACCTAAGACTTGGAAATACACATTGTATCTTTTTGTTTTTTTAAGCCAGGCAATGTAGTTTTGGTCAGATCTTGATTGTGGGAAGACCTATGGTATTGTGTTTGTAACACTGATACTTAATCAAAAATAGTTTTGGGAATGGACTATTCTGCCAGGGTTGTATTTTTTTTCCACATTGAATGAGATTTTCCAACACTTTGTACATTAGCTACTTTTAGAAAACTCCTGAAAAAGAATTAGTTTTCTTCATCTGCTGATCTGTGCAATACAATTACCATTACCTTATGGTAACTTGATTAGCCAAATGTATGCATTTCTAGTTGTTTGTTGCCCCCCCCCCATGCCTGTCAAGTTTCAGCTCCATTTTGAGAACTTGCAGATCATAAAGGGAAAGAAGGGAGGAAGAGGAGGAAAGGAGGTGGTGGGGGTGGGTTTCCTGAACAGTGTCATTTGCTGAGAAGGGCTTACAGCCTCCCTGCTCGCTTTCCTGTCTCTTTCTGACTTTATAAACCAGGTTTAGCAGACGATTAAAGCAAGCAGTATCTCCGAATTGTATAGGACTAAGTCCAGGCTTCCAGAGCATTTGTTTTTGCCTTCACACTCTGCTGCAGCCACACTGTACCTGTGCTAGGCCCTGACCACGTCGTGCTCCCTGTCTGTAGCCAAGTGCCCTCTGCACTCCCTCCCTGCCAAATTCATTTCTCCTTGAGCCGTTGGCCTCTCTCCCTCAAGCCTTTGTGAAACTCCTTCAGAAGGGACGAATCCACCTTTTGACTCCACAGTGGGTCATACCTTGATCATGCTGTGCGTCACAGTGTGTTTAGGTGGGCATAGCTGATTTTGCCTCACCTGCCAGGATGTGGACTCTTCAAGGGCAGAGACCTCATCCTACTCATTTTCATTTTCACAGTAAATGGAATGTAGTACAAAGTGTATGTTGGAATTATTGGGATGATATAATTTATGTCAAATGTCCTTTTGAATTAAGAGTTAGTTATGTTTACTAAGAATGTAAACTTTGAATTGGTTTACATTTTGACAGTTGGAACAGTTTGTTGATGTCAGAGGTATAAT
This sequence comes from Trachops cirrhosus, assembly GCA_028533065.1. Lineage (NCBI taxonomy): Eukaryota > Metazoa > Chordata > Mammalia > Chiroptera > Phyllostomidae > Trachops > Trachops cirrhosus. Next base: position 69,271,159 of record CM052547.1, read on the forward strand.
GTTATTTTCTGGAAATTGAGTAAAATGTTTGATAAAATGCTGCCATTCTTTGTATTTCCTCCTCTCTGGAATTATGTACTGTAACTAACTGGGTGTAAGTGTGAGGAATACAGCTCATTTCTGTCGGTGGTACCCGAGGACCACCACTGCTGCCCCTTTACCTCACTCCTGTTGTCCCTGTGATGCTTGTCTTCTCCCCTCCAAACCCCATGCTTACGCCTACCTCAGCCCCACTGTCCTGGTCTGAAATGCCTTCTCTCTCTTCTTTCGGTGTCCAGCTCAGGTGCCACCTACACCACCAAACCTTCCTCAGCTTTTAATCAGAATCATGATGCAAACAAATGCAGACAACCTCGAAATCACACTACTTCATTTTGCAGCTGAAGTAATAAACCCAGAGATGTTAACTGGCCATGCTGGGACTGGGTTTCGTGATGATGCTGTGTTCTTAAACTACGCTGCCTTCTGAATTCTTGTGGCATTTGTTAGCATGTGCTTTCTTATAGAGCAACTTTTTATGTGCCTGTTATATTTCCCTAATAAGATTGTAAGCCCTGTAAGGGCAGGGACTTCTCTTCGTTTCTGGCACTGCTATAGTGTTCTATGCTTAGATATGCACTAGATAAATAAATGGTGGTGGTAACAATCCTAGTTTCTTAATTCAGATTGTTTGATAGTGTACATATAATTTTGTGTGGCATGCCAGGCCGTGTTGTCTGGATTGTGTATGTGCAAGTGTATGCATGTGTGTTTGCATGTTTACATGTGGAGTTTTCACTCTGCCCTGGTTGGTTGAGGTCACATATTTGATGGGTTACTATAAACCATTTTTTTACTTCATGCTTAATGAGGGCAGTTATGGGAATAAGAAATGGCTTTCCCCTGGGCCTGGCTGGCCCTCGCGGAGGCAGTACACCTAAACCCTACAGCTGGTGACCTGGCAGTGGAGAAAGCACTGCCTTGGGTATGACTTTGTGACCTGTGGGGTGGCTGCCTCATTAGTTCTGATGGACCATCATTGCCCTTTGTGCCTTGGTGCCTCCTCTTCACAGCTGGACTGGATTCTGACTTGCCCGTTTTTCCTGGTTTGGTACTCAAGGTTGACAGTGGAGTGAGTCCTGTTAATTTGGATAGAACTGACTTACCCTTGCAGTTTAGGTTTGATCATGTACTTTTGGTGTAGAAAACAAAGTATATTAGAAATACTGCATTATTTGGGGGTTCATGAGTGGAAATTAATTCAAGTATAAACTCTTACTGGGTTTATATAGTTTGAGAAGTAGATTTGAATGTTTAAAATGCAAGAGCATATGATGAAGACCATAGGAATGCGTTGGAGGTGAAGAGAGCTCCTGGGGTTAGAACACAGACTTCATGAACCTCTCGAGTTCTCACAGAGTCGGGTAGAGGTCAGAGTTGTGAAGCTGGTTTGGGGTCTGGCCTTGGTTGTCCTAGAGGCCAGGGTGGCATTCGAGGGGAAGTGAAGCCATCCCAACAATGAGAGGATATCTGAATGTCAGAGGCTATGCATCCTTATAGGAGATTAAAGTATATTAATGATTTTAAAGGAAAACTATATTAAAGATGTATTTTAAAATAGTGAAGAAAGTATTAGTACAGGAATAAAAAAAGTACAGATGTTAAATTATCTAATCCTCTATGAAATTGATGCAAACGTACTTCTGCCTGTTTCCTTAGAAAACAAATATACATGTAATGGGTAAACTTCTGAAATTTACTTGCAAATACAAACTACATAATTTCACAGGAAGAAAGCTAAAAGCCTAGTAAAACTTCCATGGAGTCACATGGTTTTAAATGTATCTCTGTAGCCCAGACCACTCCTCAAGCTCCGGATCCACACATCTAGTTGTCTCTCCATCTCCACTTACAGGTGTAATGGGTGTCTCACATTTAGTGGGCCTCAGTGAAGCTCATCCTCCATCCACTGCTCCCACCCCACCTGCTCCAGTGCTCTACAGCTCAGTAACAGTATCCAGGATTTGTCCATGATTTTTCTCTTACTGAAAACTTGTGGCTAGTGTAACTTTATATCATTTGTGATGGGTCAATTGCTCATTTGTTCTTGCAATTGAAAAAATTTTTTCGCCCTGGCTGGTGTGGCTCAGTGGATTGAACATGGACCTTGAACCAAAGGGTCACTGGTTCGATTCCCAGTCAGGGCACATGCCTGGGTTGCAAGCCAGATCCCCAGTGGGAGATGCACAAGAGGCAACCACACATTGATGTTTCTCTTCCCCTCTCTCTAAAAATAAATAAAATCTTTAAAAAAATTTTTAAGTATTTTTCCCACATATTCTTTTGTTTAATAATGTGAGGTTCACCTTACCAAGTACCAGAAAGTTCCCCTGGGATTTTGATCAATGTTACATTGATTTTCCAGGTTAATGTGTGGGAAGGATTAATATTTTTAAAATATGACAGCTTTCTATCCAGAACACAGTGTTTCCATTTATTCAGAATTTTTATGTCCTTCAATAAAATGAAATTTTTCTGTTTAGGTGTTGTGCGCTTTTTAAGGTTTATTCCTTTAGCCCTGGCTGGTGTGGCCCTGTTGGAGCGTCATCCTGTAAACCCAAGGGTTGCTGGTTCAGTTCCCGGTTAGGGCACCTGTCTGGTTTGCAGGTTGGGTTCCCGGTTGAGGCACATGCAAGAGGCAACAGACAGATGTCTCTCTCTGTCTCTCCCCCTCCCTCCCTTCTTCTCTTTCTCAAATCAATAACCATGTCCTTGTGAGGATTAAAAAAAGTTTATTCCTTTAGTTTTAAAAAACTACTCATGAATTGTTTTTTTATGAAATTCCTATTACATTTCCTTAAATACATTCTTCATCAATAATGAGCAGATAATTTTTGTTTTCTCTCTAGTGACTTCCTTGAATTCAATTAGTCAAAATAGTTTTTAAGTTTGGGATTTTCTAGATGATTATTTTATCTGAAAGTACATTTTTCTCCTTTTCAATAACGGATCTTGTGTTATTTCATGTAGGCATCCTTGTTTCTTTCCTGAGGGCTGCGGGAACTAAGTGTGATGGCTGCTGGAGTTCCTAGTAGATAGCCTTTATTAAATTTCGGAAATTTCCTTTTCTTAGCTAAAGGATCTCTTCCTCTCCCCCGACCCTCAAGGGGTAGGTTTTGAATTTATCCAATGAGTTTTTGAAAATTTAGAAAATCAATAGTTTTTCATTTATTAATTTTAATGCAGTAAATAAAGTTAATATATTTCCTAATGTTGAATTACCCTTCAATAACTGGTGTAAAACCTATTTATGAATGTTTTGTAACACTTATTTGCTAATTTGTTTAGAACTTATTATCTATACCCATAAATGAGATGACATAGTTTTTTTATGTAATTATACCTTGTTTTAGAGACCTTTAGGATAGTCTTATGCAATAAGAAGCTTTTCAGTTTTTTTTTTTTTTTTTTTTGCCTAGTGTCCAGTTTATATAATGTGAAAATCATCTGTGCATTGAAGGTTTGATAAACTCTTATAAAACTATTTGCATATTTTCCAGTATTTTTTACTGCCCTTATAGTTTCTTCTTTAGTTATAGTCTGTTTATGTTCCTACATTTTCATTAAATTTGTATTTCCTTGGGAAAATCATTCGTTTTTCTGGATGAAAAAATATGTATATAAAACTGTGTGTTGTATTTAATGAGAGTGCATAAAATCTCTCCTAAATATGACCACTTTTGTTCTTAATATTTTCTTTGGGTGAGGAGCTGCATTCTTGCTTAGAGTGCCAAAGATACTCATTTTTTAAAAACTAGGCTCTGGTAGTATTGAGCACCATGTTTACTATTTCATTAATTTCTGTTCTTATATTTAGTTTCTAGAATTCTACCTAATTTGGATTATTTTGTGCCTTCTCTTGTTTCTTGAGTTGAACTGACCTCATTGTTAAATACAATTCTGGTTCTGTAGCAGTGAAATAGTAGAGGTGACCTTGGAGTGTACTGTTGAAATGTTTAGTTTCTAGCTAGTCTGAGGGAACTGGATTTTTTTATATTGTAATTCATTAAAGCATAACCAAAATCAAATACATGTTGAGGTCTTGGATAGGAGAATAAAACAGCTTCTGTCTTCAACATGCTCATTATTTAGTTGGGGTAATACTTGTTTTTAAAAATGCAAGATTGTAGCAGTTGTCTTAAGAGAGCAGTAGAATTACCCAGTCAGACCTCAGTGCTCACTTAGCAACACAGATTAGTCCTGCCGTCTTTACTTGAACGGAAGGGGCTGTGCCGTGACATTTTTGTTTATTCCAACAGAGATGTGATTTGACATGGGGTTCCTTAGCTAAAAATATTTGAAATGCCTATTAGACATGTAAGTGGAGGGGTTTGTGTTGCATTTTGGGTGATTTCAGTATTGTCTTCCAATTCGCTTACTCATTCTATATCTACCTTACTCTGTTTATTGCATTTTAAATATTAAACTATATTTTTCATTTCTATGATTTCAAATTGATTGTGTCCAAGTGATTTTCTTTTTATTACATAATTTACAGTTCTTTTTTAATGGAAGTGTAGCTTTTCACTTACGTCTTTAAACATTCTCAGCCTAATTTACAGTACCCTTTTTAGGCTCTTACGGGATGCATTCCTGTTCTGGTTTTGTTGGTTTATTTAATTGGCAGTCTTGACATTGAGTTTCTTTGTGTATGTTGGAGCTTCGCTATGCAAGGTTACGTTTTTGTTTCTTCCCTCTTTCAGCCTCTCTGATAGTCTTGTGGTTACTTCCCTTATGAGCTTCAGGACCTCAAGCTAAATTCAAGTATATGATTTTCCCCAATGGACCTGATAATAAATGCCCATCAGGACACTGGGGATATTGCACCCTATCCCAGAGTCACCAGATGGCATCATTTTGATTTCTGGTTCAAAGAGATGATGTTTGTGTGTGTACGTACATACACAGAGAGATGTATATATGTGTGTATATAGTTGTGCCTATGTATACACATATGTCTACATATATTGTATATGTGGTTATATCTATGTGTGTGTGTGTGTATCCCCACATACATTGAATGTTTGTAGTTTTTGCTTTTCGTGTTCTCATTTTTCCTGAGGAGCAAAAATTTGTTTTTATTTTTGTTGTTGTTTTTAGCAGGCTCACCAAATCATGATGCAGTGTTAACAATGCCACCATCGCAGAGGAGTGTCGTAGATTCCTCTTCCCCAGAGGGGCCCGGAGTTAATGTGGTGTGCGTGGTGGTGGTTTGTGGTTCTTCAGCTGCCCAGCACCCCACCGCCTGCTGTGGAGAGGAGCATTTGTTGAGAATTCTGTGTCCCCTGTTGGGTAGTCTTTGGGGAATGTAAGATAAAGTGTACTCTTTTCCCCCAGCCGAGAGTTGGGCACATGAACAAAGCCAAACCAACTGGACTGTCTCCTGGATTGTTACATATTAGAGCAACCAGAGGATAGAGCAGGTGTTTAGACTGTTTACAATACAGGGCAACTGCAGTGACTTCTGCAGTGAAGCCACAGATCTTCCTGATCCCGTTCTTTCCGACCTGCCTCTTTGGCCTTCCGTTCAATTCTGTTAGACCCCCTGTGTGCTAGTATTAGAGGCAGTTCTGTTGCTTACACCCAGGAAAACTTGACTGATAGAATACGTACCCTTACAGATGTATGTGCATCTACAAGCACGCAAACTTTCAAATGGAATTTTTATATGCCACGTTTACACTCCAGCAGCTTACATTTTCTTCACACGTGTATTTAGCATCAAGAAGCATTTATTAAGTAATTCAAGTTGGTAGAAGCCCAGTCTCGGTAACTTTGTTTTCATCATTTTATTTCTGTTATGTTACCTCTCCTTTCTGCAGTGACCTTTTGTGAATACCCCAGCCTACAGGGTGGTGTGCCCTTCCTTCCATCCCCCTCCCCGAATTCCCAGATCAGCTGAATGTCGCTGACCGGACAGTCGCTTGCCTAGTTATGTGTCTCAAGTCCAGGATATAAAGGACAACGAGACACTGCTGTGATGGCATGTCAGGCTTGTTTCAGTGCTTGGTGCACATTCACTTGCCTTTTGCCTTTTGAGTGCCTATGATGTCATATTTATGCCGTTTGACACGGTAAGTCAGCCGGTCCCAGTCACACAGGAAATTTATATCGGAACCTAGCACCCAGCACCAGAGACAGTGAAGAAACCAGCTGCCCCCCAAAGAAATTTGACTCCACTTCCACCTGCTTCGGAAACTTGTAGTGTATAACTTCCTTCCCAGCATCTCTCACTTCTTCCCTCAGGGCATGAAACCCTTCCCATGATCTATGCCACTCTTGTCTTCCCACCTCTCCCTGGCACTGGCTGATAATTGCAGAGGGGACAGCATCATCTACCCCGAATTAGCCAACAGGTGACAACCAATGGCCACTTTTCCATAGCTGGTTCTGTAGCATAACCACTGGGTTCTATTGCTCAGTTCTGTTGCCCACCGCCAACAAGAACCGTGACTTCAATGCCAGTGTCTTATGAAAAGGAAAGGAACTATTTATTCAAATGTTACAGAGTTTTAGAACAATGGCAGAATTCTGCCACTAAGTCCCACAGTTTTTAGAAACAACAAAACACCCACAAACACAGTCCTGTCCCCCCTCGCCAAAGCAGACCAGTCAGAGGTGCTGTCTTTCAGGAAAAGAAACACAAGTCTGTAACTCAGCTGGGCAGACTCCTATCTGTATTCCAGCTTCTTGCACTCCTCGGTTCTTGGCTAGCTGGGCTTCTGCTCTTAATCCAAAACCGCATCCTCATGGTGGGCTGGTGGGGCATCCTCCTGCATCCTTTCAAACCTGGCTAACACCCCCTTCTCTGCTCCCAAGCCTCATGGTTCAGAGACAGAGAGAATGAGAGAGCACCTTTCATGGCTCCTACTCCTTCCCACAAGGTCCAGAGCTCCTGCATGGCTAAGAGATTGGCTGCCCCACATCTGAGTTTAAATCCCAAGGTGGGTTTGTGTGGGTTTTCCTTTGTAACCCCGTGTCCACCTCCCTCCACACTGAGTTACGCCTGCCAGTGCTGTGGTTTCTTCTGCCTTCCTCACCTGCCATTGTCAGTCCAGGTAAGCGCACAGCCGAGTGATGCAGGGCTAACTGCCTTCCTGCTCTAGCACAGGTGCAGCAAGCCCCTCCGGCTGCATTGCATCACAGGTTAGAGTCACGCCCATCTCTCTGGCTCTGAGCAGGCACAGCCCTTTACCATTACTAAAGCACTGGCCAAGTTCTTGAGATGTACAAAGTAACTTTCAGTAGCCCTGCTCTGCTTCCCACATCCCCTGAACAATAGCTGTGGGGTTTTTCTCCATTTATGGGGACCTCTAGCTCAATACTCCATTACAGTTCTGGTTCTTAAACTGTCAGAAACTTTCTTGGGAGTTGCATATTAAAGAGACCAAGCACCTGTACATCTTCAATGAATAGGGCCTGGGTCTGTGGCCACCAATCTAGCCCTATAGGCAGCCCCTAGGAATCCCTTGTTTATACCATACGTAGCAAACATGGAGTGCTTGGGCTGAGTCTTCAAATCCATTAACTGACTTTTAGCAGGTGACATAGGTGAAGGGGATTAACAGGGACAGACTTCCAGTTACAGAATAAATAGTCACAGGGAAATGGTGGTGAGCAGATCACACGTCTCCAGTCCAAGGGCTTTCGTGAACACAGAGTCTTCAAAAGATAGCTGCTGACTGGTCAGGGGATAGCAAGGTCCTGGGAGCGGCAGAAGCCTGGCCTATTAAAAGGTGACCGGTGATGGCGAGGACCTCATCAACAAGCCCCACCAAGGATGCCCTTCCCTCCCCAAGGGCAAAGTGCAGCTGTGTGCAGGCGTACCCACAACGAACCCCGGGAAATGGCATTCTCAGAGTCCTCATGGATACTGTGGTTGTGTTTAAAAAGTCCTTGCCTGCTAGAAATGGATAATGATGTAATTACCACTAAAGTGATATTATGGATTTGCTTTAAATTAATTCAGCCAAAAATTAGGAGGTGAATGTCAGGGAGGGGGCAATATGAAACAAGAATGGCAGAAAGCTGGTAGTTGTTGAAGCTGACTGATGGGCACTGTATTTGATTGTTAGGGCTATCATAACAGAATACTGGGTGGTGTGAACAAATTTATTTACTCACAGTTCTGGAGCCTAGAAGCCCCAAATCAAGGTTTTCTTTTGTTTACTTCTGAAAGGGAAACCCACTTTCAGCAATATAGCAGATAAGATATACTCAAAACAGCTTCCCACCACAAAACACTTAAGTTAAAACTCTAGAAAACAAGAAAAATCCACAAAAGACAAAACCAAAATTGAGGCGACAGCTACCCTGAAGAATCTGCTCCTCCAGAAAACTAGAGACTAGATTTCCAGGGCCATGTGGAGGGACCGGACACAATGTCTCTGGCCCATACAAGGCGGGAGAATAGAACAGAGACCCTATGGACAGCCAAAATGTTGCAGTTTCAGTGACAGGGTGATTTAGAAAAGAAAACTGTAGCTACCAGCAAGTCACCATCTGTCTTGGGCCTCTGCACAGGGTTAAGCAGTAGGAAAATCTCTCCTAAAATTTCAAATCATAGGTCTAAACTCACACAGGTTCTGGGTTTGAATTTGCACTACCACATGATCGGAAAAACCCCAGACTGAGAACTAATTTTCTAGTGCTTCCTGGATGGTCGCAGCCTGGGGTGTGTAGCAGAAGCAAATGCAAATTCCACTCAGAGAAGTCACTCTACCCCAGGCCCCTGAGAAGTCCTTGGAACGTAAGCCAAATATTGGTACACAACAAAAAGTTGCCAAACGAACAAGCAAGCCACCATGAGTGGGTCAGCAGAAATGTCAGACAGCAGGTCCGGAACCCCAAGGACTCCAGGCAGTAGGTTTACTCTCCTCGTTGGACTGGAGGAGGTGAAGCCCAGGAGGCACCGATGGCAGGAGCAGCAAACTGACCTGTGGCTGACACTCAGCTTCCGACGCCTTTGCTGGAGGAGGTGTGGGCTGCATTGAATGGACTTCCACATGCGGGACCAATCTGTCGACCGCTTCATGGCATGATCCATTGGGTCCCCACCTCTCTTCCACAGTGTCTTTCCCAATTTCCTTGGACTGAAAGGACCATTTGCTTCCTCCTCTCTGTCTCCCAACAAAGGTTCCCATATAGATGTATACATCAGTAGTTGGGACCTTTATCTCAGTGTTTACATGTTCCCTCCATTAGACCACAAGCCCTCATTTTGTTGTTGTTTTTTTAGATTTTATTTATTCATTTTTAGAAAGAGGGGAAAGGAGGGAAAAAAAGAGGGAGAGAAACATCAATGTGCGAGAGATACATTGATCTGCTGCCTCTTGTGTGCCCCCAACTGGGTACCTGACTTGCAACCCAGGCATGTGCCCTGACTGGGAATCGAACCAGAGACCCTTTGGTTTGCAGGCCAGCACTCAATCCGCTGAGCCACACCAGCCAGGGCAAGCCCATAAGCCCTCTGAGTGCACACAAAATAGCTACTCTGTGACATTAGCACTGCTCTGGAAATAATTTGCACATGGAATATTTATTGAATGGGTATATATTTAATAGAGGAAAGAGGGAATTGTTGCTTTGTGTTTAGTAAGCATTTTATTCCTCTCAGCCACCCAGTGAGGCAGGTCCTGTCACTCCCACTGTTCTGAAAAGAGACTGCTGGTCACTCAGGAGAGAAGGAATGATGTCCTCAACACAAGCGTGGCAGGAGTGATGGGGGCAGGCGGAGGTTCAGATCTGAGACACCGAGCAGGAGAATCTGCAGGGTCGAGGTGGGCACACGAGGTGAGGGAAAGGGACCCCTAGGTTTCTGGCTTGGGCACTGGGAGGATGACATTGCCATGAGCCGACCAGGAGAATGTAGTGGTTTCCCCTCTGGGGGCTGTCTGGTTGTAAGTGTTTGGGGATGCCCAAGGGGAAAGTCCCATTGGCAGCTGGATACACTTGTCTGGAACAGAGCAGGGTATCCGGGTAGAGAATTCAGAGTTATCAGCATGTCGATCTGCCTGTCACTTTCCCTGCCACACACACGTTCACACACACAAGCCAGGAAACTCTGTTACACAGAAATTCCAACAGTTGACCATTTAGTAGAGTACTTGGCCTCTTCTTCAAAGGCTAAAACTCCAGGACAAGGTTTCCGTTGTGGGTGACGCAGAATTCTGGAGCCAACAGGATGATGTAAATTCTGTAGGTGAAAGGTTAGGGATATGTTCCCACCCCCAACCTGCAGAAATTTTGACTGACAGCATACCAGAAACTCTGGTAAATCAGTAGTAGAGAAATATGTTCAACGTTAAAAATCATGTGTCTACATCCTCTTTTTCTGGGAAATGCCGCAGTTAGATTTCAATCCCATCAGTCATTTACATGTCAGTGTGGATTAATTTCCACATGCAGGTGTTGGAGCGGAGGTTCTGAATGGCAAGGAAGGTGGGCAGATCATTTTGGAGCACAGGATATTAGGGCCTTGTACTGACCTCCAGAATATGGGGGTGCAAGACAGCCTGGGTGACAAGAGCTGGGAGTGGGGGTGGGAACAGATCAATGATGTAAAGGAAGATGGAAGAGGGTGCCAAAGAGAAACTAAAACAGCCCTTAGCCTAGTGTGGCCCTGAACCAGGAAAGAGGCTGGTCTCTTGTCTTCCTCTCCCCTCTGGCCCAGACTGATACTATGTACCCTGAAGTTCAGCAGTGTATAAGTGTGTGTGGGGGGGCTAGCCTGGAACTCTCCATGCCTTGTAGAACATGCCCAATGAGTAAGTGGCATTCAAGTTCTAGGAACCAACTTATAAACGACCTTCAGCAACACAGTTTCTTGGGTCAGTGAGTGTCTCCATCTGAGATGAGTGTCTGACGCCACTGACTTTCAGGAAGGCTGTTCTGAGACAGAAGGGCCAAAGTCTGCGCTGTGAGCTTGATGAAGGTATTCCTGGCTTGGAGTTGGGAGGAATGGAGGCCATGGGGATGGTGGAGGGGGAGAAGCCCAGGCTCCAGGTATGTTTTAAGGGATCTGCCAAAAGTGCAGGAATCAAGCATCCTTCTCCCCCCAGGGAAATCTTCAAGGACCCACTTACCAATTGCAAGGAAGAGCCTGTTGGGCAGGGGGAACTCCAGTGTCCACAGGCACCGTCATCCTTTCCAAAGGCATTTCATGGGTCACAAAGTGTCTGGAGCTGGACCCAGCAATTTTATTGGCACCTTGATAAAGTTTGAGTAGTGATGCCTTTGACTCAGGAGAAGTCTTCAAAATGTTTGCACCTCTTGCAATTATTTTTAAATTTGGTAGACATTAGGAAACAAGGAAGCTGGTAGCTGGTGATGTTAAAATGTAGAAGCAGTGACCCGTCTGCTGTGGTCCTTGTCATGTGTCCTGTGATGGGGCAGGTCACGTACAGGCAGGACTCAACACTGCACTTGTGTTGCTGAGTCCTTAGTTTTCCTGGGGGGCACTATTTGGGGTGCAGTGACTGCTCATGATTTTACATAGTCCAGTGACACCCACGGATACCCTGAGTTTGACAGAGGCATTGACGGTGCTGTGCTGGGCTCCTTTGCCTCAGCAGTGAGGACACGGTTGCCCCTCATGAAGCTTCACATCAACAGCATCAAACACGTTGGAATCCTGGCTCCACCTGTGTGAATGTATCTGTCTCAGCCTCAGTCTCCTCGTCTGGAAAATGGGCAATAGTCCCAGACTGGCACAGTATGCTGTGGGTTACAGATATGCGTGTAGCATGTAGTCTAGCGCTAGCTGGGTGTTTGGTCATAAGATATCATTGCTGTGTTACCTGCTACTGGGATGTGGTTCAGGGCTGAGACCCAGGAGGCTACCACAGACCCCTCGAGATGCCCTTCCAGAGAGAACCCCGAGGGAAATGCAAGGCCACAGTGCAGCTCAGGCTCCAGCCTCTGTCTCCACTGGTGCTGGGTCGTGCCTGGGGCCAGCATGCCCTGGGAAAGAGCAGGGGCTCCTCGAATAACAGCCTCAGGTTAGTCTCACCCTTATGTCACCCAGACAAGTCTCCTTAAGCCAAAACCCTCTTCGTTAGCCAGATTGCATCTGTGCTGATGAGGGTATCTCGTGCAGAGAGTGGTCAAAGCCCCGCATGCAGAGCTCCCTCCCCTCCCCCTGCATCCCTGCCCCAGGGCACTGGGCAGCCTGAACAAGAGTAGGGATTTATCTAGAACTTTGTGGCATCATCACTCTGCCTATAGCAGTTAGCACATTGCTTTGTGATTTTGATTTATGTGCCCTTTGTCTTACTCTGTTCAGGCTGCTATAACAAAACACCAGCAGCCTGGTGGCTTAACCAATAGAAATTGATTTCTCACAGTTCTGGAGGCTGGGAAGTCTGAGATCTGGGATCTGCATGATCCGTTCCTGGGGAAGACCCTCCTCCTGGCTTGCAGATGGCTTCCTTCTCACTGGGTCCTCACATGGCCCTTCCTTGGTGTGTACACGTGGGAGGAGAGAGATCTTTCTCATCTTCTTCTTCTAAGGGCATTAATCCCATTGTGAGGGCCCCCTGTCATGACCTCATCTAAACCTAATCACCCCAAAGAACCCATCTCCTAATGTGGATTGGGTGGGTGGACACAATTCAGTCCTCACCACCCTTCTCCTCTCCAGGACAGAGCTTCACCCCAGCACTTAGTTCAGAGCTGGGCACTCACTAGGCCCCAGACGATACTCAGATGAATAAATGAAAGTGACCTAAGTGTATAACCTTTCAGAGCTGTCTCCTGTCCTCAAGAATGTTCTGTGTTCTCCCCCTTTCCTTCTGTTTCTGCCTATGTGGTTATGAAGTCGTCATGTTAAGAGGACAAAGAAAACAAAAAACAAAGCATGAGATCCGGGCACACAGAGGGCTTCTGAAACCTTAAAAGAAAGGGGCTATATAAACTCAGAGTAAAACTTTCAAGGTGTCTTGTTAAGCAAAGAGGTGACTAAAATCAGTTTCTAATGACGGCAACTGTAAGCTACAGGAAAAGCCAGATAACCCCTAAGGAATGGGCAATATTGGGAGAAGCCCAGGATGTCACACGAGTCCCTCTGGACTGGCAGAAAATAGGTTTCGACAACAGTCATTGTGCAGAGATGTGCTTGGGCCACCTTACTATGCCAAAAACCAGGCAGGTGTCGAACACTAATGGAATGACCTCAAAGAACACACAAGCCGATCTGCAGGGACTTTCACCCACCTAAGGACAAACAGCTTTAGCACCAGAACAGGTAGTGGACCGAAACAATCGCAATGACACAAGAACAAAGTGAAACAATGACCCCTTGCGTCTGTCACCACTAGATGTTGCCAGGGCACAAAACGTTCTCTTGGCAATTGGTAAATAAAGGGACAGAATCAAGCATTTATCATACCCTTTTCTTTATAAGGAAACATTTTTCTTTGTAGAATTCCGGTTAGTAGAAGCAAAAGGAATGATAGAACTTAAAAATTTACCATCTTGCACCCCGGCTGGTGTGGCTCAGTTGGTTGAAGCGTTGCCCCATAACCCGAAAGCTGGTAGATTTGGTTCCGGGTCAGGGCACATGGCATATTTTGCCGTGTATAATGTATACTCATGTTTTGGGCCCAAACTTTCAGAGAAAAAAATCTTTCATTTTAATTTTTAATTCAATTTTTATTTATTTAAATTTATTTATTTATATTTAGAAATAAAACCAGTTATCATATTCCAGGTTATCATTTTGCATACAGATATCATTATTGCTTTCTAAAGTTATACTTTTAATGCATAAGCATAAATAAAAGAATTAAAAACATAGATACAGAATTAGTACTACCCATGTACAATGCACATCCTTTTCTCTCAAAAATTTGGGCAAAAAAGTGAACATTATACATGGAAAAATACGGAACCTAGGCTGTGGGTTTGGTCTGGTTGAGGTGCAAACAAGAGGCAACAAATCTAATGTTTCTCTCTCACATCCATGGTTCTTTCCCCGTCTCTGTTTCCCTTCCTTGCCCTCTCTTTAAAATCAATGAGCATGTTCTTGGGTGAGGATAAAAACCATTGCCATCTTGTGAGCATTAATGAAACAATGAACTCAGGCAGTGGTCATCATGAGATGCTAGAATCACCAGTGAATGTTGATGGGGAGGGAGCTTTATAACGGAGGGATCAGGTGAGCACCATCTGAGCCTGCAGGGCCCTCTTGGCATCACCAGAAGTGTCAGGAGCTGTGATATGCCCCGGAGGGGGGACAGCCACAGCAAATCCGCAACACCTCTTCTCAGTTCTTCTTGCAGAAAAAGCAGAACCTGAGCAAGCCTCTGATCCTGACTTCCCACATACAGGAAATGCAGGAACAGAGGAGCACTGTGGGCCATAGATGACACCTTAGGGAGCAAAAAGCCAACACAGAGCAGGGAACATTCTAGAAGGCCATTGATCTACTCTAAGAAATCAATGACCTTAAAATAAAAGGAGAGGTAAGATTGCTACAGACTAGAAGAGACCTGAGGAGACACACAACCAAGTGAGATGTGTGGGCCTTCTCAAACCTGATGCAGATGACACCAACTGTCATGACAACTTTTAGATAATCAGGGAAATGACTACAGACAGGTTCTAGATGATAATAAATAAATTATTGTCAGCCCTGCCTGGTGTGGCTCCGTGGACTGAGCTCCAGCCGGTGAACCAAAGGCTCGCTGGTTTGATTCCCAGTCAGGGCACATGCCTGGGTTGCGTGTGGTCCCCAGTGGGGGGTGGGGCATGTGAGGGGCAACCACACATTGATGTTTCTCTCCCTCTCTTCCCCTCTCTGTGTCTCAAAATAGGTGAATAAAATCTTAAAAATAAATAAATTATTAACTTTATTGGATGTTCAATGGCATGTGTTTTTCTTCCTTTTAAAAATATTCTTATCAGTAAGAGAAGCATGCTAAAGTAGTGATAAGAAACATGACCTGGATCTTGGATTGCTTCAGAACAATACAGTTCACACAGAAGGGGAACTAGGTAAAACAGCACTAGAAAAGTGTTGATAATTGTTGTCGCCGAGTGATGAGTGTATATGGGCTGATTATACTATTTTGCCCAATTTTGTATATGTTTGAAATTTTCTGTAACAAAAAGCTAAAAGAGACAGCAGAAAGACTGTTCTGGGCTCTGGTTTCAGTTCTGTCACGACCAGTTTTCAAACTTGACCCGGTCGGTTTCCCTCCAGGGCTTCAGTTTCCTTATCAGCAGATCAAGGTAGACAAGCTTCCAGGGCCTGAAGGCTGTGTGCCTCTTTTCAACCTGGAAGTCATTTCTGCTGGACTTTCCACTTGCATCCTCGAAGGGCTGCACCCTGAGTGGGCTGTGTGGGAAGAGAGGGGGTCTCAGGGGGGAGTGGAATGCAGAACAAGCCTGAGGTTACGCATGATAATCAGACTTTGTTTGTGTTTCTTTTCAACTCATCAAGGAACAGCAAAAAGCCAAACAGAATCATCTGATGTAATTTCCTTTCCTGGTTGTTTTTTTTTTTTCAGTGTACGCTGTTGGTTCATTTCTGTGCTGAGGGTCTGGACAGAATTGCTTCTTTGCCGGCTGAGCTGGCCCAGTGCAGAGGGAATGGCTTTGGAGTGATGTGGCTGGTTCAGCTCAAAAGACTGTTACCCAACATTTCATTTTTTGTAATAAAAGTCCAGATGTGTAGGAAAATGTTTGCAATGAGGCAGGAGCAACTTATGAGAAGGGTGAGCAAAGGAAAGTTCTTAATGAGTAGCTGTAAGTTTTGGAGAAACACCAATCTGGCTTCTGAATCCCTGTCCTCTCTTTCAGCTGGTATGTATTCAGGGTAATATTACACTGAGCTAAATAAATGTCAATGGGATGATATCTATGCAAAAAAAAAAAAAAAAAAAAGTTCACCCTGTAGGGAAATGACTGGATTGAGCTAGAATTCTTTGATGCTAGAGTTCACATCCCATAGCTTTAAATTCAGCCTAGATGCCGAAGACGCTCAGGTTTTGCATCTCTACCCTCATCTCTCCTGGGAAGTGCAGACGTCTATAGCCAATTTCCCCTTCAAGGTCTGTACTTGGAGGTTTGGCAGGTTCCTCAAACCTGACCTATCCACCCCCGTGTGAACTCAGGATGTCCCCTCCCGCCACTGTCCAGCATTCTACTTGTAGTCTTCCCCTTTCCATAAAAGGAACCTCCATGCTTCCAGTCACTCAGGCCAAATCTTGGAGTGACCTTTGATTCTCCTTTTACTCCCACGTCCTGCCTCTGATTTGTCAGCAAATCCTGTTCGATGCTTCCTTCAAAATGTTTGTTTTCCCTGCCTCCTCCTTTGGCAGAGTATGAATTGGGGTCCCTGATTAGAACTGGTTCATCACCTTACCTCCAAAAGTCACAGATCCGTGTCTCCAGTTCTGCCTTGAGAAAAACAGGACTCTCTAACTTCTGTCTATGCTTCTTGCAGGCACAACAAGAATCCCAGGACTCCCTGGAGATCCCTCAGCTGGAGACACTTGTCCCCATATGGCTGTGCATCTGCCTCTCTAATTCCGCCAACCCCCTGAGCCTTTCCACCCACCCAGCCTTCTGGAACACTCTGTCAGTTGTCAGCTAAGTGTTCTGTGTCCTCCACCTGTTCTCTAGGTGTTCCCTTCATCATCTTTCTCTAGCCCAGCACTGCCCAAAAGACATGCAATGCAAGCCCCAGATGTAATTCTGAATTTTCTAGTAGTCACATTAAAATAAGTAGAAAGAAGCAGGTAAAATTAATTTTAATAAAATATTTTATCGAGCACAATAAATCTGTCATGCAAAAGCATGTTTGTGCAACCCGACATATTTCAACATGAAAAAGTAAAAAATATTAATGGGGTATTTTATGTCTTTTTTTAATACTACCTTTGAAACCTGGAGTGTATGTTACCCTTAGAGCATATCTCAATTTAGGTTTTCAGTGGTTATTGTGAAATGTAATCCTACCAAAAGGATAAAGTTGTGTCTAACAGAAAAATATTTTATACTGCTTCAGCTTTTAAATTCACTGGAATTAAATTCAATAAAAAATTATGTTCCTCTGTATTTCAAGTGCTCAGTAGCCACAGGCGGCTGGCAGCTACCGGATCGGACTGCGCAGGGCCGAGCGAAACCTCTCCTTGCCAGCTGCTCTCTCACCGGTGGACGTTTTCAGCGGGTGTGTGTTTGTGTGTCTAGGTGCCTGCATGTGTTCGATGCCATCCATTGCCCCTTTCCTGGTATATTCTCTCTCCCATGACCGTGTCTCCCATCCTTGTGGCTACAGTCACCTACCAGGTCTGAGTAGGTGATTTGTTCCTTGAAGATTTCACTATCTGGCTCCCTGTTACTTCCTCTAACACTCCCGTCACGATCCTTGGTAACATCAATATCATTGTAAATGATATTTTCAACATACTGGTCTCTCACTTCTCACCGATGGTCTTGTCTCCTCAGCCCTTCGTTCTGTGGCCTTGCCCGACCTGTCCTGTCCAATATCAACACTGTCTCATGCATCCCAGCGTCCTATCACTCTCTCTGGTACCCGCTTGTTAACAAGACCACAAGTTACACAATGTTCCTGATGGAAGAGAAAGACCACCTTCAGGTAGAGCAGCAATTTACAACCTTCTTCATCTCACGGCACACGTAAAGTAAAGTAATCACTATAATTCTGTGTCTTACCAAAAAATATATATTTTGCCAAACTGACAAAAATAGGTATAGTTTTGATTAATTTATTAAAAAAATAATGTTAATTACCTACTCTTTTTGCTCCAAAGTGACTTTTAAAAAAATCAGGCACCTAGCCCTGGCAGGGTAGCTCAACCAGTTACAGCGTCCTGGGGATACACCGAGGTTGCAGGTTCCATCCCCCCCGAGGACTCAAACAAGAATCAACGAATTAGTGCATAAATAAGTGGAAAAACAAATTGATGTTTTTTTCTCTCTCCTCCCTTCCCTCTTTGTCTCTCTCTAAAACCAATAAATAAAAAATTAAGGAAATAATCAGGTGCCTATACTTGTATGTAGGGAATTCGGATACCCAGGATTAACCAATCAGATGCAACCTTATTCTGCGTCTGCGGCCAGTAAGATGCAACTCTGTTCTATGACCTATATGTTTATGGTTCAAGGCAGGGGGCGTTCACACCCGCTGGCTGTCGTGATGGCTGTTGTCATTATTTTCTTTGACAAGCTAAGGGAAGAGAGGTCAGTGCCCCTGACTAACTAGTCAGATATTGCATGGTTTAAAAATTCTTGCAGCACACGGGTTGAAAATCGCTGAGTTAAGAGTATTGGTCCCATTCTTTCGCCATTACAAAGCCTACACATGAGCGCCACCTAGAGGAGCCATCATGTACTGGGGGAGTGTTGGGAGGCAGGCAGGCGAGGATGCTCTTGAGTTTACTAGCTCCGTGTCATTACCAATCTTAGTTTTTCTGCCTTTATAGTAAAAATAATAATTGCCACTCCAGCAGTTGCAATAAAGTTTAATGAGTAATACATGTAAGGCATCGCTAATGTGCACAGCATCGAGTTAAATTCTCAATAAAAATGAACAGCAGCAATGAGAAGACAGTGTCCAGCATAGCCACTCCCAAGCTATGAACCCAAACAGGAAACCTGTGCTGAACAAATCCTTTTATTAAGTATCATTGACTTCTGGCTTCAGGTGCAAGATACATATTCTACACTAAAAAGTGAAGAATTCTAATTACGCAATCGGTAGTTATGCTTTGAATCTACTTAAAGAAATTCTTTATGTGCTTGTTACACATTATCATAAAAACATATTACATCGTGAACCTTTAAGTGTAGGATTTTTAATGCTGGTAGGAGAATTACTGGAAGACAATTTAAGTGCAACGTTTTCTCCTGGAAAAGAACCTTTAAACAGTGTGTGCATGTGCTGCTATCTAGTGGTAATTTGGGGAACATGTCTCTAATGTATTTTGGAGCTGTTAGCTAGCTGACCTAGTGAGTTTTACCCTTTCTGAGCAGGGTTTCTAGTATGGTTGCTGGGCAATTGGCCTTGTATTATTCCTTTCTGAGCCCTCCTGGACAATCCTACCTTCCATACTGGTAGGTGAGTGGGTGTCACAATTGGCCCCTTATGATGTCATCGCCCCTCCCTTGGTTACTTGATTCTGGGAATTGCCTGTCAACCTGCCCCAGCCCAGCTCCCAGGCTCAGAGAGACTCACCCAGTGACTGTCCTTCCCTCCTTCCAGCTCCTGCTTCCTCTATCCCTGCCCCTGCCCTACACGTCCAGAGTGAAGTCAATTACACGTCCTCAGTTTGCACCAGAAAGAAATAAATGATGCTCAAAGAGTAACACTGCCAAAGGTCGAGAGCCCACGTGTGCAGAAGCAGTAAATGCAGAGATTGAGCCCCCAGGTGAGTGACCCGGCCGTGGGGAGTCAGGGAATGAAAGGGAGGCACAGCGGTCTGGGTGCCTGGACCTGGGGAGTCAGGGTGGCAGCGACCTGGATGACAGGAAAGCAGGGGCTCAGCTGCTTAACTTGGGGACCATGAGAGGATGTGTGGCTGAGGGATGTTTCTGGGTCTTTCTTTGTGGTTGGCACTAGGATCAGCCTGAGGAAGACACATTGAGGCAGGTAGGAAGGGCTCTGTCTATGGAAGATGCTACGGGCTGGTGGGGAGGTGGCTCTCCCAGCTGCGTGCTGTGTGAGCAGAGGCCTGAGAATAGCAGGAGCACCATTAGTGGGTCACCACTGGGTGGTACCCAAGAAAGAGGCTCCCTTCTTTCAGTATCTGTTTTTTAAATTGAATTTTTTTATTCACATGGTTTGAACAAATAACCTCTAAAAGGTTTTATTTCAGGAAATGCAACTTCCTACCTTAGCCTGTCCCCATTTGTCTGCCTCTCAAAATACCATTTTCTCCCCTTTGAGCTGAGCTGCAAACATCTCTCATAATCCCTTCCTCTCCCCATGTCCCCACATGCCAGCTCCAGGTCAAAGCGTCCTGCTGTCCCCCTTCTGTTCTGTGAGCGGTTAGATCTCACCCTTGCTGCGCTGCAATTTGCTGCAACAATTTGGGTCTTTGCTCTAAGACCATGACTTTCTGGTGGGTGTTCTCAGGAAAGCCTTGCTTTCCTTTCTTTTCCTTTTCCATTCTTCTTTTGGTAGAGTTTTTGTGTTTCTCTTTAGGTTTTTCTTACTTTTGGATGTGGTAAGTTTTTCCCAAAGCAGTTTTTAGCAGGAAATTTCTCTGGCGGGGATGGAGGACTGCGACCCCGATTCTCTAAATCATCGTTAGAGCCAAGGTTCTTGTGTTTGGGTGTTTTCCTCCATCTTAAAAATGAAACGGCACCAACAGGAAAGACCATATAAATTGCGTGTGTGAAGCAGAAAGAGAACCAGTCACAGACCCCCACCCCTGCACCTATTCCTCGGTCGACAGACACCCCTGTGATGACGTCCCCAGTCACAGCCTGGAGCACCACCATCTGGAATTTTATGGTTCTCCCTCAGCTGCCTTTCTTCATAGTTTAATTACAACTGTTTGTATTTGCCAAGATACACTGAAGAGTTTTGCATGTCTTTACACCACATCGTTTTTCAGGACACCCTCTTGCTCTGTAACCTTGTTCATGCTTTCTTGCATATCGGAGTGGAGAGTGGTGGCTTGCACGTTTTTACTGCTGTGACATATTCCACCGTGATGGCTCTGCCACAGTTCGTTTATTTGCCCTTCTGTCGAGGTACAGCTGATTGTTTTAGTTCTGCTTTCTTGAGCAAGATTTGCTCGTCTTCTGGGACACATGCAAACTTTTATCTAGCAGTGGAATCTCGGGGCCGAATTGCACATCTCCCCTCAGTGGATAAGGCCAGACTCTTTTTAGAGGGTGGCTGTACCAGTCTCAGTGGAAGTGAGTCCGTTCTGTCCTGCTTCTTTGCAAACACATCAAATTTTGCATTAACATTAACCCTTCGCTTTTTACCCAGCCGACAGTGACAGGTAATGTAAGGCTGTTCACAAGAATAAGTCTCCCTTCCGTCCTTCACAATGTTTTTAGCTATAGCAATTTCACCATCCACTGTCCCTCTCTTTCTTTATTGCTGGTTTTCTCTCTCTCTTACAATGTAAGTTCCAGGAGGCAGGGATTTCATCGCTCTTTTTGAAGCTGCTCCTTGTTTTCTAGAGCCACGTAAGACACATAGGTACTCAATACATACTTGTTAAAGCCTTGAATTAATAAAAAACATTAAATATATCAGAATTAAGGTAAAAACACTAAAATACATACAACTT
Organism: Trachops cirrhosus; assembly: GCA_028533065.1. Lineage (NCBI taxonomy): Eukaryota > Metazoa > Chordata > Mammalia > Chiroptera > Phyllostomidae > Trachops > Trachops cirrhosus. The sequence continues at coordinate 69,292,473 of CM052547.1, forward strand.
TAAAATGATACAAATGCTTGTGAAGAGGGCCAGCATCAAACAGGAACCTGCAGGCCCTGGCTGGTGCGGCTTGGTTGGAGTGTCTTCCCAAAAACTGAAAGGTCACCGATTCAATTCCCGGTCGGGACACATACCTGGGTTGTGGGTTCAGTCCCTCGTTGGGGTGCAAACGAGAGGCAACTGATCAGTGTCTCTCTCTCACATCGATGTCTCTCTCCCTCCCTTCGCCTCTCTAAAATCAATAAGTCTGTCCTTATGTGAGGATTAAGGAAAACAATGGAACCTGAAGAATTGCCTGGAGGATGTTCTATTTCCTTCTCCCCTGCATGGGTGAAGTTCTGTTTGCAGACTCTTTTCCAACTGTGGACCGACTTTTGGTCACTTCTTCTTTATCCCTCTTTACCCAATTTCCACTCCTTGTTCCGTTACAGGCAAGCTTCCTGAGACAACAGATTGTGAACAGCTACAGCTCAGTCCCTTCTGCTCTCAGAACCTCCCAGACCATCCTAGCCTTTCCTGCGGTGGTGACCAGCTCTCCCATTGTCATTTTACCCTGCACTTCTGGACACAGTCCCCAGCTCCACCATGCCGTTCTTCCTGGTCCCTCTGTGCCCTGGGCCTCCCTGGCACCACGCCCCCACAGCTCCATCATGTTAGTCCCCACCCCCCCGCCCACACACAGCATTTTCCCCACAGTGTCTTCGTTTAGGATCCTAGAAGCAGAGCTGGGTACGAGGCTGAGGAGCACACCACTCGCTGAGGCTGCTCCCAGGAGAAAGGAAGGGAGTGGGTTTTGCCCACTTGGGGATGTGGTGAAATCTGGCCTCCACTTGATCCTGGGGTGCGTTGTGGAGTCCGTCCTGTCTCCAGAAAAGCATCTTTTGCCTGCCTCACCCCAGGCCAGCCTTAATTGGGAGTGGGGGCATTTAAACCTCCTGATACTCACTCAGCACTACAAAACAATTGGGTGGGGGAAGCAAGGACCTGGCGGAGGTAACCATGGGAATGCCCCCGGGGGGCCTCACTTGCAGCCAGGGTGATAATCACATGGTTACAGCAGGGCTCTGAGCTTAAATTCCAGCCCAGAGGCCCAAGGAAATGACCTTCCCACCTGTACCAGCATTAGGGAGACCCTTATGTGGAGCCCCACCCTGGGGTGGGGCAAGTGTGATTTCAAAGGCCCACTTGATAGCAGAACTCGTGTCCCCTGTCCCCTCTGGCACATTAATGATCATGGGCAGTGGGGGCATTTAAACTTACTGATTTGTCTGTGCCAGACAAAGCCCTATGGAGCCTTTGAGAAGGAAGATGTTGGGGTCTAAGGATCCCCCTCCGTGTGCAGACACGCGGGTTCTCAGAGGTAAACGGGTTGCAGGGACGTGAACATGTGCTGGCATCAGCTATGTTGGGCATGAGGACGTCCAGAGACACTCATGGGCACGGATGCGCCTGGGTTCCCACCCCCTGCCTGCACACGGGTGCACGGCCCCTGCTGCCCAGAAGAGTGGTGCAGGGGGGTGTCTCAGTCCAGAATGAGGGGCCTCAGGCTGGAACTGAGGTGGGAATTTGCCACCATCCTGGGTGCTTCAGACACAGAGTAACGTGAGGCTTTCCCCTCACAGCGGTGGCCCTCAGGCTCAGGGATTTCTCCAGAGGGAGCACTGAGCAAAGGCAGCCTTCAGACTTCATCTGCACCATTGCCTGCTTGCCCCCCAGCTCTCCAGCCAGGGACTTGGGGGCAGGAACCATCTGTCAGCCCCCTCAGTCTGCAATGTGCCTACCTTCAAGCTAGAGCTGCAAGATTCATGACTGTCCTCGGGCCCGCTGGCCCAGATGGCAGACTTTGGACTTACCAGCTTCTGTGTCATGGGAGCCTTTTTTTTATACTAAATCTCTGTCTGTATATGTACATTCCTATTCAGTCCCCCCCAAAGTGAATCCTAACTAGTACAATACCCCCAGTCAAGCTACAGGGTCTACACCATATCTTTCAAAACTCTTGCTGGCTTCTTTACAAAAATTGACAAGCTGATCCTAAAATTCATGCAGGGATGCAAGAGACCCAGAATGGCCAAACAATCTTGGGAAAGAACAGAGTTCCCGATCTCAAAACGTACCCCAAATTTCAGTAATCGACACACTCTGGGACTGGCAGTAAGGACAGACGTACGGATCAGTTGAGTAGACTTGCGAGTACAGAGATAAGCCCTTATATTTATGGTGAGTTGCTTTTCAAGAAAGATGCCAACCAATTCCTCATGGAAAGGACAACCTTGTCAACAAACGGAGCTGGAAAGGCTGGACGGCCACAGCTGAAAGAACAAAGGTGGACCCCCACCTCACACCTTCTACAACAATCGATTCAAAATGGACCAAAGACTTCAGTGTAAGAGCTAAACTATAAAACTTTTAGAAGACACAGCAGTAAATCTTTGTGACTTTGGATTAGGCAATATTTTATTTGATAGAACACACATGAACTAAAGAAAAAAAATGAATGTCATCAACATTTAAAATGTTGTGCTTCAAGAACACCACCGAGACTTCCGGCCAAGATAGAGGCATAGGTAAAAGCGGTGTGCCTCCTCACACAACCAAGATAGGGACAACAACGAAATAGAAACAAAATAACAACCAGAACTGACAGAAAATTGAAGTATATGGAAGTCGGACAACCAAGGATTTAAAAATAGACACTTTCATCCAGACCAGTAGGAGGGGCGGAGTCCGGCCAGGTGAGGGACGCAGAGCGGAGAGCTGAGCACCCGGGGCGGCATGCAAGTCTGCAGCAGGCAGACCCTGGGTGCACAAGCAGCAGTGGCTGGTGGGCCCTGGCCAGGGGGTGGCGACCAGCAGACCCAACAAGACAGCCATTGTGAAGGAAGGCACTGCACGCAACTCAGGGTCCCAGCACCGGGAAATAGAGCTTTGGGGCAC
>CM052547.1:69295909-69329305 GCA_028533065.1 Trachops cirrhosus
GGCCTGGGTCGGCAGACAGTCCTGACTCACTGAGACCCCCAGACTGTCTGGTGGAGGCTTTGTCGGTTTAACTGATTCTGTCTCCAAGGAACCACCGTGGATGATCCTGATTGGCTGAGAAGCAGGCCCCACCTGACCAACTGATGACCAACTAGGTGGGCACCAGGCACCTGGGTGACAGACGGGACCTCAGAGCCAGCAGGACCTTACAGATAGCTGTCAGACAGCAGAGGGCGAAGCTGGGTGGGGAATGCAGGGGGGAAATGTCCTCAGGCTCAGCCACTATCTGGACTCAAGGTCCCATCAAGCTCAACTCTGTGGGGCCTGAAAATATATTCAGTGCTGTAGAGAGTTCACATAGTAGCTATCTAGCAAGAAGTTGGGGGCCACCTATCCCAGGTGACCTTTTGGGAAGGTCAAAAAGGTGCCAGAATAAAACCAGACAAATCTCATTCTGCTGCTACTCCCATAAGTCCAGGGTTTATTGGAGGAATGCCACCTTAGGAAATGCCAAGGATTAGCATGAACTGTGTCCTTCAAAATTTATATTGAAGACCTAACCCCCAATGTGATGGCATTTGGAGCTGGAGTTGGGGCCTTTGGGTTGTGATTAGTTTAGATGAGGTCACGAGGATGGAGGCCTCACAATGGGATTGGTCCCCTTATAAGAAGAGACATCAGCTTCCTGCCTTTCTCATATGAGGATACAGTGAAAAGATGACCATCACAAACCAGGGGGAGAATTTTCACCATAAAATGAGTCCTACCAGACCTTGATCTTGAACATTCCAGCCCCCTGAACTGTGAACAATAAACTTCTGTTGTCTGAGCCATCTAGTCTTCAGTATTTTTTACAGCAGCCTGAGCAGACTAAAAACACCTTTCCTCATTATGTGTGGTGAAAACTAGGCAGCTGTACTTTTTCTTCATGAATGCCCTCTAATTCTTCCACTGAGCAACCAATTAGTTTTGGTCAGGCATTGTGGATTTCAGTAATTAATCCATATAGATTTAAGGTGTTTCAATAATTTGGGAACACTTATTTTTGAATAATAGCTCTCATTTGCTGAGGCTCTGGGTTAAGGGTTTCATAGGCATTACCCCACTGGATCTTCACAATCATCCTGGAAGTGGTTCTGTAGTATACCCATTTAGCACATGAGTAAACTGAGCCCCAGAGAGGTGAGGTGATTTGCCCAAGCCCACCCAGCTGGAGAGATCTGAGGCCAAGGGGAGATGCAGGACTGCTGGTGTCAGAGGCCCCTGGGCCGTGTTCCTCCTCTTCTCTGCATAGAAACTAGATGCCAATGGCTAATGACTGTGACTGGCTCCCTGAGCAAATGGGTCCGCGGAATGACAGATTAGTGACAGTCTGTCCCAAATACCCTCTGCTGTGGCCTCCTCTGGTTGGAAGAGGCCCAGGGACCGGTCCAGCTCTCTCCTGGGAAGTGGGCATTCAGGGGCACTTCTGATTTGGAGAGCGACTGGGACTGTGGTCACTGAAAGGAGCGAGGCTGCAAGAGAAGGGACGACCTGGAGGAATCGGCCACGGCCCTCTCCCATCAGAAATCCTGTTTGTCTTTGAGAAATCAGACACTGGCTTCCCCAGAAAGACCTCCCGGATGTCTGTGGCTGACCCTCGTTCCTTTTTTTCCTCTGTATCCCCCAGCCCTTTTCTGGCTCTCATCCAGTCTTGGCCATTCTGGCTCTGCGTCGTGGTCAGCTTGCGTGCCTGTCTCACCCAGTAATCGTTCCATTCCTTAAGTGCCCAAACAAGGCCTTCTCCTGGCCTCCCACAGTTCCAGTCTCGGTGCCAAAAACAATACTGGCCTGGAGTTATTCCAGGGATACGGTAAGAAATAAATGTGTCTTGTGCATAGAGGACAGCGGGGCACATTAATGAGAGAGGCTAAGTTCCCAGAGGAGCAGTGAAAAGAACGCTTTTCATTTCAGATAAATTAGAATAGTTGCTACACAGTCTGCCACCAGAGGGCGCTCCGGACAAAAGGATCCCGAAGCCGCTCTTCCACCCTTAGACTATCGCTCTCCAAATTCAGCACAGTGCTGTCTGGTAGATAGGGGCTTGCCGGTTTGCTGACCTTTCCCCCGGGGGAACAGAGGCCAAGAAAATCACCAAATCAATGGCCTGTGGTTTGCTGGAAGAAGAGTAAGACTGGTTAAAGACAATGAGGTTAGAGCTGGTCCCTGCTTTACCAATTTCTGGAAGTATGACATTAAGAAAATCATTCTCTGCTCTGAGCCTGGTTTCCCTGGCTTAAATGGCTGGGCTCGAGTTCCTGCCTGTCCTGGGATATCATCTGCTCTTCTAACCCTCCTTGCTAATGGCCATGCGATTTAGTCCACGTAGAAGCTTAATCCCCTGCTTTCTGCCTCAGTTAGGGAACCGCAGTCATGAAAACCAGCACTTACTGCAGTAGGCGCGGCCAATGTCCTGAGTCTTCCTAAGATGAGCCAGGAACAACCGGAGAGTGAGACATTCGGAAAAGCCCAAGCAGCCTGCAGTATCATTCAGAAGTGAGCACAAATGAGTGTGTGCAGAAGGAAACGACTCCATGCCAATGCTTCTTAACCGCAAATACGACCGCGTAGGACAGAGGACTCACTCTCTGTATGAGGGTCGGGCGACACGACTGAACGCAGCACCAGTCATGGCCGGGTAGCCTTGGGAGGGAGGCAGGAAGGGGTGGGGTAAGAGAATGGGCTGCTTCTGTCGCATTTTATTTCATAGGAGAGAAGGACGGATGGATTTCAAGCTCCTATGGCAAAATATCAACTCCGATCAATCTGATTGGCTCTTAAATTGTGTGCTGTAATCCTCTTTATATTTGACCCATTTCTTTAACTAAAAAGAAAAAAAATGATTTAAAGTCATTTTTAAAGTAACAGAGAGCCCACCAGTCCCTCAGAAACTATCTTAATCTAGGGTAGTGGTTGTTTTGTTTTTGTTTTTGTTTTTTTCACTCTAGCAGAACTTTCCATAACTGAAGGCATGTGTTTACAACCTATCTTAGGTTTCCCAGACCCAGGAGGGGACTCTGCCCTGGATCTAACCAGTCCTACAGCACCTCAAATATTTGTCTGTCACATCTATGAACTGGGGAGGGGCTTGTCCGATATACTTTATTGAGTTTTAACATGTATTAAATAAGATATTTGTGAAAACAGCTTGAAAATAAAAATACTAGCGGGTAAATAATAATTATTTCCTTGCCAAGCTGTGCATCTTGAGGTCTCAAAAATGGCATCAACATTAGCATCAACAACAACAGAAGAGAAAATGCAGGGTGCATGAATAAAGCAGTGTAAAAGGAAAGAAAAACATACCGATGAGAGCTGAGACCTCCAAGGAAATAGTTGCTTTTCCCAAATCCCAACTTGAGGCCTACCTTTCAAAATAATGAAAATCATTTTGTGAGAAATGATCCTAGTGATCACTGTAATAGAATTAAGAATAGAACACATCTCGCCACAGTGAGTCAACAGTATTTCCTATGAAAGCCCCAGGGCTTCAGTGCTAGAGCTGAAATAATGAGCATAGAGACACCACCAAAGAAACGTTTATTAAGTATCAGTATAAATAAACCTGAAGAGAAAGAGGAAAACACTGAGCTGCCCAGAACACCGCAGTGTTCTGCAGACCCTGGGGGACTGGTGGGGCTTGGACGGTTTCTTGAGACCTGATTAAACCCAGTAGGTGCAGACTTCCTGGGGTGGGAATAAGTCCGCTTCTATTCTAAACTCCTGGTGCTAGCTGAGAAAACCCAAACCTATCAATAGAAGCTTTGCAGGAGAATTGTTAATGGTATAAAGTGCACAGAGACCTTCTGAAAGATGATGCCAAGGGCAGCAAAAAGCAAAATGTGCGGTGACTGGCAGTTAACTAGCCCCTCCCAGCTCTTTGCGGGCCTGTGCTCCTCGCAGTGCCTCCGTGTCTCTCGCCCCACACCTTGTTTAAGCATCAGGCTTCTCTGTCTCTCTCACGATGTTCCAAATACAATTAATTTATCTGGACAATTCTGCTGTAGGCTTAAGGTGATGACTCCTCAGACGGACCCCAAAAGTCAAAGAGGCTGCATGGGAAGGGCAGCATGGTGAGGTACAAGGGGTTTTCCATCACACAGCCCTGGAGTTGAGCCCTCCTTTCTACATGTGGTCATCATTCTCCATGACAGCTCACAGTTTGTCCCACCTCCTGGTGTGCATGTCTGGATAGTTCCCTTGGATACTGAATCATGTCTGGCCCTGGGTGACACATAGAATATGGCGGAAGTGATAGTGACAACGTGTGAATTCCAAGGCTAAGTCACAAAAGGCTTTGTAGTTGTTGCCTTGACCTCTTACACCCCTATCTCTGAGGAAGCCAACCACTACTCTGTGAGGACACTCCAGCCACTCTGTAGAGAGACCCACATGGAGAAGAACCAAGGCCTCCTGCCCATAGCCAGCAGCATGCCAGCCTCGTAAGGGAACCCTCTTGGAAGGGCAGCCTCCAGCCCCAGCTGATGGTTGACTGCAGCATCATGAGAGACCTTGAATTTGGGCCACCACGGTGAGCTGCTTCTGAATTGCTGGAACCATGAGAGATCAATGATTGTTGTTGTTTTAAATCCTAACTTGGGGGGCAGTGTGATATATAGTTATATTAATAAGAATTTAACCTTTCTAAGTATTGGGGGTATTTGGGCTGATATTCCGTTGGGAGACACTGATACAGCTACATCAATTGTTAAACTATTTAACTTTGTAAAGAGTTCTATACTTGAATTAATGTGACCTTGGACTGCTAGTTTCCCAAGGTCCTTTGCAAAAGCAAATCAAGTCAACTTCAGAGAAAGGCCTTGGCCTCAAATTACTTCATCAAATATTTTACAAATACTATGTCCAGGACACAACCAGAGAGAAGAATTTCTTAGGCACCCAAAATGCATTCTTCACCCATGACCTATGTGTTGGAAAAATTAAGCATATGATCGTAATGAATTCAGTGTGTGGTAGGGAGAGAGAAGCAAAGTTGGGAGGAGTGGAAATGGGCCTAGTGGGAGAGGAAACCAGATTTTGTTGCTTCCCCAAGATGGGGATGAGCTCTGGGAATGGCAGAGAGCAAACCCCTCTCCTTGCTGTTTTCCAGAGGGTAGCTGGACTTTAAATGGGATAGCCAAGGAGCTCAGATTCTTATATACCTCAAAAATGCTATCTCCAAGCTCGGCTGGAGAATGGCAAAGTTGCTTCTTCAAGGCGGTCCATACCATGGACCCATGACAGAAACCAAAGTGTTTAGAAGGCCAAGGCATCCTTACCCGAATGTTCTAGGCTGCATGAAACCCAGAGACTCCTTGAAAACATGAGGGAAGAGAAATTCTTCTCCATCCAGGAGGGTGAAGACTTGGAAAAGCTGTATCAATTTTAGAGAAAAAGTAATGGTGATTTTTTACATCAAATAATGTAAAATAAAATTAAAGCCCACTGTAGGATATTAGCAAGATCTGTGACAAGTCCCTCATTTTACAGATGAGGAAGTTAGGAACCAGTGAACTAGAAAGTGAGCCCTAGTGTGCTACCCACACTGTGTGTGGTCTTTCCCTACATGCCTCTGCCCTGGTGGAGGTTGTCAAATACTATTTGTACCTTACTCTCAGATACTGGTGGCTTAAGTTTTACAGGCCATCTGGCATTTCTTTCCCAACAAGCTAATATTGGCCCACCCAAAGTGAAAACCTCAATATAACATCATTTCTAGTGTTCCCTTATTTTCTTTCTCAACCAAAATTCCAATACCCACTGTGTTTTCTAGGCAGAAATCCACAAAAAGTCTTTCTTCTCACCCAGCCAACTCATCACGGCATACCGTTTTGAGTAGTACCATCTAGAATATCTGGTTTCTCTGTGCCTTGTTAAAAAGCATTATGCACTTACATACGCTGACAAATAGGAGCTTCCATCTTCCTCTTTACGAAGTGATTTTGATGAGTGATTCCCCGTGGAGCAGAGGATGGGGTCAGACTTTTCCAAGGGCTCCCTGCCCCTGATGGGGGTTGAGCTGTCGGTCCCTAGAGATGTTTGAGCAGAGGCTTAGTGAGCCTCTTGCCAGTCTTGCAAGTAAAGAAGTTTGGTCCAGATAACTTTGAAGGTTCCTTCCAGCCTCATCATTATAAATAAATCCTTTAAAAAAATCCTCACCCAAGTATATGCTCATTGATTTTTAGAGAGAGAGGGAGTGAGGAGAGAGAGAAGACAGAGATATCGCTGTGTGAGAGAAACATCGATTGGTATCCTCCCATATGTGCTCTGACCAGGAATCGAACCCAAAACCAACCAACTGGCCACCGGGCCAGGGCTGAATTAAACCTTTTGATTTCTCATCATCCCTGGGCACCTCCTCTGCCTTTCCAACGGCCCCTCCGCATCCATTCACAGTGATCGTTGTTGCCGCATCTCTGACCTCCCTGGCACGGCAGCCTCTGTCATGGCCCATGGTCTGGAGAGACAAAGCTTTTCTTTTTTCCAAAAAATTACAGTTTACATTCAATGTTATTTTGTGTCAGTTTCAGGTATATAGTTTAGTGGTTAGTCAAGCATATACTTTCCAAAGTGTTCCCCTCATATTTCTAGCACCCCCTGGCACCACACATAGTTATTACTATATTATTGACTAACCTGGTGCTGCACTTACATCCCCGTGACTATGTGTACCCACCAATCTGTACTTCTCCTTCCCTTCACCTCTTTCATCCAGTCCCCCAGCATCCCTTCTCTCTAAACCACCAGTCTATTCTCTCTGTGTCCATAAGTCTGTTTCTATTGGGTTTTTTATATTGTTCTTTAGATTCCACATGCAAGTGAAGTCACATGGTATTTGCAAAGAGACCTAGCTTTCAATTCCAGCTTGACCACCAACTAGCTCTGAAAACCAGAGCAAATTCATTAACTCCTCAGAACCGCAGTCCCTTCCTTTCTCCCTGCATCCCAGAGCTGCTGTGGTGAAGGGTGGTCATGACTACTGAGGACCAACCAGCACCCAGCACAGAGTTCCTCAGAAAACAGGAACCTCTGCAGCCTGGTCACCCTGTCTTATGATCACTGATTCACAAGTCCTGTTTCAACCTCTTGGAAGGCAGGGTTCTCACAGGGTTCACATCTTCCCTATCTGCAACCCCTCCTCCACCCCCAGGTCAGGGCCTCACGGGTAGCAGGCACTCCGTCAACTCCTCACTCAGACATCACTGAGGTTACAGGAGCAGGTGCTGTGGAGACAGAGTGGCTCACACAGGTTTACATTCTCAAGGAAGTCACATCCTAGCGAGTGAGTTAAAAACACAGACAACAGACACTGAGTTCTTCGAGCTGAGCTATATATAAAGTTCAGCTTTCCTTAACCTTATGACTACTGCTGCTTCAGAATATGTCAAAATAATTGACCTGGATGGACAAAAAGTCATTAAATATGGGAGCACATCAATTAAGGGGTATTTTCTTTCCCATGGGGTCATTAAGAGCTTAGAGAGAAATAGAAGCTGCAGTAAAATAATAGTGAGTAGACGGCTGCAATTAAATGTGATTTTCTACAACTTAAGTATCACTTTCAGATAGTGTCAAATTAAAGCATTTCAGAGGATTGCTGAAAAAAGACTTTTCTAATCTAAGTGAAATGCTGGCACAGGAGGCCTCCGAAGAGAAACTGCCAGGTGCTGTTTTGTGTGCTTGGCGTGTTGGTGCCTAATATCGCCTCAGTGGTTCTGAATTCTACATTGTCTGCAAAATTGCCACTTCATGAAACTGTCTCAGAAGTTCCTTCTTAAACGGTGCAGGTAGCTGTCAATTGCATCTGTCCTGCCCGGTTTGCACTTTAGAAATGTAGAAATGAAGAAACCCTTTATTTAACCTTGAATTGCCTGCGTTTTGAGAAAAGAAAAATGCTGGTTAGTCAAATAAACCAGAGGGATGATGTTTCTTTTTTGTTTTTTAAAAAAGATTTTACTTATTTATTTTTAGAGAGAGGGGAAGGGAGGGAGGAAGAGAGGGAGGGAAACATCATTGTGAGAGAGACATTGATCGGTCCCCTCTCACATGCCCCCAGTTGGGGACTGAACCCACAACCCAGGCACCTGCCCTGACCTGGAATCCAACCAATGACTTTTCTCTTTCTGGGAGGATGCCCAACCCACTGAGCCACATCAGTCAGGGCTAGAGGGATGACGTTTTAAAATTATGTTTAATGTATCTTTTTTGTTTAAATTGTTAAAAACTAAAAATTCCTGAAGTTTGACCTTTTCGTTGTCATGATATATGCCCTAAATCCTTAACATAATTTGGTTTAGTTTAAATAACAGTCTCTTACCAATTAAGGCTCAGTAGGATTTGCTTGTGAGTCACAGACAGAAAGAGAGAGAGAAAGAGAGAGAGAGAGGTGGAGACAGACAGAAATGGCCAGTTTGGGGAAAGTAGTATACATCCACAGAGAGAGGATTCAGTCTAAGGTTAACAGATTAGTGTGGTTTGTTCTAGGTAGGATCAAGGCTTAGTGTGGTTCAGGCTCCTAAACTTTATTTCTCAGAAAATAATGCATACATTAAAAATGGAGGTAGAATGGAGAAATTTTCCCTAGATGGCAGGAGCCAAGGTGAATTACAGTTGGTAGACTGCACGAACAATACTGGACAAACTTGATTTTTATCAAAGGTCAAAAACATGTGGACTATGGAAACTGACGATTTATATTACATTTCTCATTTATATAAAATTTTAGCATTTTATATTTTTCTAGAACTTGTTTTATTATAAGCAAGTGAAGTGTGTGTATCTACATATATATGTACATATGTGAAGCAGCCACTGGCCAGCAGTGACCGCAAATGCTGCAGATGCTCATGATACCAGAAAAATACGCACGGACTACCGAGTCCTGTGGGGGAATAGGAATGGCATGGCCACTCTCTCTAGTGGAGAGTGCCCCGCCTTCCCACCCGAGCAGGCTTTTATTAATACTACAGATACAGTTTGTTGATTGCAGTCTGGCAGGAAAGATCAAACAAGTAGGTATCTTTCAAAGAGCTGAAAGGGCTCGAGCTGAGTTTGGGGTTTTATCACCTAAGAGATACAGGGCTAGTTTCGTTTCCTGCCCGTGTCTTCATATTCAAGCGCATCCTTAGCAAGCAGGTCTCACAGGATTTCGCATATTCTATGCCCCAGGTCTAATTACCCCAGGGGTCCGCCAACTCTGGTCTGGACTGCACCGCCCCTGCTATTTCTGAAAGCCTGAGTCAGGCAGAGGAGACAAAGGCAGCCAGGAGTCTTGGATTTCTCACAGCCAGAACAAGGACTCAGGCTATTGTCAAAGCTGAGGGGGCAGGGGTGATGTCGATCACCCCTTCACTTCCACAGCCCTCTGAGCCTCTTCCCTTATGGCTTATTCCCACATGTTCATGTCTGTCTTAGGTTCATTCTCCTCTGAGAATTGTTACCCATCATTGGCTAACCAACCAAGCAATGGGAGTCAGACATAGAGCAGGCAGCGCTCATGCCAGGGAAACAAGTTTGTCTCCCTAGGTCTCCTGGTTTTGGAGGTTTCTCACTCAGCCTTAGCCACGGGGGGTTACAGCTCCTGAAACCAGGCAGGGTGGACCCCAACACATATGTATACATATATTTAATTATATGAAGTTCCTGTATTATTGATATAGAATGCAGACATCTGTTTATTGGTTAAAAAATTACAAGACCAACCCCACTGAAGTGGGTGGGGGGAAATGCTGACCCATGACACTTAGGAAATGAGTGGCAGATGCCACTGAGGGTGGAAGGAACTGCACAGAGGTCTGTAGTCTAGCTGAGAAAGTTATTTTCCTGGGGAGTGCAGGCTAACAATGTTCAGACTGCTACACATGTGTATTAAAGTAGAAGAGTTCAGCAAATACAGGGCAAATGGTGGGAGCCAGATTTCTCACTTTTGAAGTGAAAATTACAGATAAGCAAGGGGATTAGCAGGATAAAGGGATCCAAGTGGTAATAGAATTGGATATAGCAGTACAAACTCACGTTTGGCTTAATACAGACACAGATGGTTACATCTAGAATTATTCGTGTGTGTGTGTGTGTATATAAATATAAATATAAATATAAATATAAATATAAATATAAATATAAATATAAATATAAATATAAATATAAATATAAATATATATATCTGGATTAGTATAAACCCATACATTTCTTTGTCAGGTAAAGTGAAAGCACCTAAAAAAGACAGTGACCTGCAGTAGCAACTGGCACACAACGTTCCCAGCGCTTGGTGTCTAATGCTGTTCTCCAGTAAAGGAAACAAGGCTTCTTGTAGGAATGGCTGATTCTAGGAGTGAGGTAGGAAATCTGTAAGGTGAGCCTGGAGCATCTAGTAATGTCAGAAAGTAAGGAAGTGCTACAAAACAAGCAAAAACGTAACAAAACAAAAGAACATTAATGGGAGTTTGTCAAAGGGACACAGGAACCAAGTAAAGGATCTCTCAGGGCAAAGATGGAACAATGTGAGCAACAAAATAAAAAATGTAATCTTGGATCATAACCCAGAGTATAACATAAATATTCATGGGTCCATACTAATAAATAAATTATTGAATAAATAAATGAATGAGGGGAGAAGAGGCAATGCAGAAGAATTACAAATAACTTATGTAGATACTTTGCCCTCGAGGAGGGGAGCATAAATTTCTACTCCTTAAGTGTGTGCCGTTCATAGTACCTCCTTCCAAAGAGCACAGGGTGGAAAGGGGGCAGAGGGTGTGGGAATGACTTTACAGTGGAGAAATCTGACAGATACTACCTCAGGCATGTGATCAAGGTCAACATCAACAGTGAAATTCATGTCAATAGTAAGTTCCCCTGATATGATGTGATGAAAATGACACTTTACCTCCATGTTTTCCCTCCCCAAACACATACACAAATTCTAGCAGAGAGGCAACCCTACAAAATACCTGACCAGTACTTGAAAACTGTTAGGATATCAAAAACAATTGGAAAGTCTGAGAAACTGCCACAGGCAAGAAGAACCTCAGAAGACTGTACGATGACTAAATGCAGTCTGGTGTCCTGGATGGGATTCAAGAACAGAAAAAGGACATTAGGTAAAAACTAAGAAAATCTGAGTAAAGCATGGACTTTAGCTAATAATAATGTATCAATAATTGTTCATTAACTGTGACAATCATACCACAGTAATGGAAGATTTAGCCACAGGGGGGAACTGGGTAGAGGGTATCATCTTCTCAGTTTTTTAAGTCTAAGTCTTTCCTGGATAAAAGTCTATTTTTTTAAAAAAGTCAAAAGTGATATGGGTTATAGGCTAGATGCAAATCCAAGTCTGTGGAAGTTCACAGGAAAAACATCATTAACATTGATTTGCCTTATTGATAGTAGATGCATTTAATTGTCTGAAAAAATCTTCAACTGACATACTTTAAAACTTTTCATTCTGCAAGTATAATCTACTCAATTTGAAAAACATAATAATTGATAACATTTTTCAGCATTTCAATGAACACCTTATGTCTACAAACTTGTGTAATCCTTACAGGAATTCTATTAATATTAATATGTTAATGTGCTATTAATATACCCCCTTTAAAGATGAGGCCACTGTGGTTTAGTGAGGTTTAATGACTTGCCCAAGTTGGACAGTTAGTAAGTCATGAACAACGATGAACAATGATGTAAATCTTGCACACAGTCTCAACTCTGTGCTGCACCCACCAATATCAATAGCTAAAGATGAACTTTATTTTAGACAAGTTGATTCATAGACTATTTTTCAGGCAGAAATTTAAGATCAGAGACTGTTAACTATTGGATATCCTGTTAATTGTGATTTAAACTTACAAAAAAAAGAAAAAAACCATGTCAGTAAAAATTGTCTCCAAAGTAGAATTTAACATACTGTTCGAATAGGTTATTGAACTTAAAACATCAGGTTCTTGCCTGAAAAACTATTTCTAGTCATCAAAAGATGTCCTTCAGTGCAAGTGAACATTATGTCCAAGGCAGTGACTTCTCATAAAAAGATTTTGAAGGAAAATATTTTTTTCCCATAGGGACATGGACTTCTCCCCATTCACTCTTACTCTGGTATGGGTGAAATTCACATTAAGATATGATAACATCTCAAAGGAGCTGCTACCATCTTCGATCAAAAAAGACTCAGTCTAGCAAATGTTCTTTTCCATAATGTGAATGTGACTTTCAGATCAAGATGGTCTCATCAACAGGTTAGCTCAAGGAACTTAAGTACTTAATTTTAAAAAATTTTAATGTACCTTTTTAAAGGTAAAGCCATCAACAACTTCTAAACTTAATGGAGCATGAAGAGACCTGAGGAAGATGAAAGCACCCAATTAATTGTGCCTGAAAGCCTACAGTTATAGAAGACTCACGAGGCCCTACTCCTGTGGCTGCACTGGTATGATTGGAAAGGAATCCTGGGGCTCCAGCTCTGGGCTCCATGTGCTGATTTCCTCAGCATTGGTTCCAGGAGGGGCCTTCACATGGTTGGTGCTGGATTTCCTTGGGTCTAACATTATCGTGTTGTCAGATCTGGTCACTATCTTTCACCTTTACCTCTTTGAGTCCTACTTTGGTCATTGCTCCCGTTGCTCTTTTGCCACTTTTTTTGCAGGGAGAATGCTGGAAAAATATAGGATGTAAAGTTCATTCTGCTTTCATTTAGATTCCTCTTGGGAGACAGTTGACAGCTATATTGAAGATGAGATGATGTATGGAAAGGGTCATGGTCGCCAGTGGGTCACTAAGCCACTGTTACAGAAGTTAGGTGCATCCATGGACGATGAGGCCACCAAGACTTCTTCCCACACCAGGAGTGCCAAGTGCTTTTCTCACACTTTTCTGGATAGTTCCACAGGGTGTGTGGTAAGGATGAAAGTTCTGATGGAAGCAGCAGTGTGGAGGGGCACCTGGCAAGGACCAGAGAGGGGACTGTGTCCAAAGCCCCTGCACCCAATCGTTCAAAGCATAACATGAAACTCCAGGTGAGAGAAGTAATTCTCTTAGTACCAAGTCTATTTTCATTTCAAGCCAGTGTATCATTGTATATATCCTTAGTAAGGTGAGTGCCAAGAGAGGAGAGAGAGGCTTGTTGAAGTTCATTCTAAGCCTCTGCTCTTTTTCCTTCAGCAAGACATGTGATCTTCTGGTTCCAGCAAGTGGGGATATCAGTCCTGTCCTGCCTTGATCATGAGACTGTGGTAAGAAACATGGGCTGGCCTGGCTTCTTCCTCACAGAGCTGTCAGGGACCCTTACCCAAGTTCCCCAACCTGCTCTACTTTTATCTGATGTTTTTAAATACAGTTGTGGGGGAAGGTAAGAGCTTAAATAGTCTGCAAGTATTAGGAGGTTGAGGATTCTGTAAAAGCATCTTGGAGAAACAGGGAAGGAAGCACAAGTGTAATTCGTATTATGTGTTTCCCTGGCTTCCAGCAAAGCCTCTCCTTGTATTAAAGAGGCCTATTGTAGATAAATAAGGGCTGCCAACAGGAAGACACATCTCGGGCAAACTGACCCACAGATGGTTCAACTCTGTACCAGCCAAGGGCCAACGTGGCAGACAGTAGCTCCTGTTGGTGTCTTAAGTCAGAGTCACAGATACAAGATAACTGTGGGGTGGTGGGAACTCATAGTACAGTTCCACCCAAAGAAACTTTAGACATCCACAGCCTTCTCTGCTGCCCCTTCAAAGCTCCAAGCCTACACTGTTGATGTAAGCTCCCTGAGCCATCAATTCCATCTGTAAAATGGGCATGGTGTCCAGCTCACAGGGTTGCCTTGAAGAAAGGGTCTACCCTGCATAGTACTAGAAGCCTAAGTTCTCAGTACTTCAGGACTTTAGCCTTACCTCTGCCTTAATCCATTATGGCTGCTGTAACAAAATACCTTTAACTGGGTGGCTTGTAAGCAACAGAAATGTATTTCCCACAGTTCTGGATGCTGGAAGTCTGAGGCTAGGGAGCCAGCATGGTCGGTAAGGGCTCTCTTCTGGTTTGCAGAGGGCTGACTTGTATCCTCATGTGGCAAGGAGGGAGTGAGCTAGCTCTCTGGCTTCTCTTATAAGGGCACTAATCCCAGTCATGTGGGTCCCATCTTCATGACCCAATCACTTCCCAAAGTCTCCACTTCCAAATACTAGCACACAGGGGATTAGATTTCAACATATGAATGTATTTGGGGGGACAAGCATTCAGCCCATAATGCCTCATGCTGCAAGATGAACACTTTGGAATAGACTAGTGATAAAGCCCAGCTCCTCTCACAGCGGTATGAGCATTTTCTAATGCTAACTCTCCAGCCTCAGTCTCAACACTGCGCTCTTCTAAGTCATGAAAATAATCAGTCCAAAATGTTATGGGCTATAAAGAAATTGGCAGAAGACTGACTTGGGGACTGTTCCTGCCAGTGACTAGTGTGATCTGGGTTTTCCTGGAGACCCTGAGCCTCTATCAGATGAGAATAATAATACCAATCCTCAGGCAAGGTGGCTTGTGTAGTAATAAAATAGCATCTATTAAAGTACTACATTGATAATAGAATGGTTGAATGGCCAAGGGCACAGATATCTGTCTAGAAAAAATATTCAGAAATAAAGAGGCGGTGACTTTTCATTGGGAAGGAAAATAGAGTGATTGGAAGATAGTCCTGTGGCCTGGGACAGAGTTGAGATGAGGAATGCGGAATATTTCCATAAGACAATGAGCACAGTGGCCCTGTGTGGAGACTCCATGCTCTCTGAGGGCTGAGCATCCTCGGGGTTCCTCTTTAGGAGGTGAGAAGGTGGATTATGCACTTACCACCAAATTATCCTTTTCTCCTCAGAATCTGTAAAACCAACAGACCCACAAACCAGAAATTGCTTCTCTTTTGTGTTTAACTCAATTTTCGGTGTGGAAGCTGAGATAGAGAATGCTTTCACATTTATAATGTAATTCAGTTAGAGAGAAGAGCAGAAAGATATACAGGAAAAACCCCAGAGGTGGAAGTGCCTTTGTGTCTGTCTTGCCTATGGACAGAATCGGGATTCCGAACATGGTTTTGTTCCAGTAAGCGCTTCCAGAAGATTTTTATCTGCAAAGCTGTGTTGGAGGAGCAGCCCGGTGCAGAGCTTATCCCCTCCACATCCTCTTCTCACTGCATTGCTAATTTTCACAGCATCTTTCTCTTAACAGCTCTATTGTTTTATTTGGGGCCTGCAAATATCCTAGGATTTTTTTCTTTTCCTATTGGTAAAGAAGGAAAGATATGTGAAGTTCATTGTAGAATAGGGTTAGAATGATTTACTGCAGATATCTCTAAAAGAAGTCTGTGTCAAAGGCCAAGCCATGAATACAGAAATAAATGGGAAGCTGCAAGTTAATAGTGCTCCGATTCCCAGAAGTGCAACTGGAGGGCATGTCCTGAGCAAGACAGCTCGTCCAGTCAAGGAGACCACACCTTTCTATCAATAAGGAAAAGATTCTGATTCATATCAGAGGCATCATGTTACCACAAGACCCTTTCTCTCATCTGCCGAGAAGAATCAAGGAAGTCAAAATGATAGGGGACTTAAGACTTGGAAAATTTTAGCTTAAGGTAAAAAGTTATAAGTCTAGCAAGTAATGTGTATGTTAAAGCTTTTGTTTGAGAAACTACAGATAAGTCCCATCCTGGCTCCTGGTAAAAACAGCCGACCTCCTGAGGCACTGCTAAAGATTACCGCCTGCGCCTGCGGACAAGTGGAGGCATCCAGGCCATTGTGTTTCAGGGAGGGGACAAGTGGAGGCATCCTGGCCTTTTGTTCCAGGAGAGTAGATGACCACCCCACCTTGGGAACAGCTAACTGCCAGAAGACAGGAATGTTGCAGCTTCTGAATCTCAAAATCCTCATCACACCTTGTTTGTCCTCCCCCACCTCCCTTATAAAAGATCTGGCCAGGAAAGAGAAGGGAAGTTGGTTTATCAGGGGATGAACCCGCCATCTTAAAGTGCCCACAAAAGATTCAATCGCTGTCATTGCTTATTGGATTTGGTAGACAGCCCAAACACCGGTGTCTTTTCTGGTTACAAAAAGGGGTGTTTTGAGAACTAACTGGGAATCTTAGAAAGCAATGGAATAATTTCTGATTATGTTAGAAACAGGCTCTTAAAAAAATTTTTTTAATAGGGAAAAGAATTCAGCTGAAATGACTTGATAATTTGTAGCCCCAAAGCATTTGTTTTAGGTATATGTCCTTGAATGATTTTTATTTAAATAAGTTTAAGATAAATATGAATATCCTGTCCCTCTGGCGACTCAGGCAAAGCCAGGCTGCTTAAGAGGTACGGTAATTAAGAACAGGTAGCTATTGAAGCTAATTATACTTGAGCATTTATATTTCCTTAAATTGTGCTCTAATAGTTATTTTTACATGCCCATGATGTATGTAGATGTAGTAACTTATGATTAAGCCTTGAACTATGATTATTAAATGTGATACTTTGCTCTTTTAATACTTGCAGTTCCTATTTTTAAAGTGCAATAAAGTATACAATATCCCTTTGGCAGTATGAAATTTGCTTAATTAAAAACTCAGCTGTTTTTGCATATGTCCCTACTGGTCACACAAATTTCAAGCACATCACAGTTGAAAAGCATTGCTAGGATAGGTAGCTAGGTATTAATAAAGGAGGGAAGCAAAGGGAATCAGACATTGTTGCGCCTAATAGGCGGAGAAGCTGAATCGGACACCGAGCCTGCTTGCTTCATTCACTAGGAGGTTACAGCATCACACACACCCCAGAGCACCACGTCTGTTTGCCACAGATGACTGGGGGGAAGGATAGAACAGTAAAGGGGAAGGTAAGCACACAAGCAATAGAAGCCAAGATGTCTTCAGACAGAACCTTAGAGGCCTGTCTGTGTAGCCTGGGGAAACCCTTGGACTGGATAAGGGACACAGAACCATGGAAGATCTAGGAAATGAATTGGTTAGGGGGACGACCCAGTGTAAGCCCGAGAAAAACTGGGAAGTTGATTGGTAGCTTTGAAAAAGCGCCTGGTCCTTCTTATGCCGGACATGATATAACCTGAGCCTCACAAAGACAAAGACCCTTTCTCTCCCCTGGTAACATGTGCTCACCCTGTGTGTTTGTGTGTTCTCTCTCCATAGCCATGTGGCACTAGCAGCCACCCGGGGCCCTCAGCAGACAGCATGGGGCTGGGCACAGCACCAGCCAGGAGCAGACTAATAAGGAGCAGACTCTGTCCCCACCTTATCGGGACAGAGATATGGACTGAACCAATGTTGCAAAATGTATGGACACTGGCCCCGTTTCTGGTCTGGATGAAAACAAAGCTGGGCTTATTCCACTGTGGGAGAGGAGGAGACAAGACATTGGAAACCTGGGGGCAGCCTTCTATTTCCACCCAAATAAATCTTACCTTGCCACAACCTCCCGTAGGTGGGTCCCTCGGAATGCTTCCCTTGTGCACCTGTGAAAGAACCCCATTTTGGCCAGCAAGAAAATCAACTTTTGTGATTCTCAATCCAATTATTGTTGAATCTTCACTGCATGTACACAGTGGAGCAGTAGTTTGAAGTCACTGCATACTTTACTGATAATATACTACTGAAACAAAGAAACAAGTAAATTATAACAAAGGACACTGAAATGGAGGACGGGATGTCAGTGACCAGAGGGGAGAGGGGAGGGAATTTCAGGGGAGAAGGGAAGGGTTTACAGGAACAAATATAGAGGACACATGGACAAAACTACGGGGCTTGGAAATGGAAGGGAGGGATGGGTGGGTGGGCTGGAATGGGAGTAAAAGATTGAAACTGTACTGAATAATCTAAAATTAAAAAATAAATAAATAAATAAATAAAATAAATAAAAGTGTTTGTAAGGAAAAAAAAATATACTACTGAAAGGAGATAGGACTGGACCCATAAAAAAATGCAGGTATTTAGGACAGAGTATGGTTAGGACTGCCAAACAGTTCTAAGGACTCCACACCTTTATTTTGGTGACAGACACCAGAATAAGCAGTTTGTGTAAAAGAAGGTGAACAGCACTTGGATAGAGCCCCAAGATACCCAGGTTTAGGGACCTGCTTGACACTGCCCTAGATTAGTTCCAAAGAGAAGTAATTGGCTTCAGATGACAGTGCCTAGACCTATACAGGGACATGTTGTCCAGACACTGTTCTCCCACATTCCTTTTGTTACCTTAGGCAGATGGTATGACACTTTGGTTTTGTCATTGCTAAAATGCTGACTATTCTGCCTCCCCCTCTTTTTGCAGAGTTGCTGTGAGGACCAGCTGAGTTCAGGGAGCCTGAGTATGTATAAGGCAGGGGTCAAGTCTTCTAAGACTTTTGCATTCTCCCCTCACAGCTTTTATGGAACTGTACTGTAGCTCTTTGATGACACAAACTGAATGCAATAAAGCCACATGATATAGAAAACCAGCAAGTTATTAAGAGTAAGACCACCTTTCTGTTTCAGATTAATGGGAAGAGGCTTAGTTCTCATCTCCTTCCTCAAAACTTGATAACATTGCTTAAACTCAGTGGTATGCTAGAGGTGGCTCCTACCAGCTGTGTATTTCCCTGCAACTCCATGTTCAAAGCTGTTGGAGTTGGTAGCTTGAAACTGGTCTGGTCATGCTGGGCATATTTATACCATGGAAATTGGCAAATGCTACTATGATATTGTGATATAATGAAAAATACAGTTTGGTCTTTATCCTAGTTCCTGGCATAGAACTCCTAAAACCTTTGGAATTTGCTGAATGATAGAAGTGAGAGAAGCATTTTTTGTTATTCATCTTTTAATCACACTTGAGTTTATTATGCTAATGACGTAACTCTTAGAAGGCCCGTAGATAGCTTCAGGACGTGTGCTGGTTGCCAGCTGAACCCAAACTATTAGAGAGTTGGAACTTTCAGTCTGACCTCTGATCTTTAAGGAGAGAAGAGTTAATCTGGGTACTGAGTTAATCACCAATGGTCAGTGAGTTAATCAACCATGCATACATAATGGAACCTCTGTACAAACCCTAAATGATAGGGTTTGGGGAGCTTCTGGGCTGGTGAATGCATGCACATGCCAGGACGGTGGTGCACCTCAAACTTCACAACATCTGTGCTCAGGACCCTTCCAGATCTCTTCATCTGGCTGTTCATTTGTATCCTTTATAACATCCTGTACAATAAACCAGCAGTAATAAGTAAAGTTTTCCTCTGAGCTCTGTGAGTCATTACAGCAAATTATCAAACCTGAGTACAGGGTCATGGGAACCAACCATTTGTAACCTACATGGACGGAGTGTGGGTAACCTGGGGAAAGGCAGTCTCTGAAACTGATCCCTTCACTTTTGGGGTCTGTGCTAACTTCAGATGGTTAGTGTCAGAATGGAATCAAATTGTAGAGTACTCAGTTGGTGTCCACAGAGGACTGGAGGATTGTGTGGTGTGGAAAATATACACATTTGGTATTAGAAGTATTCTGTGGGTAGAAACAGATCATAGTAGAAGGTACATATCAGGGCTTTAAACATTTTTTCAGAGACCTACTTGTTATGTATTTACTGGCCTACCACTATTTAGACTTTCCCCTGTGCTTATGAATAATTGTGGTTATGTTTATAGACTGGGAGAATCATGAACTTAATGATTTCAGGGACTCTGGAGTGAGCTGAAATCCAAAAGAAAAGCTCCCTAATTTACTTGCAAATGTATCTTCACCTCTTCCTATATCAGCAGTGCTGAGACAAGCATGATCTTAGATCCATCTCCATGAACTCACCTTGAGTGGAGTTGGGGAGGTCTGGGTTCAAGTTCTTTCTCAGCTGTTACTGGCTGTGTGACCTTCGGCAAATGACTTGATCTATCTAAACCACAGAATATTTATTTGTAAACAGACACAAACACCTACTCCTCACACACTTGTTAAAATTAAATAAGATATTGCATGTAAAATATTTATCATAGGACCTGGCCCATAGTGAACTCTAAAAAAAGAAGGGCAGCTGTCAGTCAAACTGTCATTGTGATCACCACCCTCACCATCAGGAGGGGGCTGTGGATAGTTGTGATGATTCCCACCTATCTGTGAGAAATCCTTCCAAAGTCACAGTTTGTTGATCCACAGTTCATTTCATCTTTATAAATCCTTGATAACCTTGGGTTCTCTCTCTATTGGACTCAAAGAATCTCTTTACTCTCTTTTGTCCCATGAAAAAAAACTAATAATACAACCAGGCTCAAATAGCATGTCAAGTATTAGCAAATCATAGGTTCAAATATATCATCCAGTTAAATTTAAAACCACTGCACTTCACTGTCACTGGAGTTACAAATATATTGAGAAATATGTAAAAGGAACAGAAATTTGGAGGCCAAAATAGTATGTCATTACTAAGACAGAGGATGTAGTGTAGTGCTGGAGGATGTAGAGGAATTAAATGAACCTGCTTAATAAAACTCCAGGACTGGACAGACTTGAACCCTAGTCCCAAGCAGTGCTACATGGAAGCTCACTCCAAACAAGAGGCAGAGACATATGAGCTCCTAGGTGCAGCTGAAAGGAAGGGAGAAAACCAAACAGAGCATGTCCAGATCAATCTTCTAGCACTTTAGCACTTAATGGTCATAGAAGTTACTCAACCTCTCCTGGAGGTATAGATGTACGGATGGATGCATGGATGGAGTTCTTTCTTAAATATGACACTTTCTGTCTTCTTATCTCTTTGGCACTTGAACGAGGAAGACCAAGAATTGATTATGCAACCAAGTTGATGCATTTTGCATATATGTTAATTCACATTTCTGAGGAAATGAAAAGGTTTCAAGGGCTTCAGTTCTTTCCAGGAGCCCTTCCATTCATTTATTTTTAGAAGTTCTCAATGAGAAATGCCTGCTCAGTGTTCACACTGGGGCCATAATCCCTCAGCCCAAGGAGTTCATAGTTGGATGGAATAAACAAGCATATAAACTCATTATCACAAGACCAAGTGATAGATACTGTTGTGAAAAATGACAAAATAGCTGTGGAAGAATACTATACCTGAAAAGGCTTTGCAAGGGAACTAAGACTGAGGGGACCTTTGCCTGTGAGAGTTTTCTATATCTCTGAATGGATAGTGATATGAATACACACCAACATCTTTCCATAACTATATTGCAATAACTACATATTGTGGGGGAAGGGTCTCTTTAATATCATTTTTGCCCTAATTTGCAGCCCCATATCTTACTTTGTTCATCTTATGATAGCCAGTTTGGCATATATTATTAACACTCCCCACTCGATGGCTGACTCATATGTTAACTCGTGTTTTCATTTCATTTGAATGAAAAGCGAACATTTTAGAAAATCACAGCTGGTCAATGAAACTTCTTTTTTGCCTACATTGTACCTACCAAAGTGGTTCCCACCCTTTAGCTCAGTGATACTGGCAGAGTTGACTCATCCATTTGCAACCCATGGGTGCCACTTTCCACAATTCCAGGGACACCGTTCACATGTAGTCTGTGTTGTTCTAGAGCACTTCCCTTCCTCTTTGCCTCCTGTTTTGTCACCCAAACCCATTCCCAGAACCCCTGTACTGCCTTTCTGTCCTCATACAGGATATCCCCACGACCCCTAACCCTACACCCTCACTAGCTCCCTATACTCCATATCTATTGTGGGAAAACCTATCTGCTGTCCCATTATGGGTTGGTGAGTTATTTATTACAAGTTACTTTTGTTACTTTTGTGATATTTTGATTTATTTTTAAAATATTATTTATTTATTTTTAGAGAGGAAGTAAGAGAGGGAGAGAAGCATCAATGCATGTAGATCAGTTGCCTTTCACATCCCCCCCACCTGCCCAGCGGGGACCTGGTCCACAACCCAGGCATGTGCCCTGACTGGGAATCAAACCAGCAACCTTTCTGTCTTCAGGTCAGTGCTCAATCCACTAAGCCACACCAGCCAGGGCAGTGATATTGTGATTTACAATAATGAGTACGTATTTGATCTTCCTCCTGTTCCTGGCAGAGACCTACTAAAACCCTTGGGATTTGCTAAGTGATGAGAGCAATTAAAGTATCTTTTATTATTCATAAAAAGCACCTTTTAACCTCACCTGAGCTTATAAGAAGAGACTTTAGAAAAGCCCCTAAGGATGGAGGCTGGTTGCCAGGGGAACCAACCTGTGATTAGAGTTTGGAACTTTCAGCCTCAGGTGACCTCCAGGAAGGGAGAGGGTTGAGTTAATCACCAGTGGCCAATGTTTCAATTACTCGTGCATACATAATGAAGTCTCCATAAAAATCCTTAAAGTAAGTTTGGAAGCTTCCAGGTTGGTGAACACATGGAGGTGCTGGGAGAGAGGAGTACCTGGAGAAAGCTTGGAAGCTCCATGTACCTTCCCACGTACTTTGCCCTATGAATCTCTTCCATCTGGCTGTTCCTGAGTTATATCCTTTTATAATAAAGTGGTGGTCTCACAAATAAACTGTTTTTCTGAGTTCTGTGAGCTGCTCTAGCAACTTACTGAACTCAAGGAAGATTGTGGGAACCTCTGATTTACATCCCGGTAAATCAGATTACAGGTGACAATCTGTACACTTGTGATTGTCTGAAGTTCGGGACAGTCTTACAGGGCTGAGCACTTCACCTGTGGGATCTGACACTAACTCCAGCTAGTACTTAGTGTCAAAATTGAATTGAATTGTAGGACACTAGCTGGTGTCTGCAGAGAATCAGAGAACTACTTGGTGTGGGAAAACCCACAAACTTGGAGTACAGAAGTATTCTCTGAGTGGAGAGAACAGAGATGTTTTCCCCCTTTTTCCTACTCTTCCAAATTCATTTTCTGATGTTTTACTTGGATCTTGGGGTTGGGGGACAGGGAGGATTGGACTTTAACCCAGAGAAGTGTGTGGGGCTGGAAATTCCAGGTCAGGAATTGGCAACCTGGGCAGTAGTTGTGGGAGGGCCATTTGGGGGCAGGATGATATTTTAGGCATCTGTAGCCTCTTATTCCCCATACCCACAGAGAGGCTGCCTCCTTGCATAAGGCAATAACCTCATGTATTTTAGGATGAGTCCTCACCAAAGGCAGGAGGCTGGTCTTAGCCCTGCAGGGAGATGAGACCAGGCATTTCACAGAATTAGTTATTGTTTGGTTCTGTTTCTTAGTAGGTGAAGGTGAATATGCTTGGTATTTTCAGAATATGAGTATATATATGTATGGAATGACAGAAAGATTATATATAATGCACAAAAGTGGTTCAGATGCTGGTGAAAGCATAACAGAGTGACATGATTTTGTCTGGCTTTAAAGTTGGACTTAATTTCTTATTTGTGCTGAGTCTGGATTGCAGGGAAATAAAGACTTGGATACTCATCCACGTGTGACTTTAGTTTCTATGTATTACAGCCAAAGTGTTTTTTCCCTCTCTTATTTTTCTTCCCTTCTCTTTGCAAACAGATTGAAATTCTATACTAGGGAAGCTCTTAAATGATCTGTTCAATTTCCAGTCATTACATTTCCCCAATTATACACTAAGAATAGATCTGGGTTTTATTTTTTATGGTTTATCTTTAAATGAATATATCCCAAAGGCTTATAATAAAAAATCTGAGTCTCATGCTCCAAGTTCTGCTCCCCAGAAACTTCTAAACATTCAATTCTCTTTATCTTCTAGTTGCTTTCTAAAATTTTCTAAGTAATGTACTTAGACCATAATTTTATTATTTATCAGTTTTAAATAATCTCATCTTCCTGCTATGCTAGATGAAGAGTTAACTTTATAAATTCCCAATCCCGCCTTCTCAAAGCAGTTACATTTATATTTTATTTTAAATTACTAGTCACCATTTCCATTATCATGACTCTTTAAAGATTGTTTGTGGCACAGGCTTTAGTGGGTTGTGAAATCATTCCTTTTCTTTAGTAAAGTGGTTACAATCATCCCTTTGGGTGGCATGTCAAAAACCTAGCTGATGGAGACACCCTCTTTAAAGAGAAAAATCCTTAAACGTGAAGGGCATATAGAGAGATCTGAGCACCACACCAAGCGCTGACCTCATCACTATTGCTATG
This sequence comes from Trachops cirrhosus, assembly GCA_028533065.1. Taxonomy (NCBI): domain Eukaryota; kingdom Metazoa; phylum Chordata; class Mammalia; order Chiroptera; family Phyllostomidae; genus Trachops; species Trachops cirrhosus. Next base: position 69,320,041 of record CM052547.1, read on the forward strand.
CTCACCAGTGTGCATGGCAGAGCACAGAGAAAGCCTGGTGTCTCAATAGATACCCAGAGAAACACTTTCTCTGTGTGTGTTGTCCTTGCTCCAGCCAAGGGCTATAGGAGCAGGGTACATCACCTTAGATGAGCGTGGCTTTTAGAATCATGAAGACCAGGATTTACATCATTGTAGTGGACAGAATAAGGCCTCTGTGATGGTTCACTTTATGTGTCAATTTGACTGGCCTAAGGAATACCCATGTAGCTGGTAAAATATTATTTCTGGGTATATCTGTGAGGATATTTCCAAAAGAGATTAGCATTTGGATCTGTAGACTGAGTACAGAAGATCACTCTCACTAATATGGGTAGGCACCACCCAATCCATTGAGGGCTAAATGGAACAAAAAGGAGGAGGAAGGGCAAATTTTCTCTTGTTGCCTGACCTGGGCTTCTCCTGCCTTTGGACAACAGTGCTCCTGGTTCTCTGGCCTTCAGACTTGGACCAGGTCTTATGCCATTGGACCCTTGATTCTTGAACCTTTGGAGTTGGACTAGGACTTATGTCATTGATTCCCATGGTTTTCAGGCCTTCAGACTTGCACTGAATTACACTACTGGCTTTTCTGGTTCTCCAGCTTGTAGACAGCAACAGATCATGAAACTTCTCAGTTTCCATAACTGTGTGAGCCAATTCTTATAATAAAAGTGAACAAACAAACAACAAACAAATCCTATTGATTCTTTTTCTTTGAAGAATCCTGACAAATGTGTCCCAAAATCCATGCCTTGATCTCTGAAATCTATAAATATGTTACCTTATATGGCTAAAGGGGCTTTGCCAATGTGATTAAGTTAAAGATTTGGAGATAGGAGATTATTCTGAAATGTCCAGGTGAGCACAAGGTGATCTCCAGAGTCTCTAGAAGGAAAGAGTGGCAGGTGAGTCAGAGAAAGAGATGTGATAATTGAGTGAGAGATTAGAGTGATAATGCTTTGAAAATGAAGCTACAAGTCAAGAAACACAGGCAGCATCTACAAGATAGAAAAGACAAGAAAATAAATTCTCTCCAAGAGCCTCCGGAAAGAACATGGCCCTGCCAACACCTTAACTTTAAGCTTCTGACTTCCCAGACTGGAAGGCAATAAATTTCTGTTGTTTTAAGCCATAGGTTTTTGGTATTTTGTGGCAATAGGAAACTAATGCAATCAAGGTTCTGCTGCTTGTTCCCTGTGTGGCTCTGGGGGGCCAATTCACCTCTCTCCTGAGTTTCTGTGAAATGGGGACAACAAGGACTCACTCCCCTCTTGACCAAACTCTGGTCAGGTTCCTCTGAGCCTTCTTCTCGACTAAGTCCAGTCCTTGGCCTGCTGGCCCCAACTTTAGTAAAAAATCTGGCTGAACCAAGTTTTAGTAAGATTCCTACTAAGTGAATTTAGTGAGACTCTCCCTTAACACATGATGAGGTTCCTCTTAGTAATAGTCCACCCACAGATTCTCTCACTCTACCCATTGGCTATAAATCCCCAGCATGAGAGTGAGGGTAGGATGGGGTAGGGAGCTGATCTCTGCTGCCTTACAGGGCAGTGAGGGGCCAGCTAGGAGGCTCTGAGACCACTGCATTGGGGGTGGAGGGCAGTTATGGTTCTGATGTGGGTTTGAATTCAGGAGGGAGGCAGTGAAATAACACAGAGGTTGGAAGAGAAGAACAATATGTTGGAAGACTTTTTCTGATGGGTGACTCCTCTAAGACGACACAAAGGAGGAGAAAGAACTGAAGTGACTACAGTGTGAATGCCCCGCTCTCCAGCTCACTTAACCTGGAGCGGTTTCAGCGGAGGCTGATGGTGGGGCGAGCTCCCAGGCACCAAGGCCCTTCTGAGTGCCAGGTACTCTGCTCTGCACTTCACATATGTTTATTCCACTTGACCTTCCCCAGATCCTCATTTCATGGATGAAGAAATGATCAAGCAGAGTTAGTCAGGGCTTAACCATGATGCCACTTGGCCTGCCTTTAGAATTAAAATGATGAAAAGTGTCCAGGCTGCTGCTCCTGGCCCATCCTAGAAGATAAAGGTGTCTACGTTGCCATGGAGGAATGAATTGGGCAGCTGACATAAACCTCAGCTGGAGAGGCCTGTGCTGCTTATGGTTCCCAGATGATACACATCTTCAAGGAGAAATCGTGACAGCCATCATGAGCCTTGTCAAGTTACTGAAAGAACCCATCAAAACAGCTTCAGAGCCCTGGTCGTGGGGCTCCGCTGGTTAGGGCATCGTCCATGCATGTGAGGGTTTCCAGTTTGATCCTCCATCAGGGCATGTACACCTAGGGTGTGGCTTTGATCCCTGGTTGGGGCAGGCAGGGGAGGCAACTAATCAATGTCTCTCTCCCTCTCCCTTCCTCTCTCTCTAAAATCATTGGAAACATGTCCTCAGGTGAGGAATAATAATAATAATGATAATAATGATAATAATAATAAAGTTATTCTTTAAAAAATAGCTTCAAATAGGTCACCAAGGAGAGTCAGAGACTGGCTGACTAGACATGTGACTTCCACCATGAGAAAGGGGAGGAGGAAAGAACAGCAAGGCCCATCCAGCTCTCCTGTCAGGAAGTTTCCAAATCAAAGAGCTGTCAGGGATAGAGCACAGTTTCAAAATGGGATTGCAAGACATGCTCAGGCACAGCACCAGTTATCTGTGACACGGTATATGAAAAGACCAGCTATAGTCACTGTGCTTGCCTCCAAGTTAGAAAGTTCTATTGCAGGTGAGATATTTGATTCTTCTGCCCATAGATTTTTTACACTAGAGCAACTTTGTAAATAAGCCCTTGCTGAGGGCAAATAATATAAAAAATTGTGTTTATGGAATCTACTGTGTCTCCCGCTGTAATAGTCAGGATTTGATCGGAGAAGTAGAACCACTAGGAGAGACATCTAATAGCAGATTCAATATGGGACCATATGCAACTGTGGGAGATTCGAGAAGCCATTGCTTCTGCACCTGCCACAGCAGGCAGTCAGGAAGGACATGTGGATATGAAGTGGGGGGAAGCAAAGACAAACAGGGCCTTTCCAGGATGAAGAGGATCCTGCATTGCTCTACCACTGCCACAAGCCTCCACCTTCAGTGATGGGGGGTCTGCCTGAGAAGCTGGTGCCCCATGTCATAGAACTGCACATACACCCAGCCCAGGAGTTGCAGAAGCTGAATGAGGACTGACAGCAGCTGCTGGAGTTGTGCCTGGGCTGTTGCATCTGTCACCAGCAGATGAGTGACACCATGCATGAGCACCAACAGCACTCTGTGTCCTTCACCAACAGCACAGGGAATATGGCTGCTGCTTCACTTCCATTTACCCAACTTTACTTCAGGATGTCTCCTGTGGTGCAGGTTCACCTGAACTCATGCAACAAAGGGAATTCTGGGAAACCCAGTTCCAGCTAAGCCAAGATAACACAATCCATATCCCCCACGGATCTTGTCTATGTTGGGAGAAAGAGTTGATGGAATGTTTCTTGGGCTGTCAAACTCTCTTAAATGAACTAGCCAAGTGGTCAGGGCAGTAAGGGGGAATAAAAGAAGTCAGCTGGCCTATGGAGTCTGCTGGTGGTAGGAATGAGAAGCTTGGAGGCCTTAGGGAGAACCATGGCTCACATTACAAATCTCAGCTCCACCACTAAGGGGCTTTATATGATCTGGAAACTCCTTCAACCACAAGGACCAAAGGAAAGAACCAGATCATTGGATCTCTCAAGGCCTTTGCAGCTCTAAGTTTCATTCTCTGCATTATTTCACTTGTAAAATGTAGAAGTGCCATAGTCTCCAAACTTGCAAAGGCCTCTTAGGTCAGTTTCAGGGCCCCATCACCACTGCACTGGGACCACCACTGCACCTCCTCAGAGACCACTACCTCTCACCCAGCATGAGTGTCTGACCTTAGACCAGAGGTGTCAAACTCTTTCACTGGGGGCTACATCAACCTCGCGTTTGCCTTCAAAGGACCAAATGTAATTTTAGGACTGTATAAATGTAACTACTCCTTAACTGGGGCAAGGAGCTCGGCACTGCCACCAGGTAGAAACAAGGTGCCGGGCTGGATAAAACAAGGTGGAGGGCTGGATTCAGCCTATGGGCCTTGTGTTTGCCACCTGTGCCTTAGAATCTTGCAGGTGCAGCAGATGGAAATTAATATGACTAGTTTGCCCTAAATATGTTGTCGGAGGCAAATGGAGAGAGCTACAAGCAGTCTGACATTCCATCCCAGATCCCTAGGACCATTTAGATCAGTCTGGCCAAAGGAAGGGTGGAAATTGAGAGGGACAAAAATTCTGGACCTGCTTGGCCCAGGAACAACCAGAAAGTGAGGAGAGGCCAGACAGGGCCATGAAAAAATTGTACAAGCTGGTGGAATTGTGGCCTCCTGGGACCAAAATGAAGAGCAGTGAACAAATAGGGCCCAGTTCCTCCTCTTGGGAAGGCTTGAGGGATTGTTTTGCAGTTTGGGAAAGATGGAATTATCTCCAGTATTGATCTAAAGCCTTTACAACCACTGGGGTTGCTTTCCTTCCTTGCTCATTGATAGAGGTGCCTCTGTGTCTCTTGATTATGCTTCACAAGATTCATGTTTTAAAGGTGCTAATAATGAACCAAGGGACATAGATTTTGACAAAGATACATAGTAAGACACTGGAAAGGAAGGAAGGTAAGAAGAAAGAAAGGGAGGGAAGGAGGGAGAAGAGTAAAGGACAGAAATAGAAGCTGCCCTGCCCTGGCTCTTTCACAAAGACCAGGGACCAGAGTGTTCCAATTGGCAAGGCCTGGGCCATGCAGCCACCTGGGACCTGGGTGATAGGCTCCGCTCCATCCAAACAACAGAGCTGAGCCTGAGGAACCAGCATTCCCTGTGGAAAATCAAGGTACTGTTACCAGAGGAAGGGGATGGACAAGGGACAGAAAAACAAAAGGGATGCCAACTACTCTCATCCTTTTGTAGAATCAGGTGATAGATTAAGCCAGATTTGTATTTACCAGATTTACCTGATGTGGTATCAGCAAGTATAGAGACTACAGATAAACAGGCCCAGACTCTCAACAACATTGTAGGAGGACTGTCTCAGCTTACTCTGCCCTGCCACCCCCAGTTCTTTACCCTTCCCTTTTTCTCTCTTACTCAAGACTTCCTGCTCCCTCTCGATGCACATATTTCCTCCTTTGCTTCCTCTCCTTCTACTCTCTTCTTTATTTTCCTGTTACATTTTCTCTATTTCCACTCCTCTTCTTCTGCCTTCCCCTGGAGCTCCTTCTCCCACGGATACTCCCTTTTCTGCTTCTCCCTGTCTTTTCCCTAGATCCTTGCTGTCTAAAGCCAAAGGATTGAAGAGTTTCAAAAGCCTGTTTCTCCTACGACCTTACGTTTGCAGTGTGTCAGTGTGAGTAAAATTCAGCAAATACAGGTGTTCTGACTGCAGAAATGTGGCTCATCTAAGTTCCGTAACATCCATCCAGGAGCTACAGCAGAATTCCAACCGTTCTGTGTGCATGAAGGTCTCCTCCCAGCAAAGTGCAATGTGGAGCCCAGCAACCGGCCCCCCATGCCGTGGGAAGCACAAAGACATGCAGGACAGGAGTTCTGTCTTCACAGTCATTGCCGTCCAATGAGCCAGAACCTACAGATGGGGTGGCCATCCATCCCAGTTTGCCCAGGACCACCCTAGTTTTCACCTATTGTTCTTGCAAAATTATTAATATCACTCCTTTTACCTCTAAAAGCACCCCAGTGCAGATGATAAATTGTACATTCACCTTCCATCTATAAGAAACATTAACAAATGGGAATAAAGGATAGAAACTGTAATGAATAAAAAGAAAAAAAAAAGAAGCATTAACAACAGCTCAGAGTTAATAACAGCTTAGAGTGGCCATGGTGAAAAGAGCCTATATTAGAAGACTGAATTCTTGTTCTAACCCAGCCACTAACTTGGGGAGATTTGGGACAAGTCCCTTCAGTTCTCTGGGCCTCATTTGAAAATGAGAGGTTGGAACTGGAGTCTTCACTAATTCATTGGATCATTCATTCATTCATTCATTCATTCAACAAATTGGGAAACCCAAGTTATTGGGTTTCCTACTATGTTTTTTTGTTGTTCTTGTTCAAAATCTTTCATGCCATTTATTTGAAAAGATGCTGAGCTTATTCCCAAGTACAATTTTTATAAGTTGTTCAGGTCCCAAATCTGTTAAAATTCACATCTTTCACAGATACAGAATTTAAGTTTACAAATGTTCTGGAAGGTGTCTTCATAAGTGGTGAGCCATGCAGGAGACCTCTGCTAACTGCTGTTTCTGCCTTCCTTGCACTCTCTGGGTAGGCTCCACCAATCTGTTGGGCTTGATTCTGTCCAGGAGATGGCAGCCCCTGACTTGTGTTCACCACTGGGAGCCTGATGCCAACTGAGCAGGTGTTTCCTGACTTTTTTATAAGGCACTGTATGTATCACATGACCTGGGCAGCCATAGTCAGTCACCAAATGGGCATCTGACTGCAATGAGAACACCTGCTTTGTCAGGCTTGCATCTCTACAATAGATGCTTTGGGCAAATTAACACGTAGTGTGGAAGAAGGTGCAGGGAGGGAGACTGGGCTCATCTTCTTCCATCAGTTAAGTAGCCAATAATCTAATGTGAGGTTCTGGAAACAGGAAATGAATAAAAGTGTCCAGAAACCATCAATAAATTTAGGTTTAGTTTTAGGGCAACAATGAACATGTTTAAATGGGACTGAAATAAATAAAAATTCACCAAAGTTTATGATTTTAAGTCCTTAGTCCATAAATCTTAATTAAAAAAACCAATTCCATCCTGGTCTGGCTCACCAAGGGGTCAAGTGGCTTCTCACCCTGCCCCAGCTACATAAGCTACGTGAGGCAGGAGAGGGTCACATGGTTATGGATACCGCTTGAGGAGATCATTGTTGACTGATGGGGGGCTTCAGCACCCCCAGGTCTGCAAACAGCAGTGTTATTAAGGAAGGGGAGGTATAGTCGACCCACGAGTGCTTCTCTTTGAGATCTTGTCCAGTCTGCACAGACCCCAGAATAGCTGCCTTGAACTTAAACTTATCCAGGATGTCTTGCTGGTTTACTGGGAAGAGCTGTACAAACTTGGAACTTTCCACAACCACATAAAATGGCTTGTTCTGTGCTTTGGCATACACGGCCATCTGGTAGGTCCCCATCTTGTTAATAATTCCTCAGTTTTCAACAGCTCCTTCAGCACCAACTATGACAAGATCCACTTTCTCCATGATATAGCCAACAGCAGCATCCAGGACTACGGCGACAGGGACATTGAGCTGGCAGAGGGCTTTGGCAATTTTCTTACCAGATAAGTCAAGCTGTGACTCTATAACAACACACTGAAACACTTCTTGGCCACCACAGCTGCTTCTAGGACCCTCACAGCCACTCAGGAGTAGGTGTGAGTTCATATTCTTGCCCTGTCTTTGATGAAAGTATGACACAGATCTGCAATTTTACTTCTTGATAACGATATTCTCTTAAGAAAAAGCTCTCCTTGCTCAATCATGATCTTTTTACATTTGGAGAAATCAGAGTGTTCAGGGAGGTAAGGCTAATGAAGCACCAGTTCCTCCCAGCCCCCAGGACAGGCCACGAGGAGTCCAGACCACACAGGGTCCCTACGGCTCTGGTGAGATTCCCTCACAGGCCCTACATTGTCTCCGCTTTGTCTGGCTTCAAGAACTCTGGCAACCACTGCTGAGGCCATGTCAGGATCTTCTTTCATCTGACACTTAAAGTATTCAGCACCCTGTCATCTGCAGTGCTCTCTGGACTATGAGCCCGAGGGGCCTGGAGCTGCCCGTGCCGACCTGATGAGTCCCTTGACTGTGCCGGCTTAGAGCGGCAGAGACTGACAGCTTGTGGTGCCCCTACTATGTTATTTTCAAGGAACTTTAAAAAGAAAAAAATACATCACCAGAGGATATATGTATTGATTTGAGAGAGAGAGAGAAAGAGAGAGAGAGAGATCTATGTGAGAGAAAAACATACACCAGTTGCCTCCCTTAGGTGATCCCATGGTGGATGGAAACTGCAACCTAAGTATGTGCCCTCACAGGAGATCAAACCCTCAAACCTTTGGTGTACTGGACGATGATCCAACAGACCGAGCTACCCAACTAGGTAGACAACATAGTAGGAAGCTACCATGTTTTAACTGTTCCAATTTGGGCAAACTTAGATGATGATATGAGAGTGTCCCAGCTTCTTGCTTTTGTCTCCTAAGGAGACAATCAATTGAATTCTATAATCAATTGAATTCTGAGATAGGCCACTAGGTAGGTCTCCCATCATTCCAGGGTTTGCCAGACTGGTCTTGGGGAGGACAGGGCAAGAAGAGAAACAAACAGGACGACTAATAGGGGTGATGGGAGGAAGACCTGTTTCGGGGGGAGCTGTGGAGGAAAGGGGAGTCAGCACCCATGGGGTACTGAGGGCAGCTGGCAGCAGAAGGAAAGGGCACTGGAAGAAGTATTGCCAAAGACAGATCTCTATTATGGCATTTAAGAAATACCAGGGAAGAACTTGCATATTTATACATTGCTTTTGGTTGCTTTGACTTTGTTCTTTTTGACTGAACTGTGTAGGTGCTGGAGAAACAAAGAGGAATAATGATTAATGTGTTTCTTCGGGAATCTTTGGTGTAGCAAGGGTAGTGTTCTCTCAAATCCTTCCAGCTTGAGGCACCCATGACCAATGAGCCAAAGATGAGGAGACAGCTAGAGGAATTTAGTGGGAACTTAAATGGGTCATGAAAAAATGGGCCAGATCAGGAGAAATAAGTTTCTTCTTCCACACTTGGGTAGATTGAAACAAAGCACTTTGTAGGGATAAAAGATCCGTTTCCCATCCTCAAAGTGCTCATGACGTCAATCACGATGCTTCATCCCCACCCCTCCCCTCTGCCAGCCATAAACCTTGCCACACACTGTCCTGTCTTCTTTTTTTTTATTTTTTTATTTTTTAAATATATTTTATTGATTATGCTATTACAGTTGTCCTATTATCCCCCCTTCATTCCCCTCCACCCTGAACACCCTCTCCCACCCACATTCCCCCTCTTTAGTTCATGTCCATGTGTCACAAGTTCTTTAGCTTCTACATTTCCCCTACTTCTTGCCCTCCCCCTGTCTATTTTCTACCTACCATCTATCCTACTTATTCTCTGTACCTTTCCCCCCTCTCTCCTCCTT
>CM052547.1:69329805-69372138 GCA_028533065.1 Trachops cirrhosus
AGTCTATTTCCTTTGCCAGATTGCGGAAGTTCTCCTTTATTATTTGTTGAAATAAGTTTTCCACTTGTTGTTCTTCCTCTTCTCCTTCTGGTACCCCTATAATTCGGATGTTGGAATGTTTAAAGATGTCCTGGAAGTTCCCAAGCCTCTCCTCATTTTTTTGAATTCTTATTTCTTCATTCTTTTCTAGTTGTATATTTTTTTCTTCCTTCTGGTCCACTCCAATGATGTGAGACCCATCTTTCATTCCATCACTATTGGTTCCCTGTACATTTTTCTTCATTAAACTTATCGTAGCCTGCATTTTTTTCATCTAATTTGCGACCAAAATCAACCAATTCTGTGAGTATCCTGATCACCAGTGCTTTGAACTGTGCATCTGATAGGTTGGCTATCTCTTGGTTGCTTAAAAGGATGGGTTCTGGGGCTTTCAATTCTTCTTCTGTTTGAACCATCTTTTTGCTGTTTTTTGTTTTTGTTTTTGTTTTCTTTGTTGTTGTTTTTTGGTCTTGTCGAGCTCCTGTAGTGAGGGATGGGGCCTTCGGAGTTCACCAGGGCAGGGCACATCAGTCGCTGGGTTGTGACACTGTATGTGGGGGCAGGGTCTGAGGAGGAACAATGGTACTTGCTCTGCTCTCTGTAGGACCTCAGACCCTTCTGCCGCTTTCTGAAAGCCAACTGGGCCCCTCTGGCACCAGTTCCAGTGTGGGTGGGCCTGTGCACCCCATGGGACCTTCCTTTTCAGTCAGTGCCCCAAAGCTGTATTTCCCAGTGTTGGGACCCTGAGTTGTGCGCAGTGCCTTGCTTCACAATGGCTGCCTCGCTGGGTCTGCTGGTTGCCACCCCCTGGCCAGGGCCCACCAGCCACCGCCACTTGTGCACCCAGGGTCTGCCTGCTGCGGACTTGCCCGCCGCCCCAGTTGCTCTGTGCTCCGCTCTGTGTCCCTCTCCCGGCTGACTCCGCCCCTCCTACCGGTCTAGATGAATGCATCTATTTTTAAATCCTAGGGTGTCCGACTTCCATACACTTCAATTCTCTGTCAATTCTGGTTGTTATTTTGTTTCTATATTGTTGTTGTCCCTATCTTGGTTGTGCGAGGAGGCACAGTGTGTCTACCTATGCCTCCATCTGGGCCGGAAGTCTGTCCTGTCTTCTTAACAGTGGCAGGGCCAGGTGGCTCACCTGGCAACTTCTAAAGCATTGTTCTTATAGTGTTTTCCACTTCGGCACATAGGGTAAATAAACAGACATTATTTCCTCTATCTCTATAAAAATTATTTGGCCATGAAAAAAAAACTAATAGACCACAACATTGTCTTTTTATCACTGCATTTAAAATGAAATAAGTGAGACCATATAATCACTTCTAAAGCCTCTTCTCGCATCATGTCAGTTTACAGTCCATTAGCCAAAGTAAATCACAAGGCCAAGCCCAACATCAGTGGGGAGGGGAAGTGCATTCCACCTCAGACAGGAGGGGGAAGAGGAATATTTGTTGACCAATAACACAATCTCCCAAGAGGGGAAGGTGTGAAGTGTGGAGACCAGGATTGTTATGAAGCTATTCACAAAAAGCCAGCTGACAGCCCGTGTGTTTTAACTAAAAAGACATTGCTAAGTCCCTGGCCTGTGCCAGGCACTGCACTTAATACTCGGGGAAACAATTTATAAACAACTGAGGTGCAGTCCCTGGTGGCTAAAATGTCACCAAATCACATGGTTCTTAAAAACAAAGAGGTGATTCAAATGGGAACAAGGGAGGAATGCTTCCAATTTCTTCACTACTGGGTGGCAGCCACCAACACTTTCGGCCCCTTCCAGGTGTCAGCTGCTTCCCAGGGCCAGGGAATCAAGCCTCTGGATGCCAAGTAAATGCTTCCCACGAGATACATATGGCAATTAAGCCATCAGCCACTGTAGAAGCTTGCACTCTGGTTTTGCCTCTCTCCAATAGAAAATGAATGAAATTACAGGGATGGTTCCTGCCCCCCAGCCCTGCACTGTTATCCATGCCAGAAATGCAGCAGTGATTCCTGTAAAGAGCTAATTGCCAATTTTAATAGAGCAAATTTGAAAAATCTGTGTATGGACTTTGCCTAAGACAAGGGGCCTAGCCAGGTTCACAGAGCAGAACCCACAGTGCAGAGCCAGTGGGATGTCCCAGGAGAAGCATGTCACAGCACCCAAATCCTTGGATATGTCTCCCTTTATAGTGGCCTGAAGACGAGGTAATTCCTTTCTCCTTCATCTTCCAGCACAACCTGACCCCCTCCCTCTAGGTAGCTGAGTGGATCCCAGGTGCCTCCTTCCAGGGGCAGACCACACCCTAGGTGTGCACTCTCCTGAGCTCAAGGAATAGCCAAGGGCTGCTGCTAGGAGGGGTCTGGAAGCAGCTTTGATCAAAGGCAGTGTGTCCAGACAGGTGGGAGCAAGGTGCCCCTTGGTGTGGAATGCAGCTGAAAGTGGGAGAGAAGGAGAACAGGTGGGGCCACAAGCAAGAGGCCTGTTATCTAGGCACCACCATGTTTTGTCTCAGAAATCCAATGAATACAAGAATTCTGACATTGAACTTGGTCATCCAAGTGACTCTAGAGATATACAGAACATAAAATATTTTACTTACAGTGTGTTGGGTTGATTTATACCTTTAAATATTTAGACTAATGGTTTGAGGGCCTCTATTTGTATTCTTTCTCCAAGCTTCTCATATGTCCAAGGCAGGTCTGTAATTATACTAGGGACACAGAAGGAGCAGGTCAGTGCCATTTCAGTGTCCCGTCAGGTGCCTATGATGAGAAATCACAGGGGTGTCCTCCAAATCAGCAGGAACTTTAGATCTGGCTTGTTAACTCCGGGTTGAATTTTAGTCTGCTGTCAGCTTGCAATTAATCTTCCAATGCTTTGTCCGGCCCAAATTATATTTACTCATTTATTTTTTATAAGCATGTGTCTCCAACCCCCGAATTCCATCTGAACTATACTGTGTAGCTCATTCATTGATTTCAAATTTCCTGTACATTCAAAATGACACAGAATCACCATCATGGATCACTTTTTTATTAACAATGGGAGACAAGGAAAATTAAAGCAAGGGTTTATCAGACACAAGAAGCCTTTAGTCAAAGAACAAAAAATGAAAATGATCAGAGTGAGATTTCTGGGGACCAGGGGAGGAGGGGACCAGTCTGGAGAAGGGCACACTGCAGTAGCCTAAGAATTTCAATAGAGCCCCTTTAAAAAGCCTTATTCTATTTTGACTCATAGAAGGCTTAAATATTGAATTGACTAATTAATACAACCAAATATAAAACAACCAAGAGTACAAGTACTAATGACCTAAGGTTAAGTGTTTCTGGATAGGGACCCAAGGGAAGTATTGTCTAGCACAGACACACACTTTGCACAAAGTAGAGGCAAGGCACAAACAACTGCTCCATGACCACCTATCTGTGAACTTTTGTTACTCAAAGGGTGGGCCTCAGACACACAGCATCAGCGTCAACTGAGAGGTATTAGAAATGCCCAGTCTCAAGCCCCACCTCAGACCTGCCAAATCAGAATCTTCTGTCTAAGAAGATCCACAGTGATTCCCATGCACATTAAAATATGAACAGGTTGCCCTCAATCCTTTGAGATTCTTGTTTTTTGGCTCTGACTGCTTTGGGCAGACTACAAAAATACCATAGCCACTGGCTGGAAACCACCCCTTCCACTTTCCCTCATTTTGCCCCTAACCCTGTACATATCTTTATTGTACCTGTAACCCCACTACCTAGAATCCTGGATCCCTGGGCAGCCAGGTGGAGGTGTTCTGGAGAGTGGGGCAGAGGGTCTGTCCTGAAGGCTTTGTGTCAGGCTGATAAGTCAGGCTGAACCCTGACTGCCCACCACAGGAATGGCCATCCCGCTCCCTCATCATTATATTCTTTCTGATCATAAGACCCTCCCTGTAATGAGGAAATCTCACATTGCAGTCATCCAGCAACTTCTGACAAAGCAGGAGAGATGACCAAAGCAGCAGCAATGCTGTCTGAGGATTCAGATGACTTCATGCCGTGGAAAGTTTTAGCAAAGATGTCCCTGATTTGAGCTCCATTCAAAAGTCGTTGGAATAGTAAAGAATGCTTGTTTTTGCTCCAGGGAAATTTCACTCAAAAAAATAAACAAATGCAACATACCTCTATTCTAAATCTTATTTAGCTCATATTTTAGGTTACCCTAGTTAATCCAGCCCTTGCAGAAAAGGCCACCCAATTTCACATTTATAACATTAGTTTTGTGTTATTTGTTCCTTTCTAATTAATACATGTTTGTCGTGTGTGTGTTTGTTGTATTTTTATCATCAATTTTTATAACTTTGTGAAATCAATGGATTTCCAGAAACCAAATTCTAGTTTATAAAACTTCATGTCTCTAGGAAATAAAGGTTTGATTTATGAAGTGTTGATTTGCAGCCGTGGTTCAGGAATTTAATTGACACATAAGTCAGGTGAATTGTATTTCCTCTCCTAGCCCAGAGCCAGTCCCCCTGCCAGTGCCGTGCGGTGCGAGGGCATTCAGAGTGAGTAGTGCTCTGAAGGAGCTCCGTGTGGGAAGTGGTAGGCTGTTTGGGGAAGCACCAAGGCCCTGTAGCAGAATTGCAGGTTCTGGAGTCTGATACCACCTTTTTTTTAAACTTTAAATAATTTTTGTTTTTCAATTACAGTTGACATACAATATTATATTAATTTCAGGTGTACAACCCAGTGATTAGACATTATATACCTTGCTAAGTGATCACCCCAATAACTTTTTAATAGCTGTGTCTTCCCTGTACTTAATTATTTCTAAAATGAAGATATTGGTCAACGCAGTTACTGAGTAATGGATTATCGATGTGAAGTGTTCTTCACAGTGCCCAGCACTTAAAAAATGTACAGTTAAGTATCAGCTATTAGCCTCCCTTCCCCGGAGGGTCAAAAGCCATGTGTAAAAGAGGAAACAAGCATCTCTGCTGCCAGGCAAAATCCTGTACAAATACTCATTCACAGAACTGAAATCTTGCATCACATGTCTTGACAAAGTAGTACTCCGACCCACAATCTTCTTCAGAAGTAACCAGTGGTGGATGACTTCCAGGTGTCCCTTGGTCAAATCAAACATCCAGGCTGACACTTATTCTGTGCTGTCATGCAAGTGCCTTCTGGGAATCAGAACATTTGATGGGCTTCTGGATGGCGGAGCTGTAGCTTCCCTGGACTGGGCCTCAGGAGAAGGGACTCCATGGTTTTTGGCAGGAAGTAAACAAGACCTTTTCCCTGTGGCTGGGCCAATACACTTCTCACTATCAAATGTCCCCTGGGGCATCTGAATTCTAAACTGGTCTGCCCACATTTGCTGTGCTCTTGCTCTCACTGAGGAAGTTTCCTCATTGTATCCTTGCAGTGGACCCCACATGAATCCTATGGTAGTCAAGCATCTAAGCTTCATTCTCCAGCTGTCTCTACTGAGATGGAAAGCATCCTGAGAAGCAGTAAGGGAGCCTCTGGGGAGCCAGAATGTTCCATATCTCAATCTTGGTGGTGGTCACATGAGTGAATCCATTTGCAAAAACATTTATTGAGCTCTGTACTTAAGAAGTTTGCATTTCATCAGCTATACCATACACATTAATATATTCAAACAAAAAAATTTAAAGAAAAATAAGGAGACCTAGAAAAGCTGTGAAAATCACCAGGCAGCATAAAACACCTGAAACAAGTGCAGACTACCCAAAAGGAGCTTCAGAAATTTGAATGCTAATCATAGGGACTCTGGAGCTTTACTTTTGGCTTTATTTCTGATTTTCATGGATTTGGCTTTTGACCTCAACTGAAAGCAAGTGGCAAAGATAACAGCAAAGGGAGAGGAGCTTGTTGCTTCTCTGACAATCTGTTCCAATGAGACACTGAAAACAGTTCCTCTCCATACTTGAGTAATCCCCACCAAATTACTTCAAGAAGGGCCATGGAATCACAGCCTCCAGGAGTTCTGATGAATTCAGAATCAGAAATCATTAGGACCTTAACAGCTACTTAAGCATTTTCTGTTAGAAAATCCTTTGCCCCACACACAAATGGAAGGTTATAAATTATTTATGGAACCAATCAGGGATGTAATTGGAATAATCTGGCTGGTTGCCATAGCACTAATGCATCTAAAGTTTGCTTCTTTCAGTTAAACTTTTTATCTGTTTTCTGCTACATCTCCTACTATCCTAATCTGCTCTCTAGAAGTCTGTAAAATATGTTCATGATTCTTTCAAAAATGTGTATAAAATGTGTATAGTTTTAGTAAGGAGTCATTGACTATCAACAACTTATTTCTGCTTCATCATCTTCTCACAAGTATTAGCAAAAAGCACTGAGCTCAAATCACTTATGAAGAGATGGCTTTGGTATGTTCACGGAGCCTCCTTCCTCCTCCCATTTCAGGGATTTCATATCCCTTTTACCTGTCCTCATGGACTACCTTCTTGCTGTGAACTTTGTGACATGCACCAGTCCCTTGCAATGATATCCCTTGACTTAAATTAGCTTGGGTTTGGGTTTTTTGCACCAAAATGCCCCTATGACAGAGTGAGTTAAAAAGTAATTTATCCCATTTAAAACTCAAGCTGCTCAATATTTTCACTGATATGTCTCCTAGAGCAAGGGACATAAAGGAAAGAATAAACAAATGGGACTTCATTAAAATAAAAAGCTTCTGCACAGCTAAATAAAACATCAGGAAAATGAAAAGAGAACCAACCATATGGGAAAATATATTTGCCAATGATATCTAGGACAAGGGCTTGATCTCAAAAATATATAAAGAACTCACACAACTCGACTCCAGGATGACAAACAATCCAATTTAAAAATGGACAAAGGACCTGAACAGACACTTCTCCAAGGAAGACATACAGAGGGCCCACAGACATATGAAAGGATGTTCAGCATCACTAGCCATCAGAGAGATGCAAATTAAAACCACAATAAGATACCACTTCACACTGGTCAGAATGGCCACCATAAACAAATCAACAAACAATAAGTGCTGGTGAGCCTTCTGGAGAAAAGGAACCCTAGTGCATTGTTGGTGGGAATGCAGACTGGTATGGCCATTGTGGAAAACAGTATGGAATTTCCTCAAAAAACTAAAAATGGAACTGCCTTTTGACCCAGCAATTCCACTTCTGGGATTATACCCTAAGGATTCTAAAACACTAATTCAAAAGAACCTATGTACCCCAATGTTCATAGCAGTAAAATTTACAATAGCCAAGTGTTGGAAGCAACCTAGGTGCCCTAGGTAAATGAGTGAATCAAAAAACTGTGGTATATTTACACAATGGAATAATACTCAGAAGAAAGAAAGAAGGAACTCCTACCCTTTGTGGCAGCATGGATGGAACTGGAGAGTATTACACCAAGTGAAGTAAGCTAGGTGGTGAAAGACAAATGTCATATGACCTCATCTATAAGTGGAACCTAATCAACAAAACAAACAAGCAAGCAAAATATAACCAGAGACACTGAAATAAAGAACAAACTGACAATAACCAGAGGGGAGGGGGGAAGGAGATAATGGGGGAAAGAAGGGAAAGGGTCATCAAGGAACATGTATAAAGGACCCATGGACAAAGCCAAAAATGGGTAGGATAGAGGGTGGGAGTGGGGGTGAGCAGTGTGAGGGAAAGTGGCGGTGGGAAAATGGAGACAACTGTATTTGAACAACAATAAAAAAATTGATTAAAAAAATAAAACTCAAGCTACTGCCCTGGCTGGCTGGCTCAGTTGATTGGAGCATTATCCCATACACCAAAAGGTTGTAAATTCAATCCTAGTTGGGGCATATACAGAAGGCAACCCACTGATGTTTCTCTGACATGGATGTTTCTTTCTCTCTCTCTCCCTCCTTCCCTTACTCTCTAAAAATCCATAAACATATCTTCAGGTGAGGAATAAAATAAAAACTCAAGCTCCTTCATCTTTTTAATGCTCATTCCCACACTGGCACACTCAGTGGTTCCATGCTGACTTCAACTACTGCCTACTCAGGGACACCTCAGCCCGTGTGGATTTCCGTCTTCATTGCCGGGCTGCACCTCTCTTTGTCTGGACCTTTCTTTTCCATTAATTTCCTATAATTATTGTTACCTGCCTGGTTGGCTTCACCAGAGCTCACGTGGCTCTGCAAATTTAGTCACTAAGCGTGACCATGTCTGTGGTAAAGGTCTGGGAAAAGCATGTTGGCTTCTGACATAGCTCCCACAAAGGGTCACTTCCTTGATCTGGCCCTCAGGCTGCCAGCTTAGAAATTTGCTCTTATCATTGTCCAATAGGTGATGACATTTAGGAATGTGACTCCTATCTACACAGTTCAGGGAGGGGCTGACCTCTCAAGGCAGAACGTCACCACATTTATTTGGTCTTTATAGCCTAACAACATGTGAAGCCCAAATGCCTCCTGGGGAGCTTGGGACTAGAGCAAGGTGCTTGGTCTTGATAATGGGAAGGCTGCCTGGCACTGGGCTGGAAGGGCTCTTGCAGCCATATTTGGAAAAGGATCCTAGTGATGCATGGTACATGTCTTCTACGAATAGTGCCAGCCCTTGTCTCTTGAGCTCTGCTTCTTCTATGCCCCTATCTCTATCCAAATTTATCAATCCAGGCTGGTTAATGTACTCACTTTTTAGAAGTTTTAATAACATTGTAGCAGATGCTGGAATTCACTGCCCAGAACCAGCCACCACAGAATCAAGGCACTCAATTCCCCAGCTGCTGGAATGTTACCTGCTGAGGGTTCACAATTCAGTCTCTCTCTGGGATGCTGCTCTGCCCATATTCATACTCTCTCCCTAGGGACATCAAGCATCCAATGACTGGTCCATGCACAAGTATAAAAGCCCAATCCTTCATCTCAACTCACACTGAAGGACCTGTTGGCTCCAGAGCCATGCATGAGATTGGTTGAGGCCTTTATTATAGCTGTGTCACTACCCAGCTTCTCCATCCTGTTCTCTCCACTCTTTCGTAGGTGTCAATCTTCCAGCACACAAATTCTTAGAGTCTGTTTCCTATACATCATGACCTAAGACAAATGTAATTCTGATACCAAGCCTAATGGACTATAAGCTGACTTTTCTATGTCTTCTCTTGGTCAGCATGTGTGCATTTAGAATCTGTTGGTAAAAATTGTTGTTTTATCTTTTCATACTCTTTGGGGAGCACCCCTCGATGTTGGCTCCTGCATATGTCTAAAAGCCCTATCTGGATTTCAAGTGCTACAACTCCCTACTTATGTGACTTTAAGCCAAGTTACTCACTTCTCTGTGCTTCAGATTTCCTCCTCTCTGGATAGAGTTCGAAAGAACTTCCTCATACACACACACTTTTGAATGAGATAGCAACAAGGAACACATACTACCAGACATGTGGTACACAGTTCATGTGTTTGTCAAATAAGTGAATGGATAAATAGTATTAACAGTATTAACCAGATAAGACAGCCAGTTCTCCTCGTGGGACTAGAATCAAAAGGCTTGAATCTCAGCTTGCTCATAGGCATTTATTGATTTACTCACTCACTCATCCATTCATTAATTCAGTCACTCATTCATTCAACAAATATTATTTGAGCACCATGCTTGATGAACCACACAAGGAAAACACAATTCCTATTCTCAAATATAGTTGGGAAGTAATAGACCATACATTCTTAAAATATCTCAAAGTTTACAAAATATTTTATAGGTATTATCTCATTAATCTTCATAACAATTTAATGAGGTCAGGACTATTATTTACATTTTCAGGTGCAGTTAAATAATTTTCTCAAGACCTTGCAGGAAGAGGTTGCATATGGAAACTGTTGTTTTGAATTATAGGTCCAGAGGGTTTTCCATGACCAGGCTCCAGACAAACAGATGTAAAAAATTAAAGAGTGTGTAGTTAAGTGCCAAGTGATTGAGCCAAAAAACATTGCTGGCAGGCAGACAATAAGTGCTGAGAGAGTTACATGAGGGATGGATTTCAGCATTTGTCCTGCCTTCCTGCTGTGGCTATAGTGGAAACCACCCATTTGTGATATCGTCTCCCTGCAGTGCCCACACTTCCCTTTCTCAACAACAAAGATGAACTCTGAAAGAGATTCATTTTTTAAAATTAATACATTCCCATATTTTTAGTCTTTCCCACAAATTATTCTGGCATTCTAGTTCCAAAGTCTATAAGCTCTATAACTAGGCAAAAACCCTAGATAGTAATAAAAGGAAAAGGCCAGAAGTTGAAGGGTTTCAATAAGGTCAAAAGATAGTTTTAGTGGAGTCTTTGACAGAAGGTGGTGGTTACAAAATAGAATGTTTGAAGTTGCCATTTTGAAAGTCATGGTGTAGGGCTTGACTCTAGGAATGGATGTTCCAGTTTAAATGGAGAAGCCTTTGGGGTGATTAAATCAAGAAACTAAGGATCCTAGGTAGTAGGTGATTCATTTATATGGGAGTGGAAATCATCCAGAATGAAGCAAATGTTAAAGGGAAAGACCATGAAGACAAAACTCAACTTCTTTGGCAAATGAGAGAGAGTGATGAGAATGGTAGTGAATTATAACAGTGAGGAAGCAATGAGAGAAAATCAAGTCATCCTCAAAGAAACAAGGGCTTTCCAGAAGAAGTGGTTGGTATGTGGAGAAGGGAATTGAGAACCTGAACTCTACTTCCTCATCCTAAAGAACTTGTGCTATGTGAGGGAACAATAAAGAAATAAAATCCAGCCTCCACTTGAGAGAGCTATAAGGAAAAAAAGTGTCCTTGAGGGAGAGCCTATTTAAGTCCAGAAAGAAGAAGGAATAGTTTGACATCTTGATGACAGGAAACATTGTTGGCATACCAGAGGATACAGAGGAAGGCTTTGGGATAGAGAAGGGGTTTGGATTATTGGTCCATATTAGGGAATAGACTCAACAGTACAAGGGTGAGTCTGATGATGGTGGCTGCTGCTGAGATGTGACTTAGGACATATTCTGAAGCCCAGATGCATGGAGTCAGCTGCCCACTGGGTTTCTCCATCTGGATGTCCTATGCATTCCTCAGACACATCTTTTTCTCCTTCCTCCTCCATTCCCCACCACAATTTGCTCTTCCATCTCAGTCAATGGCATCCTATTCATCCAGTACCAAAATCTGAAAAATGGGAATCATCCATCATAGATTTATCTTTCTTTCACCCTATTAGGTCACTAACTCTTGTTGCTTTAACCTTTTGAGTATTTATTGACTACGTCCCCTTCTCTCCATTTCTGCTGTGCCTTCTCTCATCATTTCCTGTCCAAATTGCTAGTTGCCTCCAGACTTGCCTATCTCAAGCTCCTCCTATACTGCTGCCAGAGTGACATGATGAAAAGGTTCTACTGCCTTTAAAAGCCCCCTGGCTCCTTGCAGAAAGATGCCAAGGACTCTCAGCAGAGCATACACAAGGACTACATGACCTGAACTCTCTCACCTCTCCAATCTCATTTCCATTAATTCTCTATCTTGCACCATCTTATCTAGAAATATCAAATTTCTTGGTATTCCACCAAAATACCTCACAGTTCCCCACTCCAGATCTTGTCCATGTTCTTCTGATAGTCTATGTGGGAGCTGGCTCTTTTAGATATGAAGAATAAAGACATACTGGACTTGCCTTGGGAAAGGTGTTATTGTCTATCAGAATGGAATTTTCATGGAGTGACATATCTTCAGGGCAGAAGTGGAATCAGGACAATGTCTGCCTTTCTGGAGACCACAATGTGGTTCAGGAACTGAAATGCCATTTGGGTACTCCTGCACTATTGGGTTTCTCCCTCGCTGGTTGTACATACTCATAGCTTTCAACCTGGGTGTTTCACCATTATGGTCACTCCAGGCCAGTTTATCTGTGCTTTGTCTTTTGCTGATACTAAGTGCTCTGCCCCTTCCCTCTGCTTCATGTTTCCCGCAGCCTCTTGGCTCCTGCTTCCTGCCTCCTTTTGTCTGAATGCTTTTCTGCTTCTGCTCCCTGCTGTCAATTGCTTATTATCTCTCCCCCTCAGATTAAATTTCCCCCAAAGAAGGGCTCTGATAAGTTGAGCCAGTCAGCATACAGTGTGGGTTTGTAAGGGGTTTGAGGAATTTGGGGCTGATGGATTATAAAGATATGAACACAAGAGGCAGTAACATACATAAAGCTTCACTGGCAGCTCTTAGACACTGTTGCATGAGAGCTGAATTTCCTCATAGCATGACATTGTCTAAAGGCTTATGGCACAGGGGCTACCATTTAGAAAGAGAGGAGGGTAAGAGAAATCTTGGGGAGAGAGGATTGGCGAGGAGACTTATTTGTCGGGGTGCAGTCACTCAGTAGTACAGTGGGAGTCTTTGGATCAGAGAGCTATGAGGGGCAGGAGCAGCTTGGGGTCTTATAACCATAAGGCTCTGTCCTATCAATGGTCAGCAGATGCTGATTGTAGTTTCACAGGTATGCAAAGCAGGAGAGCCTTAAATGGCTAAAAATCTGCTTTTTGGGCTATTTTTAAAATAATTGAATATGTAAAATTGAGTTTAGTGCCTGTGGGATTTTGAGTGAAGGAGTCACAGCCTGCTATGAAGACATAAACACCTGAGGGCATATACACAGAGACCATCTTTGGCTCATTTATATATCAGGGCTGCTTTCATGCCAGGCCTCTCCTATGTCTCTGGTCACCCTGTAGAGTGGTTGTGTAACCAAACAAAAAAGAAGGGTCATCTGCCTGTTGCCACCAAAGTCAAATTCATGAGGCAGATGATGGTGCAAAAGGAAAGAGGTTTTATTCAGGTGCTGTGCAATCTGGGAAAATGGTGGACTTCTATCTCAAAGCCCATCTCCTCAACAAGACCAAGACAAAAGCCAGTGCTCAGAGTTTCTGCTCCAATTTAAAGTACAGTTCTTCGAATCCCATAGGCAGCTGCTAAGAGGTCACAGTCCCTATCCAGGCAGCTTAGCTTATTCCTGGCTGCTCTTCATTTCTGGCTCCCTCCTAGAGCCTGTGTGTGGGGCCTGCATGACCATGGGCCATGTGGCTACTAGGGTTGCAAGATCATGTACTCCTGGGAGAGCACGTGAATGCACTGGTGAGGGCATCACCAGGCGGGCAAGAGAGAGCAACAGGCTCCCTCCTAGAGGCTATGGCTCACGTGGCTGCTAAGGCCACATGGCCCATGGAGAGCATGAGCCAGAGCCCTATGCCAGTGCAGGTCATGAGCCAGAGTGTTTCTTGGTTCTTCTGGAATTATATTAGCTTGGGTGTGGGACAGACCAGGTGTTTTCTAAAAATGACCAATCAACTTTACCAAACTTTTGTGCATTTCATGTGGGTCCACCTCCCAACCAATTCCTTCTTTCTCCAGGCTAGACTTTCAGGCTTCTTTGGTTCAGCACCTCCCCCTGTGCCATTTTTACTTCTATGGTGCATGTACCTGCCTTCCTCTGGTCACACCCCCAATCTGGTACTGGAAGGGGGAAAGGGCTTTTTATCTACCCAATTATCTTGCTAGCTTTCCACTCTTGGGCCCTATCCATTGAGATTTCTAGCTTTCTATGCTCTCAGTGTAAGAACCTTTCCCTGCCACCACCTCAGCCAATTGGGGAGACTGTGTGACGCTTTGGACAGATGGTCTACCAATAACAGTTGCCCTTTGATCTGGTACCCAGTGCTGCTCTAATCATCTGAGATCAGAGCAGGAGAGCTGATGTCTGGCATGTGGCATCTATACTTAAGCAGCTACTCAGAAAGCAGTTATGAGCTTGACATACCCCAGATACTCTTTGCTCTGAAATCCCAGAAGGCCTTGTATTCCTTATGATCTTTGCCTGTTCCATTCACTCATGAACAAAGTCAAATACCATGTCTTACATGTTGCCTTTTCCCCTGACACCTGCCCACCATTGGCCCCACCCTCAAGTCTCCATAACATTCAATGCACGTCACTGTCAGATACCTTACCTTGTCATTTAGATAGGGGCTCTAAAAAATTTATTTATTTATTTTTTGAGAGAGGAAAGAGAGGGAGAGAAATGTTGATGTGTGAGAGAAGCATTGATTGGTTGCCTCTTACACGTGCTTCAACCAGGACCAGGCCCAAAACCCAGGTATGTGCCCTGGTCAGGAATTGAACTGGTTAACTTTTGCATTATGGGATTGTTACAGAACAGAGCAGAGGGGGAGAGGCTGAATGATATAAAAGACCCCCCCCCCTTTTCTCCAGGGATTCCTCCCCATCTGCTGGGTTCATTTTGCCCGCCGCCTGAGGCAAGGTGTCTCTTAATACCAGAGATCAGTGAAAAGGAAAGGAATTTATTATTTATTTGAAATAACACAAACTAAAGTTCCCCACATATGCACACAGTCCTCCCGGTACCCTCCACATGGCAAAAGGGAGCACTTCCAAAGCCTCATGGTCCTGACTGTCACCCAAGCCACATGGTCCCAACTAAGACACCAAAGCCGAATGCTCCTAAACAGATGCGTGGTCCCAAAAAGAGAGACCCCCAATGGCTGCTGTGCCTCCGTTTAAATCCCAGCGCCAATCTTCCTCTGCAGGCCCATTTCCGGCTCCTCCCACAATTGGCCATAGCTGCCAGCATTCTGGGCAGGTGTAGCCCTGTGGTGTAGAGCCAATTATCTCCAAGCTCTTCTGGACCCTATTACAAATCCCTATTTGGGGCTCCCCTCTTGGCTGCACCCTGTTACAGGATGATGTCAACCAATTGAGCCATGCTGGTCAGGGCTAGATAGGGTTTTTTTTTTTTACATTTCATCTCATCTATGAAGCTGCAAAGTATGAATTGTCTGAGTCACTCCTATGTCCCCAGGATATCTCAGAGTTCCTGGTACAAAGGTACTTAGTAAATAGATACTAAACAGATTGTTTCTAGAAAAGATTAAGAAAACTCCACAGAGGAAGTGATGCCAGAACAGTGCTGTGGAGGATGTGTAGGAGTAACCCAGGAGATGAAAGGGTGAATTTCAGAGAAAGAGAGAATGGCCTGGATCAAAGCCCAGAGGTTTGAAACATGACATGACTGAGGAACCATAAGTACTAAGTAGCTTGGTGGTGGGCGTGGAATTGTATGGTTACCAGAAGCTTCCAAGGGTAATATCATCTGGGTGACTAGAGCCCAGACCTTTGGTTTTGGCAGCAGCTCAGATTCATCAATCCCAGGCAGGCTGAATTGCACTAACAAAGCTAGTTTAATAAAAAGGTATAAAATCAGATGCCAGTTTTTAAATTAACAAGAAGTATAAATGCCAGACAGAACAGAATGCTTGTGTCAACATGACCAGTACATTTTCTCCTTATATTAGAATAATTCACATGTGAAGCCAATTTATAAACATAAAAGTTTTTGTGAGGATGAGATTGGGGCAAGAGAGTTGGGATTTGAATGCTTAATGATATCAGGACCTGATCAGGGACCCAGGAAGGAACAGATGGTACACTCAAATTGGGTAACTTGGAGGACAGTGCAGTATCACCATTACTACGTGTAGGCCAGGAGGAATGAGGGAGGCGAGTGGCAACTGGAAGTCAGAGGGAAAGAGTTGTAGGAGAAGCCACAGTGCAGAAGCTATGGCCTTAAATCAGGACAGCAAACAAGGGATGGAGCTAGAGGAATCAATAATCCAACCTTACTCTTATCTCTCCCTCTGATCTCCTGACTGTGTTCTCTATTAACTAACCCCAATGCATAGCCAGAGGACAAGGGAACCCATGGATTCAATCTATTCAGGCCAGCCTCCCAAGTCTCAGAGAAGCCAACTGAGGATAACCTGAACATCCTGTTTAACCAACAGATATGCACCTGTAACAAGAAGCAAACAGTCATTCTGAACAATGTTCAAACCCAAATTGCCAGTTCTTTGTCACAAACTCGCCTTTCTATCATCTGAAGATGGCATTGCCCCTCCCTACATCTTCTGAATAACATTTACTTCATAGACCTTCTTTAAACATGGGCAAGACCTTCACTCTGCCTGGGTTTGGTCTGGCTCATGTAGACAGGTTTTGGTTACTCTTGCTGCTACTGGTCTTAGAAATACTTTATCTTCATATATATCATTCTCATCTATTATGGGTTGATACTTATAATTTAACTGTCAGAGAGTTCTGGAGTGCCTTACTGCACCTGCTCCCACTCTAATGACCTTGAGTTAAATTCTATAGGCATTGGGGAGGGAGGTTTAATGGAAGTCATTGAGTAGCAAGGTATTTGAGATAAACCAGTTAGGAAATTATTGCAGTGTTTTCTTGCAGTGGAAATTATTGATGGGAATGGAAAGAAAAAGTTGG
The DNA here is from genome assembly GCA_028533065.1 of Trachops cirrhosus. Taxonomy (NCBI): domain Eukaryota; kingdom Metazoa; phylum Chordata; class Mammalia; order Chiroptera; family Phyllostomidae; genus Trachops; species Trachops cirrhosus. The sequence goes on from CM052547.1 coordinate 69,346,158, forward strand.
TTTTATTATTTTTATTTTTTGGTTTTTATTCATGTATGTTTTTATTGTTGTTCAGTTATAGTGTTCCCATTTCCTCTCCACATTACTCTCCTCTGTCCTATCCACCCCCATCTCCCACATTCAGTCCTCCCCCCACCCATTGTGTTTGTCCATGGGTCCTTTAAACATATTCCTTGACTTGATCCTTCCTCTTCTTTTCCCAGTTATCCCCTCCCCACTCCGCTCTGGTCACTGTCAGTTTGTTCTGTATTCCCATGTCTCTGGTTCTATTTTAAAAGCTATTTAAGAAGCAGGGCTGCCAAGACTTAGAAATATAAGAATGAGAACACAATGCCTAGAAGAAAATGAATTTTGTTTTTGAGGGTAAGGTTTGAGAGGCCTAAAGGACAGCCCAAAAAGTACCTTCTCAAAAGCTGTTCTTATTCATTCTTTAGGCTCTGCAGTGTTTCTCAATCTCTGGTTAGTGCAAGTTCAATGTTAACCTTTCAGCACCACAGCTGAGGACAGCTCTAATCAGGGTTCTCACTGAGTCAGCCCCAGCAGTTTGGAGGACCACATCTATACCCTTGAGTATATTAAGAAGCATAGTTCGTTAGCTGCACTGATTCCTTGACTTCTTTTTACAAATTAACTGGTTCTTCTTCCCTGAGATTCATTTTGGGGATTATATATACAGCTTATCACTCTTTTTTAGCTGCAAAATTATCTATGCAAACTATCTTGGATGTCTTGTGATTATCCAAATATGCCAACTAAGTTCCATTGGAAACTGGGAGTTTTATAATTTCCACATATGTGAGTGTGTGATTCTCACTAGGCAGACCCGAAAGAGGTATGTTCTTCATCTTCAAGGAACCTACAATCTAATTGGTGGACAAGACATTCACACACTGAATGGTAATCATATAAAGCAACACTGACATTCTGAGGAGGGGGAGATCACCTTTGGGGATGGCTTGAAAGAAGATGCTTCTAGCATATGTAGAATTCAGTTATGCTGGGAAGCACATGAAGGGCAGGCACTCTAGGTGAATGAAAGGGCCTTGGCAAAGGCATGGAAAAGGGATGTTCCATGTGTTGAGGTATGGAAAGGTGAGGAATGTAAGTAGACATCTGTAATTAGATCACTGAATAAATATGGTAACTATAGGAATCAAAATTTGATGATGTTCATGGACTTTGGTTTCTCTCACCCTAAATCTAATTCCAAGAAAAAAACAACAAGCCTATTACTGAAAGAGCTTAAGACAGGGATTTTGAGCACACTTTATTCTTTGTTAAAAATTTTATGAGGACTTGCTGAATGGACACCAAGATAAATGTAATTGAGTACTTTCATATTTATTTAATCTACTTGATTACCAAAATACTTTCTTAAGGTAGACAGAAAGGAGAAGATATGTACAAGTTCAGAGGAGAAAGCTGAGCACAGAAAGTTTAGATGGCTTGACTAAGGCCATGAGGTTATTTAGGGACAACGTCAATACCATCATCTGGGTCTCTTTTTCCACACTGGAGTATGATTGACCCCAAATTTTGTAAGCAGCCCTGAGCTTTTCTAGAGAGTAATGGATGGCCAAGAGAATAAGAAATGGTGTCTACTGAGCACCAATAGGTAATATTGAGTGCCTACTATGGGAGGAGGTGTGGGATTCAGGTGTGAACAAAGGGGCCATGATCCTGGCATCACAGAGTTTGGTTTAGACTTTAGACTAATTTAGGACTCTGTCTTAATTGTTGGCCCATACAATGGTAGACCTTTGCAAAAGCTGACACATCTATCTTAAATAGTTAGGAAGTACTTGGATATGGGACAGTCACAGAAGCTGATGCCTACCTCTTTCCTGCTTGGCTCTTTGTAATCAGCCAATTTGGAGAGATCTCCCCAGAGGTGGTCTCAAACCCTACACTCTAATTGGCTTGACCAACCATATAGGCATTTAAAGAGATCTGTCCCCAAGTGAATCGATGCTGTGTTTAAAAAAGGTTGGACATATAGGATTCCCTTCTCTTAGGTCTAGAGTCAATTGGTAATTGTGCAGGTGATATAATTGATCCCTCAGGATTCTCCATGCTTTTGCAACTCAGTCATATTTTCCACTGCTTTCCTTTTTAGCCATTTAATTAGCACCATCACTCAAGAGTAGTCAAGGACAGTAAAGTGAAGGAGGTCATTGGATCCATTTCAACACAAGCTTTGGCAGTGTCACCACCAAATCCTTTGGGTCACAGTGCGTAGGCAGACCTGTTAGCTACATGATCTCTTGAAATGGTTTTTAATAGAGGAGGATATTAAAGCAGAAACCATATTGTATCCTTCTTGCTTACCCCAGAACCAATATCTTCTTTCATTAGTAAATAAGTATCTTTAAATAATAACAAAAGAGTGATGAGAATACCTAGTCAGAATTGTCTGAGCAAATTACAGAATTTAGGAATCAGCAATCTGAGATCTAAGCCACCAATTTAAATTTAAAAGACACTTTCTTCAGCTTCTGGCCAAGATGGAGGCACACTGTGCCTCCTCACACAACCAAAATAAGGTCAGCAACAATTTGGAAATAAGATAACAACCAGATCTGACAGAAAATTGAGCTGTATGGAAGTCGGACAACCAAGGAGTTAAAATATACACATTCATCCAGACCGGTAGGAAGGGCAGAGTCAGGCAGCTGGGTGGAGAGGGGTCTCGGCACAAAAAGCAGTGGCACTGGGTGCATAAGGCATCCCGGGCGCATAAGACATCCGGGGCGCAAGACCGTAGCGGGCGGACACTGGCACGCAGGCGGCAGGCAGACCCAGTGAGGCAGCAATTGTGAAGTAAGGTACTGCACGCAAAGGGGGTGGCTGTCCAGGCAGTCCCACATTCACATGCAGATAAACCAGGTGAAATTGGGCAGTGAGACAGACTGAGCAACCTAGGGTCCCAGCACAGGGAAATAAAGCCTCAAAACACCAACTGAAAACACCTGTGGGGATTGAGGTGTTGGGAGAGACTCCCAGCCCCACAGGAGAGTTCATTGGAGAGACTCACAGGGTCCTAGAAGGTGCACAAGCCCAACCACATGAGAATTAGCACCAGAAAGACCCAGTTTGCTTGAGGGAAGCAGCAGAAGGGACTGAAATCTGACAGAGAGTGGAGCAGGTGCTGTTGTTCCCTCTCAGACCCCGCCCCCACATAGAATTCCACAACCCAGCAACTGGGTTGCCCCGCCCTGGTGAACACCTAAGGCTCTGCCCCTCATATGTAACATGCACAACAAGACAAAAAAAATGGCCCAAATGGAAGAACAGATCAAAGCTCTAGAGCAAACACAACTAAGCAGCCAAGAGATAGCCAACCTATCAGATGCACAGTTCAAAGCACTGGTGATCAGGATGCTCACAGAATTGGTTGAATTTGGTCACAAATTAAATGATAAATGAAGGCTACGCTAAGTGAAATGAAGGAAAATGCACAGGGAACCAATAGTGATGGGAAGAAAACTGGGACTCAGATCAACAGAGTGGACCAGAAGGAAGAAAGAAACAACCAAACAGAAAAGAATGGAGAAATGAGAATTCAAAAAAAATGAGAAGCTTAAGAACGAACTTCCAGGACATCTTTAAACGTTCCAACATCTGAATTATAGGGGTACCGGATGGGGAAGAGGAAGAGCAACAAGTGGAAAAGACATTTGAACAAATAATAAAGGAGAACTTCCCCAATCTGGCAAAGAAAATAGACTTTCAGCAAGTCCAGGAAGCTCAGAGTCCCAAAGAAGTTGGACCCAAGGAGGAACACACCAAGGCATATCATAATTACATTAGCCAAGGTAAAAATGGAGAGAATCCTAGAGGCAGCAAGAGATAAGGGGACAGTAACCTACAAAGGAGTTCCCATCAGACTATCAGCTGATTTCTCAAAAGAGACCTTGCAGGCAAGAAGGGGCTGGAAAGGAGTATTCCAAGTTATGAAAGGCAAGGACCTACATCCCAGATTACTCTATCCAGCAAAGCTTTCATGTAGAATGGAAGGGCAGATCAAGTGCTTCTCAGATAAGGTCAAGTTAAAGGAGTTCATCATCACCAAGCCCATAGTATATGAAATGTTAAAGGGACTTATCTAAGAAAAAGATAAAAAAAATGTATAGTAAAATGACAGCAAACTCACAATAAGTAACAACCACATCTAAAACAAAAACAAACTAAGCAATCAGCTAGAACAGAAACAGAACCACAGAAATGGAGATCACATGGAGGATTAGCAACAGGGGAGTGGGAGGAAGAGAGGGGGGAAAAGGTACAGAGAATAAATAGCATAGATGGTAGGTAGAAAATAGACAGGGGGAGGGTAAGAACAGTATGAGAAATGTAGAAGCTAAAGAACTTATGACACATGGACATGAACTAAAAGGGGGAATGTGGGTGGGAGAGGGTGTGCAGAGTGAAGGGGAGTGAAGGGGGGAAATGGGACAACTGTAATAGCATAATCAATAAAATGTATTTAAAAAATAAAATAAATAAAAGATCCTTTCTTATTGGCTCTCCTTTATATAAGTTGAGATAGAGCCCTACTCCTACTTCTCAATATATTTTTCTACAAACACATGCTTCCTTGAATATATTGAATTATTTACATAAGTGCCTCACTAGATTAAATATGTAAACTTCCTAAATCTAATGTTTTCCTTAACTGTGTTTTCCACCACCATGGGTATGATTAGAACAAATTATTATGCAGACACAGAGAATCTTAGAACTAGAATGGATCTCTAGTCTCTATTTCTATTCCCAATAAGTTATCTAAACATTCTAAGATTATTTTTAAGAACTTCTCCCTATGATTTTTTTTAACACACCTTTGTCTTTCCTTGGATGTGGAGACAGTAAAGTGAGTCAATGTATTGAGCTTAGGGCACCTTTAATTCCTTGTCTTCAGGCTGCTGTCTCATTACTAACTCATGTGATCCTATAAACAAAATAGATTTTTTTCAGAAGCATCTTGAAAAGCTGCAGGGTTCTTCTGTGGAAGTCAAGACAGGTGGTATTATCTGAGTTCCTCTAACAACCTAGTTATTAGAACTCAATTCAAAGTGAAAGTCTAGTAAGGGTGGCGCAGGTACCTGAGTTGTTCTTATTTGTTGTTCATGGTTTTATCGTTGCTCAGAGCGGGATAATACAGCTCAAGGAGGGGAGATGCTAGTAAAATAAACTCACAAACTATAGGCTTTCTGTCCAACAACTCCATTTGCTTGTAGATTCAGGGTGTAAATTATTGTTTTAAAAAAAGAGTAGTGTTAATATATCAACAAGCAGATCACTGGTATTTTGTTTTGTTTTGGTTTGCCAGCAAAAAGTCTCACTGGCCCCTAGTCTGGGAAATTTGGAAGAAGATGGTTAGAGCATTGGTTTTTAACCTTGGCTGGTGTTAGATTCACTTGGAGAAATATTTAAATCTCCTGTGCCCAGGCTGCATCCCAGACCCATTAATCAGAATCTCTGTGGGTGGGACCAGGCATTAGTATTTTTTAAAGCCTCCCAAGAGATTCTAAATGTGTATCCCAATTTGAAAACTACTGTCATCAAAAACCTACTGATTCCTGGGTCCCATTACAAACATTCAGATTAAAATGATCTAGGGTACAGCCTAGGCGATAAGAGTCCTACCAGCTTCCCAGGTGGTTCCAATGGGGTAGTCAGGCTGAGAACCACTGGTTTAGAGAAAAGAGAGCAATGCAGTGGCTGTATAAAATGAAAGACATTCTATATGTAGTGAGAACACCTTCTTGTCCATCTTATTCACCACGCTTTCTCCCAGCCAGGAGAAAATATTTATGCCTTAGTAACAGTAATTTTGCATAGGGCTTTTCCTTATCAAACTATTGAGAGACATCTTTGTAACATAGTTGGGGAGGTGGGTAGATAACTCTACTGTGTACATCTACTGAGGGTTTCCAACAAGAAACTACCTAGCAATGTAGTTTATATCTGAGTTTAGGCTCTTGGGGAAAAGGGAAAGGTTTTACCTGGAGTGTAGGTGTCACACACTTCACAACCTGTCCTTCCCATGTAGGGACTTTGAATTCTTGTAGCTGGCAGAAACCAGGTACCTCAAATTCACATTAGAGGCTACCAGAAGCTGCAGAATTGGAGAGACCTAAGTTGGGGTGGGATCATAATGCCCTTCAGTCTGGAAGGGAGAGAAGAGTTTGAATCTTCAGGAAGGATGAAAGACAGGGAAGGGTAAAAGACAGAGAAACTGCCAGAAAAAAAAGGGTGTCCATCACAGTTAGGCAACAGGGAATAGAGAGGCCAGGTGAGTGATCAACTTAGTGACATATCAAATTGGTTCCAAACTCTGTTACTCACAGGAAAGTCATAAGCAAAGAGCCACAAAGGGGACATTCAGGGAAAGGCTTTCAGGCCTTTTCCCTCTTTGCTCCACTTATTTATGCACTCATTGGTTGCTTCTTGTATGTGCCTTGACTGGGGATCAACCCCCCACAACCTTGGTGTATCAGGAGTTTGCTCTAACCAACTGAACTACCTTGCCAGGGCCCTCCTTCCTCTTTAAACAGAAGCAAAGCCCTGGAGTTGTGTTGAGCAAAGGAAAATGTTTGAACCAGTGCTTGGACATCAGAAAGCAGTAGGATTTCACATGGGGGGAGGGGGTAGAAAACCTGACATGATTATATTCATTGGTTCTTTTCAACCTGCATAGCATCTAAGTCCAAACACAGAACAAAATTTTATAATACACAAAAGACCTTTCAAGCATAAAGTGAAATTCTTTAGTGTAAAAACGCAGTTTCATGTTCTCTCTCTGAGATAGCATGTAGGCCAGAGAAGGCCTCTCACACAAGCCCCTTTTTCTCCCTGCCCTGCTCAGCCAGCTGGCGTAGCCTTGGGCCAGGTGGCATTCCTGGTGGGCAGGGCCTCCAGCTCTGGAATGATGAGATGGTGATGGGGCAAAGAAGACTGAGAGAGGTGGCTGGCATTATGATGAGATGAGAGAGTTGTGCCATTACTCACTTTAAATAATACTCTTATCCTGGATTTCTTTATTGACTTGGTTTCAAAGCCAGTGGTTAGCTAGCACCAAGGCATCAAAGACACTCCAACTGTTCTACCTTCTCACCTGCGTTACTCATTAGGCAGCACGAGTTTCAGGGCTTCCCTTCCCCTTTTGATTAGCTTGTTATCTGCTTTTGAAGCTAAGCCCTCATTAATGAATTCCCAGATGGGATAATAAGCCTAGCCAGTGCCAGCATAATCCGTCCCTAAGGGAATCCTTTGCTTCCCATCAGAAAGGGGCAGACGTTTGGCTGCTGTCCAGCCTGGGACTTTACAATTCCAGTTTGATAAAGCCTTGGAGAGCCTCTCTTTCTCTCTGGGAATCTACTTCCTCAATCACAAGCATTTCAGGGCTAATTACACTGATTTAATGCACCTGGCTTTCTCTTACACTTAAAACCTCAATAGGAGAGAAAATACTCTGACTGATCAGCATTTATTGGAGAACCAGGGAGTCAATGGTGCATAGTCAGTTTCCTGGCATATGCTAGGTCAGAGGGAGCAGTAGTCCCCTTCAGCCCCAGAGAGAGTTTCTACCCTCCTGTGCTAAAGGGTCATAAATCATCCTGAGAGTCTTAGTGCTGAGGCATCTGTGGGTTCTGGCTGTTTTCTGATGGCTTAATGTGTGTGGGTCTTCTTTCCTCAGTTAACAATAATAGACTGCAAGCTGGTGTCATCTCTGTGGGAGGCCACAGAGAACAGTGGTTAAGAGAATGGACTCTGAAGCCAGATAGCCCTGGTTTCGAACCCCGTCTTCATTGCTGACTGTATAGAATTTAAGACAAATCAATTACTCTCTCTAAGCTTTAGTTTCTTCAGATGTAAAGTGAGGGTACTCTTACCTAGCACAAATAGCAATAACTCTCAACTTCAGCCTGTATTAGAGTCCCTTGGGTCTCACTCCAGGGATACTGACATGATTAGTATGGGCTGCATGAGAAGATGAAAAGACTCAACACCCTCCCACCACCACCACCTACTGGTATAGTCTGGATTGAGTCATGTGGGTTTATTGTGAGGCTGGATCAAGGCAGTGCATATAAAGCATTACTGCTCGAAGTGTGGTCTGTGGACCATCACCATTAACAAAGAACTTACTTGTTACAAATATGGACTCTCAGGCCTCCTGAATAAGGTGACTGGTGTATTTTAACAAGATTCCCAGGTGATTTGTGTACATATCCCAGTCTGAGAAGTACTGGCATAAAGCACTTAGCTTTAGCCTGGCACAGGGGAGGTGGTGGTGGTGTAACTATTGCTAATGTAAATGCAGGACATGAGTTTGTAGTGCATTAGAAGGAGGACCTGCTTGGAATAAGAGGCTCTGACTGGAGCCCGACAATTTAGTGGCTGTAGAGCCTTAGCCTTTCTGAGACTTTTCCCCTAAACTCTGCAAAGGGAAGAAAGAATCACAAATGCCAACACCTCTTTTCAATTGTTGAGTGGCTGTTGAGATAAGTCAGTGAAAAGAAATCTGCTCGTAAACTGTCCAACTTCATAATGAGAGGGCAAAGAGCTACTAATATGGCAGTCTTGTCACTTTTCCCCTTCCCTGGCCCACCAAAAGAACCCTAAAACCAAAGCCTCACTCGCCCACCCTCTCTTAGGGAAGAGTCATGTTGGAAGAGGACTACATTGATCTAGTATATAAAAAAGTGTCAAGAAGAGATAAGAAGGGGAGGACCAATGGTGTTGAGACTGGGGTGACCAGGAGATGCCTCCAAACAATGAACATGTAAAGAAAGTGAATAGGAGAAACAAGACTTTTCTGGAGATGTGGTATATTTAGATCTCTTTCACATAGATTGGATTTTGTTGTTGGTTTTACTAGACTCTGATTTCTGGAATGGAACATTGGTCAGAGATTTGACTACAAGAGAACCATGGTTTGATTCATGCAATGACATCTATGATTGTCCACCAGTCAAAGATTACCAGGTACATTCTGTAGTCAAAGATAAAATTAGGTTTACTGAGCATGGTATAGCAAAAAAGGGCACACACCCAAGGAATCGTGGAGGAATCATGGGACACCCCAGTAGGAGGGAGCTGGGGGCGAGCTTGTGCTTGGAGTTTATAAGAATGGCTTAAGAAAGCAGGGTCAGTTCACAGGTGGGCTGCTTTTCACCTGAGGTCATTATGGACTTTTCTGCTTATCAGAATGTGGATAATTCTTGTCCAGGCTCAGTTCATTCATCAAAATAAAATTGTTCCTTGGAGTACAAACGCAATATCATCAGCTTTCCTTTTCTAATTTGTTATGATAGTCCTGATAAATCATGTTTTAGGAGAAGGGTCTTCTCAAGGTGTCCAGGACATCAGTGCAATTTATTTTGATTGCTTTTTCTATGTAACTGCCTATCATAGAAGATTTATGATAGGCTCTTTATACCTCCCCACCAGAGTCACTTTGGTTAATTGTATTTTTCTAGAAATGTATTTATTTCATCAAGATTTTCAAATGCACTTACATAGAGTTGTGCAAAGGAACCTTTTAATGTTTTTTTAAAATTCCTGTTTTGGTGGTTTTTCCCTTTCACAGTAATATTATGTGTTTGTTTGCTTCAATTTTTTACTAATTAGGTTTGCAGTTTGTTTGTTTTATTTATTTATTTTTTAAGAAAGTTTTTCTTATTTATTTCTGCTTTCATCCTTATTAATTTCTTCTTTCTGGTTTTTCTGGCTTATATTTTTGTTTTTTGTTTTTTCCTGTGTAAACTTATTACTTAATTTATTTTTACTTTTATTTATAAAGTTATATAGATATATTTTTTTCAAGAAATTCTACAGTTTTATTTAGTATTTCTTCCTTGACCTAAGCATTTAACAGTGAGCAGGTTTTTAAAATCCCAAGCACAAAATTCGATAATTGATTTATAGCATATTGATCAGAATGCAGTTCTTTAGAATTTCACTCTTTTTTGTGGCCTAATTGTGCTCATTCTTCATGAATGTTCCATGTAGTATGGAAAAGGTATGCTTTTTGTTATTGAGGTTGAGTTAGACATTTATAAGATCTATTTGTTTGTTATGTTGCATAAATCTTCTATATTCTTACTGGTTTCTGCCTCCCGCCCCGCCCCCCCCCCTCCCCCCGCCGCCGCCAACATGATGTGTTTGGAATTGAGCAAGTTGTGTTAGAGTTTTCTACTATTGGGGTTATTTTTTTCTTTCTCCTTACATTTCTTCTAATTTTTGCTTAATGAAAGTTGTTAAAGTGGCATTTGGTACTTAAATATTAATAACAATTATATATTTATAAATACTTTAGCCTTATAAAGTATCTTTTGCTGTCATTTTTTTTAATGCTTTTGGGGCCCTTGAGCTGGGGCCACAGAGCTAGAAGTCAGGGCCCACACCCCTGGTAGCAGCGCAGCCACTATGGCCAAGTGCCTGGCCCAGATCATTGTGATGGGGGCATGGGTTGTGGACAGGGCCTTCACCAGCCTCTACGGCAAGAGTTTGCAGCCAACTGGACACCATTCTGCAGCTGCCTCTAACCTCTCTGGCCTGAGCCTCCATGAGACACAACAGATTCGCAACGTCTCCAAACTGAACCCCAAGAAATCCAGAAGCTTCCCCTGCCTCTGCAACCCAGCAACTGCACACGTCTCACTGTCTCCCCTCCTCTGCAGAACTACAAACACCTATTTAAAGTGAACACTAAATCTGTAGGCAGCTCTTACTGCCTGCAGTAAAATGTGGTCAGAGTGAAGAAGGCCTTGGAGAGGAGTTCAGAACCCTGGTCTCGGAGGACAGAGAGAGAGAGCAGAGGCCCTCAAACATGACCACTTGGTAGAGCTCAGTATTCCATGTCTTTTCCACAACAAAAAATACTTTTGGGTCTTAATTCTTCCTTGTCAGATATCAAGATTAAGACCTCTACCTTCCTTTAATTTGCATATGCCTGATATCTCTTTGTTCACCCTTTTATTTTTACCCACTTGAATCTTTTTGGTTTATCTTATATACAACGTATTGTTAATTCATTTCATTATTCAATCTGAGAATCTCTTTGATTACATTTGTCAACATGATTACTATATTTGAACTCATCTTACATATTGTCTTAGTACATATGTTTAAATATTTGTGTCTTCCTGGCTGGTGTAGCTCAGTGGATTGAGTGCAGGCCTGAGAACCAAAGGGTTGGCAGTTCAATTCCCAGTCAGGGCAGATGTTTGGGTTGAGGGCCAGGTCCCCAGTGGGGGATATGCAAGAGGCAACCACACATTGAATTTCTCTTCCTCTCTTCCTTCTTCCCTTCCCCTCTCTCTAAAATTCAATAAATAAATTCTTTTTAAAAATATTTGTATCTTTATATATAGTGTCTATATGTTTTATTTTATCTGCTTTCTTTTTGGGATAGTATAAATTTGCAATTTGGAAAGGTTTGCGTTATTGTTCTAATGTTTACTTTTATATTATTATCTTCATGCAATACTATTAACCCCTCTTTTTTGACTATTGTCTATTGGTTTTCTACTATGAGCAATACTAAGGTTATTTAATAATAACATTTTCCCCATCCCTTTTCTCTCTCCCAGTATTTGATTTCAGGTACTTTTTTTCTTTTTTACTTATAGTTAATACCTATAAGACAATTAGTATGTTTATATTTGCTATGTATATATTCCCCTTAGATCCCTTATTTTTTTATAGTTAAACTGTATTTACACTATTGAGGAATCTAGCCATTACTACTCTATCTCCCATATAACCATAAAAATGTAGTCTTAGTTCCACAGGTGAATGAATATATGTTTAATGTTCACCACGAATCCTTATGTCTGTGACTCCTTTAATAATTTTGGTTGTATAAGCCCATTCTATAGTAGATTCCTCCAAAAAGGCTGAAGGGAAATATAATTTCTGAGTACTTACATGTTTGTAAGTTTGTCTGTGGCCTTTGAAACTTAAAGGTAAGTTTCACTGAATGTAAAATTTGGGCTCATGTTTTCTTTCCTTGACTATCTTAGCTATATTGTTTCATTGTTTTCAGGCAAAAAGAATTGCATCAGAAATCTAATGTCAATATTATTTTCTTTCTTTCTTTATAAGTGACGTGATCTTTTTGTCTGGATGCCCAGCATTTTTTGTTTTTGTTTTTGTTCTTATTTTTTTTAGTTTTGGCTATTCTAGGTTGATTTTTCTATGTTCATGATGTGTGCACTCAATATGTAGTTTCATAAAAATTTTCTTGAGTTATAGTTTTAGTATTTGTCTATCCCATTATATTGGATTTCTACATTGGAGCATCCTATTGTACATATATTGAATTATTTTTGCTCATCTTTGATATCTTTAACTTCCTTATGAATCCTTTTTATCTCCTCTTGTATTTATTTATTTTGAAGATTTTCTTCCTTTGCAAATTTTGTCTTAAACCATTGTCTATGGTAAGTTTTTACTCTTGAGTTCCTTCTAGTTTAGTCTTTAAGCTTCAAAAATAATTTTTTCTATTGCTAATTTGTACTGTATTTTGTCCCTTTCTTTTCAAAACTTTGTTACGTCATTTATTTTCTGAGTTTTTCTAACTGTGATTTATGCTTTTATTCCTTTTATCATTTCACTAATTTCTTTGATTTTTTAAAATATAAAGTTACAGTCATTATCTTCTTTTGAGCATACATTTCTTGCACATCTTTGTTGTTTATAAAAGGGTTATTCTGCTCCACATTCTCTTCTTTCTTTATAGTAATTTTGCACAGGATTCAAACTCAGATCTTTTCTGTGGTTCATTTTCAAGTGTGATTAATTTGTGTCTTAAGAGGAAAAGATAGGTCAGGATAGCTTTTATCACTTAAAAACACTAAAGCTCGCTTTTCTGTTGTCTTTGGGAAATGGTCATAAATGTGGTCTCACTCTGAGAGAGATGTGGCTGCCTTTCCCCTCCCTGACTTTTATCTAGTCCTTCTCTTTCTTTTGTCCTTATTGCTCCTGTCCTGCTCAATTTGGATTCAATTTCCAGGGTTTCTCCTCAGCACAGACTTTCCCTGACACAGGGTCTGAAGAAAGCATCTGATCCTAAGGACCAGTCTTGCAGAGAAGTGAAAATTGGAGCCAAGATGATGGAGAACTGGGTGACACAGGCATCAGCTGGAAAGAGCCCTATAGGACATCTGGAAAAAGAGGAGGAAAGACCCATATTCCATGTGTCAGGCCAGGAAGAGGAGGCCAGAGGCCCAGGGCAGACAGGACAGAATATCCCTACATGTTTTGGGTGACTGGGATCATCTGGTGGACCTAGTCCCTGCCTCCTCCTCCCTCAGAACACAATTCTCCCTCTTTTCTTCCAGAGCCCCACTCTACACCTATTCAGCTGTAATTCTGCTCAAAGAAGAGAAGGTGAATGAAGAAGCTTTTCTGAATACAGGACATGCCACCAATGTAAATGCCCTTAAAGACAGTGGTGTGTGTTTTACTTATTTAAATGTGTATTGAAATCATACAGTGTGCCAAGCACTGCCTAGGTGCTAGAGATTCAACCTTTGGTAAGATAATTTGGCTAGAAGGAGATAAAATGCTTTTGCAGTTTTTGAAGCAATTATTTATTATTTTTGAAGTTTTTTAAAGATTTTATTTATTTATTTTTAGAGAGAGAGGAATGGAAAGGGAAGGAGAGGGAGAGAAACATTAATGCATGGTTGCCTCTCATGGACCCCCTACTAGGGACCTGGCCCATAACCCAGGCATGTTCCCTCACTGGGAATCAAACTGGTGACCCTTTGGTTCACAGGCCTGTACTTAATCCACTGAGCTACACAAGCCAGGGCTCAATATTTTTTTTAGAATGCTAATAAAAGCATATCTATTTAATGAAAAACTAATATATAACAGGCATATATACACATCATCTCTTTTAATAATCCCCCTCAACATAACTAGATAATATTATTCATATTTTGCCACTCATAACTGGTTCAGAGAAGTTAATTAACCAATCCAAGATCATAATAGGGAGCAGAGCTTGAATTTCAAACCCAGATCTCTCTGATTCTAGAATCTCTCCTTCTGCCATTACATCAGTTTGCTCCTCTGATGGTCAAAATAGGATAATATTGGATAATAACCACATGATCTTTACCTTATTAGCATCCTTAGTTAACCACCTGGACTAACTAGGCCAAAACTAGTAAATTACAAAACCCTAAAAATGGGATTGGGGGGATGGTAGGTATTTTTGAAAGTTGTTTTGCCAAAGCCCACATTAAATGACCAGCCTGAAGCATTTCATTGCTTCCCATCTCCCCAACCTTGAACTGAGAATGGCTAAAAGCCTTCCTCCCCTTCATTATGTAGGGCAAGGAGCAGCCACCATGGAGAGCTATGTTCTAATGCTCATTTTCTGCTGCTATAATAGTTTTGAAAAGAATAAAATAAATCTATGCCCACCCACACATGAAAAACCCACAGCTGAGTGGAAAGAGTCTGGCTGATTTCTTACTATCAGATTTTTTCACAATCTTGCTGCTTTTGTCATTTTACTGCCACTTAATAAAGATTGACAGTGAAAATAACCCCCAAATTAAAAATATTGAAGATTGATGCCATGGGGAGAATATTACCCCAATTCCATATAAGCAGAGGAGGATTAACACCAGGTACAGGCACCAAATTGAAAAGTCCAGCAGGCTGCTGTTAGAAAGCTAACAATACTTTCAACACGAGAAGTCATGTTATAGGCTGTTCTAAAACAAGTTTAGCGATGGTGAGAAATAGCACTGACAGCCCAGGTACTGAGGGGCTTGGTGTCCATGAGAAGGGAGTTATTAATAATAATAATGTTTTAAAATATTAGAGGCTTCCCAGGTGATGCAGTCTGGATGCCCTGATATTTTTTCAGAATATTGAACCCCTCAAAGTCAAAGAAATTGTTGTGTATTAATCTGACCACTCACTCTAGGCTCTGATTATATATAATATGACTTAAACGGTTCTGTGTTACTTCCAAATGTGCATTACTCAACAGGGCTGTATTTTCTGATTCTTTTGTTTCCTCCAAGCATCTAGGCACCATTCCAATGTCCTTTGTTTATGTGTTTTTACCTGCAAAGTACCACTTCTCTTGGGACAGGAGGTCTTGGTTAAGGAAGGTACATCTACCTACCAACTGTCCAAGATGAAGCAAAATAGTTTCACATTATTGTAATGCTTGGCAAAAAAAAAAAAATGCACACGTTGGAACAATCTTATGGTAACAAATTAGACCCCTCCTGAATGTAACATCCATACTACCTACATATACAATACATGTATTACTTAGCTATTTACCAGCATCATTTTTTACCATTTCTAACAACAAAAGCCATTAGCTATCATATACATAATATGTACCAGGCAATTTTTAAGCACTTACATTTTGTTTTATCAATTAATATAGTTCTAATACATGTTTAAAGGCAATATGACATGCCTTTCCATGCCCTGGAAAGAATGTATTACCATTTATTGAATAAATCACGTATTAATGTGCATGCATGATGTTTCAAATATTTTTCCACTAAAAAAGCTACAGTATATAACCAATAAAAACATCCCAGTAGTGGAGTTTCTAGTGCGAAAATCATTTGTACTTTGAATTTTAACTATATTGGTTTACCCTGTTCACTGAGAGGGTGGCAGAGTAGTCTTGCCCCGTCAGGTCAGAGGTTCCTGTGACCTTCTGTAGACATGACTCCCAGAGTCCCATCATATCATGCAAAAGTACAGTGAGTGGACACACAGACAGAGGAAAAGGTGGTACCTTCCAGCCCCAGTGACTCCCAGGACCACCCCAGCCAGGACCCTGCACAGAAGAACCTCATTTCCACACCTGCCTCTCCTCATACACAGCCCAAATTCAGTAAGGTGTCACTCTGCAGAATATGGAACTCAGGACAAGATGAGACAGAATAAGTCACAACTCAATTCAGTGGTGATGATGAATCCTAAAAAATAACACTGTGAAGGGAGATATATAGACCACAGATTCTACCCTGAACAATTTGGCGATGTCCAGAGCTTCCTAGATGCACCTTCTGGACAATGCATTCAGTTTCTGCAGATCTTCAGTAAACAAAGCTTTAACAAGGTTGACCAGTCAGACACTCTACCTAGTGCAGAAACACATGTCTGGTTCTGAAAGACAAGCAGCAGGCATGAGGGCCTGGATAAGTAGTTCATTCTAGCCAGAGAATGGAATGTAGAACAAGCTGGCAGGAGCAGAGGGGGAACCCTTCAATGATGGCTCTTAAAAGAAGCCTCTGATCACACAAGACCACAGAGAAGAAGAACTCCCCACCCCAGAAGGACTGCTCAGCAGCTATGTACTCCCAAAGAAGGCTGAGGGATCCACAGAAGCATGTCTGTGGTAAGAATTTGGCTGCCCCAGAGAGAAATTCTAACATCTACCTCCTGATCCAAAAGATGAAGATGCTTAACCCACTCACCTCCAACATGTCTCAAGCTGCTTGACAAGAGGGACCTACTTCCCATGGTGTTAAGCAGAACTAAGAAGCTAGTGAGCCCCATGGAGATTGACCCTAAATCCTAGGCACCCCTATACCCTGAAGACCAGTCATTGCAATTGAATTTAACACATTGTGTACCAGATTTTTGGGTGATGTTCCTGTTATGCCTTACTATATTTAAAATTAAAAACTTAGTAGTTTAAAAGAGCAACTATCATTTTGCTCATGCATTTGGAATTTGGACAGGGCTTGGTGGACATGGTTTATCTCTTCTTAATGGGATATCAGCAAGGAGACCGGAGCAGAGTATCCACTTTCAAAATGGCTCACATAATAGGCTGACAAGATGGCACCAGTTATCAGCCGGGAGTTCAACCAGAGTTGGCATCCTGGGGCTTCAGTTCCTTTCCATGTAGGCTTCTCTACAGGTCTTGTTGAGCTTCTTCACATGGCCACTGGGTCTCAGTGAGTATTCCAAGAAGCTACAAGCTCTCCTATTGCCTCAGCTCAGGAGTTCCAGAACATGACTTCACAGCATTCTTTAGGACAAAGCAACCACTAAGTCCAGCTCAGAATAAAGGTGATGGGTTTTGGCAGCTGCCTCACAATGAGGGGAGTATGAGAATTCACTGCCATCTCCAACCTACCACTGGTGGGACCTACATCCAGCTGTGCAATCTTCCTAGAGGAAGTCTCAGGTGTGTTTAAGCTCTTTGTCATTGTGCTTCATCAGTAGGAAGCTATGCTCACTCAGGAGAGAACACTGGGTGATGATATGAATGTAGACAGGCTTTGAAACCCATGTTCACCAATGTATCATTTGAGCTGTATCTATCCACTGTCTTCATATTCTTATAAATCCTTATAAACAATATATTCACCTACCCACCTTTTAAGGGCCTAATGCCTGAGAGGAAAGAGAAACTCTAATCTGAACTGACTACATTATATCAGAACTTGGAACAATTAGTGGACTCATGCAAGGAGTTTACAAAATCCTTGTGGGATTTTACAAATTCAATAACCTAAAAGTTTAATACTTTCACTAACATAGAATGTAGCTGTAATAAAAACAGCCTGGGAACTCTCTTTATCCATCCAATAAGGACTTCGGCTCTACTAGCTATATGGCATAAACTTCCTTTCTACTCACAGCAACCACCATTCATTTGCACAGGATCTGGGATTAGGATGTCTCAGGTGCAGTGTAAGCCACTAATTTTAACTAAATTATTTTTGGATATTATATATGACTTATTTCTGAGGAACCTGCAAGTGCAAGTTATCAAAATGTAGATGTAGATGTACACAGGGATTTAATGAAGCACTCTCTCTAGTTCCTCTCCCTTACTCACACATACCCCAAAGGCATAATTACATATTTCTTTTTGATGAAAAAAGAAATGAGGTATAGGAGACTGCATTCAAGTCCTTCGTGGGTGGGCAGAAGGAAGAGCTGGAGCAGCTGTGACATTCCCAGTTGGTTTCCCATTTGGGCCTCTCTCTGCTTCAACAGAGACACACACAGGCCTTGCCCAGGGGGGTGGAGGCACTCTGCAACACGGGAGCAGCCCTGGCCTCTGAGACATGCCCAAAGAGGATTCTAAGTCTTAAAACAAACAAACAAACAAACAACAACAAAAAAAACCAGCCTGTCTTGATTTCTAGAGGGTATACCATGGACCTACAATTGCAGAATTATTATTAATTTCTAAAAATCACATGTACCCTTGTCTAGAGAAATCAGTAGGTTTTAGAAATGAAAAAAGAATCTCTTTGCAACCCAAAGAATTGTACAAATTTTCTGAAACTCTTGCTTGGCTCTTTTCTTTAATGCCATTACCACCTCCTGCCCCCTAGTCTGCCCCATGGTGTCTCTGTATCTCTACAGACGGCTCCAAGCAATGGTAGAACAGAATACCTACTATTTTTTTAATGTAATGTGTTCTAGGTAATAGCTTATTAGGCATCATTTTCCCCTTTCTAAATAGTTTAATTGTTTAATTTTTTTCTTAGTGTCATAAAGACAAGAGAAGGAACAAAGATGTACAAGGAGGGACCCAAAAAACTGATATTATCTTCTGGAGGGTGGGCCCAATGTAGTACAGGCTTCCCCTGCTGGGTGTTCTAGGAACCCATCTGTACCAGTGTACCAGCTGGCTTGTGAGAGGCTGCATGTGGCTTCAGTGAATTTTTTTTTAGGACTTTTTCAATGCATTTGTCCATTTCATGATGGGTGATTTATGAGCACACCTGCCCACACCAAGCTGAGTGTTCAGCAGTTTTTGACCAAAAACAGCATGACCCCTGTGCCCACCATTCCTATTCACCCAGTCTCACCCCAAGCAACTTTCTCCCCTCTGGATGAAAAAGGTCCTCAAAGGAAAATGTTTTGCTGATGTGGAAGAGGTGAAAACAGAAATGGCAGAAACACTAAAAGACATCAAAATCAATGAGTTCAAAATTTTTTTGAGCAGTGGGAAAAAAGTCTGAACAGGTATATTGTATCAAGTGGAAAGTGCAGGAGACTGAAATTTAAACATTTGAGAGTAAATACACAATTTTTCATAAATAGATTCTGGTTTTTTGGGGGGGTCACCCCTCATATTCTGAAATTAAATAAAAGTACAATAAAGTCACCATAAGCGGTATAACCATTGCTTCTGCATCTGACGTTGATTGTGTATGTGTGAACTCTTCCAACCCTGCTTCAATTCACTTTGGCTGTTTCTACAGAAACTCTCCTCAGCCCAGTTTTCCTTGTGTGTCTCATGGGATGTGCAGGTGACAAAGGAAGCCGCATTCAGGACCCCCTTCCCACCTCAACCATAGACCCTGACTTCTGGCCCCCTAACCTGGGCCCAGGCTGCACAGGCTTCTCAAGGGAGGCCCTGGCTGCCTTGCATCTGGCCCTTTGTTAGGGTGACAGCAACCTAATTGCATGTTTATTTTCTCATTGAAGTACAATTGTTGGCATTCCGCAGGAGCTGTTTGCTGTATAATGTGCCATCTGGTCCTCCATGATAAGGAAATAATTGATTATTTTGAATACTCTTAACTCATCATGCCGGCAGCACTGAATGAAGAGAGAGAGAGACCTACATTTGCATGGTAGCTCTCCGTTCATGAAAATGGAGTGGTGGCAGCTTCAGGAAGCCAAAGTTCCCTTGTAATTAATTTACTTTTTCACCAACACTGATAAAGTGATTACTATATGCCAGGCATTGTTGTAAGGTCCTTACCAATATTAGCTCATTTATTCTCAGCACAGCCCTGTACTTCAGGGGAGGAAGGAATGAGGGCCTAGGGGAAGTTCTGATTGTTGGACCAGGTGCTGGTTACCTGCGTGTGCTCAGTTTGTGAAAATGTGTCCATTATACACTTGGAGAGTATATGCTTACATATATTATTCTTCAAAAGAATTAAAACAAAAAACCCAGTGTAGCAGATGCTATTATTTTTACCCCTTTTACAGATGGGACAACTGAGACCTGGAGGCTACTTTTGGTCACATAGCTCAAAATAGTCACTTGGAATTGGAAGCCAAACAGTCTCCTGCTGGACTCCAGGCACTACTGCCCCTTGGCATATGGTGTGAGGAATGCAGGCAGCGCAGGGAGCATTCGCAGGGTGGGAGAGGACTCAGTGGTACAGATGTGATAGATTACCATGAAACAGGTAATAAATTGGTCAGAAGTGGCCCCAGGGAAAGCAGCAGATGTAAGGTAACTGGAACCTTCACACTGGAGCCTTTGACTCACCAGGTCCTTCCTCCTCCTTTCTCCAAGTTGACTGTTGGTGAAATGAGACAAAAGACAACTAGGTAAAGAACTGGAGAGTATTTAGGCAGATACCCACACTCACAACTCTAGCCATTTCTGCCCAGCTCAGAAAAAGCCCCACGACTTTCCCAGGGAGGAAAAAATACTAATAAACAGAACTTCCAAGTCATAGCCTGAAATTTCTAAGAGCTCGGGGGGCTTTTTCTACCCTCCCTAGTTTATCTTCAGATATGGGTCATTCTCTACATCACCACTTCGTCTTCACCAACAGTAACAGCAATGATATTCAGACCCTGCTATGTGCCAGAAATGTGACTTGTGTTAAAAAAAAATACCGAAAGTGAGTATCTCCTTCTCCATGCACTTAGGAGCTAAAGCCCAAGCAAACAGCAGTTATAGCACTGCAAAGTAAGTTCCTTTTTAAAAAAATTTAATGTTTATTATATTATTTTCCATTACCATTTAGTCCTCTTATAGCCCCTCCCCTCAGCAGTCACCACTCTGTTGTCCACATCCATGAGTCCTTTTTCCTTTTTGGTCAATCCCTCCACACCCTAGTCTCCCTCCCCCGACCCCCTGCTGTCATCCTGCTCTCCATCTATGAGTCTGTCCCCATTTTCCCTGTCAGTTCAGTTTCTTCATTGGATTCCATGTATGAGTGAAATTGCAAAGTGAGTTCTTATTGTCTGAGCAGAGATGTGGCTATCAGACAAAGAAGGCTCTGAAGCCACAATATGCTGGATCCTCACACAGGAGCTTAACCTCTTCTGCTGATGCTGAGATGATGATTTAAGTGCAAATAGTTCATTTGGGAAGGGGTCCCAGGACGTGAGGAAATGAGATAGAGAAGAAAAGGGAGCCCACACAGGTAGTGTGAAGGGATCCACTGTGGACACCTGGAGCTCAGGTCCGCTGGGGCCTCTGGGAGACTGTAGAAACCACACTGGAGTTGTCCGTCATTCCACTGAGGACTAACGGCCATGACTAGGACCAGCCCTGCCCATGCACCAAGTGTGCTCTAGCAGGTAGAGAGTCACAGGCTTGCAGGAGAAAACCCATGGAGCAAAGCCACAGCACATGCTGATGGTCTGAGTGTGGACCACCACTGACAGCCCCAGTGGCATCTTAAACTGTAAAGGCCATCTGGATATAACAGCCACCTGAGGCTTGTTTAATGATCTAGATACGGTGTTTGACTCCCTCTTCTACTTTCTGTTCTTGGTGGGTCCAACCTTTAGAGTAAGGCGAGGCCTGAAAGCCAGCCTGGCAGCTGACTGGAGTGCTCTGAATCCCTCCTCAGAGCACTAGGTCAGAGACAGGTCTGCATTTCCAATTTTCAGAGTTTTCTTTAAAGCACAGGGCTGGAGTAGACCCATCCCTACAGAGGTGATCCAGATCTATAGCTATATTGCCTAAGTATAAATTCAACTGGAGAAAGTAAAATCAGCTTTCCCTTGAGCACGCTGACTATAGATAGAAAACCCTTTCATACATAACATATTCTTCCTGTTTGTTCTATGTCCTTTCCTGAAGTACGCCCTTCCACGTCCCTCCCCAGACCTTCCACAGGCTGACGGTCCCTGTTCACTTCATTTGCATGTTATTTTGCTCCTCACCATTCCACTGCCACTGTTGGGGCTCAGGGCAGTGGCCCAAAAATGTCCCACAATGACATATTGATTATTTCTAATTAAAAGCACTTGAGGAGCAGCAAGAGCCGGAGTCACTCTCTCACTCTCCTCCTTCTCTGGAACTGGTCTCGAACTGCAGGAAGTAAATCTCCAGTGAAAGCTGCCCTGCCACCACATAAGGGCTAACAAGCAATCCAGTTAATGAAGAGGCAACCTTACTGCCAGAGAGAATCCAGAGCAGAGAAGCCTATGTAAACAAACCCTTGTTAATTTTACTCACTTACTCCCCTAAGCCTATATTCTAGTTAAACTCCTCATGAATGATGTCCTCCCAAAACCTATGCTCCTTTGTCCGGTCAAATCCCCCCATATGTATTCTTACTTTATGAAAATGATATGTAAATAAATGGCCTGCTCCACTTCTCTCTTGGAGAGTTATACTTCTCATTCTCCCATGTAGACATAACAACACTTGTTATTATTCTCCTGTTATTCTGCCTTATTTCAGTTCTTAGTCCAGCCTCAAGAACTTAAGCATAGAAGGGGGAATTCCTTCTCCCCAACACCATAAAGGCAGGGAGAAAGGGCTAATGGCCAAAGCATTTGAGAGCAGGCGCATGGGTCAGGGAGCTGCAACCAATATCTGCCTCAGAAAAAAAAAAGTACTGGTTAACCTGCAAATTCAAAGGACCAGAGCACCCCTCACAACTAAGATTAAGGTTGTCCCTCGGCTGGGAGGAGACATACAGGCTGGCACACACATGCCATGGAGCACTGACAGGCCATAGCAGAGATGAGTCTCAGACTCGAGTGCTACTTGAAAGGATCCAGACTGAAAACAGACTTATGTGATCCATTTATTCTGCATTATTGAAAAGGCAAAACTGTGGGGACAAAACACAGATCAGGGGTTGCCAGGGGTTAGAGATGGAGGGAGGGGGTGACCACACAGCGGGGCCAGCTTCAGGATGAGTGGCCCAAGGGCTGCGTGCTCAGAAGGGCCCCACGCTTCCTCAAATGCTCTGCTGTTACTGTCTTGAAACTTTTCACCATTTTATGTTCGAAGGCGTGCTTTGTGAGTGAAGTCTGGTGGATCAGTGGGGAATGCCCGTGAGCGGAGACGACACATACAATATTCCTACCTGCCACCAGCCCTTGCTATTCCATCCACTAGAATGTTCATGATGCCACATGAGCACAAACGCTGGGGCCCGAGATGTCACAGGAGAACAGTGAGAATCAAAGAGAGTACAAGGAGAGCGTGGTGCCGAACCAGCCGGCTCCAGAAGGTGTGGGCAGAAAGTGTGTGTCTCAAGTGAAATAAAAACAACTGAGTCAGTTTCTTGCAACTTTCCGTCATTCTAGTGAGAATGAAAGACATATATATGCACGAGCTATGAAATACGTATTGGATAATCTCAGTGATTCACCTACCATTAACTGCTCTTATAGTTACCTTAAAACTGGTATTACACAATGTAAAAATAAACAGTAATATTATGCCACTAATGTAAATTTTTTATTTTTCTTCACTTAGAGCATTAACTAGCAAATATAATAAAAACACCATGACAAGTCAAAACAAAAAGCAGAAGTAAGAAAGCTTTATACATTACTATCTTTACTGGCCCTTTTCCTGCATTTTCATGGGGCCCCCAAAAGTGTGGAGCTGGCCCTGGCAGCAATGGGGAGTTTGGGGTATGATGGGATCATTTTATATCTTGACTGTGCTTACACAGTCATATGAAAAAGGGTGAGTTTTACTGTATATGAAGTATACTTTAATTTTTTTATCCTCACCCAACAACATTTTTTTCATTGCTTTTGAGAGCAAGGAAAGGGGGGAGTAAGAGAGAGACATTAATTTGTTGCCTCTCATAGGCTCCCCAACTGGGGGTCAAACCTGCAACCTAGGTATGTGCCCTGACCAGGAACTGAACCTGCAGCCTTTCAGTGTAGGGGACAACATTCCAACCATCTGAGCCACACAAGCCAGGGCTACCTTAATAGTTTTTTAATGGGAAAAATTTTTTTAATAGTAAGATCTGCTCATATAGCCTTTTATGGCTTTTAGAGTCAAATCTAGTGAACCTGCTTTTGAATTTGAAATCTGTAGAAAATGCTGCCTAGCATAACAAAATAATGGCAAAGTAATGGGTTATGAATGATTGCTTTACCCCTTAAGTTTTTGGACAATCATGCTAACCAAAATTTCCTGCCTCCTCAGGATCCCTACTCAGCTTTGCCTGATTCTCCTCAGGCAGAACTGGCTCTCAAGAGCACAGCACCTGTTGGACAGAGGGACACAGGAGGAGGCTCAGTGTAGTGGGGACAGTCTGCTCACAACCTGATATCTGGAAGCCTCACAGGACATTCCTTCTGCAGGGGAGCCAGTGTTCCTCAAAACCATGTGGGGGGACCCTAAAGGGCCTTCCTGTTCTCTCAGGACCTCCTTCTTATCTCAACTCTGCTCCCCCAACTCTCCTGTTAGACACATTTGAACCTGAAGAGAAGGGCTCAGTCTGCTCATTGCCTTCCAGGGGAAGCAGAGGCTCTGAAGGGTGGAGTAACCTGCCTTTGTTTCCCACTGTCCTCAAGCCTGGAGACCCATCTCTCCCCAGGTATCTTTAAAGACTCTCAACCAGCTGGTGAATCTCTCCAACATGACGTGTTCTTGGCAGTGTTTGTCTGAAGAGAGGATAAATACCTCACTAACAGTGGCTCTCAATAATTAAGTCTGTACCCGATTTCCTCCCTTCTCTACTGGAGGATCCTGGGCTCAAGAACTGGAGTTACTTGCCAAACATCATATACATGCCAAAGAGTGAGCCCAGAATTTGAACTGAGGCCCAAGTGACACTCCCAACCCCAAAACACACACGGCCCCACCCTGGCGGTAGCTAAGACCACAGCACATCATCAGTGTGTCCACTGGCCCATTCTTTTTTTTTCTCGGCAAGTTTCACCCAACTGATAAAACTGAGAAAGTCTGGAAGGAAATCCCAGCTCTAAGAAGAGGGAAAGGCACTTCGAAAGCCTTCGGAGTTGAGCAATTCCCATCCTGGGAGCGCCAGGCTGGCATCATCTGGGAGGCATTGGGCTGAATTGGCTGTTTCACTCCAAAGGATGCAAATGCAGCTTATGTGAGCTTGGCCAAAACCCAGGCATGCATGGGGTCTCAGGTGGCCTCCTGGGAGAGTGGGCTGCCAATAGGATGGGCTGCACTGATGGGAGGGGAGGGGTAGGCAGGAAGCAGAAGACCACCCACAAATCCCAGGGAGATTACATGCCACATTTTTCTTTTTCCTTTAACGAGCCTTGCCTTTCCCTATTCTGACCCTGCCCCATTTCCACCAATTGCATGGGCATGTTTCTTATCAGCGGAGGCCACGGTTGAAAACTCAGACTCCTGTGTCTTGGGAAGATGTTTTTGCCTATGATATTTGTGAATAACTGAGCAACTGGAAAATAAAAAAAGCAAAATGAAAAAGTCAAATTAAGTGCCAGCTTGGGGGAAAAGAGTTGATCCTCCCCCTTCCCTCCATGCTTCTATCAGAGTGTCTTACCACAAGGGCCACCCTCCAAAACCAGGCATCCTGCGGTCAGTGGAGCTCCTCAACCATGGGGGAAAGGCCACCCAGGGAGGTGGCCAGTCTACCGTATGGGTGTGGAGCACTTACCTGGTGTGGGCGCTGGGCACCCAGAGAAAAGGTGGGCCCGGTAGCCTGGAGTGCCCAACAGATATCAGCAAATAGGCTAGAAGGCCAGGCTGCAGCCAGGGGATGAGTGTCAGGATGCTTCCTAAAAATGTGTTCTCTTTCCAACTCCAGTCATCTTTGTGAATTATCATAAGAGCTATGTTCAGAATCTTGGCTGTCCTTCCCCCAGGACAACAGGCTGGAGTCAGGGCCTGGGGTGGGATGCAACACCCCAGCCTCTCATGCTCTACCCACTCCTCACCAATGTGAAACCCCCGCCACTCCCCTTTGACTGACCTCCCACCTCCTACTTACTCTGAAATTAATGGAAAAGTCAGGAGACCTGACTTGGAGCCTCGCTG
>CM052547.1:69372638-69415108 GCA_028533065.1 Trachops cirrhosus
CCCAAAATCACCAATTGTTAATATCATGTCACATTTGCTTGATTTTTAATGAAACTAATGGAAAGTAAGTTGCAGATATCATGACACTTGACCCTGAGATTTTTAGTTTTGTCTCGTCTAAAAGTATTCTCCAACACAGCAACAATACCATTAACACACCTTAGAAAGTTAAGATTAATTTAATAACATTTAATATACTTAAGTTTTTTAAGTTTTCCAAGATCATCCCACCAATACCCTTATAACTTCTTCTTTAATCCAGAATCCATTTTAGGGTCACATACTACATTAGATTGTCATGTTTCTTTAATCTTCTTTCATCTAGAATAATTCCCCTTCCACTTTCTGACCTACATGATATGGGCATTTTGAAGTGTCCAAATCATTTATTTTGTATAATGCACCTGTACAGTATTTGTGAGGCTTTTCCCCTCATGGCAAGATTCAGCTTATGAATTTTTGGCACAACCGCAGAAATGAGGTTCTGTGTATCTCAGTGCATCAAATCAAAGGTCACCTGGTGTCACTTTGTCCCATGGTTGAGAATGTTAAGATTGACTCCTTACCCTCTAGATAACTCTGTTGTAAAGCTATCTTTCTTCCTTCACAATTAACAAGTAGTCTGAAGGCTGATACTTCAAGGCTGAAGTCTGGAAGAAGAGGAACGAATCCTGGAGGCTGAGTGAAAAGCAATGATCCATTGACAGTTCTGTGAAAAAAGAAAATTAATGCAAGAATGTTGGGAAGTAAGTGCTCCCCTCCTACACCACTTTCCTTCACACACACACACACACACACACACACACACACTCCAAGGATTCTTGCAGTTGTTGGGAAGGAGAATGATGGAATATCCAAGGTTTATGGGATAAGGGTTTGAGCCATTCTATTTTCATCTTAAAGGACAAGGTAACCCAGAATGCTGGAAGAATTGGTGGTGTTGAGGTGACAGGCATCCTGATGTGTTGCTTACACTAATAAAGTCAGTTCGTCCTATGGTCCCCTATAGCCATGTCCTTTGGTAGCATTCACTTACATGGGCTCTGAACTTGGCTATGTGACTTGCTTTGGCCAATGAGACAGTAGTAAACAACACAAGCACAGGCTAAAAAAGTGCTTGCTTGCCCATTAGGACTTGGCCTCCTGCTGCTCTTGGAACCTTGAGGCTACCAAGTAAGTGAGGCCAGGCTGGCCTGGTGGTGGGTGAGAGACCACATGACCCAGTCACTCCTGTCAGCCCATCTATAGCTAGAATACCAGCAGACATATTAGGGAATCCATCCAAGACCAACTAGCCTAGGTCCAGCTGGCAAGGTGACCTCAGAGACACGAACAGGCCCAGTGGAGATGAGCCAGGCCCAGCCAAGATCAGCAGAACCAACAACTGACTCATAAACTCATGAGAAATAACAAATACTTTTTGTTTTAAGTCACTAAATTCTGGGACAATTGTTATGCAGCAAAAGCTGAATGATACACCTAGGAACCACTCTAATCACAAACTGGTTCATGATATGAACTATACCTTGTTTTTTTAAAAAATGAGACCCCCTTTCATTGATTATAACCTTTTCAAAACAAAATTTACGTGGAATCTTTATCAAAACTCTTAAAAACTTAAAATGATTTTAGCAAATTCTAAATTCAGTTGAACTCAAAATCAATATCTTGTGCATTTCTACAGACATACTTACTTTAGTATAATATAGACATATGCAGTTGAAGAATACATTGCAATATTCTAAATGCATTGTTAATGTAAACACACAGTTCAGTAGAAATTCTTAGCCTCAATAAAGGCCAATCAATCCAATCTCAAGAAGCAAAATTGTTGAAAATGTTTAAAGTAACAAGAAAATCTCACAGAGTGCACAGACTTTGCTGCATATTAAAATCATCTGAAGAAACTTTTTAAAATCCCCCTACCCAGCCCTGGCTATTATGGCTCAGTGGACTGAGTGTTGGCCTGCAAACCAAAGGGTTGCTGGTTTGATTCCCAGTCAGGGCACATGCCTGGGCTGCGGGCCAGGTCCCCAGTGCAGGGTGCACAAGAGGCAAACACACATTGATGTTTCTTTCCCTTTCTCTCTCCCTTCCCCTCTCTCTTAAAAAAAGTCCCAACACCCAGACCACACTCCAGACCAATTAAGTCAGTATCCCTGGGAGTAGACTCTAGTATCAATATTTTTTTTATAGCTCTTTTGGGTGATTTCAATGTACAGCCAGTCCTGAGGAGCAGACCGACTGAATATGCTTGTTTCTAAGTGTATCAACAGATGTCAGTCATTCTGCAGTCTGGGTAATTGAGAAGAACATATTCACTAATACACGTTCTATGACACCCTTTACAAAAACATCAGAAGGCATGTTCCTTCATCTCCAATTGCTACTCCTCACAATTTCATAATCGAGGGGGGGCAATGTCAAATGAGTGCTCTGACATGCAAACTTCACAATTATCCAGTAATGGTTCATTAATTTTTTCTCTTCTTGAGCATATCCTGGACTCTGGAAAGTTACCCAAATGCCCCAGAAGGTGTCCAGCTGTTTAATTAGAGGATTAAACCTGTAATGGTTTTCTCAATAGCCTTCATTACTCTGAGGATCTCCTTTTCTGTTTCTGCCTGCTTGGCACAAAATACTTTTAAATCTCTTCAGAAGACTATTTTTGGCTTGCTCTTCTGAGTTCCTTGACCTCTACATCTTAACAATTTTATGGTTCCACCATGGGACTCCTAAATCGTGTGCACAAACAGTCATTGCATCTTCACTGTGACTTCCCTATAAGGGTCTTTTCTTGTTCAGGGATTTGTCTACATTTTACAACCTGGTCCCACAAATCCTCTCCAGCTTTTTAAGCCAAAGATCTCTAGAATGAGCCAACTTGTTTTTCTCCCTAGACTTTTAAAATCTTCAAGGCATCTCTGAACAATTGCCTGAATCATGTCATAGCTACAGCCTGAGACAAGTTGTGTAACTCGGTATTCTACCAACGAGAAGATGACATCAGGGTGATGGGGTTAGAAGAGATACAGAGGCTTCATCAACCTGCTGCCCCAGATAGGGATAATTAAACTAGTTATGCCCGAGTTGTACATGTGCCCATCGTCAGGATTGCCCCATCCAGCCAGAGTGGGGATTGACTGCCTTGAACTGAATCAAGCTGGGGTTATTTGGAGGCAGGAAGTAGGTAGCAAAATCTAAAACAGAAAACCTAGGAACAGTCCCAACATCTTAAAGAATATTCTAAGGTCAATCATAAATAGGTTGACCTCCAGCTACAAGAGAAGAAAACGCTTTGTCATTTCACAAAGGCCAGTGGAATGACATTTTGAAATGGGTGTCCAACTATATTGGGTCTAAAGGGATGGTGAGGAGCTGGGGAGGGGCCATCAGGTGCAGCTGAGGTCAGAGGCAATTTGAAAATTCCACATCACCAAAGGGCAGAAAAGTGAAGCCTGTGGATGATGGCCCCACAGCAGTCTGCTCTGCAGGGAGAGGAGGGGACCAGGGACTCCTGACACAGCCTGGAGTCTTGTCAAACATGGAGAGGGTGGGAAATGGGGAGGAAAAACACGCGGAAGAGACCAGAGGCTTTCTTGAAATACAGATGGGTTTTTATGGCTAATATGGGAACACTGTTAGCAATTACAAACAGATTTCAGAAGACCATGAGCCAATTTGTGGGAGTGGGTTCAAAGAGAGTTCAAAAAGGAAGAATCTGGCTGCTCTCTCTGAGCCAGGCATCCTGGTTTGATAGGGGCCGAGTGAGGCGCCCCAGACCTCGCCTCACGCCTGCGCCCTCCCCGGGCAGACACAATCCTGGACCACTCCAGGTGCTTCCACAATCTGAAATAAAAACCTAAAGAACTTCTATTCTCTTCTTTAATAAACCATTTGTTTTTCAGTGGTAAGTCTCAAAAAATTATCTTATGTGTGATGCTATTGGATGATACAAACTGAAGCCAGGCGATCTCTATTTTTTTCCTTTGCTATCCATATTGATACATTTGTCAACTTTGATTTAATCATGTTCTCTATGTTTGCCAGCCAAAGGTACTGTTTCTTCATGGAATATGCCAGCACAAAGCACCTCCAGCCCCACTGTAACATGATTTGCCTCAAAGAGCTGGGGTGGAGAGTTCTAGATCTGTTTTTGTTCCTGGGGTGGAGAGTCTCCCCACCCACAGGCTTGGGGCAGACCATGTGACTGCCTGCCCCCATCCTCGCCACAGATGAGTGGACCAGCAGTGGACAGGGTCCGCCAGGTACTGTTGTGTGGGTTGTGCCCTGAATCAGGGAAGGAGTGGGTGGACACAAGTGATGCCTGTGTGCCCTGGTTCAGGGCTGCATCTGCCTGGAAGAAGGACGCTTTTTCCAAATTACACAAATGCACCCTGTGGATTAGTGGCCATCTGGGCAGATGCCCAACCCAAGCTGAGTCAACTAAATTCTCTTCCTCTCCCAGGCATATAGGATTCCCCGGCTCTAAAACTGAGAGGCCAGACGGTGCTGGGTCTAAAACAGGAAGAGAGAAGAAGAAACACAGAGACAGAAGAGGATGCGGAAAACCAGGCAGAGCCCCCAGAATATGGAGACACAAGCCTCTGTAATGACCCTGTAGCTGAGGCTCTGGACCTCAAGAGCTCTGACTTGCATTCCATGACATGTGCCTGGCTCTCTGCTGCAGGTTGCCCTCTCAGCACGGGCTGGGTCTGCAACTTGCAGTGAGTGATGCTTGACTGAGGCAAAGGCCTTGTGAGGAATTGCTTCCCAGGTGACTTTGACTTGAACCATCTGCGTCCTGTGCCCAGTCAGAATAACTTCCCCTTATATTTCTCTACTGATGGGGTCCCCTGACTAAGGAAGGCTCACCAATGTGTTTAGCTTTCTGATAGCAAAACAATTGGTTAATAGCCACCTACTCAAATAGAAAGCCTTTTCACTACTTAACCATTTGAGCAGATTGTTCTTAACCAATTGTTTGGCTAATGGAAAACATATGTGCAAAACCATCTGGCTGTATTAATTCATTCCCCAATTAGCTTTTCAAAAATATTGAAAGTATCAAAAAGAAATCTTTTTGCTTACATGGTACCAAATATCTGGACAATTTATTTTTTTTGTTTTGTTTGTATCTATTCTTTGTTAGACAAGCAATCCATGTCTTCTGTGCATCAATTTAAAAATAAAAACAAATTAAAAGTTCATTGATAATTTTACCGCCTACAGATAATCACTATTAACACATTGCAGTATCTTTTTCCAAGATTTTTTCCACATGCATAAAGTAATCTGGAGTATAAACAGCTTTCCATTACAGAACATTGACTTCTCAGAGGGCCATCCTAGCTTGGCGCACCATTTTTATTCATAATAGTTTTTAAAGTGAAGCTGAAAGAGCTCAAGGGGAAAAAATCATAACTGGAGTAACTTATTGAGCCACCATCAGTCCCAGTGAAGGTACTGCTTTGGCATTTGAGGTAAATGCAAAGATGGTAGACTCTAGTTAAACTCAAACAACTAGAAAGTAGGAAAAAAGGTGGTTGCCAAGGGCTGGAAGGGGAGGACTAGTGTTTAATGGGTACAGAGTGTAGTTTTGAAAGATGGAAAAGTTCTAGAGATCTGTTGTACAACAATGTAAATATACCTAACATGACTGAACCACACGCTTAAAATGATTAAGATGGTAAATTTAATGTTATATGTTATATATACATAAATCATGTGTGTGTATGTGTATATAGATATATATTTGTGTGTGTATGATACGCTTTCATTTACTAGTTCTGGAAGTTGCCAGACTTCTTTTGCCTAAAGCAGTCCAATTGCAAACTGGCCCCCCTTAGAGTGTTAACTGCTGTCTGAAACACAAAAAGTAGAAAATAGTTGGTCCATCAAGAACACTTTCTACCTCAAGAAAAACAATCACTAATTCCACGCATAAGGTAAAAGCCTGCCTCCAACTCTGGGAAACTCAAGCCCACCAGATAGGCCTCAGAAAGGTCACAGTGTTAACCAGTTGGAAGGTCCACGGAAGCAAATGGGGAGATGTTGACTTCAGAACTCTCTGCAATTCAATATCCAGAGACACTGATTGAATCAGCTGGCCTTAAATAACAGGAGAGTTGTAGTCTGCACCCCAGCTTTGCAGGTTACAAAGCAAAAAGTGCATTCTGTGGGAATGGACACACCATGGGAATCAAGCAATGAGAATGAAGGAAGGCCTTTGCCATTAACAAAGCAACGTTGCGGGCAATGCACCTAAGAGAAAGAGCATGGTCCCTGCTGGGCCTTCAGACATGGACAATGTCAGTGGTGGGCTCCCCACTGCTTCACGTCTTACCTTTCAAGGGAAGTACAGACATGAACATTTACAACATCACATCTCAGCTCTCTCTTGTCTGCCTCATCCTCTTTCACTCTAACCTCTTCCCAGCTGGCAGTCTTTCAGTCGAGAGAGGCTGGGTCTCAGCAAATACAGACGCATGTCTGCATGGGGCCTCCTTCAACCTCTACTCCTGCTTTTGCCATGGGGAAGCCCAGTGTTCCCTGCTGGTCCTGCCCACATGCTGATCCTCATCATTTCTGACAAAGGGTTCCTAGTGGGACAGGGACAGTATTGTATGGTGAAGAGTGCAGGTATGCTAAGATGGGGCTCAAAAGAGGTGTGCGATTGTGACTGTCGCAGTCCCCTTGAACTCCCACCTACCATTACTCCAAGTCAAGGCCAAGGGCCCTTGGATGCCTTTGTTTAGGGACATATTTATTCTCTCCTGCTGTGAACGTTTGTGATGGGAGCAGTAAGATTTGCGAGTTTCAGGTTTCTTTATTCCCGGCTCATGACAAAGTGATACAAATGCCAAAAATGTGCCACCAGTTGGACCATGTGAGCATCTGAGCCTGAGAGCCACTCCAGAACCTCACAACTGACATCTTCATGAAAGCATTTTCAGAATTAAATGATATATGCCTTCTATTTAAGAGACACATGTGTGTGATTCAGGACATTTATTGGGTACAACAGATCCTCAGATAACATAGCATTCAACATCTTTCAACGTCATTTCATTCTAACATTGACAAGATGCTATAGTAATTTAAGTCTTGTTTATATCAAGTAGCCTATGGTAAAATTGGCTTTGTTATACATCGTTTTGTTTGAAGTCACAGACCCCAGCAATGAAGCTAAGTTTGGACTTCCTGTATATAGTTTCTCAAAATCTACTTCCAGTTTCCCGAATAAGCTGTGCCTGCAAACAAGCTGATATTTCTCATCTTCCCCATCCTTGCCCCAGCTTAGCTACACTCTCTGCTCCATCTTTCAAAGCCTTACACTGACCAGCAAACTGTGCTACTTGAAGCTGGTACTCAAAAAAGCATGTTGAATGTGTCACTGATTTTTTTTCTTCCTGTGTATTTTTAAGTGGCATTTTCAATGGACTTAAATATAAAGGGAAAAGGCCCTAACTGAAATTTTTATTAAAAAAAGAAAAGTATTCACACAATCTTGGCGGATATAAGAGATTACAAGAAGAAAACAGAATGCCATTCTGCTG
This sequence comes from Trachops cirrhosus, assembly GCA_028533065.1. NCBI lineage: Eukaryota > Metazoa > Chordata > Mammalia > Chiroptera > Phyllostomidae > Trachops > Trachops cirrhosus. Next base: position 69,380,198 of record CM052547.1, read on the forward strand.
GGAAGATGCTGTGCTGTGTGGCAGCAGATGCACGAAGGTCCATGTCTTACAGTGAGTGATTTTCCATTTTCAGTTTTTGTGCTGTTTCTTGTGGGAATGCTAATAAAAAATGAATACTTGAAGAAGACAGGAAACTTTTATTGATATATGGAAGAAGAATCTACCAGCATGGGGCCCAGGCATGCGTATTTTGAGAAAGGTCTTGATACACACTCCAATTTGAGAACTGCCATAACAGCTAGAAAAACACCAAGCCATCTAGGCTGGAACACTCATGGCTTCCGGTGGCAGGCTCAGGTCCTGGCCATCTTGTTAATTCTTCTCCTGTTTTGTCCAGTTTTTTTCTTTAATACCACACTCCCCACAAGGGTGGCCCAGTACATGACAGCAAGAGAATGTGTGATGAATCCTGACCCCAATCTGTCTCTCCCTTGCTCTAGGAAACCACAGTTCTCAAGTTAGTGCAAGGGAGAAAGTCTGGAATTTGGAGCCTAATTTGAATCCCAACTCTTCCACCCACAAGCCATGAATGGAACTTAACCTCTCGGAGCCTATTCTCTCTTTCATAAAAATAGATGGATCTGTTAGCAACTCTGGGTAAATTTAGCCAAAAAGGGAAATTACTGAGGTGATGAGGTGGCTCACAGAATCAGAGCAGTAGCTGAATGGACAGGACAGGAAGCTCTGGGACCCAAGACACAGGTAGTAATTGTGGTAGATTGCATTGTTTGGCCCAATTCTTCACTTCTCTCTGTATCTGCGCCCTTTCACTATGCAACTTTGCAATGCCCTCCAATGAGTATGGTAGCTTGCCCCAACCTGTGAGTCTGTACACAGCTATGTGACTTGCCAATGGGATGTTAGCAGCTGTGATGCAAGAAGAAGCTTGGAGTAGTTTTGCACATTCAGTCTTGCTTGCTTTTGCACCTCCACCATCACCATGACAAAGACATGCTCGTATGCACCTGCTGGAGGATGAGACACATGAAGAACAGGGCCAGCCAAGAATTAAAGTGCAACCATGCAAATGAATGCCCATGTGGCAAATGCTCTCCCTTACACATACACACGCATTAACCATCACTATTTCACTGCACGTCTCCCAACTGATAAAATGGGCCCCTCTTTGCCTGAGGGCAAGATCAGATTCTCTAAACACAAGATTCTGCTCTGCCTATGGGCCGGGCAGACTGGACAGATGGAGAATTAACACCCCCTCAGACAGTTCTCAGATGGCTATGAGCTCCTTCACGCCCTCTGCTGGTAGAGCTCTGGGGTGCTTGTTCCACACTCTGGCCCAAAGTTCCCCAGTGGAATGAAGTTCCATCTGCCCACAGTGGTAAATTGCCACTTGCATGATTTCACATCCTTTATCAGCTGCCTTCCCTTTCCAGTCTCATTTTTTTATACCCTTAATATTATTTCTTGGGATCACCTTTCCAGTAAACTTAGTGCACTCAAATCTTTGTCTCAACATGGAATTTTAGGGGAACCCAAACTAAGACAGTCTACTTCACCTTGGGGCAAAATCCATGGCCACATTCCTTTAATATTCTAATTATGTAACTCAGAGTTCTATGCCACCAACGGTTAAATGGCTTCTTCCCTCCCATGCATTCTCCCATGTGGAGCCCAAGCATCCCCAAAACCAGTCATGTTTACATTTGAATGTATATAATTAAGTCCAGGAAACAGGAGTCACCTCTAATGGGCTGGATTGTGGAGAGAGGGCAGAGGAAGAATTTAACTTTTGACTTTCTACGTTACATGAATTTGTTCCACATGGTTCCAAACCTCACTTCAGGTGATATACCCAAGGGAGGAGTTTTGTATTCCTTTCTGAACTCAGGTAGAGACACCATGTGAGTACCTGGATAGAGGAACTTTACCTAGAGTGGGAAGCACCAGAAAAGTTGAGGGTCAACATAAATCTATATCCACATACCTCCCTGTAAAACTAAACTGTATCCAAACTCGACCAAATGTGCCTCTGGACTTGAAAGCCTTCAATCTTATTAGCTACAGTATAGTCATCTCATTCATCTGTCCTTCTGAGAACAATGTCAGTACCACCAACTGCATTTCATTAACTGAACTCTCCATTATCAAGTCCAGCTTTCAGTCCATTGATGACCTGCTTCTTACATGGACTTTGCTAACTCAACCCACCCTTTCCCTACCACTGCCTCCTCCTGAGGACTCTGAAAACTTTCTGAAACAGTATTAAAAACAATCGCAGCCCTGACTGGTGTGGCTTATTTGGTTAGGTGTCATCCTGCAAGCAAAAGTTCACCAGTTTGACCCCAGTCCCCTGCAAGGCACATGCCTGTGTTGCAGGTCTGGTCCCCAGTGCAGGGCATGTATGAGAGGCCACAGATTGATGGTTCCCTCTCACATTGATGTTTCTCTCCCTCTCTTTCTCCTTCCCTTCTTCCTCACTCTAAAATAAATAAATAAAATCTTTTTAAAAAATCACAAATTCTGACTAAAAATCTAGCTTTCATGTAAGTTACCATGTTCTCGCGCCTTCCCCCTATGGACAGGGAGTGTGGCTGGCAGGCACCTATCCTTCTGTCTCATATCCCTCTGGACAGTCATCTTCCTGGCCCTGCCCTGGAGGCACATGGAAACCAGAGAAGGAAAAATACTCTTCTAGGAGCCAACCAGTATGTCTTACAGAGCCACTCCTTCCAGAATCCTGTGGAAACCAGGTGGACTGAATGAAAGAAAGGAGCCAGTGCCAGTGCACCTGCAACCATTAATTTTGCTCCACTTTTTGAAAAAAAAATATGCTCCACCCTTTAAAAAAAACATCAGAGTCTGGAGTAAGGAAAGGGGTTTTTTCCAAAAAAATTTTTTTTTATTTATTTTTCTTTAGAGAGAGGGGAAGGAAAGGAGAGGAACACTGCTGTGTGAAAAATACATTGATCAGTTGCCTCTCACACACCCCCAACCTGGGCCCACAAACCAGGCATGTGCCCTGACTGGGAATCAAACCAGTAACCTTTCAGTTCCCAGGCAGGCACTCAATCCACTGACCCACATCAACCAGAGCAGTGCCCCTCACCCTCTATTTCAACTATAATCCATAGAATTGAATTACATTTACTTTCAAAGTAATTAAAGAGCTTACCAAACAATGTGTCTACAGTCGATAATGAGGGCACATTTTTTATTATTAATTACTCCAGGAGAGACACACAGACCACAGAAAAATAAGTTGCAAATTTCCCAGGAACAGTGCCCTTCCCTACCATACTTTGAATGACTGAGAGGGCACCAGGCACTCAGAACTGGGCTGTGAGAGAACAGCATCTCTGAAAAGTTAGGCTGTTGAATATTTTCTTTGGTCTCAACAGGCATTTCATTATCGATTCAAATGCAGTCCCCACAGTCACTTCTACCAAAGACTGCTTACTGTGAAAGTGAAAAATGGCTAGACCACTATGAAGTTCAATGTGGCAATATCTATAAAAATTACAAATGCTTTTATGAGTTGAGCAATACCACTTCTGGAAATTGGTTATTCAAATATACAAAAGATGTTATGTACAGAGTTATTCATTGAAGAACTACTAATTTTATATTATAGCACTATATTTGCTAAAATCTGGGAAAAATTCAATTTGTAATTTAACAGGCATGTTTTGAAAGACATTTTTTACAAACTTGTAGTATATCCACACAATGAGCCATTCTACATTTATAAAAGAAAGAACAAGGAAGAGCTCCATATTTTGTTGTGGAAACTTATTAAAAGGGAATAAATGATATATATCATTGTACTTGCAAAAGAAATACTAGAAGAATATATAGGAGAAAAATACAAGGGGGCAAAGAGAAAAAACAGGGATGAAATGAGAATGATATTCCTCAATGTATAATTTTGTGTGTTTTATTTTGAACCATGTGAATATATTATTGAGTCAAAAATTTTAATAGTTACATGGTATTTCATAAAAGACATTTTTATCATATTTTAATCAAGTTATGAGAAATGCAGGTTGTTTCTAATTCCTTGTTATACTAAACAATGGTGCAATCAACACCCTTGGAATAAAATCTTTACTTGCTTCAATTATTTTTTATAGGATAAGCTGATAAAAATATAAATTCTGCATTAAAGGATGTAAACTTTCAAGGCTTTTCACATGTATTGACAAATCAACCTCCAGAAAATCCATACCCATTTTTTATAGACTTCATTTTTTAAAGCAGTTTTAGGTTCACAGCAAAATTGAGTGAAAGGCATAGAGATTTCTAATGTCCACTCACACACACACAGCCTCCCCCATTTTCAACATTCCTACGCAGAGTGGTACATTTGTTCCAGTTAATGAGCCCACACTAATACATCATTATGACTCTAAGTCCATAGTTTACAACTAGGGTTCATTCTTAGCGTTGTATATTCTACAGGTTTGAACAAATGTATAATGGATGACATGTATCCAGCATTATAACATCATTGGAGTAATTTCACTGCCCTAAAAATTCTCTGTGCTCCTCTGTGCTTCATTCTTCCCACCAGTCTCTGGCAACCACCCATCTTTCTACTGTCTCCATAGTTTTGTCTTTTCTAGAATGTCATATAGTTGGAATAATACAGTATGTAGCCTTTTCAGATTGACTTCTTCCATTTAGAAAGAGAATCTGAGGCCTGGCTCATGTAGCTCATTGAGTGCTGGCCTGAGAACCAAAGGGTCACCAGTTTGATTCCCGGTCTAGTGCACATACCTGGGTTGTGGGCCAGGTCCCCAGAAGGGCATGTACAAGAGGAAACCATACACTGATGTTTCTCTCCCTTTTTCTCTCCACCTTCCCTTCTCTAAGAATAAATAAATAAAATCTTTAAAAAAAGAAAGTTGATCTAAAAAGACATTTTCCCCCAAAGAAGACAGAAATGGCCAAAAACCATCAAGGAAATGCAAACCAAAACCACAATATCACCTCATACCTGTTAGAATGTCTGTTATCAAAAAGACAAGCAAAAATAAGTGTTGGTGAGGATGTGGAGAAAAGAGAATTCTATTGCACGAGACTGCAAATCAGCGCATCCACTATGGAAACGCTATGGAGGTTCCTCAAAAAATTAAAACTAGAAATACCATATGAAGCAGCCATCCTACTCCTGTGTATGTGTCTGAAGGAAATAAGATCATTACCTTGAAGAGACACCTGCACTCCATGTTTATTGTAGCATTATTCACAATAGCCAAGACATGGAAACAACCTACGTGTGGGTAGTATGCAATGGTATGTGTGTGTGTATATATAATTTCAGCCATAAAATGTCACATACACACATAATGGAATATTGTTCAACCATAAAAAAGGATATCCTGCATTTTGGACAACATAGAATTCGAGGGCATTTTGGTGAGTGAAATAAGTCAAACAGAAAAAGACAAATACTGTATGATCTCACTTATATGTGGGATCTTCAAAAAAGCCAAACTCATAGAATCACAAAGTAGAATGGTGGTTGCCAGGAGGTGTGGGCAGGTGGTGTGAAGGGAGTGAAGAGATGTCACTCAAAGGGCAAGAACGTTCCTTACTCAAAAGACAAGTAAGTTCTGGGGACCTAGTTAATGCACAGCATCATGACTATGCAGTTCACAATATGGTATTGTATACTTGAAAGTTGCTAAGTGATCAGATCTTAAAAGTTCTCACCACACACAAAAAATTATAACAATGCTTGGTGATGGATGTGTTGACTAACCTTATTGTAGTCATCATTTCACAAGGTATATGTGTATCAAACCATCAAGTAGTATACCTTAAATTTACATAATGCCATGTCAATTATATCTCAATAAAGCTGGAAAAATAATTTTTTAAAAAAGGAGAAGGATGGCGGGGTTCATTCTACATAAGGTGGGAAAGACAAAAATCGCGGAATGTCCCCACCCAAAGGATTTCAGGAATTTTAAGTCGGTGTCCCAGTAGACTGTATTCATTCTGAGGTATGCTGTCCTTGGCCAGCACAGGCTTTGTTGTTCTGTTTTAACTAAGCCGACAGAGTATTAAGTCCTGAGATTCCAGACTCTCTGGAACAGTGGGAAGATCTGACAAAGCTGAGTCCTGTTCCAAGCTGACAGTAACTGAACGGGATTTAACACTCGGGACTTCAGTCTCCTGCCACCGCTCACAGTTCCAATTCTGAAAACCTGGAGCTTCCCTCTGCTCTTCCCAGCTACCAGTCATTAGAATTAGAAGCTCTTTATAGATTTTAATCCCCACCCTCAATAAGTAAGGAAATCAAGGACGAGAGAAGTTTAAGAAAATTGCCTAAAACCAAAGCCTGTTGGAAGCAAAGTGAAGGGCTCCGGAGTCTCCCGACAGGCAGAAGCCCAGCTGGAAAGGTCTTTGAATGGCCAAGGAATGTGGCAGTGGTGGCGTCGCAGGGTTTTGGTGAGGACTTCAGGGCCAAAGCTTTGAGCAGGATACTCTACCTCCAACCCCCAGCTTCCTCCGACAGAGCCTCCTCCTCTAACACCACCCTACAAAGCTCACTCTGTGTTCGTTGGAGTATCCCCAGCACCAGCTCTCCGGCACGACGGAGTGCACCTCGGCTCCTGTTAAAGGATTCCGTTGTAACAGGAGTGGACTCTGGCCTTGGGCTGCAGCTTAAGTCTGGACGCTGAGCTCCTGCACCGGCAACACTCCCTGTGGGGCGCCACAGAGGGGCGTAGAGAGCCATACTGCTTCCTCCAAATCCCATCGGCTAAACCTGGCTAGTGCGTTCCCACTGGCATTAGGGTGCAAAGGCGCAGAAACCTCTGCAAGGGGCCGACCCCAGGGACTGGAAATCCCGCCAACGCAGCCAGAGCTCCGGCGCCGGGCTCCAGAGCGCACCAGGTGCTGGCACCTAGCGCCTTTTTTCCCCCTGGGCTAGGAGAGGGCGGGGGAACTCGGGGCGGAGTTGAGCGCGGGGCGGGACGCAGCAGTTTGGGTACCAGACTCTCAGAGCTTTGAAGGCCGAGCGCCAAATCAATCTGGAAGACAGAGACCCGGACGCTCCTGGGAAGTGCGTTGGGGCAAGGAAGAAAGAGGGACACCCCCAACATAGAGCCTTTGCAAGTGCAAATCCAGGTCCCGGGGCGGAACGGAGCGGACCAATTCACGGAGCACGGAGCACGCTGCACGCGTGGAGGAGGCGCGGAGGCAGGTAAGTGCTGAGGTCAGCGCGGTCCAAGTCTCCATTGATGGTGTGGGGGGCTGCGCCCGAGTGTGGGGAGCATCCCCGGGCTGGGGGCACCGATGCCCACTTCTTGGGGGATTGGGGCTGCTATGCTTCCCACCTCTCTCCGGATGCACGCGAGAAGGTTCGAAGTAGAGGATCTGGTGCGGGAAGAGCGCCCCAACCCACCAACCTACTGAAACCAGGCAGAGGAGGGTAAACTGGGGAGACTGGGGAGTGTGAGCGCGGGTGAAGGATGCCCTCGGGTGTTCGGCTAGCAGGAGAGCGCCAAACTGCAGGGAAGGGCGTCAGCAAGGATGCACCTTCTTGAAAGGAGAGCAGAAAAGGAGAAGCGTTCCTGGGGAAATTCCCGCTCTTCGTATCTACCCCCACTCCAGGGCTTTTCCCGCTCTGAGGCTCCACACACTTTGCTTTTTGAGCCCAATTTTCTGACTTATTCTCGCCTGTGTCAGGGCGGCGCCTCCGGGAACAGCACTGCTGCGCGGGGAGGTTAATCGAGGGAGGATAGGAGAGGGCTCCAGGAGTGAGTTGGTCAAGGGCAGGGAGTGCATCCTGTGGAAACGGGCCGGGATCTGCCCAGACCAGATGCAATGCAGGCCCCCTCTTCTGGGGTCTTGGGACTGGAGAGTCTCGGAGCGTAGTAGCCAAGAAGGCGGGACTCCTGGTTCTCTGTCTTGGGCTGAGCACTATCTTCAGGCGTTGGGCCTCCCGTGATTCCGAGAGGCGACGGGGAGGAAGGACGCCGGGTTGTGAAGGCCACTCAGACTTGAATCTCACCTCTTGGAATGTTTTGCCTCTGGCATGCAGCTGGTGGGCACGCCGCAGATTGGAGTGTCCCTGTCACCCCCTCCTCCCAGGCAGTTCCTGTCCCTGGCTCTCCCACTCCTCTCACAGGGCCCAGCCATACCTGCTGCCCAGTTTGGGCTACTTCTTTTTATCAGCATCCTGAGGCCCCCACATTTGGAGTCATTTCCAGGTGTGCTCAGGGGGAGGGGCATGGGGTTCACAGCTGGATGACTGGGATCCCCACTCCTGGTGTTGGGGGTCCAGGTTATTTTCCTGACCCCTCCAATGCCTAGAACCCAATGGTACCCTATCTCCTGAGGGCTCAGTACCTCACAGATTTTATTTCCTCTCCTCTGGGCATCTTGAAGATATAAAGCACTTAGGCAATGAAGAACAGTTCAGTCCACAGGCCCTCCTGGGTCCTCACTGACACTTCCTGCTCCTTGGGGGGCTGTTTTCAGTTAGGCCACTTTCAGAGGCACAGACCTTGATGACAGGCCATGGTGCTTCCCAGTCAGGGCTGATTTTGGAAAGGGAACTGGGGGTAAAGGGGTCGAGGGAGGGAGGGGAAGCAGACAAAGGATTTCTTTCTAAAGCAGTTCCCAGAATGCAGGGTAGCAGCTGAAGAGTGCCCTTCCACCCACAGCCCCTCCACCTGCAGAATCTTGGTTGAGATCCTTATTCGCTCATTCAACAGGTTCCTATCCAGTCTCCACTATGTGCCAGGCCGTGGGCTGGGCAGCAGGAGTTTGGTTTACAGGAAAATTGGGATGCAGAGAACATAATTCTCTATCCCAAGATGACTCAGCTTGTCCGTGTGAAGATGGATTTGGTGATTTCCAAGTCCATGGTTTGGCCAGGGCAGAGGGAGCTGTGCCCTACTTTGGAGGAAAGACCCTGAGTAATGGAGGGCATAACATTGTGACTGCCATGAATACCTGGCTAGCTGCCTGGAGCAGCCTTGGAAAACTTCCAGAAGACCCCTGTGAAGGCTGCTGGGAAGGAAGGGAGTGGTGACTAGGCAGTCAGAGGGGTCCTTGCCCCTGGTAAAAAGGCAAGGATGCACGTTCTTCTGAGTGTCTCTGAAGAGTCCAGTCCATCCTATGCCCAGTCCATCCTCAAAGCCCAACAGCCAGTGGAGGATTTACCAATTTCTAGATCTCATGTCTCCTCTTCCCTGCACTCTGGTTAGTTCTATCTGGGGAGACACCAGGTCTAGTTGGCCTGTACCTGGGGAGCTCTATGGGAATGCCACCAGGCGTTCTCCTGCATGTTGTCTATGGGTTTTGTGTCCTTCCAGGATCCAGGATGGCATGTTGACTCTCCCCACGGATGTGGACAGGGTGATAAGCTCACTAACCTCGTGAGAGCAGAAGGTCTGGACCCTGAACTCAAAGTACTCAGACCCCGGAACTTCCACCCACCACTCCACCTGAAAGCTTTGCCATGGCCACCCAGAATGGAAACACTAGTTTTGCGCCCAACTTCAATCCACCCCAAGACCATGCCTCCTCCCTCCTCTTCAACTTGAATTATAGTGATTACGACTTCCCTCTGGATGAGGATGAGGACGTGACCAAGACACGGACCTTCTTCGCAGCCAAGATCATCATCGGTGTGGCACTGGCAGGCATCATGCTGGTTTGTGGCATTGGCAACTTTGTCTTTATTGTTGCTCTTGCTCGCTATAAGAAGCTGCGCAACCTCACCAATCTGCTCATTGCTAACCTGGCCATCTCTGACTTCCTGGTGGCCATTGTCTGCTGCCCCTTCGAGATGGACTACTATGTAGTACACCAGCTCTCCTGGGAGCATGGCCATGTGCTCTGTGCCTCTGTCAACTACCTGCGTACTATGTCACTCTATGTCTCCACCAATGCTCTGCTGGCCATTGCTATTGACAGGTGAGGCTGTTGGGTAGGGATAAAGCTGGAGGTTGGGCCAGGCTGCCCCTTTCCTCACTTCAGCTCCGACTGTTGGCATGGCTTCAAATGTGAATGATTTATTATGGGACGAGAAGATCCAGTTGTGGCTCATATTCTCCCAAATGTGAGCAAGAGTGAGGCTCCTGAGCCCTCCAGCTCTGGGCCATGACCCCAGATACCACATCTGCTTCAAATACATGTCACATGACCATGAGTGGCATCAAATACAAAAGCAAAAGCAGAAAGTTTAGGCAGCTTACTAATTAGAAGCCACATGAGAGTTAACCAGGGCAGCTTCCAGTCAAGACAGCATGTACCCAGTTTTTCTATAACTACTAACCCAGACCAAAATATAAAATATTTTCATCACCCAGAAAACTTCCTGACACCCCTTATGTGTTGATCCTCCCATCACACACAACCCTGATCCAATTTCTATCATCATAGTTTAGTTTTGCTTATTCTTTTTTTTAAAGATTTTATTTATTTGTTTTTAGAGAGAGGGGAAGGGAGTGAGAAAGGGAAACATCATTGCATGGTTGCCTCTCAGGCGCTCCCTACCTGGGGAGCTGGCCAGCAACCCAGGCATGTTCAATCCCTGACTAGGAATTGAAACTTCAGCCCTTGGTTCTCAGGCCAGCACTCAATCCATTGAGCCACACCAGTCAGGGCAAGTTTTGCCTGTTCCTTAACTTCATAAAAATGGAATCATACAAGATGTACTCTTATTTCTGATGCCTTTGTTGCACAACTGAGTTTAAAATCAGCCAGCAGGTCTTGTTTGCAGAAAAGAAGAAAGGATAAGCTTCCTTTGCTTTTTTGTATGCATCCATATGCTCATTTGCATACATTTGAATAAGATGTTCTAAAAGTCCTTGCTCTATTATAGATTTATAAAGTAAAATTTCTAATAGCATCTTATGATGAATCTGACACATGTCTTATTTATGTGAACAGTTGTAGGCCAGCAATGCTTTTGTTTGAGGGGAGCAATTGGTGTCACATCCTCTTGACCCACCATTGTGCACTGTGCTGAGACTCATTTTGACAATGTGTTTTTTAATCATCTTTTTTCCCTTTTGTCTCCTTTCAACCTTTTTGTCTTTCTCAAGTTCTCAGGGCTATTTAGGTTTGTTGTCCTTTTAATCAAACCAGTTGATTATTGTTTATTTTTTATAACATACACATACATAAGAGACATCTTCCTTTTTTTAAACAAAATTCCTGCAGGAAAAACAATTTTATTATTGCAACTCTGAAGTTCTCCAGCCCTGACACCAATGTTTATGAAATGTACCCATCAACCAATTGCAAAACTCCCCAGGCTATCATTTAATACAGTGATACACAGTCAGATTCCTGGGCCCCACCCAGCCCTGCTGAATGGGAATTCCTGGGTTAGGCCTCATGAATCTTCAATTTTATCCAACTCCCTGAATGATTCTGATGTTCATTGAAATGACAGTTATTACTGTCCTCATCCCCTTTGTCCCACTGAAATCTGTTTTTGTCTTTGTAATATAGTATTTTATGTAACAGGAGTTTCTTAAGATGCATCCTGTTACAACACAAAGAATGGATTTGTTTTTTGTTTTTTTTTACCTCAAACCATCTCTGCCCAGCCAGCAGTTCCACCATTCTCTCAGTCGCCTGGGCAGGAAAAAGTACCATCATTCTTTGCCTTTCTTCATGTCCCACACTCACCCAACCACCTACCCTTTGTATGCAGCCCTACACCAGATCCTGGCAACTGTCCCTCCAACCTTGTCTCTTAGCAAGCCACAGCTGGACCATCATAATGCTCCTCTAACATGTCTCTTTACCTGCCTCCTGACTGTCCCCTGAAATTCCTGCTTATCCATATTGAGCATCAGAATATCATTATTGATGATTCTTCTTAAAATATTTAATTGCTTACAAACTTCCAAAAGTTGCAGTGCCTGACAGAATACATGCTAAATCCTGAGTCTAGCATTCCAGAGCCTTTATAATCCGTTACCAACTTGTCTTTGCAATCTTGTACTATGTATGGAGAAACACCTGTATGTCTTTTCCAAAGAACATTGTATTTTAAATGAATAACTATGTCTTCTCTCTTTGTCCCTACAGTGCTCAGCACAGAACCTTATACCTGTGTCTCAGTTTAGTGTACTCCCAAAATAGACTCTGAGACAAAGATTCCTGTGCAGGTAGCGCCCAGGAAGCACCTATAGGGAGATGGAAAATGAGGCAAGCAAGGAAAGGCAGTCAGTATAGGCTGTGTTATTGAACAAGTTTCACTGTAGATACCTGATGCTTATTTCAGCTAAGCAACTCTTGGAGTCAGTAAATCACCTCAGAATTCTCCAAGAAGTGGCAGGTGGAAGGGAACTAGGGTATTTATACACCAACTCTCAAGTCATTGGTGAGGGCTGCTCTGAAAATTCCATGCAGGTAGCCAAGAAGACTGGAATCCAGAGAAAGCCTTTAGACAATGAAATGCAGGTGTTAGCAGGTGAAAGTAGACAGTTGTGAGTGGAAGTGATAAGAGCAGAGGGATATGAGAGGGTACCAACAGCATCTGCTATAACCTGGTAAATTCACAACAAATTGCAGGTCCTGCTGTATGTGCCCAACCCATGTAATGGAAACATAAAGCAGTAGAAGATCCTGTCCTTGACCTTAGGGAGATTTTCTTCCCATAAAAACTAGAATAATCAAGTGATAGGCAAGAGTAACTTGGAGAAACCTGTGATCATTACATTAGCGATATATTCTGGGAATGCTTCATGAAGAAGATGTTGATATCCAGATGTGCTATCCTGACCACCTCCTACTTACCCCATTAATGAAGGCAGGATTCTCCCACTCTAACTGATACAAGATGGCTGGACACGCAACACCTGGCCCTGGACAGATGAGAGCAACAGCAGTTAATTTATTTGATATATCACAGCCCAGGGAAGGAGGACACTGCACACCATGCACTCAGGAATAGAATGAACCAGCAGAGGCTGTGGGCAGCAGGCTTTATAGTGACAAAAGGATGAGGTGACCCTTGGTTCCCACAGAAGATGTGATTGGCTTGTTTGAACAATTTTGTCAACTGGCAGAGAGTTGAAACCAATTAGGTTGGAGATTGGGGGTGCAGGTGGTTTGGCTGATAGAGGAACTAGCAGAACAGAAAGCCTTTTCTGTTGGGTGGAATGGTGTATCTGGGAAAAGCAGGGAACCAATGGCTAGGACTTTAGAGCCCTGTGAGGCTCAAAGATTTCAAGGCAGCACATGGAATTTCAGGCCTTACAATAGAGGAGCCTAGTAAATAGCATCCCTCTTTTTCACTTGGGCTTTAAAGCAACTAAAAATAAGGCAAAAGAATAAGATGGATGGTGACACTTCTGTTGTGACACTGATGTTGGCTAATGAGGCTTTTGTCTGTGGGCATGGGGACCACTGCATACTCAAGTAGGTAAACCTGCAGACCCTGACACAGGCAGGGTGGGAGAGGCATGGGTCTCCCTGCGCATTTCAGTTTACCCCTTGGTAAATATGCCTGTCCTACTATGTAGAAATATCAGAAGGACTACCTACTGTCATTTCTGGATGCCACATCCAGAGAAAGAACAAGGTTCATGTGTAAAGGGCCTGAAGAGATATTATTTCAAGTCATAGAGATCTTAGAAGGAGAGTGTTAATCTCAATAAACACATCCAAGCAGATACTTAGTAACAAAGACCTTGCAAAACCTTGCTTTATGGTGTCAAGGTGACTTCACCCACCATCTAATCTGAGCTCAGAAAGCCCAAGGATCTGGGTGTAAAAGCTTTGTATCAGGAACCTGGATTCTGGTCCCTGCACCAAGTCATTTACCTCTCGTTAGATTCCTTAGATTTCACCCCAAGCCCACCCCTACTCTCCTGCTATGTAATGCAGGATGATACCAGGGGTTGGGGACAGGGTGACAGACAGGCCTAGTCCACTACCTAGAGAAAGGTTCCACCTCTCTTTGAGGTTCACTGCTCTTCTTTCACCTCTAACCCATGACATATTGGTAATGAAAAATTTCAAAGTATTATGTTCTTGGGAAGTTTTTCAAAGTATTATGTTAAATGGCAAGATTGAAAACCAAGGTGATATCAATGGACTTATAAAAATAATAGGCCACTTACTGAACTTACTGAACACCTACCACATGCCAAGCATTTTACAAATATTACCCTATTTCATGTTCACAGCAGCCCTGCAAGTTAGGTGTCATTTTATCCCATGTCGCAGTTGAGGAAAAATCTCAGAGAGGCTGAGTGATTCAGTCCAGACCCCAAAGCCAATCAGGAGAAAAGGTGGGATTCATTCCAGTTGTTTCACCCCAGTTGGATGCTGTTTCCCTTAAAGCACTCCACCCCTCCAAATGCCAAATGATGTTGCTAAAATAAGATGAAGCTTCCTGAAGCCAGATGAGCAGGTACATAGGGACTCATTGTGACACTTTGTATACTTTTGTGTTTGTTTGGGGTGAGTTAGACACTAATAATGTTCTCAAGCACATATTATATTGATGGCTTCCCTCCTCCACCAGATATCTTGCTATCGTTCACCCCTTGAAACCACGGATGAATTTTCAAAAGGCCTTCTTCCTGACAGCTTTGGTCTGGGTGGTGTCCATTCTCATCGCCATCCCATCTGCCTACTTTGCAACAGAAACGGCCCTCTTCAACATCAAAAAACAGAAGAAGATCTTCTGCGGCCAAATCTGGCCAGTGGACCAGCAGCTCTACTATAAATCCTACTTCCTCTTCATCTTCGGCATCGAGTTTGTGGGGCCTGTGGTCACCATGACCCTGTGCTACACCAGGATCTCAAGGGAACTCTGGTTCAAGGAAGTTCCCGGTTTCCAGACGGAGCAGATCCGGAAGCGGCTGCGCTGTCGCCGGAAGACGGTTCTGGTGCTCATGTGTATCCTCACCGCCTACGTGCTGTGCTGGGCACCCTTCTACGGCTTCACCATCGTGCGCGACTTTTTCCCCACGGTGTTCGTTAAGGAGAGGCACTACCTCACGGCTTTCTACGTCGTGGAGTGCATCGCCATGAGCAACAGCATGATCAACACCGTGTGCTTTGTGACAGTCAAGAACAACACCATGAAGTACTTCAAGAAGATGATGCAGCTCCACTGGCGCCCCTCCTACCGTGGAAGCAAGTCCAGCGCGGAGCTCGACCTCAGAAACAGCGGCATGCCGGCCACAGAAGAGGTGGACTGTATCAGGCTGAAGTGACCCTCTGGTGTTTCACAATTGAAAATCCAAAAGCCAGTACACAGAGCAAAATTTACCGATGGCCAGGTTCGCTGGCTGCATGTGGAAAGGGCAGCTGTGTTCATGCCTCACTGCCCTCAAGTTGCGGGATGATTCTCAGTCATAACGTCAGACCACACACAAACCACAAAAGCAGCTGACCTTTGCTGATATCTGCTCAGCACCTGCTATATACACAACAACGCCAATAAGACTAGACACAAGTAACAGCAACTGACATTGAACATCTGTGTGCAAACCCACCAATGAGATTAGACAAGGGCAACAAGAGCTGACATTTGATTGCCTGCTGTGTACAAAACAAAATAGCAGAAGCTATTGGAATCACTAGCTATATCTAGATATATAGATGGTCAGATAGAGACCACGAATTGTTATCTCACTACATCTTTCCTCATTCTGTATCTCATAAGTGCAGAAATGTCCAAGGCAATAAGATAAGGCACTTAAACATGATGAAAATGTAAAACTAAGTTTGTCAGTGTATGGGGTTTATGGCCTCATGGGAATGGAGTTCATGCCATCACATTGAGCTTTCCCACTCAGCCCATACTACCTCCCTAGGACATTCCCTAGGATTCTGGCTGCCAAAAAAAGAATGTTTCTTATAGCTGGACCATCAATTATCTACAGTAGTGTAATTCCAAAGGAAAGAACCAAGAAATCTTTTCCACTGATGCTTGAAAGCTCACCATTCTTTATGTAAAGACATACGATCCTGAAACAAGGATCACATCTAGTCCCTGATACCTTAGTGTCAAGTATTTCAGGGCTCTTTTGTCAGGAAAGAAGAAAGGGAAGGAACTTGCCACTGGCAATGAACCTAATCTGTGTGGCTGTTTTGCTAAGGCTTGAACCACTTTTCTAGAACAAATCCTGTTATACAAAATGAACTCTACTTGGAAAGTGTTTTTCAACTCTATGAGTAATAGGAATGGATAAGTGATATTGAATGGTATGTCTGTACAAGGGAAACCAAATCCACTGTGGCTTGTTATGGAGAAACTCCCACTTTTTCATTCCTGTTTGGACCAGAATTCCCTGAACTCTTCACAGTATAGCCTGTCTACGCTGGGGCAATAAAGGAATTCCTGTTCTGAGTTATAACCTGGAGGATTCAACCTCAGAGTCTCAGTGGACCCCAGGCTTTCAGCATCCCTGTGACTTCTTCTCCTAGAAGTGTTGAAAACCTTCCCTGCATGTTGTGCACCCCAAGGCTGCACAATCTGTTGTATTATTACATATTTATGTATGTGATGATTTGTGTGTTTTTCCTAATTTCTTCCTGATTCATTTTGAAGCAGAGACTGACTATACAAATGGCAACTGGTTTGTGGTTGGTCCATTTGCATTTGGAAAACTTTTATTTTTCTATAGAGAAAGGGTTATTTAGTTTCTTGTGTATGTGTTTTTTAAATTATTTTTGTTTGTTTACTAAACAGTGAAGTTCCAACCTCATCTTCCATCACCACCCAGCAGATACCTTCAAGTCTAATCACTGTACCCTCAGAAAATGGAAACTTACTTTAATTTTAGCTGAAGACAAATGGTTTGTAAATTCTTGTTTCACAAAATTATACCCTGCATTTCAAAGCCAAGCAAATAACTATTTGGGATTATCTGCATTTTTAAAAAATATGACAATAATGGTATATGTATTTATTACCCCCTTCCTGACTCTTCTAATAAGAAGATTCTTTGACAGTAGACTGTATACCAGTTGTGTCTGTCAAGAGAATTCATCCCCCTTTTCCTTTTGATCCTGAAATATACCATCTTCTCTTTGTTTAAATATAACTGAAATAATTTTTGTAAATATCAGTGTGTATTTGCGATTTTACATAAAATAAAAGTGTCATGCTGTTATCAAATAAAACAATTAACATATGGAATCTTTTTTAGGCTTAGTAACACAGACATATTATTTATTATCAGAATGAAGTAATGTCCAAGAAAAATTGTCCAACTTCATATAATAGCTAATGTTTAGACACTAGTTCATAGATTATTAAGTATATTTGTACATATATTTATGTACAAAATGTCTTTTGATTCACTCAATTGTCCTATAAGGTTGGAATTGCCACCCTCATTTACAAATAAGGAAACAGACTCAGAAAGGCAACAATTACTGTCTATGGCCCCATAGTCAGTAACTGGTAGGACTAGACATTGAACCTCTCTCTTCTTAAAGCAAGTTCAAATTGATTTTTTATGACTGTTGCAAAATTTCCAGTTATTTTGAAACAACATATAGAGTCTTATGCTCAAACAGTGTTGGAGCATTTTGCCCACTAATCTTTAATATATGTCCATATACTTAGATATAAATGAAGTAATAGCCATCTAAAGAGTTCAACACTGAAACAGAAAAGGAACTTGTTGAGGGCATTTTTAGAACAGTGGCAACTCAAACCAGCACCAGCCTCATCCTGATTACATCCTTCAGGCTTACAGCCCAGGAGCGTATTCATGAATGCAAATAGCAGAGAACCACTACTCCATGTACGTGTTACCCCTTCATTTTAAAATTATTTTGTTTGTTTAATGAAAACTGCCTTTTGCATGGAAACTGTTTGATCATCTAACTTGTATTAAGATAATAAATGAATTGCACTTGTATTCAAACTTTTCTTTTCAAGACTAATTAATGGTCAGCTTAAGATACTTTTGATATGCTAAGCTATATAAACATTTACACTTAGTATTATATATTGAAAATTTAATCTCATTTGGTGAAATGGATCCATTTCCTCAGTCATAAGAAAAGAAAAGATGTCTTTGTGATGAAGCTACTAGAGATTTTTTTCTTTCAGCATCCAACATCTAAAATAAGTTGATTCTCAAACTGATGAAATCAGGAGATGGCTTTAAGCCCTTCAAGCATAAAAACCAATTGCAGACTTATGAGAGAGAATGTGACACATAGGAAGTGATTAGAAAACTTAAAGTGAGTTCTATTTCTAGGGGGAAATGATGGCTTTGAAACATCTCTTCAATTTAACCATTATCTTTCCCTTGGGCTCAAGAACACACACACACACACACACACATCACTGGGACACCAGAACAAAAAAAAACAAAAAAGACCTTTTAAGGGCACATAACTCAACTCATTCCTTTCTTAGGTTGAGAAGATCTTAATTCCAAATGAGTGAATGACTTACTTAATGATGTGTGGCTAATTACTTGCTGGAGCCAACACCTTGCTGATTGCCCTAAGGACTCACTCTAGTTCAGTAAACTGAACTCAGTTACTGCCTTCCAGTCCAAAGGAGGGAGTCCCTCACTAAGCATGCTTAAAGGGCCCTGACCTGTGTACTTCAGTGGGTTGGGCATCATCTGGCAAACAGAAAGTTTGCCAGTTCGATTCCTAGTTAGGGATTCCTGGTCAGGGCACATGCCTAAGTTGTGGGTTTGGCCCCCAGCTGGGGCACATGTGAGAAGCAGCTAATCAATGTTTCTCTCTCTCTTTCTCCATGCCTTATGCTCTCTCTAAAAAATTAATTTTAAAAAATTTTGAAGGAAAACTTAAAGGGCCTTGACAACCCCGTGGCAGCCCCATATCAATGGGGCTTTCCTGTTCTTTACTCAACATTGTATATCCCATTGCTCTCATGAAATAATAAAAGACCATATTTCTTAGCAAATTTTTAAAAAATTGCCTGCTGAAAGAAAGCTGATGATTTTCTGGTGATGGAAGCTGGCGATGGTGTTAAAAGTAAAGAAAGAAATGAAGATGTTAGTAGGTGAGAAATGAAGAATTCTCTAAGAAAATGATACAACCAAAGAATAAAAGTTTGTATAAATTTAGAATATAATGACATCCATTTTTATTTCAATCTATGGCATGAACGGATGGAATATAAGCTTTGTACAGAAACAAAAAGAGATCCATCACACTTTCAGAAAAAGCTCCAGTCTGTGAAAAATTACATTTTACAGAAGCTATTCTATGCCATTGTGCTAGGCACGCAACTGAGGATACCCAAAGGTCTAGAATGGGTCTTTCATGAATGTCAAGGGTTTAGCTTTTCTACATTTTAGTGAAACACCTGAGACCTCCTCTCAAGGGTGCCTTGTGGGAAGATGGAGAACTATAGACCAAATGACATTTTGATTAAGTATATTGATTCATGGTCAATGGAAAGAATAGTGATTAAAATATGTGTCCATTTAAAGATTTTTAACTATACTTGACTAAACCTAGAGGAGGCAAGGTTATTAAAGGCCTGGACCCTGAAGGGCATATGGAGTGGACAGCAAACACTTGGATGGGTTCCTCATCATTTGAGTTGTTTGAGCTACATCAGCTAACAGGAACACTCAGAAAAGCTTTAAGTGTCATTTGCCTTATTCACCCAGATAGTATGCCTGATGTCATGCATTTGTATTTTGCTTTAGCAAATGGTCAGTGTAGTATTTAGAGGCTGTTGTAGATGAACTCTGGGAATTCATTGTTTTCTTCCTCCTTCTCCACTTCCTCCTCATTATCATCACCATTTAGCCATCTGCAGAGAGTTAAGGGAATGTCAAGAAGAAGAAGTGGAAAATTGGGAGATCCACAGCTGACCCAATAATGCACTGTTTTCACAACAATATTTTTGTTCTATAATTAGGCCACTGCTTTCCAGATCTCTGAGCATCATTTCATGAAGGGGCAATCCCAGCTTCAGCTCTTATTATAACACCTTAAAATTCTTATTCTTTAATATAATTCTTTATGTGAGTCTTATTATAGCATCATGAAGACACATCATGCTGAAGTTTTTCAGATTACTCCATCTGAGCCTGATGTTTTTGCTCTAAGCAGTATTTTAACTAAAAACATCACTTAATGTAGGGTTACACATACACTGATGTGGCTCTGAGTGAGTCTTCTACTCCGCAGTGTTTTAGGCTGAATAATTATCCTCCAAATCCATGACTTGACTGAACCTAATCTCCAGAACCTGCCAGTATGTCATCTTAGGCAAAAGGAAGTTTGCTTGTGTGATAAGTTAAGCATTTTGTGTTATCTGGGATGAGCCAAATGTCATCACTAGGATCCTTATAAAAAGGTAAGAGGGATGAAGTCAGAAAACTGGAGATGTGATGAAGAAAGCAGAGGTTGAAATGATATGCTCTGAAGATGGAGGAAGAGACCACAAGCCAAGAAATGCAGATGCTTCTAAAAACTGAAAAGTGCAACAAAATAAATTCTCCCCTGGTGTCTCCAGAATGAATACAACCTTGTTGACACCTTGATTTTAGCCTCCTAAACTCATTTTTCACTTCTGGCCTCTAGGACTGCAGGAGAATAAATCTATGTTGTTTAAACCACTACATTTGTGTCGATTTGTCACAGCAGTGATAGGAAACGAATACACCAAGCATCAATTCCCTTGCTATCTTTGAGGGTGAATCAAGAAGCGATTTGGTCCTCCAGACGATCTGCCTCTGGCTGGGTGTTTACCCTCCTGTCAACATCACCAAGGTCAACCATAGGGTGTGGCTTACCAGGAAGGTACATAAAAGATGATCCAGAAAGGGACAGGCAATAAAAGCAGGAGGAACAAACAGAGTCCAAGCGATCAGATAGCAAACTCAGCCCCAAGGAACAGCACTGATGTGCTTAGCTTCTAGGCCAGCGATGCTCCATCTCCATCTTTGGTTCAACAAGGTCAACAAGGTGTGGGAATTGTCTGTCACAGAAAGAGATTAAAGGCCATGGGGAAATCCTGCCTAGACTGAGATCAAAACAGAACTAAGTAGCTGAGTTCCTTCCCACCTAACCACACTTTTCAGACCCCTCAGGCCATGAAAATATCAGAAAACACATCTGAAGCCAAGGTCTTGCTTCCAGTCTTTCACCTTCACAGGATCTGTTCTTATGTAATAAATCCAGGATGATTCCTCCTTGGAAATTTAGGAATTCCTAAACCACAGTGGTTCACCCACACCCTCCCCATTACTAACTATCCTCTTAACATCTTGGCACCTTTTTAAGAGAAGGAAGAAAAGGTGGAATTAAATTAGAGGAAAAGACAAGAAATAAGAAGCCACCTATATCACCACCTTCTCGGTTGCCAGGTTCTGTGAGGCTCGACTTGTGGAGCCATGTTTAAACCTCTATGTCATTCACTTCATAATTTAGCATGGCTAAATCCCCCACCCTTGGCCCACCTGGTGAGGAATCCTGATGAGGAGTGAGATCATGGGCAAAGTGACTCGTGAGTTGTTATTGGGTCTCTCTCATGAATAACTGCTGGAAGCACAAGGCACTTACTTTCATCCAGTAGTTGTTCAAAGAATAATTTTAGAGGGTATTTTTAAAGAAATATTTATTTTAATGTACAGCCCCTTTTCTTTTTATAGTCAATTCTCATTATTCTTGGATTCTGCATTTGTTAGTTTTCTCACAGGCCAGCATTTATTTGTAACCTCAAATCAATTTGCATAGCACCTTCATGGTCATCTGCAGACATGTACAGAGCAGAGAAAGTGCTGAGTGACCCAAAGCACATGTTCCCAGCTGGGGTCCAACAAGCTGATGCAGTCTGCCTTCTTGCTTTAGGTCTCATACTACAAATAAGTGTTCTTTTCCTGTTTTATGTAGTGCTATGTTTTTTGCATTTTCATGCTTTTTATTGGTGGTTTGGCTGTTTAAATGACAACTGAATGTTGTCCAGTGCTCCTGAATGCAAGAAGGGGGAAAACACATGTGTTAGATAAGCTTTATTAAAGTATGAGTTACAGTGTTGTTAGCCATGAGTTTGGTGTTAATGAATCAACAGTGTATTTTAATAAGGTGTCTTTAAGCAGAAACACACATTAAACGTTGTTATGTAATGATTAATTGAGAAAAATGTTGTGACCAGAGGCTCATAGGAACCTAACCCTATAATTCCTCTAGGAGCAACGGTTCAATATATTCAACAATTCAGTGTTGCAGCAACTCTATGGAACCCAGCTACTGTGAATAAATGGGAATTGACTATAGTTTCCTGAGTTGAAACTTTGTCACAAGACATAATGTGAAGTGCTAGTTGAACAAAACCATGGAGTTCAGGGTTTGGTCAAATTGCCACTTCTGGCAGCACCTCTACCTGCCTGCCCTCCTACACAAGTCTGCCACTTGGATATAAACTGAAACCGGTTGGAAGGGCAGGTCTGCAATGTGAGCACACACCTTTAACCAAATCACAGCCCACACTTCCTGGGGACCACATGTCAAGAAGAGCAGCCCTGTTTTTCTCCTCACTTAAAAAAAGCAAACAAACAACGGAACTTGAAAACTACAGTTCATCGGTTCCATAGCATTATTATGGAATGGGAGTAAGAAAACCATGGCCTCCCCATCCCAGAGAGGAAAGGAGAGTAACCCTTGGCTAAGACTTTAATTGAGGGTCAATGTGGCAACTTCAGAGCTTTTCAGTCTGTTTTTGCAGAGCAGAGGGAACAGTTATTAAGAGATGGTGCTTCCGTTTTGTTAGTTTTGAGCATTAGATTCCACATATGAGTAAAATAGTATGGTACTTGTCTTTCTCTGACTGGTTTATTTCACTTAACATAAGGCTCTCCAGGTTTATCCAACAGCTGTGAAAGAAGGGCTTTATGGGGCTGGGTGAAGGGATTAAGAAAAACAATAAAACTCGTAGTCTCACAAAACAGTATGGTGATTACCAGGGGGGAAATGGAGCTAAGGGAGACAGAAGCCAGCAAAGGGAGATAAATAGTGATGGAAGGAGACTCAAATTGGGGTTGTGAACACAGTATACAATGTACAGATGATGTATTATAAAATAGTACACCTGAAACCTATATAATTTTATTAACTAGTTATCCCAATAAATTCAATAAAAAAGGAAAAAAAGAAGTAGTGCTATTTCTTACTCCCAGTAGACCCCCATGCATACTTTGAAAGTGGAAGTTGAGAAAAAAGAAAGGAGTCTGATCTTCCACATTAAAGTGTGAAGTTTAACTCCACTAAAGAAACATGGTTTTTAAAACTTTGTGGTATGGCCCTGGCTGGTGTGGCTCAATGGGTTGAGTGCTGGCATACAAATTGAAAGGTCCCAAGTTAGATTCCTAGTCAGGGCACATGCCTGGGTTGTGGGCCAGGTCCCCAGGTCGGGGAGTGTGAGAAGAAACCAATTGATATTTCTCTCTCACATCGATGATTCTCTCCCTCTCTTTCTCCCTCCCTTCCCCTCTGTCTAAAAATAAATAAATAAAATCTTTTAAATGTTATGTGATGTGAAGGAAAATGTTATTCTGCCCCCTTTGGGGTTTTCACTGTCTCTGACAATTATCATTTGTCCTTGGAGAGAGAAAAAAGAGGAGAGACGGAGGAAGCGAAAGAGGGAGGGAGGGAGGGAAGGAGGGGAAGAGAGTGGAACAGAGAGTGAGAATACATGGTCACATGCCTTTCCACCTGATTCAACAGCCACTCACTGCAATACATGAGGATGAAGAGGTATGCCTGCAAAATATGCCAAAGAGGAGAACATCAGGAAGGACGAACTCATCCCGGGCTTTTCCTGTGGGAACTGGAATGTCAGAAGCCACCCCTCACTTCAGGTCACTGTCATGGATGGAGTTCCTCAGCACCAGGGAAAGTACTGCCAGGGGAGAGGGGCAAATCCTGGGTGAGGCAGATTCCTTGGGAAAACAATGGTGTGTCTAAAGAAGTGAGTGGGGATCCCACTATGAGAATTAAAGAGCAGCTGGTGCTTCATTCGGAAGCAAGAACAAGATGCTGATGTCTGCTGTTATTCCTTCCAACTGAACTTGTACTAGAATTCAACATAAAAAGACAAGGGAGGAAGTATAAGAACTAGAAAACAAGAATGTCATTGACATTATCTGCAAAGGATATGATTGTCTACACAGAAAATCCAAAGGAATCTTGTAAAAAGTAATAGAACTAATAAGAGAGTGTGACAAGGTAGTTGGCTACAAGATTCAGAAACAAATGTCAATAGCAAATTTGATAAGTTTATCTCAAAATTCAAGCCAAGGCACCTTTTTTTTTAAGATTTTATTTATTTATTTTTAGAGAGGGGAAGAGGGGGAGAAGAAGAGAGGGAGAAACATCAATGTGTGGTTGCCTCTCATGTGGTCCCCCCTAGGGACCTGGCCTGCAACCCAGGCATGTGCCCTGACTGGGAATCGAACCTGCGATGCTTTGGTTCGCAGCCCGCGCTCAATCCACTGAGCTACGCCAGCCAGGGCCCAAGGCACCTTTTTGAAGAAATGACTTAATTCTACCAGAGAACAATAATTATTATAAAGCTATAGTAATTAAAAGAGGGGGATATTCGGGGATGGAATAAATAAATAGGCCAATGTAACAGAATGTAAAGCTCTAAATACAGATGCATGTATATATAGAAATTGGCAAAATCAAGTTTCCTCCAAAATATGGAAATCAAGGCTCAAGAGCTATTTAAATCTTAGTTGTAGAGAAATAAAATGAAACTTTACTCACATGACTTTCTTTTTTTTAAAAATTTTTCTTTTTACTAAAAATTTGCACTTCCTACCTCCTCTTTCATTCTAATGTGGAAGTGTTGAAAGGAATAAGGAGTCAGGACAGAAAAGGGAAATGTGATGTGCCTTGTGCTAATACCCGAAGAGAGGCAGCAACATCAGGGTCATGGGGTGGGCAGAAAAGACACACAACCTACACCAGTCATGTCACACCTTCAAGTCTCCTGCACCCATGATAGCTTCAGCCCTATCACACCCAGACCTGGACTCTCCTGGCCTCCTGACAAAACGGTTGGCTTCTCTTAAGTCCTTCACAAGGTGTCCACCTGGCAGTAGCGCAGCATCAAGGCTGCCACAAGGCTATTCCAACCACCCAGCTACCGGTGAGACCACAACTCTGAATTTCTCCCATTGCTGGGGGTAGCAAAGTTGTGGTACTTCTCTGATGTCAGGGATTACAGGGAACTTACAGAGAAAGGACAGGGAGGGCATGTCTCCCACTAGGGAGCTGCGGTGGAGATGCAGGCAGATGAGACAGAGGCAAAAGGGAGAAAGACTACAGAACTAAAAAGCCCAAGCCAGGGCCCCGAGGAGGGAGATGGTTCCTCCTATCCTTCCATGGGAGGCCAACAAAGAACAGAATGGCTCAGGCAGGCCTGATAAAAGCTACAGCCAAGACCATATAACAGTGTCCATTCTAAGTTCACAGCCTTCATTCTGTTCAGACCTGGGACAGATTCCAACCCTTACATGGACACATAGAATTCTCCTGTCCTAACTCAGTGTGTGTTTTCCTACCTGCTTCTTCTATTCTTAGTTTCTTTTTCTTCTTTATTTCTAGGTTTATTTATATCATCCCATCACTTTTTGTTGTCACTTAGTCCCAGTGTCATGTTCTTTGCCAACTTTTAGTGCCTTTTAAAAATATGGTTGCCATAACAACTCTTGTAAAAATCACAGGCTGGTTGCATTATTTAGCAGTTGGCATGTCCCACCTTGGAACGATATCCTAGTAAAACAGAGGGTGTGGGTTTCTATTTTATGGTAACACT
Organism: Trachops cirrhosus; assembly: GCA_028533065.1. Taxonomy (NCBI): domain Eukaryota; kingdom Metazoa; phylum Chordata; class Mammalia; order Chiroptera; family Phyllostomidae; genus Trachops; species Trachops cirrhosus. Next base: position 69,405,933 of record CM052547.1, read on the forward strand.
GAGATTTAAGGAGCAGAACCAGTACATTCACCACCAGCAGGCAGGCATATGCATTAGCTCGCTTAACCTTTTGGCTACCCTCTGAGGTATGAACCACACTAGTCCCATTTTATAGATGAGGAACTAAGACTCAGAGAGCATGAGTAATTGCCCCAGTTCATGCTGCTGTTGAGGGTCATAAGTGGAACAGGAATGCAGGACTTTCTAGGTCTAAAACACGTGTTCTTAACTAGTAAATCAAGACTCTGCCATGTAATCACTTCAAAGATCCCCAAGTGAACACACAACCATGGGAGATTTTGATGCCAACCTCCAGGATGCTCTTGCCATCCACCCTTCTTTTTTCACAAGAGGTCTGGGGTCTTCTCTAAATGATAATTTTTATTCTAGGCCACTGCTGGGTGAAGCTGATGCTCCCCTGATTATCTTCCTCTCTGAGAACATGGAGTGTTAACTAGAATGTCCTCCCTGGGTTCAAACACTGGGTTGTCCACCCTCTCAATCAGACCAGAATCTGACCCTGAGACTGGAGTTCAGGTGCAAGTGGTTGATTAAGAAATAGTAAGTTTCTTAATGAATTAGATAATTAATTAGAGAAAACCCAGTAAGAAAATGGGGGAAGCAGGATATGACAGGGGAAGGAGCCACGTAGGGAGCATTGCAGGTGAGGCCTCGGGCATAGCCTGATCCCATGGGGGAGCTCTAGGGCATATATTACACCTCAGACCTTGTCCATCCTGGGGAGTCAAACCTCTTTACTCCCTTGTCTGTCCTTGGCTAGGAAAGGAGGAGCTTGGGAAAAGGGCATGGAATTCCCAGACCCTTCTAGCTCTTTTTGAGGGGCAAGATGGCTCCACTGCCCAAGACAATCTTCCTGAAGGTACAGGTGCCAGCATTTTCAGCACCTGAGATGCACAGGGAGAGCTGGGCAGAGGGACCTCTGGGGATCTGGGCAGCACACAGTCTCCACAACACACCCCAGCTCCTCTCCTAAAACCAAGAGCCAGTAGTGTTCTGTTTCAGGGTGACAGATATCCTGACCTTCGTCGTCATGCTGTTGCTGTCTTCCAGGCAGCTCGGAGGACTGACTTTTTTGGCTTTCAAGCCCTAGCCCAAGCTTTGTCCACCCCCTCTCAGTTGTTGTCTCTTTGTCCTGTTGAATGTCCATGATCCTAGAGTTAGGGACAAAAGCAGCATTTAAGGGATGCAATTTTCTCTCCTACTGCAGTCATTTTTCTGGCTTCCCCACAGATTCTGTATACATCTGCCCCTCCTCTTTGCCTTATGTTTCAGAACAAGACTGAATGAATAGCCAGAGCTGTTGGGAGTGGCCTCCCAGAGCGGGCCACCTGAGCCCCAGGCAGTTCGGGCAGGAACTGGGCTCCCCTGTGGCTGGTCTTTTGAAGCTCGACTCAACAGTCTGCCATTGCATCTTTTGTTCCCTTTTGCCAGCCTGCTGTAATCTAGGAACAGAGAAAAAAGTCTTTGTTTCTGCCAGGGAGTGAGGAGACATGGGGACAGGGACATTCCAAGAGAAGTAAACTGAGACAGAAATGGGGCAGGACCTCCAACTTCTCCTCATCCACCCCATCGTTGTCAGTACAGGTGTCATTTCTGCACTACAAAATCAAACAATTGTAGCAGTTAACACTTACCAAGCCATTTCCTGCAATATCTAGGGCAGTTTGGGAGCTCTCATCCATCCCTCAGTACACACACACACACACACACACACACACACAGCCCTGACTAGGTACAGCGTGAACAAATGACCAAATACCCCTGTCCCAGTTGCACTCTGAAGCTTAATCCATGTGTGATATTTGAATGGCGCTTGGAACCCCCAGCCCTCTCATTTTCTAAATGAATAAATCAGTCCTAGAGAAGCAAACTGTCCTGTGCAAAGTCACTGAACCTGTTGGTGGTGGACCATGGTCTAGAACCATGATCTCCTGGGCCCCAGTCTAAGGTCCTCACAATGGGCCACCAACACTCCATCCCTCTATGAGGGCTAGTTGCGGAGAGTCAACAACAGCGTCTAGCAGAGTGAGGAGATTCATAGGGGAAGAAGCTTTGAAAACCTGACAGATGAGTCTCCTGGTCTTTCTTGGGCCAGAGCCCTTCCCAGGTAGGGCTGCCAGATTTACACATTAAAATACAGGATGCCCAGTGAAATTTTAGATAAACAATGAACAATGCTTTGGAATAACATTGCAACTCTATCTGGCAACTCCATTCCCAAGGTGTGGATGGGGAGAAGGAACACCCTACTGCCAAGGACTCTTCCTCTCTTCTCTGGGGGCATTCAGGCCCTCAGTGCTCTGACTGCAGCAAATTGGATCTAGATTCAGTTTTGGTCTGAAGTCAACAAGGCATTAGACAGCAACTGGGAAAGCCAGAGAGATATCAGTCAGAAAAGACAGATTCCAAATCATGGAGTCCACTCCACCTCTTTGTACCTGAATTCCTCAGAGATTGAGAAATAGACTTGTCATGCTGAAAGGTCTACCCATCAGGGATACCCCTCTAAGAAAGATGCCAAGATCACCCTATAAGTACGTAAATGCTCCACACATATTTCCTGAATGAATGAATGAATGAGCAAGCTAAGGCCAGAGCAGGGTGTCAGGAAACTTGGCCTTTAAGAGACAGTGTCCCCATCTTGAACTAATACCCCGTCTGCTCCCTGCTGCCTGAGCTATCTTTCAGGGCTCAGTGGAATCCCTTCTTCCTCCAAGAGTAAATCTCCTTCACTCATTTAGGAGCCCCAGGGCCCACCTCAATGCTAGACACAAAGTGAGAAACCAATTAAAAGCTGAGTGAATGAAAATGAATGAATGAATGGCAGTTCTGACCACAAGAACCTCGTGAGTCCAGGAAACTGTCAGTTCTCTGGGATTTGAAGTGCACAATGGTAGGAAACATGATCACCAATCCCAAATCCATTCATTCATCCAATATTAAATGTGCTGAGATGGTTGAAATCCAAACAGGAAAAAGCTTCCTTTATTAATTTTCCTTCAAAATTGCTTGGTCCCAACCCCTAGAAAACATCTTAGGCCAATCAACCACTTTAAATAATAAGAACAGCCCAGGTCAGGTGGCTTGGCTGGTTGAAGCACCATCCCATGCACCAAAAGGGTTTTGGGTTCAATTTCCGGTTGGGCACATACGGGAGACAACTGATCGATATTTCTCACATTGATGTTTCTCTCTCTCCCTTCCTCTCTTCCTAAAGTCAATAAACATATCCTTGGGTAGGGATTAAAAAATAATAATAAATAAATAAATAAATAAATAAGAGCAATCTCACTTTGAAACTGACTCATTGTTTAGCCATTGAAAAGCCAAGTCCAGTCTAGTCCAAGTTGAAACTCCAATCTCATGCAATTCTAAGTCTCCATTGTTTTTTCAGCTCCTTCCTAAACTGTAACTTGAGGCCTTGCAATGAGGAAAGGGGCTGCGAGCTGCTCTGCCTTTCCTTCATGTCTTTTTCCTATGGGACAAAGCAGAAGAAGGAAGGATTAGAAAAACTAGGAAAGCAACAGTGTAATTAGCTAGTGCTGTTTGTGGTTCCCCCTTAGCTGTCTCTACATGTCTCTTTGTAAATGGCAGACTCTCAACCTTGCTCCACATGGGGTGCAATGGCAGGTTGTTTGGAGGTGCCTCTACACATCCTCCATATTCTTTAGTTCTCTAATTCAGGTACTCTGCATAACCCACATGCTTCTTCCTTTCTGATTTTTGTCCCATCAGTTTATCTCAAACCCTCTCCCTACATGAGTCCTCACCTCTTGAGCAAGCTCCCATCAAAATTGCTCTAACTTTGTATCCACTCTCCCAGCCTTGCTTCCTCAAATACTGGGAGTGCCATCTGCCTGTTGATGCCCATGCTCTTCGCCTGCCATGATAGTCATTGCCAACTAACCTTCCACTTTTAGCATGACCTAGTAAGATGTGGGCTTCAGTTCCTATTTCACCTATGTCTCCCCCATGCAGGCTTTCCCGAGAATTCTCACCTCCCTCCTTCCCCAGGGCTACACCAAGATGGGACTACAGGATTCTGCATCTCAACAAGCCACCATCCGGGAAGTAAGAGGCCAGGTGTGGGGAGTGTGGAAAAACCATGGACAGAGGAGAGGAAACACCACAGCAGGTCCCACTAGACTGAGCTCTCTTTTCCCAATGACTCTCTAATAATCATTTCAAATAGTCTTCCCATAAAGACTGAGTGTAGAAGGGATTGATGGCCATTGAAGTTGTTCTAATATTTTCTAGTAATTCTGGCGTAGGTATGTATAGCATTTCTCTTTAGAATGGGGATAAACACATCTTACCTGGTCCATTCTAACACTTCTTTTTGGGAACTTCCACCTACTATTTATTCTCATCTTTGGGGCTTCGCCAAAATTCTGTGACTTCAGAAAAAACCCCTTCAAGCTCCTGTTAAAGTCCATTCATTCACTTCCTTATTTATTTATTTATTCATTTGTTTGTTTGTTTATCCAATGCATTGTTAGAGAGTCCATTATTGAGTGTGGCAATGGGAGACCTGACTTGAGGAATCTAGATGGAAGATCTCACTGAGAGAGGACATCTGCTTCCAAGACCAAGCTAATTCCACTCTTAGGACATTCATTTGTACCAGGTCTTTCATGATGCTTTCAGGGCCACACTCTGTGCATGGCTTTCAGTCACGTAAAAGGCAGCCAGTCCTTGTGTAAGCATTTGGTGGGGCAGTAATTCCAAGATGTAAATAAAACCTCCCCTGTCTCCCTTCCCTCGCTGTACCTGTGTCCTGTGCCCAGCTGGTAGACCTCCCACCCTTACTGCCCTAGGGAATGCTGTGAGACCACCACGCACTCCCTCATATCCTCCCCAGCCATCCCAGGAATATAGATGCACATATTAGGAGAAACTTGGGGTGGGTGGGGTTGGGAGTGGTGCAGATAATTCTAAATTGACTGAGTTTAAATTTGAAATGATTAAAGCACCTTCAAGTAACTAAATGTGCCTTCGAATGACTAGGTTAAGTTTTATGTATTCAGGAGGAAAGGGGGTTGTCTTGGTTTGAGCTACCCCAAAAGTAGACTATGAGGCAAAGATTTAAGTGCAAGTGCCTTATTTAGGAGGGAATTTTGAGAAAAGACTGGAAAGGGAGTGGGGAAGTGAGACAGGGAAGGGACAGCAGCCCCTAAAGAGTGTGTTGATGAGCAGATCACTGATGTGGACAACTGGGGCTCAACCTAAGATATGCCTGGAAGCCTGTAAAGAGCACACCTTGGAGTTCCCACCCACCACCAGTGGGAATAAAGAAACTGGGTCAGTTAGTTATTGGTTAAATCAGTTTTTAGGTCCCTCCAGCCTGCCCTACCCAGCAGGAGTGGCCAGAGAAAGCCCCCAGGGAAACAAGTTGAGTCGGAGGCCGTAGGGTTAGCTGCGCTGGAACAAGGAATGCCTAGGGGATATGTGGGCCATCAACAGTGTCCACTACAGAGGCTCAAGATGGCTATTTGTGTTTAGAAAACAAAGGAAATTCTAATTTTGCATGCCTGAGTTCTGCGGCCTTGAAATATGGCTTTAGGGTTACAGAGAAATTGAGTAGAAAATACAGAGAATTTCCACACACCCTCCCCTCCACACATGCACTGCCCCCGCCATGATCAACACACCTCACCAGAGCAGTGCATTTGTTACAACTGATGAACCGATGTTGACACATCATTATTGTAAGGAGCAAGGAAAACTTAGACCATGAGAAAACAAAAACTGGTTAGGTCCCAGGGTACAGGAGGTTACTGAACGGACATCTTGCCCTCCTGCCTTGTGCAAGAACAAAGGATTGTAAAACAGATGCAACCTAACATGTTTGGTTTGAAAATTTACAACTGTTGAGCCAACGCCCAACCCTGTTCCCGCGCGCGGTCTTTGTAAGCGAATAGCTGACTGCCACGTCTGCTTCTGTATAACGCTTGCTTACCTGCCCCTATATAAGGACTTAGCTGTAAGCGCTCGGCAGGACTCTCGTCTGCAGCCCTTGTGGGTACCGTGTCTCTGGACACCTTGAGAGCTCGCCCCTGCGCAAGTTAAACTTGGCCAATAAAGTAACATCTTTGAAACCCTGAAAGGTCTCCGGGATCTGTTCTCGTGGTTGCTGAATGCAACAATTATCACCCAAAGTCCATAGGTCTCATTACAGCTCATTCTTGGTGTTGTATATTCTCTGGGTTTGAACAAATGTACGATGACATGTATCCACCATTAGAGTATCATAAAGACTAGTTTCACTGCCCTAAAAATCTTCTGTGCCCTGACTATTCATCTCTCCCTCCCCCAAACCCCTGGCAACCGCTGATCTTTTTACTATCTCCATAGTTTTGCCTTTTCCAGAATGTCGTATAGTTGGAATTAAATAGTATGTAGCTTTTCAGATTTCCTTCTTTACTTAGTAATATTCATCAAAGTTTCTTCCACATCTTTTTATGACTTGATAGTTCATTTCCTTTTAGGGATGAATAATATTCCATTGTCTGGATGTACCAAAGTTATCCACTCACCTACTCAAGGGCATCTTGGTTGCTTCCAAATTTTGGCAATTATGACTAAAGCTGTTGTAAACATCCGTACACAGATTTTTCTAAGACATAAGTTTCCAACTCCTTTTGGTAAATACCAAGGAGCACAACTGCTGGATTATGTGCTAAGACTATGGTTAGTTTTGTAAGAAACTGCCAAACCATCTTCCAACGCTGATGCACCATTTTGCATCCTCATCAACAACAAATAAAAGTTCCTATTGCTCCACATCCTCGCCAGCATTTAGTGTCAGTGTTCTAGACCTTGGCCATTCTAATAGATGTGTAGCAGCATTTTAATTAATTTTATAATGATTTAAAAATTAAATTTTAATGCATTACAATTTTTAAAAAATGTTTCTTGACATTAAATGTCCTCCCTAAGGGAAAGAGAAAGTCAGCCTGCACATAAGAATGAAACGTAAGAAGTAGTCTGTAGGAAGGGGCAGGAAGAGCCCCCTCCTTCCACTGCAGCTGGCTCCACCTTCAGCCTCATCCCCTGCCCTCTTCCTCTCCCTTATCCTCCCCTCCTCTGAGCTAACCACTGAGTTAACCACTCAGAGGTTAACTGCTATGGCATGCTCACCGTGTGCCAGACTCAACAGACATTTGATATCATGACAGTGTTATACACCAGAACGTCCCAAAATGTTTGAAAGCACCTTTAAATAGAAACTGAATGTACTTTAAGTGGAGTTGGGAAAGGGGCTGGCTCCATAAGGAGACAGGGAAGACAGATGCCACAGGAAGACTGTGCCAGGTAGACAATTTAGCAACATAATTCCATTCCAGGAGCCTCTGCTATTTGTGGGCAACATTAAGTCACTGAAAGTGCTGAATTTGATCTGCTAGGAAGTAAGCAGTGTTCCTACAGACGTTCATGTGCTGCCAAGGAAGCTTTCCTGGCTTGTGAATCAGGAAAACCTGGAGAGTTCAGTGACAGGTCAGTGGGGTAATTCACCAGCTCCCCAGATGGAGTTGGGTGGGAACGGGGGCAAGCTCAGAGAAATCCTCAACTTGTTAACCTTTTCAGCTTTAAAAATGAGTGTAAAGAAACTCAAGGACACATACAAGGGTGTGTATATACAAACAGACACACATACAGGGTTCTGTGGTAGTTACTTTATAAGAATAGGATCATATTACACAAGCTTCGCTACATCTAGCTTTTCTCTCTCAACAGTGCGTGGGAAAATATCCCCCAGTCATCTGTGCAGCTCTGACAAACACCCTTTAATGTCTGCTCTGTACTCCGTAGCGTGACTCTACCATGTTAAGCATACCTCTGTTTGTGGCACTTTTTCCTAGTTTTCTTTTGGCACAATAAACAATGTTGGGATAAACATCACTGTACTAATATTCTTTTGTATGAACTGGTGGTTTTAGTTCATGGGATAGATTTCCAGAAGGTGTGACAAAAGTAAACATATTTTTAAATTGTTGTTTCTTTTTATTCAGGAACAACAGTAAAGTACATAATTCTTAAGAGTATGACTCAATAAATTTTTAAGGGTACATTTATATATTTTTAAATGGTGATAGATGTTGACAGATTGCTGTTTATAATTCACATTTCCACCACAATGAGTGAATGTGAGAGATCCTCCATCTCTGCCAGTGATTTTTTTCCCCAACATGCTGGGTATAAAATGATAGTCATTGTTATTTTAATGTTTATAAATGGAATTATAGCTATGTAAGTTCTTAGGACTGGTTTTTCTGCACTTGGCATAAATTCCTGGAGAGTGTCTGGGTTGTTGTAGGTGTGATCACCCCTTTCTGTGCTGAGGCGTTAGTAGTCCGCGGTATGGGTGCACCTTGGCTTCTTTAACCTTTCACCCACTGAAGACACTCTGGTTTGTTTCCAGTTTGGGATTATTACAAAAAAAGCTGTTTTCATTTCTCTGAGATAAGTGCCCAGGAGTGCCATTGCTGGGTCATAATGTAGTTGCCTATTTAAATTTTAAGAAACTACTAACTCCTTTTGAGAGTAGTTATGACATTTTAGATTCCCAACATTATATGGGTGGTCTAATTTTTCTGAATCCTCACCAATATTTGGTGCCATCACACCAAATATTTTAAGCATTCTGGTAAGTGTATAGTGATACCACATTGTGGCTTAGGCATGATCTGAGAGTAGGAATCCCCAGCTGTCATGGGCTCATGCAGCTTGTCCCCCATCCAGCCTGCCCACTCAGCTCAGCACTCACAGGTCCCAGTCAGGCCAGGGGTACACTCTGCTCCGTGCAGCATGGTGGCCAGGAATTGCAGGTGCCTGTTTTGCCTCCTGGGAGCTGGGGGCTGCTGTTGTTCCTTAACACCTTCTTTCTCCTACATACTTGGAGATGAGGCTGATCACATTTGTTATCCTTCCAGCAACGTAGCTCCTTCAAGATTAAATGAAATGAAAATCTCAAAGACGTGTCACACATTTCCCTGCTTCTCCACATTTTATTAAGGCCTCAGGATCACTCGTGTGCTTATCCATGCCACAGATATCTGTTGTGGCCCTTCATACAAAACTGAGGCTCTACAACAAAGCGTGGTGTAATAGGATGGTTAAGATGACACTGGAATGCCAGTGGAAACCGTGCTGCC
>CM052547.1:69415608-69444355 GCA_028533065.1 Trachops cirrhosus
TCTATTATGGAGCCACAGAGCCATTTATCAAGCAATCCATCCCTTCCTTCTCCTGCAATGACCCCAAACACACCTTAGGTTTCCACAGCCCTTCGCTCCTGTTTCTGGCCCTTCTACAATAGTATGTTCCAGAAGTCCAGTTTTCTCTCCTGGTAGCTGTCTCACTCAGCCTTACTGACTCCAACCTTTGGGTAAGTCTCGACGTCTAGCAGAGCAGCACCTCACCACTACCTTGTTGTCCTTTCAAGAGTGTCTTGGCTCTTCTTGGCTCTTCTTGGCTCTCTACTCTCCCAAATAAATTTTCAAATCAGCTTGTTGGCTTCCAGGGTAACTTTATTAGAATTATTTTCAGAATAACATTGTATTTATAGCTCAATTCTTGGGGGAAAAAAATTGATATCTTGATGACATTGCATCTTCCTAGTCACAAACAGGGCATTTCTCTGCATTTGTTTAGATATTAATATCTTTCAATAAAGTGTTATCATTTTTCAATAATGCCTTGCTTTGAAAAGTAAAAATTCTGAGTTTACTTGGAAAGCCTCCTGATATTAATTTCCAAAGTGCTCATATAGTTAACACTGATTTTCATTAGTAATTGGCTGTTGCTTTAGGACTTCAAGAAGAGCTCTTCAGTCTAAGTTCTCATCAGTGAGGAGCAAAGGCTGAGAGGAAACATCATCCCCAGGAGATTTTTAATTAGTTAATTTTCTCATTCACTTCTTCAAGGGGAAAAGAAAATCCTCACTGCTTAGGCAGTACTCCAGACTTTAAATAGGTTTTCAAAACTTATATTCTTTCACTTGTGCAACAAACAAACTCCATTGGCTCAGTACCATGCTGGAGGCTACCAGGGAGCAGGTGGGAAATATAATATATTGTAGTTGGTCCCTGTTCACCCAGAATTTACAATGTCCCTATAGAGACAAGTCATTATTGAGTCATTCTAAATTCCACAGCCCAGAACTTCAAGCATTCCAACCACTGATTTCAGTTTGTTCTTCCCATTTGGCCCACGGCAACATGATAACAATGCCTGAAAATATGGTTTCTCTTTATCCCCACAATATACTTTCAAAAAATTATTGCCATCTGCACCCCTTTTTTATGGAACAATGGTTTCCCTTCTTCCTCATCCTCTCCTGCATATGAAAGGACCTGAGGGCCCCCTCAATTTAATTCACTGATTGGTTTTTTTCCCCTTAACATGTATGAGTTTCTTGTATTAGGTTAGGTAGTATTTCTATCATAAGACTTTATTTCTAACTGGGGAACAAAAGACTTAGCTTGCTACTAAAGGAATTTTATGTCAATACTTGTGGAGATAGTTTTTGGAGGATGGGGTTTGACAAAGAGGAAGAGAGGACTTGAAAGCTAGGGACCATGGACAGCCCTAAAGGAAAAAGATGAAAGTTGCCCCACTCGAACTAATAAAATAATAAGCCTAGATTATGGGATAAAAGAAAAGGGGTGCATATCTTCTCTTGAGAGTCTGTATCAATTTAGGATAAATTTTTCTGTTGCTATGAAAAATGTCATTGGGATTTTTATAGGAATTGCACTGATTCTGCAGATTGCTTTGGATAATATTGACATCTTAACAATATTAAGTTTTCCAATCCATGAACACAAGTAATCTCTTTCCATTTATTTCTTTTTTAATTTCTTTCAATAATGTTTTCCAGTTTTCAACATAGAAGTCTTTAACCTCCTTGGTTAGGTTTATTCCTAAGTATTTTATTCTTTTTAATGCTGTCACAAATGGAATTGTCTTCCTTTTCTTTTTGAGTTGTTCATTGTTTTTTCCAAATTTTTATAGTATTTTGTTTTGTTTTCCTAGTTTTTTAAAGATTTTATTTATTTATTTTTAGAGAGGAGGGAAGGGAGGAAGGAAGAGAGGGAGAGACACATTAGTGTATGTGAGAGAAACATTGATTGATTGCCTCCCGCACACCATCAACTGGGGACCTGGCCCTCAACCTAAGCATGAGCCCCGACTGGGAACCTAACCAGTGACCTTTCGGTCTGCAGATCAGTGCTCAATCCAGTGCTGTTTTTCCAAATTTTTATTTTAAGTAAGGCAGCGGAAAATTGGTAGAGGATCCACTTACATTTCTTTAATCAGTAAAATAATAACAATGGAAACTTTCAAAATATTCTGTTTATTTTATTCCAAAAATTTTTGCTTTTTTTCAATGCTGAAACATTTTCACACTGATAGTATAGATTGTGTTTGTATTTTATTATTTTTATTTATTATAAACATTTTTATTATGAAAATTTTAAAACATACAGAAAATTGGGGGGAGGGGATAGTGCAGTGATCTGCCATCTGCTCATTACCTAGACTTAATCATTCTCAACATTATGCCAGACTTGCTTCATGTAACTTCTTGCTAAAGTATTTACATAAATTACAGAAAATGGCATTTTATCTCATATGCTTTCATATGCATCTCTAAGAATAAGGACTTTTCCTCTGTAACCATTATACAATTATTATACTTAACAAAATAAACAATAATTCCTTCATACCACGTAGTACCCGGTCCATATTCAGATCTCCCCAGCTGTCACCAAAATGTCTTTTGCAGCTGGTCCATCTGAGCCAAGATCCATACAAGGACCACACATTCATTGCATTTGGTTATTAGGTCTCTCAACTCCGTCTTAATCCAAAGGCAGCTGGACAGCTCTAAGTTCAGGAATGTATCTGGACAAGGCTGTGTTAGCCTGGGGAGGTAGAGCTGAGGGACACAGAAAGCTGTGTGCGTGTCTGAGAGCACATGGACCTGTAATAATACTGCATGCTGTAAACTCTGAGACTGATGAGGTGTTCCTGGCTGTAGTGCAGAACTATGTCTGTACGTCTGGAGCCAGAGAGACAGGCTTCCAGAAGGTCTAGGAATCCTCAGTCAATCAGATGTTGTCATCTGACACTGTAGCTGTGGGAGAAGACTTAATACATGAGTTTACACCTCTTTGTGGCTCAGTTAATGGTCCTAATCTCTTTGCAGTGAACTCTGACTGTGCTAACTTCCCTCCCCATCCGTGAGATAAGTGAACCTTGTCGATTTATGCATCTATGTTTGTTTCTTGGCTTTCTGACAGTCTGAGCCCTCTAGTGCCATTTGTCAATTGGATTGATTATCACTTATCGTTCCAGAAGAGGCTTCCAAATCTGAAACATTTGTTTTTTTTTTCTTTGAACTGTGTAATTTATCTTTAAGTTAGAAGCTCTTTTACAAACTTTGCTACCAGACAACCAGTGAACTCTTGTGCAGTCAAATGATTTTCCTGCTCACCTTTTTAAAAATGTTGTTATGCAGTGAGCTACATGTGTGAGCATTTCTGGCTTTCACCTCTCTGCTGCTCCGCCTAGCCTCTGAAACGATGGCGGATGCGTTCTTTTATGGGATTCTCAGTATCCTACCCCCAAAGCCTTTCTGTTCTCCTATGAAATCAAGCAGATCATTCTTGGAGGCTACAAGGTTTTTTATTTTTGCTTTTCAAAAAGCACTGGCTTTATTCAAAAAGTCATTAGTACTGAAATTATTATCTTATGAAGTTCATCTTTCCTTTCATAGCTCATTTAAAATAGCTCTTGCATTTTATATCTCACAGTCTAACAAGCACTGTAAGCTGGAATACGTTAAGAACATCTATCTGTACTTTTATCGAACTATTGCACATTTCCCATCATGTAATTTGCTTTAATATTTTCCAAATCTTTAAAAATATTTTCTTGGTATCTCCCACATATTTTCTGATTAAGGGCCACATTTTAATCTTGCTACCATATTTTTCCATGGATTCTTTCAATCACACTTATTCCAATAGGATAGGACAATTTTTTTAATCCTTATCCAAGAATATATTTATTTTTTTTAGAGAGAGAGGAAGGGAGAGAGACAGAAACGTCAATGTGAGAAAGAAACATCAATTGGTTGCCTCCTTCCCATATAGGCCCCGACTTGGGATTGAACCTACAACTTAGGTATGTGTCCTGACTGGGGATGGAACCCATACCTTTTTGGTGTATGGAATGACACTCCAACCAACTGAGCCACCTGGCCAAGCAGACGAGATAATGTTCCAAGGGTTAGAACTTCCACATATTTTTCAGGGGACATAGGTCACCCTACTACAGAGCTCCAAACATGTGCTGGAAGGAATGACTACAGACCCTCGCAGTGCCAGCATCCTATGCGTCTGTTTGTGAGATGAACAATAGGAAAAGCTATCAAACAAGAAGCTACACACACAGGAGCACTGCAGTTACCCCTGTGATGGAAGGTTTGGATGATGTCGACTGGAGATATCATTCTGACCCCTGGCTCTGCCTTCAGATTGGCCTTCATTTGGACCCAGACAGACTGGGTTCTAGCTACTGTTAAATCTAAACATGTAGCCCTGGCTCAGTGGATTGAGCGCTGGCCTGCAGACCAAAAGGTCCCTGGTTCAATTCCCATTTGGGGCACATGCCTGGGTTGTGGGCTGAGTCCCCAGTTGGGGGTGGGCATGAGGCGACCAATCCATGTATCTCTCACACAATGATGTTTCTCTCCCCTTTTTTCTCCCTCCGTTCCTTTCTCTCTAAATAGTAAGTAAATATATTTTTTAAAATAATCAAAACGTGTAGTTGCATCCTCTAGCCAGAGGAGTGCTCTGTTTGAAGGTATTTCTTCCCATCTATAGAAATAATTGATGTTTATAATAACAGCCCAGCAACACTGCTGTCAGGGGGTATATTCTGAATCATCAAAGAACAACCTGATTGTCTTCTAAAGAGTATTCCTGTTAAGTGCATTTGAGTGATTTCTTTGAAATTCAGTCTCGGGTTAAGTCCCTTAAAAGCAGAGGCTGAGACAGGATTTGGGTGCAGATGGCCTTTTGTGGGTGACTCTCAGGTGAAGGAGAGTGAGAGAAGCCAGGAGGGGCAGAGCATCAACCTGGTAAACAGGGAGCCCTGAAGCATGAATTGCACCACATAGCTGGTCCTACCTTAAGGCCAGGGGCTGGCCATTTGTACCCCCATATCAGTCAGTCATTAGCCGGGGGCTGCCAGAAGAGAGGGGGAATAACTTCTCTAGCAAGGAAGCTCCTGGACAAGGAAAATTCTGCACAGAAGGGGGCAACTAAGAGCCATTAGCCACCAACACTCACAGCAGCTTAGAGAGGCATCCAGAGGCTGATGAAGGCTGATCTGGCATTCTGCACAGTTGGGGAAGTGTGTGTGGAAGAGAAAGGATGCGTGCCTGGTTCTAGTCACTGTTGTGGCTGAATTGTGTCTCCCCACCATCATCAAAGTCCTGTAGTGAAGGACTTAAACCCCAGTACCTCAGAATGTGGCTGGACTTGACACAGAGTGTTTAAAGAAGTAAAGAAGGTTAAATGAGGTCTTTGTGTGATGTTTAATCCAATACAATTGGTACCCAAATGAGAGAAGATTAGGACATAGCCATACGGAGGGAAGGCCACGGCCAGGGAGAAGATGGCCATCTACAAGCCAAGGAGAGAGGCCTCAAAATAAACCAACCCTGCAGACATTTTGATCTTGGACTTCTAGCTTCCAGAACTGTGAGAAAATAAATTTCTGTTGTCGAAGCTGCCCAGTCTGTTGTACTTTCTTATGGCAAACTAACACAATCACCTGTATTCATTGGCTCTCCAAAGGCCAGGATGTTTGGTTAACCTGGAAATCGCATCTTCCGGTCCTGCTAGCAAACCTTGACTGTGGGGGGGCTCCCCCTCGCAGTGCCCCCTGCCCAGCTGCCACAGATGAGAATAAGCCTACCAAGACATGATCTCCTTGGGAAGGAAAGGTAGCTAATCTCTCAAAGGAGAAGGGCCAGGAGCCTGTTCCTCCATTTTATTGGGCTTTTATTGGGTTCATTTGCAATGGATTACAGATAAAGCTCATTAATCATTGTTAGGCAAAAGGATCAAACAATAGATAACAAAGAACTCTGAGTCAGGGTCAGATAGCTAAAGAGCTGTAAAGCTTTGAGGAACAAACTCACTTCTTGCTTGTACCCTTATCATTTAATTGAGAGCATTCTAAACAAAGCAGTTTTCACAGGATTTACATATTCTTTCTTAGGCCTGATCGCCCAAGGAACCCACCCTTTCCAGCACAGGGCTGCACCACCCTCTGTCATTGTTTCAGGCTTAGGTGGAGCAAGGGAAGTGAGGCAGCCAAGAGATTCGGAGACTTCTTCCAGACAGAATGAGGACTCAGGCTTTGTCAAAGCCAAGGGGTGAGGGTCCATCACCTCCTTTTGCTGTACCCACCAAAGTCCTTCCTTGGGGGCCTCCCATGTGATTGTGCCTGTCTTAGGTTATTCCCCCCTTGGGGAATCTTACCCGTCATTGGCTAACCAACCAAGCAGTGGGGGCCAGTTACAGAAAGAGGAGCAGAAGCAGCGCTCCTGCCAGGGAGATAAGCTTTTGTCTCCTTGGTGGCTTACATTCCAAGGTCACTCCCTCAGCCTTAGCCTTGGTGGGGGGTTACAGCTTCTGAAACCAGGCAGGGTGGTTCCCAACACTTGACTTTGGTATTTCATTATCCCCAGTGTCCAGAGGCCACCAATAAAAACAAATTCAAGCAATGCTCTACATTTGTGGGAACATGCTTACATTCAGTCATCTCATTAGTGTGTTTCTCGCGCCAATATGGGGGTGGCTTCTACAATTGGGAAGCAGACTTTGTTTTGCTGAGAATTATAAATGTGAGAGTTACTGCATTAGGGTTAGAATAACAGTGGGAGAGAAAAGCTATTAGAGGAGGCGTGCTTATTATCTTTTGTTTATGGAACATCTTCACACTGTAATGATATTGCGGGTTATTAAAATGTCATCGATGAAAAAAAGCTTTATAACAATACAATCTTACTCAGAGATTCATTGATGGCTGGATTATGATGAAGAAGTAATAACTCAAATCGTTATCGATTTCTGCTATATCGCGTCAGGAAGAACATATATCAGTCTGATTTCACTGTCTTCTAAACAACTAACAACAGTGGCCATTCAGTAAGGAAGTGCTGTAGGTTTGGGCACATGCCACTATTCATGAAAATAAAGCTAATTCTTAATTACCCTTTCCATAATGGAAACAAAGGACTGAGAAGACCAAAATTCCCACAAGTATCATTTCAATTCTTCCCTCTCCCTTCCCCAGACCCTTAAATCAAATAGCAACATTGCCTCCCCAGAGTTTCTCCAGTTTTTGTGTCCTCTGTTGACCGGTGGAAGTATTGATGAAGTGGGGAGGTGGCCAGCTCCAGAGCGAGTGGTCAGGAGAGAACAGGGAGGCACGCATCACAAACTAGATCCTTTGATTCTGATCTCACCCTAAGTCTGAGCTTCATGGCTTGATTGGGGCCAGTGGCTCAATGACTGGTATTCAGCTCTCAGAAGCATCAGGAAAAAGAGTTTTCCTGATCTTTCAGTCCTGATCTATAGACAGGATTCATGGGTCTTTATAAGAAGCTCTCTGAGGCACTGTTCACTGTTACCCAGATGTAAGCCCTGCAACTTCTTGGAACCTTCTCCCTTAACCCAGTGGGGACTTTGGGGGCCATTTTGCTCCCCAGGTGAGATCTGTCAGTGTATGGAGATGTTATTGGTTGTAAGTACTGTGGTGTACTGTGACTCACTACTAGTATCCAGTGTACAGAGGGCAGGGGTGCTGTTCCCTACAATGCACAGGACACCCCCCACACACATGCACACACAAAATAGAATTATGTGAACCAAAATGTTAATAGAGCTGAGGTTGAGAAGCCCTGTTCCAACTATGCTTCATGAGAAACCCCTGCTCCAGCATTTTATCCTGCGGTGACCTACAACATCCATCTACCCATCCAGTCTATAAACACACACCAACCACTTTGTGCTTGAAACTGTACCATTTGCTTTCAAACACACATGGAATAAGAATGATCAAAGTTTTAAACTGTTGATTGGTAACTAATAAAGCACAATTTGGAGAGCAGATTTTACACATAAACAGCGTGCTGTGTGTGGTAGATGGCTGGGCTGGTGGGACGGCTCAGCAGGAGGCTGGCTGGGCTCCCCCACGCACTGCAGTCAGCTCACGATCCACGAACCACGGCTGCATTCGCATGTCTGCCAGATGGCTGGCTGTTGCCTGGGACAATAAAGGTCCCTTTTTCGGAGCACGTGTTGCTCATCCTTCAGTGAGTTCATTCACATAGTGGTGGCTGTGGGTTCCCAAGAGCACCACAAAAGGGCAAGCTTCACTGTGCAAGCACTTTTCAAGGCTCATTTTGCAATGCAAGGCAAGTCACATGCCTAAGCCCGGTTTCAAGAGGTGAGAAATAAGCTCCATCTCTTGATGGGAGGAGCTTACAGAGTCACATTGCCAAGGGAAGAGGACACAGGGAGAAAAATTGGAGCTATTTTTGTAATCAATCCACAGAGAGTGACTCATTAATCTTCTCTGTGGTTCCTCTCCAAGAGCAAACACTGGATTCTTCCCACTGGTTTGGTCAAAAACCATTTCTCACTTTCACCTTACTTATACCTCACCCCAATCCCATGTGGGTCAACCAGGCAAGTTTGGTATTTTGTTATTGTTGTTGTTTTACTTTAGAAACGTAAAACTTGAGGCAAGATAGACTTCTAGCTCAAGGTCGAATGCTAGTAAGTGACAGTAGTCCTTAATAATGATCATCATTTGTTGAGTGACAACTAGATGTCAGGCACTGGGCCATGGACTTTCTCAATTCTCAAACAACCCTGTCAAGGACACTGTTTTACAGATGGGTAAAACAAAGCTCAGAGAGGTTAAGTAACTTGCTCAACGTCACATAGCACATAGAGCTGAGACTATAACCTAGACCTTAAATCCAGATTTTTCTAGATTTCTCAATGTAACAGGGTTGTTGTAAAACCTGGCCGAACTCTCCTTGGAGAGCTAGGTGGCCCCATCTTTGTGATACAGCAGGACAATGCTGTAGTTAGCTGAGGCCATCTCTGAACTGAAAGCAATTCCCCCAACATCTAAGCTGATACAGAGGATAATGAAGAGCTACATCCACCTCAACCACGACCAGTGATGTGGTCCGACAGGACTTACAGGGCACACTGCTATTTCTTCTCAGGGATGAAGGCTCAGGGTGAGGATCCTAGGTCTCAGGTCTGCTGACCTTTCAACACTAACCGGGCCTTTGACTAGTACCTGAGCTTAGGGGAAGTATGTTTGTATGAATGATAGAGCCACATCTGAGGTTGAAGGAGAAGTGTGGCCCTGGCTGGTGTGGTTCAGTGGATTGAGCAGCACCTGCGAACCAAAAGGTTGCCAGTTCGATTCCTGGTCAGCGCACATGCCTGGGTTGCAGGCCAGGTCTCCAGCTGGGGGTGTGTGAGAGGAAACAGATCAATGTTTCTCTCCCTCTGTTTCTGCCTCCCTCCCCCTCTATCTAAAAAATAAATAAACTAAATCTTTTTTTAAAAAAACAACAAAAAATTTTTAAAAGAAGCAGCTGGGAGAAGGAGTTGTTTTGCTCAAGCTTCCATGTCAACACTCACAGAAACAAGAGGAAAGACAATTTCCTTTCTTAATATAGTTTTCTATTTATAAAAAGAATACGATCAATGTAAAACATTGTGAAAACACACAAGCAGTATCTTTCCAAAAATCCCAAATCACCCCTACTTCCACTGTACCCATTATGGATACAGTCATGTCTACATTCCCCGTGTTTTTGTACATATGATTTTGTGTGTATGTATAACACAAGTAGTTTGTGTGTATGTATAACCCAATCATGTGTCATGTGTATGGGAGTAATTTACAAATGCATCTATATCTGCCTGTGCAATTTATCAAAATGAGGACTTTCTTTCCAGTCTCTAGTCTGCGATCTATGGTGAGCGTTTACTCCTCCCTGTGAGTCAGTGTTCTCCAGAACAGGACCGTAAGGGCTGTGATGTAATCCATCATATTGTCACACCTTGACTGTCTAGCTGCATCTCAGGGTTAGTTGGATGTTTACGTGGACAGACTTACAAT
The DNA here is from genome assembly GCA_028533065.1 of Trachops cirrhosus. NCBI lineage: Eukaryota > Metazoa > Chordata > Mammalia > Chiroptera > Phyllostomidae > Trachops > Trachops cirrhosus. The sequence continues at coordinate 69,425,651 of CM052547.1, forward strand.
TAGTTGAGGTTTTTTTACAGGGCCGAGGAGCCCTCTTATCTTTGAGGCAAAAGGTCGGTCTGGAGTGGCCACATGGAGATGAGGACTGAGAAGGAAGGCAAAACCTCTCTGGTTTCTGCCTCCGCCCTCACCTGCTTCTTCTTCCACTAGCACAGGGTCCCACAGCCCTGGAGTTAATTAGAAACGCTTGAGGAAGCCCAGAGCAAGGTCCCCTGGAGGAGGACACTGTGCGGCATTGCGGAATGCATTATTTATTTTCAAGTCTGCCTTGCCTTTGGCAGGCAATTCAGCATTTTCACAATCTGTCCATGCTACTCATCTCATTTAGGACAGGGAGACTCGCATTTGTATGTTAGTCAAAAAAAAATTATAACTTCAATGTATGCTTGAGGCGGATTGGCAATTTGAATCAATATGCCAGTTTTTTAAATAATAAGATCTAGAGTCCTCATCCTTTCTCTTTTACAGGAATTCCAGGAAGAAGGAACATTATTTTCTTGTACAATTTATCTGTATCTCAGCTCATTGTCATTCGTGTGGCCAGCAGATAGTCCATCTTACCCCGAATGCTCGTTGAACAAACATCACTTTTCAGCTGTGGCTTTGAGCCTCTTTCATGTTCCTCAAACTCATTTTATCTCGTAGTGTCAGATGTAATGAGGAAAACACCTTTTTTAACTGCTTGCAATTTGAGCAACAGCTCAGACTCAGAGAAGTAAGCACAAGGTGTGGGGTGAGACCAATGTTTTGTTTGACCAGGCATGCTGAGAGGTGGGGTTGGTAAAGGGGGTAATGGTTGCAGCAGGCATGGCTTAGGTGATAGAGATGAGGATAAAGACCAATTAAATTACTCTATAATAATTTGAAAATTGTCTGCTGGAGCCTGGAAAAAAAGCAGTGGAGACTATGGAAGAGGAAGAGAGACAAGAGGGGTCCTAGCAATGTGGTGGAAGGAAGGGGTCGCAGATGGGACAAAACACACAGCAGACATAAAACACTTTTTTCTCAACTCACGTTTCCTACTTAGTGCTTCCGTTAACTCATATGGCAGCTTTGTGCAAATTAGGAAAAGATGCCTCCTCTAGACTGGATGTAGACCCCTTGTGTCTGAATGCATCCAGACCGGGTACAACTCCTTGCTGAGTGTAGGGCCAGGAGAGCAGAGCTGTTTTGCACGTTGGCCCCCATCACACAGCATCCTTGTGTAACATGCAGTTTGTGCCATAGGATCCAGCAGGCTGAGCCACGTGGCCAGGTATTAATAAACAAAAGCTGGCCAATTATCTCCTTGCCCCAGGCATGAAATCCTGGCTGATCTCTGCCACCAGGAAGAGATCAGCACATATTTTCTGCAGGAGTTGCAAGGGCTGGTACAAGCTGGCTATTTAAAAGAACAGAGTATGCCCTAACTGGCACCACTCAGTCGATCGGGCGTTGTTCCGCACACCAAAACATGGCCAGTTCAATTCCCAGTCAGGTCACAGGCCCAGGTTGCAGGTCCGGTCCCCAGACCAGGTGCATATGAGAGAGTCAACCTATCCATGTTTCTTTCCCTCTCTTTCTCCCTTCTCCTCTCTAAAAATAAATAAATCTTTTAAAAGAACAGAATATCAGGAATTAGTGAAATATTTTGAAGATGAGACTATTGTGAAAATTCTTTTGCTGTTGTTCAGAAGTTGTTGTGAGACTCTGAAACCATGAAACTGCCACAGGCGACAATGGCATCCTTTGGGTCAAGCTTGGAAAGACCATCTGCATACCTTCCCAGTCACCAGCTCAGATCCAGCAGCCGCTGTCTTCCCTAAAGGCTGTTGCAGCCAATTATGTCAGTGCCCCACCCCCATATCCCTTTGGCTCTCACCATTCCAGGCATGCAATGTCCCCCTATAGCTTGCAACTTATTGCTTGAAAGCTGCCTCTGGCTGCAGAAATGTTCTTGGCCCCCCTGGTGCAGTGGGTAGGGTGTGCTGGAGGCAGATGCCCCCAGAAGCTCTCCTTGACCAGTGTCAAAGCAGGCTGGAGGAGCTTTGTCACATCTGGAAGATGACAACTCTGAGGAATGTGCTCTTCATAGTTTCCCAAGTTTCTGCAGGGAGATTAAGCCCTAGTGGCCCCCAGAAGCAACCTGGTCATTATATACACATCTCTGTCTCACTTCTGCACAGCACTGCAGGTTTGTCCTGACTCGTTCCAAATAAGCTTCTGTTTCTCCTGGTCTGCTCCTAGAGAACCCCAATCTAAACCAGTTGCTCAAAGGATTAGTTAGGTTGATTCTTTCTTTAAGTCTTCAAGTCTCGTTCTTCAGACTCCAGTGTAGATAGGAAGTAATTTTCACAGAGGTATTTAACACATGCAAATGACATTCAAATCAATTCCACTCAGTGGGCAGACTAAGAACTGTTATTTCTGCAAACCTAATTATGCTGACACCCACCAAATGCCACAAAAGGAGAGACTGTCAAAACAAAGATAACAGAAACAAATGCAACAAAGCAAGCAACCCTAGCCAGCGTTATCAGCTCCCAGATGAATAAGACTTTACTATGAGAGGTTCTGATTTCCAAAACGGAGAGAGGGAAAGGGAGAGATGTTTCAGATGTTTCCTCTCTGAAGCACCCAGTCGTGTGCCCACTCCCTGGAATCTCTCCACATCTCCATAACACCTCTGTCCTATACTAAGTAGTGAGATTCTTAAAGGAAACATGGCATCCTATCCACCTGTTAGGCAAGGCTCACATCTAGGACTTGTCCTTGGCTCCTCTTTCCGGCACCCACCCATATCCAGTTCATTGGTAAGCTCCATTGCTCCTACCTCTAGAATATACCCCTAGGGTCCCGTGGCTCTCCCTTTCCAGCCCACCCACCCTGGTCCAAGCTGCCATCAGCACCCTCATCTGGATTACTGCAATAGCCTCTTACCTGGCCGTGTCTGCTTCTGGGAGCCGGTTGGGTAGTTTGCATCTTTCTAGAAATATACCCATTTCATTCATGCATCTGGAATTGATTTTTTTGGTACAATGCAAGGTAGGTTTTTTCACATTGATATCCAATTAATGCAGCACATTTATTGAAAAGAACACCCTTTCCCCACTGAAACATCAACTTCTTCACAAATCAAGTGACCAGATATGGCAGGTCTATTCTCCCACTCTTAATTCTTTCAATTTATTTACCAGTTTTATAGTTACTTCCTACAGTGCTATTTGGTTCATCTTTATGCAACTGGTGTTTAATGTTAATGGAACAATTTATTTAGAAAAGGCAGGATAAATGCTTGAGTTGTTCTCTTTATTTAGTAGTTTTAGAAAGAGATTTGGGATTTGGGCCCTGACTGGTGTGGCTCAGTGGATTGAGTGCTGGCCTGCAAATCAAAGGGTCGCAGGTTTGATCCCAGTCAGGACACACGTCTGGGTTGCAGGCCAGGTCAGGTCCCCAGTAGGAGGTGCATGAGAGACAACCACACATTGATGTTTCTCTCCCCTTCTTTCTTCCTTCCCTTCCCTCTGTCTAAAATAGGTAAATAAAATCTTTAAAAAGAAATAAAATGTTTTAAAAAAGAAATAGATTTGGTTTACTAGCACCAATAGTGATTGATTGAGTTTTCAACTATCATTATGAATTCTTGCACTTAAATATAATTAATATGTTGCAACCAACTGCAGTTATTACCTTTATTGTTGCTCAAAATGTTCCATCTTGGGGACCCTAGTTTTGGCTCTGAGGTATTTTGATATGACCCTTCTGTTTTTTATAAGTTTCTTGCTCTTTGGTATGTTTACAACAATAGATAACAAACAGGTAGAAATCCCTTAGTCAGATGAAAATTCCACAAGGTCAACTGGTAACTAGGAGAATTCCCTGTGGGTGGCTGCTTATGTATAACAGATACGTCCAGGGCAGAAATGACCAAAGCTGGGAGTAACTCCCCACCCGCAATGGGACCATCTGGGGGTGATGAAAAGGCAAAGCACACAGATGAGGAAGAAAAGGGGGCAGGGGACACCTGAAATAATAGCAGAAAGTATTTATGACATTGTGCTTTGTGCCAGAAGCTAGTCTAAGCTTTGATCTTTAATATCACTGTTATCGCCCTCGCTTTACAGAGGAGGAAATTGAAATGCAGAGAGGTTGAGCTCTGCTCAGAGTCACAACATCACACAGCCGGCTGAACAATGGAGTCCGCAGTAGAGCTCAGCTGCTCTGCCAATCAAAACGGGAAAGAAGACAAACCATTCCTCCTCCTTGTATCGGTTAAGGATGACTTTGGCGGGGAGGGGGTTCCAGAACCAGGTGGGAGACTGGACGCCGTGACATGCTCAGAAGCATTTCAGTGTGAATTTTAGTCCCTGCTGGCCTTGGGGTGCCCCAGGTAAGCTATAACTTCGTTCCTCTCCCTCACTCCCTCCCCGAGGGCCCTTCCTTCTCTGTCCCCAGCTTCAGTGTCCAGCCCTGGCCCTTCCCGCACTGGAGTATTGGAGCCAGCTCCTTTCCGGTATCCCCCAGGAATTCACCTCTCTGACCAAGGTGATAACATTACAAATAAAAGTCTCTAGTGAGTGATTAGTAGGTGCTAGGTGCTGGACACGTGCTTTGCACATTTTCTCAATTATCTCCATTTTATGGAAGAGGAGTCAGAGAAGCTATTTCGTTCAAGGTCAGAAAGCCAGTGAGTGTTGGGTCAGAATTCCGCCCAGGTGTGTCTCACTCCCAAACCCCGCACTTGTGAGCCACTGCTGCCCTCTGCTGGGCATGTGGCAGCACTGCCACGTTGTGCTGGGCACCACGTTTTTTTTACCTAGGCCTCATGCCTGCTAAGCAATAGCATCTATGGGGTGAGGGGTAGGTGGAGGGAGTACTGGTCCCAAAGACACTGCAGAGAGCCTCAAATTGCACCAGTAAGAACAAGACGTATTATTTTTCTGTAAAGAACACTGTTGGGAAAACTGATGAAATCTGAATAAGGTTACTTAACGGTAAAGGGGCTTCAGGCCTACAACTTTTAAACAACTCAGAAGAAAGAGGTGTGTGTGTGTGTGTGTGTAAAGAGAGATAATAAACAAATGTAGAAAATGTTAACATTTAGAGAATCTGAATGTAGTATGTAGGGAATTCTTTATACTATATCTGTAAGTCTGAAATTATTTCCAATAAGAAGGTAAGTAATTACACCTTCAGGAAGCCCCCCACCCATGGTCTCAGATTTTCCCTGGTAACTGATGGAGTTCGTAGGAGGCTGCAGATTTATTATTTGCTCCACTTCATGACAAAAGTCATGACAGCCATGGTTGGCAGGGAGAACAGAGACCCTTGAGACGGCGGGAAGAAGCAACTAACTCTTGAAGCAGTAGCTACTAGGGGTTTTCAGTTCCCTGAAGGGCCCTGTGGGTACCCCCCCCACCAGGGCACACAGCTATTCACAACTACAGGCAATGAATGATAGAGAACCCAAAAAGGATAGGCTTCCTTGTGTCTGGACACTGGTCAGCATTGTGAAGGGGCTGGCAGGCCTTTCTCATGAGGAAGAACGAAAACAGTAAGATGGGGAGTTTGGGAGAAGGCTGGATGGCACAGGGAGCAGCTGGTTGGGGGCACGTGAGAAGCAGCACGTTTGTCAGGCAGAGAGGCGCAGGCTCAGTCTGTGAGGTGCAAGAAGCCAGGTGGATCCTGGGTGGAGGTGCTGGGAGGCACACGCCCCGCACTGTGGCTCCTGCTGTGGAGCATCATTCCACTGGTCGCACCAGAAGGCTGTCAGGACCACCTGAGGCTCTCCCTGGGGACCCTCCGGCAGAGGGTGCTGCCTGCTTGTCGGGGTGGGGGTGTCTGAGAGGAGACAGACTCTCCCCGCAGGGAGTCCCACCCCCACAGATGCTGATCTGCTTGATCTGGGCTGCCGCCAGGGCATGCGATTTTTTTAAGTTCCTCAGGTGATTCTAATGTTCAGGCAACATTGAGAATCACGACATGGAATGCACTCCCTTTACGGATCTTTGATCTAGAGAAGTTGGGACCGTGTGGACAACACCAGGGGCCCATCTCTGCTGCAAGAACTTCAGTTGCCTCAGTCAAGTGGATTTACCCTGAATGTAGTCTCCGTGTGATGAATGAATTTTTGCCCTAGAAACGTGTTGAGGTTTCTTACTAAAATTGAGAAAAGACATTGAAAGAGGCTCCACAGTTTTACTCACTCCATTTGAGAGCTCCCTGGATTTTTGTTGATTTTGGAACCCACCGTGACAGTGTGATGGCGAGTGTGGTCACTGGAGCCCCAAGAGTGGGTGAGGACACCCAGGAGAGGGTTCAGTAGGGGGACAGCCTTGGGCAGAATGCCACCATCGAAGGGCCAGGCTGCAGAAGAGATGCCCAGACAGGTGGCTGAGGAGCAGCAGCCAAGGAAGCAGGAGGAAAGCCAGGAGAGCAGGTGGCGGGGGCCAGGCAGCATCCTGGGAGGTGATGCTGGTCCACCCAACCAAGCCCCCACCTCATGCCCAGTCAGCACCCCCCAGGAAGCACACGAATATAGAATTTAATAGATGTTTATTTGTGTAATAGCAACATTCAGGTATATAAATAAGGTAAATACTTTGCAATGCACAGTCCATCATGTCCTGACACTGCAGCAGAGAATCTGCATGTCCGACACCAGTCAGACAGCGCACGGAGAAGCCCGCTGGGGCACAGACACAGGGTCTAGCGAAGCAAGTCGGGGGAAGGGCACAGCAGCCAGAAAATACTCTGAACGCCGTTTCTGGGCTGGTGTTCCTTGGCACAAAGCCAGCAAACCCAGGACATGAACCTAATGGAAGTGAGACATCAGTGTGCCAGCCCATCAGCAAACACAATTTCACCCGGCACAGAACCGACAGATGGCTCAACCCGGCTGAACCCTCTGGGCACCATACACATGGAAGCCCTTCAGAGGCGGCAGAGGGTTCGGCCCTGCCCAATGCCCGGGCGACCCCTGCAGGGGCACTGTTGGGGGGGGGGGCCTGCCCCCAGCAGAGAGCCTTTTTCTCTACAGATAAAAAGCTGCCTCTGCCCACTAGATGCAGTGGTGAGGCAGGAAGTGCCAGGCCATGAGCCCAGGACCAGTCTGTCACAGCAGCTGCTTCCTGAACACCTCTACAACCACGTTCTCCTCGTTCCTGCCGCAATCGTGATTCATTAATTAAGCAAAGGGGGAGACCAGTACACACCGTGGGCCTCTGGGTCTGGCCTCCATTCCCCACTCACACCCAGGAACCGTTCAAAGTCAAGCCAGTAATTCCAAGTTATTATTCCATTGGCTTGGATTTCACGGGTCGTCTTTGTCAACACCATTCCTTCAACATGAAGAATCCTCCACCTCACACACACACACCCTCCCCAACTCCTTTCAGAAAACCGAATTACGCATTTTTCACTCAATCGGGTGCCTTTCTCCCCTCCTTCATGAATCACCCACGTGACCCTTTGCTAACCCACAATCCAACGAAAACAGCCCACATCATCTGTCCTTGGGGGTCCCCTGCTCCTACCCTGTCAATGCCATGAAGAAAGCTGAAGCACAAGGCCCTGACTCGTTATGCCGCATGGGTGTGGGCAGAGCCTTTAGGCTTCCCCTCCAGGTTATAATCTGCTACAGAGATACTCGCTCTTTTCCTCACTCTTCCTGGCTAGTGATGGCCACTCGTACGAGGCCCTGCTGCAGGCTCTTGAGCTGTGTGTGCCCTTGGCCAGAGGGGGAAATGGGGTCCTGAGCGAGTCACAGAGACCCTCATCCATGGATTGGAGGCACCACAGGCAAGACGACAAAAATGAGCCTCCTTCCCATGGAAAATCCAGCCCAGGGGCAGCAGGAAGTGAGGAAGACCTCAGGCAAACCATGGCCACCAAGTGTGGGGAGTTTCAAACACACCTATGTCTCCTTCTCTTCGCCAGGCTGGCCTCTCGAATAAAGCACGAGGCACCCAGACACCGCAGGTGGGTGTGAAAGCTGGACTCTTCTCTCAGAAGGTCCGTGCGGTTGCTCTCCAGACCTCGGACCCCCAGGCTGTGTGCAGGGCAGGTAGCAGTGTAGTGGCTGAGAATCCAGTCTCAGCATTTCAACACTATTACTAGTGTTGCCATTATTATTAATAAACATGCTGCTGGTAACTTACTGACTAGAGAAGAAAAACAAAAGGAGCCTCAGCAGCTAGGCAGTTGGTGGAGACGGGAGGAGAGGGGACAGTGTTTTCAAATAGCCAAGTGGACTCAGTACCCACTGGCCACAGCATCCTGGATATCACATGTTCTGCCCTCTGGTCACAGAAATCATCCACATGTTCTAAAAATCTCAACACTTTGGCATCCAAAGTTACCTCCCAAACTGCCTGTGAAAACATGGCCCACACACAAACAGGTAAACAACTTAATCGAGGCAGCCACAGATGAGAGCAGTAGCCTCTAGCCCTCTGGGAGCCCAGGTAAGCAAGGTCGCTTCTGGAGGAGGGGGCGTTAGAGCAGTGCTGGGAGCAACAGGGAGGTGGGGTCACTTTAAAGTGACGTAGGCGGTTGGCAGCTGGGACTCTGTTGCTCACTGAGAATGGGCCCACCTTCTGTAGGGCATGCAGGTGAGCAGGGTCTAGGACCCAGAGGTGAGCCTAAAAGACTTTAAACTAGGCTCTTTCATCAGCACTCTGTCCAAATGCCAGCACCCTCTGCGGGTCATGCCTGCAAGGCCCCCACCCAACAAAGGAAACCAAGTCAGGAAGTGGGAGCTGTTCACCTCTATAAAAACTGGAAGCTGGGCGACCATGTGGAGAGTGACAAGGGAAAAGGAAGCTTGCTTTGACTGAGACAAGGACAGGACGATGAGGCCCTGCCCAAGAATCAGCCCCTTTCTTGGCAGTGTCGTGGGTGGGAACCCAGTCTCTGGCATCACAGCAGCTTAGGTGCAGATGACCAGCTCAGTGCAACAAAAATAGCCACCATTTACTGAGCACTGATTACATGTCAGGCACTGTGCTGAATGCTTAACATGCATAATCTCAGAAAATCCTCACAATCCCAAAAGGAAGGTGCTGTTGTCAGACCCAACTGGGCCACAGTTGCACTTCGGAACCTGCTCAGGTCTGGGGCTGTTTGAACCCAACATCCAGCTTCTTAACCACCGTGCTCAGCCCGCCCCATTACCTCAGGGATGGTTTGTTCCGGCAGGTCCTTCGGAGCCCCTGCTGCAGACAGTACAGTGAGCGTCTGCACATGGTTTACCGTCTTGTGATGTGACCACAGCACTCACCTGCACATCCTCCCCTTAGCCCTTCCTTCCCACCCTGACTTCAGAAGAACAGGAGGAACCCTGGATACAAGTGACATCACCCCTGCACACGCCACCCTTTTCTCAGCACATCAGTACAAGGTGGGCACAGATGTGAGTTACTCCAGAAAACAAAGGGCAATGGTGACGCAGGAACAAGTTTCAGCAATGACAGATCACATTGGCAGAGTAATGAAAATACACTTCCTTACAAAACTGACCTTGGGCAGGACGCTTAGGGAACAAGGCCACTGCATAGCTTTCCGAGCAGTGACGCTCTTTGCTTTGAGTCATTCACATCCTCCCCCCACCCACCCCGTCACATCAGGGACACTCCTGGGCCGACCCGGAACTCACTGACACTCTGAAGAGCTAAACTCAAGGATCCAGTCAACGCAGCCTCGAGCCAACTCTGCAACTAGCTTAGACTCAAGTCCCAGGGTTTGCTCAGTCTCCCTTAAAGCAAACTTTTGGAACCTTCTTGCATAATATAGGTCAACTAACAGGCTAAGAAGCCCAGTGGAAAAGATAAATACTATAAAAGGGATTTCAAAAGTCCACTTGTGTAAGTTAAAAGTTACAGTTCACCCCTTCTGAAAGAGACACTAATTTCAAATATACATTACAGAATTATACAACATTAAAAGTAAATATGTTTTAAATATAGTTATATTAAAGCTACTAAAGTATTCAGAGTAGAAACAGGCCCAAAACAATAAATATAAATAAGGCCCAGGCTGCCTTAGAGGGTTCTACATTCAGGAGGAAAACGTGTCTACTTTTATCATGCTGAGGTGGCATGCGCCCACGAAGGGGAAAGACACGGGTGTCCTGGGAGAGGTGACAGCAGAGATCACCAGGGAGGATGCCGGGCTCAGCTCAAGGTAGAGAAGCCCTGGCTTCTGTGACGCCCCTGTCCACAAGCTCCTTTATCTCACTGCTCAGGAGCTAACAGCGACTGAAGCTCCAACCTGGACAGGTCAGGCCTCCTGCGCTTGAGGGAAGGAATGGTGCAAAATTCAGATGCACTTATACCACTTCTACAAAGGCAAGTGGGGCTGGGGACAGTCTAGTCCTTGTCCTGGGGGGCGGACGGTGAGATGGAGACTCGACTCCACCGCGGTACCCTGGGGACGCTCCCTCCCGTCTCCAGCCCCAGCTCCCTCACTGGCAGAGTGCCCATGACTCTCACCCAAGGCGCCTCGGCAGGTTGTCATGAAAATGTATGGGATTCAAACTGGAAAACAAAAATCTCTAAATGAGGACAGCACAACAGTACGAATACCAAACAAGAAAGTCAAGCATGGAAGTGAGAAACTGAATTCACGACAAGGGAGGGCACACAGTTTCAGTCACGTTTATTTCTCACACATGCACAAAACGGATGTGGAGTGAGTTACGCCATTAAGATCGGCACAGATACATGTGAAAATAGTCTCCTGAATCTGATCTGAAGGTGACATAACACCAATAAATGGGAGAAAGAAAAGCACTGTGCCACAGACACCAGATAGCACTGCTCTTCAGGCCACCCCACTAGGGAACGCCTCTTATTCACCAGAAAGAGTGTGGAGAAACCCCCCAAAAACAAAACCCAAGCTGGCCCTCTGGCCTTCTTGCTGGTAGTTCTGGTGAGCAACCACCTTCAGCTTCCCAGGACCCCGCCCCCCGCTCCGGATCCTCAGACGCCCCTATCCTCGACCCCGTCCGTAGGGGAATGTGCCAGGCACTCTGCCGCAAACGCAGCCCTCCTCAGGAGCGGCTCTCTGCGGCCGGGCTCCGGCTGACACTCCCTGCTCCCAAGGACCCCACCACATGAGTCCTTGGGTCCTCATCCACGACGAGGCCACACAAGACAAATGAGACTTTCTGCCTCTGGTTCAGAACAAGTTCATTCTTCAATAAGAAAACTAGATTCATGACTAATCAGCAGCACTGTTTAATTCATCGCTGAGATACTGCCTCATCTTCAGGATAAACACTCAGAAAGGGCCTGACAACACTTGCTTTTTGGGCGCCCAGGACATGACTCATCACCCATAGCTGCCTCTGGCGGCATGGACTTGCCCAGCCAGATCGTGGAATACGGGAATTAGGGGACAACTCAAAAACAAGGACCCAGAGAGTGGCGTGCCTGTCCTGCCGTGGGTCCCCAGCCAGGACTGAAACCCGGTGTGAAAATACAACGCTGCAGCTCGGGCAAGGCCGCGCAGTGTCTGCCGGCTGAAACGCCGGCAGGGGTCAGCCCTGCGCCACATGCTCCAGGGATCCAGGCCCAGTGTGAGCTTTCAGGGAGGCAGAGAGGCTGATTCAGAGACCAAACAAACTCCCACCAGGCCAGGGGCTCTGGAAGCCATTAACCCCACGTCTGGCAATGAGAACAACCGTGGCACAGGATCACTGAACACCTTTGGGCGCCGAGTTCTCTCTCCTGTACCCTCTTCCCAAAATCAACCCCTCCCTCGTCATTAAGAAGGGAAACAAAATAAATCACAGTTTGTTGTTTTTTTTTTTTTAAAAAAAAAAAGGTCCCCCAGTAAAATACAAACTACATTTAACTGGTCACATTATATAAAAAGTGTGCATTTAATCTTCAGAATAGTCAAACCTCTAATTGGGTTGAGTTTCCCAGAGTTTTAAGCAGGACTCTATGGTTTCAGTGAAGAAGTTGTGGTACAATTGAAATCACTTATTAAGAAGTAAGTGACATTTAAAACACACACACAATACACATTTGCCTTAGGAGTAAAATATATATAGCACAGCAGCTACGTGGGTGGGCAGTCAGGCAACGGAGCACAGACCAGAAGCCCTCCGCTCGCTGCCCAGCAGGATTCAGCAGCAACCAGTCTACAGCACAGACGTGAACGCCATCGTCCCTGAAAAGACCCAGTTGGCTGGGCCGCCCTCCAGGAGCCACCAGAGCCTGAACATGTAGGGAGGGGCTCAGTTATGGTACATTCTACTGCATACACTTGAAATAGTACAGTGTGGTTGGTTTTGTTCTTTTTTTAACCAGACTATTGTAAATTATTTTTTGAGCTTTCTCAAAATTTTTCAGTCTGCGATGAAGCAAGGTGAACCCATAACATAAAGCGGAGCTCGTGTTCCACAGGATTTCATGTGGACAGAATGCTTATCTGATACACACACCTTTGTCCCTCCGGCCCACGGAAGGCAAACCCCCTGGAGCTCCAAGGCAGGGACTACAGGGCAGCTCAGGTGGAAGCTCTGCAGCAGCAGCACAGACATCCACATCCAAGCCTCGCACCTCTTCCCAGCGGGGGTGGGGGGGTGGGGGGGCAGTACAAAGACAAGTGTGAGGCGCCCGGAGCCTGTCGCCCCATGAACAGCCACTCTCTCAGTGAGCCCAGTGCCACCGATGAGACTGAGAAGCGGCAGGCAGCCACTGCTGAGCCGGGCAGCGCTGTCCTCCAGGTTTTTAAAACTTCTGTTAAAAAAACCCAAACGGTTTTATCCCCATGACTTCTTCCCCACTCAAAGCTATAGTTTACTCACAACCCAAATCAAAAGCACATAGACTGTATGTACAGAATCTTCTTACAACCCACAGATAAAAAACACTCTACTAAAAAATTAAAAGAGAAAAAGACAGTGAGTCGAAGCCTTGTCATCGTCTAGGTCACCCCAGCTGGGCTCGCCTGGGAGCCCTGGCCCCTCGCTCAGCCCTGCTCAGACTCTCCCGGCCTGCGTGGCCCCTGCTAGTTCTCCGTGGCATCTGTCAGCATCCCCTTCTCGGTCAGGTGAGACCTGAGTGTGTTGAAGATGTGGAGCTGCTGATCCGGCCGCAAGGTCATGAACTGCTGAATCAGCTTGCTCGGGTTCGGGCCCCTGGAAGACAATGGGACAAAGTGGCACCGCCGGGGCCCAGCAGCGTCTAGGGCCTGATTACCCAAGTGGCTGCTGCCCTCTCTGGATTTCCTACCGACAGTGCAGAGGGGCTTCGGGAAATCCATAAGCAGTAGCAACGGCAAACTGCATTTATGTTTAGGACGCTTTTCACTGAAGCTGAGATGTAGCTAAAACTCTAGAATTTCACCCATTTAAAAATCTCCCAACCTGGGTCAGATGGAAAGGCACTGTACCTGATAAAACTGGCGATGTACACGTTGACAAAGGTGGCCATCAGATACTGGCAGTCGAAGCGGTCCATGATGCCTCCGTGGCCAGGAATCGTATTGGCAAAGTCCTGTCAGAGGCAAGAGAAGGACTGGTGAGCCTGGGCTCAGCCAAGGTCAAACCCTGGCCTGCCGTCCCACCTCAATGTCCAGCTACCGTCCTGAGTAGCTGAGGGAAACAAAGTGAGGAGTAAGCACTGACTCAAATACTGAGGCTGCAATAGGACACGATCTTACTTAATTACAAATTTTTTTAAAAGAAAGATGTAAGATATTAACAAATAAACAGAAAATCCAACTACTAAATTTTATTGGAAACATCTCCTTTTAATCTAACCTACTTAAATCCCAGCACAGGTCAAGAGCCCAGTATTTTGAAGGAAGTGGAGGATGGTGCGGGGTTCGGCGGGGGTGGGGGGGGCAAGGGGAGAGTAGGCAGAAGACAGGTGAGGAGGGGCCTGGCTGGGAGACAATGAGAGGAACGGAGAAGAGGGTTTTCCTACTTTGATTTTAAAGGCTCGTTTGAATCCACTTGCAAAGAACCCTCCAAAGGGGCCGATGAGCGAGGCAAAGGTAGAGAGGGCGATGCTGTGGATCTGGAAAGGGTACATCCGGACGATTTTCTGAGAATAATAAGGGAAGTAAAAGTCAAGATGCCTACTACAGGCACAGCCTTATTACAGGTTAACAAAAATAACTCTTTATTCAGCTACCTATATTCCCCCCGCCCCTTCCTAAAAAAGAACACAATTAGTAAAAAGACTGTTTTTTTAAACCTCTGTTCTGGTTGAAGCATATGAAGAAAATCCAGCCTTACACAGATATGTAGTTGAAAAAAGGAAGAGTATTTTAGTATGGTCTTTTCAGATAATCATGGGAATTTTTTGACACTACACCAGAACTTGGTAAGTGGTAGTTCCTTAAAAATTTGGTGCAATGTGAAATCTGAAACCCTATCAATGAACTTTCTGTACCTTCAATTAAAATCCACTGGTCTACCTGGCACTTTGCATGGATGTTTTACCATGTGAGACTGTGTAACCGCATGCACTGGCCACTCAGAAAATGCTGGTTTACTGAGTTATGTCACCTTCCAAATGTAGACACAGTTAGCTGCATAATGTCAAAACACTGTATATTAAAATTACCACAGATCTCATTAGAAAATTCTTTAAATACTAGGAAGCTATCAAGCTCACACAAGGCACACACTTTCTAAAATTCTACTTTCACACGAAAGCCATTGTATCATTGTTAATAATTACTGTCAGCTGTTTTCCTTGAAGTGACAGCCTCCCTTCATTCATTTCCAAGAAAAATATCTGTCAATTACCCAAGTCTAAAACATTATATTTTATCAGTTCTTTTCAAGTAAAATTATATTTTTATAAAAAAACCACTAGGTCAGTTCATAAGCAAGTGCCCACAAGCTGACCCTTTAGATAATCAAGTACTATGGTATTTAGCAGAAGTGTTTTATGCATAATTTTCATTTTGGGACAAAGAATATTATTAGAAAGGTACATATTCAAGGGCCAAGTTTTAATAAAATCAATAACTTTATTATTTTGCCAAAGCCACTCTTAAGATAAATGGCTTTTTCTCACTGCAAAGGCATGGTGTGAAGGATCCAATGACTTAGGCCACTTGGGTGCCACTACCTTCGACTCAACGCTGCGTCTCCAGCAGGTTGACCCCCCACTGCTTCTGTCAACAAAGTGAACAAGGCAAATGATGTCACTGTATTATTATGGAAATAGTTGTGACCTCACAGACCCCCTGAAAGGATCTCAGGGTCCTCCAGGGTTCCCCAAAGCACACTTTGAGAATCACTGGTCCTGAAGATTTGAAGTGGGAAGAAAAGTGTCCTCCTGTCCTCATCATGAACTGATGTGAACAATCCCCTTCATCCTGGCTTCAGCCTATAGCTCTGGGGACAGGAGGGTGACTTTATGAGAGGAGGCAGTGTGGAGAGGGGGGCTCTGCCTTGTAGTCGCTATGCCACTGAGGTCAGTTCACTCCATGGCAGTGGCACATACCCAGCCAATGGCCGACTGGATCACCTCAGGAATGTTATACTCATGCAGGCGAAACAGGTCGGAGGGCTCGCAGTCCACAGTGAAGCTGTTGGTGTCGTTGTTGTACTCCACGGGGCAGACAAAGCATCTGTACCCAGACATCACATAGGACAGCTGAGGATGAAGAAGAGAGAGACAGGCAAAGGAGACAAGTTCCGCCATCCCGCCTGGGCAGCAGACACCTGGTTTGGCCACATCCTTAGGTGCCCACACACTCTAACTGCAAACACACACTGAATCAGAGGCTTAGGTTGCACCTCATGTGTATTTTGCCTGAACTGGGGCAGGGGGCCGAGGGCAGTTCACAGCCCATTGAGCTTGCACACACACTTGCCCAAACACCCAGGTCCTGAATGAATCCCGGAAAGACCTGAGAAATACGGCAAAAGAACAACAGAAGTTTCTCCCCACTTGGGGGAGCTATAATCCGCTTTCTCAGGATCTAGTAACTGGGTGCTAAGCAGAGGCAGAAAGTGGGGAAACAGTACAGGGAGAGGCAGGCAGCCAGGAGGAAGAAGGCTGAAGAGCAGTAAGGTAAGGAAGCCCGGGCAATGAAGGACAGACGGACATCAGTGCCAAGGGGAGACTGGCCCAGGGTCAGAGCAGGGAATCGTGCTCCTGAAAGGGATGGAGACCATCCCCTTCTGGTCAGGGCACACAAAGGAGAAAATCTGGGCTGGAGCAGTGTATCTCACCCCACCCCTTACTCTCCGATGCCAGTCACCCTGACCTTGAAATATCAAATGCCTGGACAAGAACGCCACCTGCGGAGTGCTGCATGCCTCGGCATGAGAGAAATACACAGTGCACATGGCCTCTGCTCGAGGGCCAAGGTTCTGCTTGAAAACCGGCGGGTGAAGAACAGCTGGTGCTGCCTGTTCCAGTCACGGAGCGTGCCACGCTGGTGCCCTTCTTCAGGGCAAGGTCCCATCCGGTAGGACAGAGTCCTTGGCCTTGGGAGACATGCTCTCTGGCCCTGACAGGTTTCGAAGATGCCTGTCACTTCCCCAGTTTGGGTCCACTGTCACCCCCCACCCAGCCAGGAGCCACCACCTACCAGAAGGCCAAACAGCACAGTGGCAAAGAAGCCCCCAATGAAGCCTTCCCAGGTCTTCTTCGGTGACAGCTGTGGGCAGAGAACAAGTTCTTGGCAAAGGGTGTTTTGATATCTCTGGCTTTGGGAACAATGAGTACTTGTTAAAAACCTCACTCTGTTAATTAACCACCTCACCTTCCAAAATACCCCACGCTTGGTTTTCTTCTTCCCAGCCTGATTCCCCTCAGTTTCTCTCCTGTTTCAAGTGGTCACTTAAATCATTTAACAATTATATTATAAAACAATATACTAATTAAATAGCAATACTCAAATTCGGACCGAAGCCCCCAAAATCTGCTTATACAGCTTATAAAATATTTTCTTTATTAGCTCTTTTTTACGTATGGGTAAACTGTCAGTGTTTCCTTTGTTGTTTTTTTTTTTTTCCTCTTAAAATTAACTTAGTACCAGCCTTTCTCCAGGATGACATGAAACATGCAAACCAGCTCGATCTCCTCTGTCTCCCAAGCTGATGTACTCGCAGTGAAGGCACCGCCCCTCCTTCCCGGTGATATCGCACATTCAGGTTATCCACTCACCTTGATGAGGGGGGTCCGACCAAAGAAGAAGCCGAACATATAGGCCATGATGTCATTACAGATCACGCAAGAAATGGGCACAATGAACCTACAAAACAAACCAAAGGACCAACTCTACCAGGATGATAATTCTTTAATAGTCCGCAAAATAATACCATTCATACATTCCAGTACCAAAATAACTCAGAGAGTATTTGTTACCCATTACAAAATAACTTTAAAAAAAATAAAATGCCAAACAAGCCATTCCCAGGCCCTGGCACACAGCAGGTGTTCAAACGCCTAGCGAATGACTACTGAACAAACGAAGGTGGCGGTCTATGAAACGTCACTTGCTCTCGTCATTATAAAGTAATTATCTACACAACAGTACCAATTCAAACTGAAAAAAATAAAGGTTTTCCTTGTTTCTCCCACCCCATCTCCATTCCCCAAAATAGCAGCTTTCAATCACGTCTGGTTTTTCTCCTTCTGGTAGCTGCCTGCCTAATTCTAATAACCACTATATTTAGTCTATTTCATAATTTACCTACTTTTTAAAAATTGTGTATTGCTATGAGCTGTATCTAGTAAGCCCCGCCCTTCTCCAGGACTACGCAGTGGGCAAGACCGCCACCCAGACACACAGCTAGGTTTCTTCTCTGCCTCCCGCTGCCAGTGTGGTCATCCCATCATCAAAAGGGGGCGGTTTCCACGCTTGTACCAACCCCTCCTCTCCTCACTCTCCGTTCTCTGACAGTCACATTTTAAAAATGTCCTCTACTACAGATTTACATATAAATCTGAATTTCCTGGTCCATCAACTACAGGCAAAATTTTCTGACTTGCTGTTTGTTAAGGGAGGGATTTAGAGCTTCTGTATTCACCTAACCCCCCACAATATTTACTCTGTGGAGACTTCTAGACAGACTCTGTGCTCTGCAACTATAATTAAGTCTTGCAGGTTGAGTCTGAAAACCAGTAACTGGAGATTTTAGTATTACTCACTACAGAGGCAAGTGGTATATTTGGCCCTTAAAGATGAGGACTTAGCTTGTATCACTGTCAAGAAACACCAAACAGAGCCTTGGCTGGTATAGCTCAGTGGATTGAGCACCGGCTGCAAACCAAAGAGTCGCCAGTTCAATTCCCAGTCAGGGCACATGCCTGGGTTGCAGGCCAGGTCCCCAGTGGGGCCATGTAAGAGGCAACCACACATTGATGTTTCATTCCCTTTCTCCCTCCCTTCCCCTCTCTCTAAAAATAAATAAATAAAAACCTTGAAAAAAAAAACCCAGAGCCAAAATTAAAAAAAACACCAAACAGAAACTCTGAAAGAAAGGAGCCATATGCTCCCCAGTCCATTATAACTGTTTTAACCATAATAATGTCTATAACACCCTGGCTGGTGTAGCTTAGTGGATTAAGCGCGGGCCTGTGAACCAAGAGATCACGGTTCGATTCCCAGTCAGGGCACATGCCTGGGTTGCAGGCCAGTTCCCAGCAGGGAATGCACAGGAAGCAACCATACATTGATATTTCTCTCCCTCTCTCCTTCCCTTCCCCTCTGAAGATAAATAAATAAAATCTAAAAAAA
>CM052547.1:69444855-69484516 GCA_028533065.1 Trachops cirrhosus
CCCTGGCTGGTGTAGCTTAGTGGATTAAGCGCGGGCCTGTGAACCAAGAGATCACGGTTCGATTCCCAGTCAGGGCACATGCCTGGGTTGCAGGCCAGTTCCCAGCAGGGAATGCACAGGAAGCAACCATACATTGATATTTCTCTCCCTCTCTCCTTCCCTTCCCCTCTGAAGATAAATAAATAAAATCTAAAAAAAATAAATAAAAATAAATTAAAAAAAATAATGTCTATAACACGTATATGAGCTAGTCTCAGTTCTAGGCACTTTACATGTATTTACTAATTTATTCCTCAGGAGGTGGGGAATACTCCACCCTCATTCTGAGATCTGGAAACAGAAGCACAGTCTGGGGTCTTACCCAGAGTACTTTAGTACCCCTCTTACATACACTAGGCTAAGCTTCACCTCTCCACTCAGATCATCAGCTTCTTCAAGCAGCCTCATGATTTTGATCTATGCTGATAGATTTCCTGTTGAAACCACAGCATTTCTGGGATAAAATCTACTAAGTAACAGTACAGCCATGTGCAGCCTAACTGTGGGGATACCGTTCTGAGAAAAGTGTTGTCAGGAGAGCATCACAGCGTGCACTCACACACAGGGTGCACTCGCACACAGAGTGCACTCACACACAGAGTGCACTCACACACACAGAGTACACTCGCACACAGAGTGCACTCGCACACAGGGTGCACTCACACACAGGGTGCACTCACACACATGGTGCACTCGCACACAGGGTGCACTCACACACAGGGTGCACTCACACACAGGGTGCACTCACACACAGGGTGCACTCGCACACAGAGTGCCCTCGCACACAGAGTGCACTCGCACACATGGTGCACTCGCACACAGGGTGCACTCACACACAGGGTGCACTCACACACAGGGTGCACTCACACACAGAGTGCACTCACACACATGGTGCACTCGCACACAGAGTGCACTCGCACACAGAGTGCACTCGCACACAGAGTGCACTCACACAAACCTAGACAGTACAGCCTGCTATACACCTAGGGTGCTGCTCGGTAGCTGGGGGAAATAATTTTGCCTCTACCCTTCTGGCTCTGGGCTGACACATCCCTGTAATAAAAGACACATTAATAGGAGAAAAACAAATACAAGTTTAAAAACTTTTCTGTAACCAGGAAAACTGAGTAACTGGCCAAAACAGCTGCAGCTACCAAATTGAATATAATCTTCAGCTGAAGACAAAAGAAAATTCTAAGGGTCGGAAGAGCTGATTATAAAAGGTTATCAGGGAGAGTGAAGTAAACAAGGATAAGGCTGTTATGCGGACCCAAGTCCACTCTCTTCTGCACTGATAATAGTTTGTAGAAACAAGGTCATCTCCCTCTTCCAGGCACAGCAAGTAGACACACGGAGATTTCCCCTACAAATGTAAATGTATTTACGCAGGGTAACTGCTACTTGGTTTTCAGAGCTTCTCCCAGGTCTGTTATTTCTTAAAATTAGTCAGCCTCAAGTAACAGTTATGCCAACAAGAGGTATTTTAGAGTGTGAAAATTCTGTTCCCCTACAGCTCCTATGCCACGAATCTGCACAGTACGCTACTGTACTAACTACTGTAGGCAGTTATAACACAAGTATTTGTGTAATGCATCGCACTACAACCTCATAGGTGACAGGAATTTGTCAGCTGCATTGGAACCACCATATACACGTGGTCTGTCACTGATCAAAACTGTTTGAAGTGGCACTCAACCACACGCATTCTCCTGACACAGTGCCAGATTCCACTTGCCAACAGTTTATCTAGAAAGGTTTATCTATAACCATAAAAGAAATCCATTTATCATTCTTGTTTCCTCTCCCTATGCTTATCAGCTTTAGTAATAAGGGTTAGGTAAAACTCAGCTATTATCTCTGGTCCTTTCCTTTTCTGGGTGTTGATTCCCACGCAATTGTCAATTGTTCTACAGTTGTTGATCTATTAAGTTTTCTTCTTCATGACATTTAGTAGTTTACATTATGCCAGGAAATCATGAAAGACTTCCTCTAGGATTTCAAATTTCTTGCCATACAGAACTATCTTTGATTTTTTTTAAATATCCCTGTACCTGTGAGTCTAGAACCGTGGTTCTCAAAGCATAGACCCTGACAAGCAACACCAGCATTACCCAGGAATGCACTAGTAATTCAAATTCTTGTGCCCCACCCCAGATTTACTGAAGCAGAAACTCAGGGCTGGGCCCAGCAATCTGTGTTGTAACGAGCCCTACAAGGGATTCTGATGTAGCACAAGGTGAGAACCACTGGCTCAGAAGGTAAGGGCACATTAGGAACACCCACAAAGTAAAAGGGAAAATTCCCTCACTGCCATCACTCACCAGATCATCCCTTCAAACAGGTTGTGGATAACGAGATGCGACTGGGTGACAACAATCAGTAACGTCACATGGGTCCAGCCGAACTGCAAAATGAGAAGAAGAATCAGTGTGCCTTGAAAGGCAACAGCCAGTACCATGTAGAAAATTGCTGAGAGTCAGCTTCTGCAGATATCTTTCTCATTGGAATTGAAAAGGTACAGAACAGGCCTGTGGGAGAAACTCTGTCCCCCAGCTACAGTCCCCATAAAAAGTCAGGACCACACGGCTCACTAGTGAGTAAGTCCTTCTGCGCTCTGAAAGCCTGGGTGCTTCTGAGTATTTACTGAGTGCTTGAGGGGCTCAGAGAGAAAACACGTTCAGTTTGGAAACGTGATGGAGGACAGGACAATGCCTGAAGCCTTGAGGCAGGAGAGTAAGAAACCAGGAAATTCTTTAGCAAGTGGAATAAGGGAAACTGAGACAAATAATTAAACAAGGTGCTAACAAATCGCAAGATCTTGTCTTCCCTAACCAAGAACACTTTGGAGCAAATGGTTTACACCTCTCCTTCCTAAAAAGAGAGCGAGTATCTTAAATCACCTAGTCAAGGTGATTTCTTAAATCTCCTAGTCAAGGAGACAGATAACAGAGACCCAGACTATGCTATCACTGCCTGCCAAACCCAAGAAACGAATGAAGTCAGAAGAACAAATAATTTTTTAAAAACACACAAAAACAATCAGAGCCAGACCAATCCGAGATAAAAGTAAAACAGTAAAGTTGACCAGAAAATGATCCCAAACTCCCCTATACACCCATTTTGATGTGTCAGCATATTAGAGAACAGACCTGAAAAGCTGTTGAATATTCTTTTGAGACCCTCCTAAGACCTCCCCTAAAATTCCCACCTACAGAAAAGAGGTAAAAACTCTTAAGACAAAGAACGCAGTGTGTGCCCTCCCCTGAGCATGCCTGCACCCCTTCTTTCGCCAGGCAAATACTTTTGCTTTCCTCTAAGCTCTAAAGGTCCCCAGGAGACTCGCAACCAGGAGAGCAGCAGGTGGTGGCAGCTTGTCCCAGGCTAACCCCCGAACCCTGTCTCCAAGGGCCCTCCTTTTGTCTCTGTAACTTGTTCCCTGAGCCCGTGTAGCTCAGCGTGACTCATTTCTATTGCTGTGACTTCCTTTCCTGAGTCCACACAGCCCAGCATGGCTCACTTCTGCCACTTCTGTTACTGTGACTTCCTTTCTTGCACCTAGGCAGCCCAGCCTAGGTGCGCTCCTGTTGCTATGATCTTGCCTCTTCTATCCTAAGCCCTTCCTTTATCTCACTGTCCCCAGCTTTAATAAACACCCTCTCAAAATCACCTGCACTCGGGTCATGAACTCTTTCCTACGTGATGTCAAGAACGCACACATTCCAGACCAGGCCCGGGCAGACCCGCCTCAGTCCTGGTCCCTTTCTGGTAACATCGCCACCGTGAGTCTTACTTGAAGCCCACTTTCTGCAGGACCTAGTGGAGAGATTGCTGAGGGTGTAAATTAAGTAACAGTGATTGGATCTAAGTGGACGTACAGCTGCCAAACTTAACAGGCTCCCCTCCTTCATGTTCTGGGTTCCAGAAACATACATAACTGACTGCACTCGAGTTTTGATTTCTCACAGAAAAGATGAGAGATCTGTTGAGTTTCTGCAGAACTTCATTTAAGCCAAGACTTCTCACACACACACACATAATTTCCCTTACCATGTAGAACTGCAGGCGGTAATGCTTCTTGACCAAACTCAATACAAACATGCAGAATCCTGGTTTGAGGAAGGAGAAAAGAGGGCAAAATAAATCACATTCTGCATTTACCTGTGTCCTAGCCACTTCCTGTGGCTGGGTACAGGATCGTGATTGTGATCCTTTGGCCAGTTTCCTGGAAGCGGTGAACCAGTGCACAATCCCAAGCCCCGGGGAGTGGAGTGGGGAGGAAGACACAGAACAGCTCTTCAGATAGTAATCAGAAGGGAAAAAATGACTCCGCCAAGACAATGAAAGGAAGGCACTATCTTTAAATCTTGCAGAGTGCACTCAGTTTAGGCTGTTGTTCACCAGATAAGAATATTTTGACCCTAGAGCAGAGGCCAACAAACAACAGTCAGGCCGCTGCCCGATTCTGTAACTAAAATTTTATTGGAACCCAGCTATGCCCATTTGTTTACATATCGTCTGTGGTTGCTTTTGTGTTCCAAGGGCAGACTGGGGAGTTGCCACAGAGACCCTGGGCCCCCAAAGCCTAAAATATTTATTACCTGGACTTCTCAGAAAAAGTTTGCCAACCCCCGTTCAGACACATATGATGGCAAAAAAATATCCGCAGCACCCGCCCCTTCTCCAGGAACAATAAGGACCTTGACCCCTCAGTGCGGTAGGCCCCTCAAAAGCAGTTCTGCCCAGAAGAGAGCTTGTCACCGTCCCAGACACCCGACTCCTGCTGGGGGGCTGCTTTCAGGGTCTGAGGCATGCCCTCCGAGTGTCCTCAATGTCTGCACACGCCTCAGCAGTGGATTTTGTATTTTAATACCCAGGTGTCATTCACAGAGCTGATCAAAAATAGGTCAGACAAATTTAGGTCAGAACGACTTTCTCATGTGCCCCAAACTAGCTTTCAAGGCGACAATAAAAGACACTAGCATTATCAGAACTAGTGCACAGTCTGAACTGAGTTTGGATTGACCAGCACTTTTCTGTCTGTCAAGTTCTAATGCACATGATTTAATCCTCACAGTAAGTCCACAGTTTTAGCTCTAGGTTACAAGAGCTCCCTGACACATGGGATGATTAAGCTTCCAGCCCCTGTGAGGTCACAGAGCCTTTTTAAATCCAAATCAGTAAAATTTGCACCACCCCCCGATGTCTGCCCTGCAAGGCGATCTCCTAAGAAGACACTCTGAAAGGTGGCTGCCTGTTTTTAAACATAAGTTATAAAGACAGGTGGTTTTTGTTTCTGTCACAGCACAGAATTGCTGCAGACAGGGGAGTCCGGACAGAGCCACGCTGTGCC
Organism: Trachops cirrhosus; assembly: GCA_028533065.1. NCBI lineage: Eukaryota > Metazoa > Chordata > Mammalia > Chiroptera > Phyllostomidae > Trachops > Trachops cirrhosus. The sequence goes on from CM052547.1 coordinate 69,450,245, forward strand.
GCCCTCCAACGCAGGCTGGAACACAGGCACAGGCGGCACAAACCACAGTCCCCACACCCGTAGAGCCCCGCAGTCTCACTGCCCTTACTTGCTGCAGCTCAAGAAACGTGGAGCCCTCAGCTCCGCTGCCCTGCATGGGGAGAGTTAACACCATCAAACTTCACATTAACCGACGAACTCCCCAACTCCTACTCAGCAGACGACAAAACACGACAGACACAAGAACTGGTGAGCTGTTCAACGCATACCTATCAGGTAGAGAGTAAAGGAAATGAAGCGGTGGTATTTGCTGAGAATCCGCAAAGGCTCCTCTCTTTGGACCAAAGTGAAGAAATAATCCGTCACTGTTTCACCGTAGAAGAAGTAATTTACACACAGTAAAAAGTACCTGTAAGTGAAGACCAGTCACTGCCATGGGCGCACACGCATGTGGCCTGTCCTTTACCTCGAGGCTGTCGGAACACCCCAAGGGAAGGACCAGAGCAACGGTCCCCCCGCCCTCAAGACCCCCGTGGTCCCCGCTCTCCAGTGACACTGTAGGTGAGAAGTTTATCTAGAAATGCGTGGCAGCTTTCTTTCACCCTCCATTTATTGCAAACCCTGGATTTGGTTTTTACCCCTTTTGTAGAGTTTCCACACCTAACCTAAGAACACTTGAACCGTAAGATAATGCTCCGAAACACGGCTCATCTTGCCTCCCAGTCTCATTTCCACTCTTCCCAACAGCAGCCCTCCGTGCCTGTCAGGAGGAGAGTTCGCGCCAGCTTTGCCACCTGTCTGCCTCGCTCCTGTCTCTTCCCTGCCTGCGGCATCCTCTTCACTTATCTTTCTTCACTCACTGTTCAAACAGCATTTTCTTCATAAAACCTTGCCTGACATAATATGACACCTGCCTCCCAGGCATTTACTTCTGTAGCATGTCAGCCTGCCTGTGTTATTCTGAGGAAGATTCCTCCAAGGCGAGCATGTAGTCTGGCCTATGATGTACTTGGGTTTCAAAGGTACTGGGCAAGTTCATGGCCATCACTCCCCTCCCACCCATCACCACCGTAAATATCTACCATGAAACACTTTTCATCCAAATCTATTAAGGGTCCCTATGGGGCTGGAGAGCTTACCAGCTGAGGGTCCGGAACCAGGGTAGGTCGTAGGAGTGGTAGACATTGTAGCCAATAGTGATAATCTCGTGGAAACACTTTATCTGAACACACATCACCTGCAGGGCACACAACAATTAGAACACTCCATGGCTCCCCAGTTCTTATGATCTTTGGAAACAGAAACAAACAAGTCACGGGCCTTCAAGAAAAACCACTGCATTTCAGAAAAATAGCAGTCTGACAGTGATTCGGCTCTCTTCTCTCACACCACCCATGTGCCAATGTGGCCTTGTACGTCACACGGAACAGACCCAGTTTCTCACAATGAACAGAGGCTCCTGGAGGGAGTGGGGAGGGTTGGATGGGGGGGAACAACGCGGGGGAACTGGGACAACTGTAACCGCATAAACAATACAATATTTTTTAAAGTAACAACAAATACATGCTCTCAGAGTGTCAATTAATTTTTTTACTCTAGAACTTCCTAGGACTCAATCAATTTCTTCCCCTCTTGACTATGAATACAAATACTTGAAAAGGGCCAACTCTGTGCTCAGCAGTGAGCTGTTAGTCATCTGACCCTGCCCATGACAGTGGGAAGACGGAGAGGGAAGCACTGTGGGTGGGGATTTCTTAATGACAGGCCTAAGCCTACAAGTAAGGCCCCAGGGAGACAATAAAACCAAGAATCAACATCACAGCAGGGGTCACAGTATAATCAAACAGTTGAAATAATAAAATCAAATTTTAAAATGAAGAGACACCTTGCCCTGGCTGGTGTGGCTCAGTGGACTGAGCACTGGCCTGCAAACCAAAGGGTCACTGGTTCGATTCCCAGTCAGGAAACATGCCTGGGTTGCAGGCCAGGTCCCCAGTGTGGGCCATGTGAGAGGCAACCGATCACTGTATCTCTCACACACTGAGGTTTCTCTCCCTCCCTTCCCCTCTCTCTAAAAGTAAATAAATCAAATCTTTAAAAATAAAAAGTAGAAGAAAAGAAAAGAAAATGAAGGGGCATCTTTAAACACCTACAACTGGCCCATGCCAGTGTCCCTCCATCTGGCTGCTACAAAGTGAGAAGTCACAGATACTGAGGAAGAAATGCTCTGTGGGGCCTGGACCCCAAGTGATTCCCATAACTAACCCAGCACTGGCACCTCAGGTGACCAATCCTGCATGAAAAACTGAAGGCCAAACTAAAATGACACGTAATGGCACTTACAATTATCATTAAAACCATTGGTCCCAGGTAAATGATGACGAAGAAAAATGCGATCATGGCCAAAGTCAGGATGCCTCTCACCCACCAGTTCTTCCATCTAAGTCAGAGAGGAGGGAAGGAGAAAATGTGTGAGGAGCCCAGAGAGAACTGAAGCACAAGCCCAAGGGGGACAGCTCTTCCTGGGAGGATAGGGCCTGAGGCAGTCCTTTCCAGGAGCACCTCCTTCACTGGGACAGAGGAACTAGCCTCGAACTCCCGGCTCGGTGGTGGGAGCCGGGCCACCACAGCCAAGGCCTCATCCACATCCAACAGGCAAAATTCCCAAGGGAAATGTAGCGCCCTCTACTTCTGGGTCTATTTCAATGGCTTCTGAAGCTGTCTCTATTGCGGGGGGAGGGAACAAACCCTATAACATATTTACTTCAGCAGAATCATGCATTGCTCTATACCTGCATTGTGATGGTGATAGAAATTTTAAACAATGATAGTAACAGCTATCACAAATATACACCTCGCACCTTTATAAGGTCTTTACATATATTAACTCATTCAGCCCTCAACACTCTCTGTTTTTACAGATGAGGAGCTGGATGCGCTGGTTACACAGTTGCGAAGTGGTTAAGCTGAGATTTCTGTCCTGGGAGCCTGGCCCCAGAACCCATGCCCCTAACCACTGCACAACACAGCCTTTCAGAGGGACACGTGAGGGAGACACATGAAGAAACGCTTTCAGACAAGGTTTTGGGGTCTTAACTTTGTATTTTTAATTTACCACATAGCTGGCATTGGAGAGACCAGAGTCTCAAGGGACCATAAGTTCAACCCTGGATTCACCCAAGTTAAGATGTTTCTTAGTCCTTCCAGGAGAACTTTTAAATGTCCACAATGGATGTGCGTGGGAGAGGGGAAACTGAACTCTGGAACCGTGGGCTGCTCTGTGAAAAGCAGCCCATCCATCAGTCACAAAGCCCAGGGACGTTTCCCCCATACAGTGTGTCAGCAACCTTGCCCACCACCGCCCCTCTGTCCACCCTTTCCGCCTTGGACTGTCCCTTCCAGCCTCAAGCACCCTTCAACTGCAAGACCCTGCCAGGCTGTGCTCGCAGTTGCTGTTAAGATGATGCTCAGTGAAGCCCTGGGCAGAGGTAGGGGCCTGTGATCAATGCCAGTGAGCAGGCCTGTGCCACACGCTTTGACAGAAGTGGACTCCCACCACAAGACCACGGGCTCTCTGAGGGGCCTGAGTCTTCCACGCACTGGGACATGCCAACACGGCCCCCAACCAGCACTGCATCATCGAGCCAGGTTACCTTGAAGACAGGTTGGAAAGGGCCCTGTTGAGGACCTCTGGGGTATCATCTACAGAGGCTACTACGGGAGTAGCTTCCGCTCGGCTCTCACTGTCCGATGCTGTCTCTCCATCGACTTTCGCTTCTGGCTCCGACTCCTACACAGCAGAAAAACAGAAGAGGAAAAGGTCAAAAATGTTGAGCAGGATACTGAGAAGTACCTGCCTGTTGTAGGAGATCTGTGGGGGAAGACTCAAACTGGGCCTGAAGAACTGGCATAGTCTCCAGGTGACCTAACAGATGGGACCCACGGCGATCCTGACACTGTTCTGAGGTGCGCCAAGGCAGCCTGCCCGCTCTCTGCTGCGAGAGACACGTGTGTGCACCTCGGGAGGAGAGCGACAGCCTTGATCGACTCAGTCCCCATTGCCTGACAGGGGGTCCGGGGAGAGAACGTCCGGAAGAGCGAGAGAGGGGCTCCTTTGTATCCAAAGAATGCGAAAGAGGGCTGTGACCAGATTTCATCTGGGCCTCAGCCCTGACCCTACTACTCAGAGCTTTTATTTCCTAAGGGAATTTAAAATAATTGCTGTGTGAAGACATGGAAGAGAAATCACATCACGTAGAACTAGACAGTGACAGTGCTACTAGTATTTATATAGTCCTTCACAGTTTTTAGAGCATTTCCCCAAAGCTGTGAACCTCAGAGCAGTTCTGGGGAGAAGGAAAGAAGCACAGGAAGATCCCCAGGTACAAAGGAAGACACGGGCTCTGAGAAGCTCCGTGGCTGGCCCCAAATCGCCTGTTAACCCAGGGCTCTAACTTGCATTTGTTTATCCCACCAGATTTCATTTTATTTGGGCATCCTGGGATCCATTTTATATTTTCAGTAAGAAACTCAAAATGAAGTAAACTAGAAATGGCAAAAGGATATTTTACCACATCTTCAAAGATTTCATTATATACATGGGCAAACACATTTAAGTTGAACAATTTAAATTTCCCTAATTAATAAATATACAAAATAGAGCACTGTTTCAAATGGCCAGTAAATGGTCATTTGAGTATCTTCTTTTGTGAAGTGTCTGTCAAGTCACCGGCCAGTTTTCTACTGAGTTTTCTGCCTTCCTTTTTTACTCTTTTTTTTTTTTTTCATTGCTTTTAGAGAGAGAGGAAGGGAGAAACAGAAACATTGAAAGTGGGACAGAAACATCGATTGGTTCTCTTGTATGCATTGGACCAGGGATTGAACCCACAACAAAGGTATGTGCCCTGACTGGGAATTGAACCCGCAACCTTTCGGTTACAGGATGACACTCTAACCAAGCCATATCAGCTAGGGTGCATTTCCTTTTTATTGATTTGTAGAAACTTTTTATACAACCCAGACTGAATTACTTTGTGTCGTTAATCCATATGTTCTCCCGGCCTTCTCTAACCCCACCCCACCCCAGTCGTTCCCTCTAACACTCAGACCTTCTCCCTCTCCACACTGGCTACAATGCGGACTTGGAAGGAGATCTTTGTAACTGTCTACTGATCCCTAAAGACAGGAACCAAGACACCTTGTGCTCATGACATCCCCAAACCTGGCACACAGCAAAATACTTACTAATGGATGGAAGGATGGAAGGAGGAAGCAAAGAGTTAATTCCAGGTACAGGAAAGAGATGCCCAGGCCCTGCCCTCATGGAAACAGCTATTTCTAAATTACATCACAACTGTGATAATACCACTAAACAAAAGGTCTTTAGTACAAGATCACTCATACAAGAGACAACTAGCTTTGGTAAAGGACCTGAAGAGGGAGTCTCGGCCATCGGATCTCAGGGAAAGAGCTACAGCTTCCAATGATGAGGTCACTGCTCTTTACTCTGCCACAGATGAGCCTGGTGGCTCTAGACGAGTCACACAAGTGCCTCACCTTACCTTATAAAGCGGGCCCACAGAGGGCCCTCTTTACCTGTGAGGGTTCACTGAAGGGATACAACCAAACTCCCACCCAGGGCTGTGTCCCATTCTACCACCCCAAGAAGTTCTGAAACACGGCAGCACCTCCAAAATTATCCGTTTCCAGTTAGACTGAATGAAGATGAGGCATTCAACAGCTTTCCATTCTTTATCTTAACATTACCACCTGTACCCCATCTGCATCAGTAGTATGAGGTAAGGATTCTGACCCCAAACTGAGGGCCTTCAACAAGAGAGCACCAGGCCCCGCGGAGGCCTCCCAACAGAGGCTCTCCACACGCATCCTGAAGCCACAAGAGCTGAGCTTGAGCACAGCAGGCGAGCAGGCATGTGCCTGTGTACATCACACACGCACACACGCTAAAGCCCCAGCACAAGGCTATTTTTAACTCATCCATCCTGTTGTCAAGGAGACTCACAAAGGCTGCTGGTTCCTCAGGCGAGGAAGGGCAGGAAGGAGCCAGGCAGAGCCAGGGGAGGGAGGGGCAGGAGCTCTGGCAGTACTAACTCCCCTCCAACCTCCCCGGGCCCTCCAGGCCCTTTTATAAATGTTAGTGCAGCACTGTTCCCTGCACTATCGCCAAATGTGACTCCTCCTCTTCCTTGCTAGGACGAGTGAGGTAAACAGGGTATCTCAAAGCAGAAAGGAATGGACGGAGAACTGTTAAAAGGACACTGTGGCCGCTGCTTTGACCACGAGGTCAGGAAGCCTGTGATGAACAACTTGGAATTTAAGTAAATGCCCTAAAGAAACAAGCCTGAAGGGGAGATTCACTTCCTAGGTTTCACCTGCCTGTATGCAACTAACGCCAGGATCCCAGGCCTCACCGAGGCCTCTGAAAAGAGCCCTTCTCTTCAGGCTCCTGCTGAGCAGGAGGCCAACACCTACACAGACAACGAACTCTTCTCCCACCAGCAGAAAGGCCAATTCCTGTGCGAGAGAGGGAAAGGGCACAGCCTCGGAAGACACGGATGGGGGAAGGGGCGAGTCAGCCAGCCCTCTAGGTTCCCCACCCTCCCCTCTGCTGCCGCCCTGACCCAGCCAAGTGTCACAAGACAGCTGGCCAAGGGAACAGAAAGAAAAGAACCTGGCCCTCGTTGGTCTAGCTCAGTGGATTGAGTGCGGGCCTGAGAACCAAAGGATCGAGGTTCAATTCCCAGTCAGGGCACATGCCTGGGTTGCAGGCCAGTTCCCAGCAGGGGACACATGAGAAGCAACCACACACTGATATTTCTCTCCCTCTCTCCTTCCTTTTGCCTCTAAAGATAAATAAAATTTAAAAAAAGAAAGAAAGAAAAGAAAAGAACCTGGAGAGGAGCGTTCTAGCTCCTCCCCACCCCACGGACGAAGGCCTTGCAACAGTGCCTGGGTAAAAGAGGCCCAAGTGCTGGTGCAGCTTCCACAGTGGGCCTGGAAGGAAGCAAGGACCTGGAGCCAAGCTCTCTCCCAAAAGAAAAGTCTGTCAGATGCCTAGCCTTAGCAGGCATTTCCTTCCTAACAGGCTTCTACTCTGAAGACCTAATCATAGAAGCTGAACCAAGAGTCAGGGGTACCCAGCATGTATGTTCACTGGTTTGTTCCTCCAGGGGAAGGCAAGACAGGCCAATGGGATGGAAGACTTTCTGCAGAAGGAGGCAGCAGCCAGTCAGGGAGAGCAGGGCCCACGGCCCAGCTCTATTGCTCCTTACTTTCGACACAGGTCTCCGTTCTCTGGTCTTCCCAGATGAGGGAAAGGATCCCTCGTCTCGGAAGGTTGTTGGGATGATGAAATGCAACATCAATGAATGTCTATGAAAACTATAAAGGGACTGAATGGCAATACCCTCCACCCCTCAGTCCCCTTACCACAGTACACAGGACAGGGGCACAAGAACCTTAAACACCCACCCCAGGCAACCCAGGTGCCCTGCCCAGGAAGGGTGGAGTGGGGAAAGTATGGTGGCCAGCAGGCCTTGCTGAGACCCATGTGCTAACCAATTATGTGAGCTCAGCATCTGCCTGCCTCGAGTCCTCTTTCACACCTTCAATTCATCCGATAGGCAGCCCCGGCTCAAAACTGATCCTCTTTCCAAAGCTACCGTGGAGATGGAGGTCTGAAACACAAATGCAGCAATGCATACTAGTACTCTCTGAAGTGGGCTGTGTGCAAAGCAATCCACTGGTGTGTGAAAAGAAATAGAAGAACTTACTTCTATTTATCTTGGTCATATATTTTTTCCAGCGTGTGCTTTATAATGGACCTATCAGTACATGTACAGAACTTAGTTTGTGCAAGCTGGGACACGTGGTAAAAACACCACATACATGTCAGCAGCTGTGGGTGTCTCATTTCCCTTTGCACCAAGCAGTGCCTGGCACATAACAAGGCACCCAAAGACTTGCTGAAATAATAAGGTAATTAATTCTACTTGACACACCATAGACCAGTGTCCAGCCTGCACTGATAGCACAGAAGAACCCACTCTGATCTCCAACTCACGTGCCAGGACACGCACCATGACCTTCACGGTGGCCCTCGAAGCAGGACCAGACCAGTGCCCCTCCCGCCCCCTTTCTCCTGAGTGCGGGGTCTGAAGTCCCAGCTCAGTAGCTCTGGGACCAGCAAAGGACAGCCGGGAGAGGCTGCCGTGCTGCTTCAAGCTGTCTCAGCCCAGCCTCCACAGACATCCCCTCCTTCCTTCCTCCCTTCCTTTCCTCCTTCTCTCCCTCCCTCCTTCTCTCCTTTTTAATCCAAGAGCCTAGATAAGAGGCAGAGTGGTACAGACCAAGTCTCTCAGGTTCTACCTTAATCACCACTCATCCTCCCCCACTCCCTTATCCATTTCCCAAGGGGGTTGTGGTGCTGGTGTAAACAGGAAACAAAAGTGGTGCTTTAAAGGGAACAGAAAGCCCTGTCTGGTGTGGCTCAGTAGACTGAGTGCCTGCCTACGAACTAAAAGGTCACAAGTTTGATTCCCCTTCAGGGCACCTGCCTGGTTGCAGGTCCAGGCCCCCAGATGGGGGTGTGCAAGAGGCAACTGATGGATGTATTTTTCACACATTGGTGTTTCCCTCCCTGTCTTTCTACCTCCCTTCCCCTCTCTCTAAATAAGTAAATAAAATCTTTTTAAAAAGAGAGAGAAAAAAGCTCCCTCAGAGGCCTCCTTCCTGCTGGTTCACTTAGATCCTGGAGGGAAAGGCAGCAGGTGATGGACACATGGAGACTGCTGGATACCAAGGGCTCAGGTAGGGCCTGCCATCATTTTTTAAGAAACTCCTGCTCCGAAGGACACCCCACCAGCCTTCCAGGGCCCCTCTCCCAGCCACAGCTGCCCAGAAGCCAACACCATCACTGACCTGTGGCTCACAACAGCACAGAAGCCTCCCTTCAACAGAACAAGAAAAGACAGCAAGTGAGGACCAGAGGAGCAGCAAGGCAGGAGGGGAAGCTCCTTGTGATCAAGGCCTAGCTCTTTCTGGCCTGGGGAGAGGCCTGTCTCGATCCAAAACAGCACTTGCAGAACTCATTTACACTGTATTCCCAAAGTGAAAAACCCTCCCTCATCCCATTCCGTCTCAATTCTCAGGCTTTCCTGAGGCCTGCCTTGGGCATACAAAAGCTTCCTGGGTGGCCTCCCTTTGAGGCTCCCTTCGGGCCACCTCTTGGTATCAGGGGCCCACCCTCCAACCTCAGTATTTCTCAAAACTCCAGTGACACCCACAAGCGATGATGGTCAGAGCTTGACCAAAAAAGTGCGGCTGTGGCCAGGCTGGACAGGAGCCCTGGGCATTGTGTCAGCTGGGCTCCAAGCAGATGGGACTCACCCCACCCCACACCCCATTTCTTTATCTGATGCCAATTCAGTTTTGTACCTTGCTAAAGAAAATATATTAACATTCTGTTCATGTTTGCCTAAAAGGAACTAACAACTAGGAAAAGAAAATAAGTGGTACCATCCACTAGGCTTTTTCTTCTTTTTCATTTTCAAGGCAATTTCATTAAAAGGCAGTACAGTAAGTCCTCACTTACATTGTCAGTAAGTTCTTGGAACTGCAGAGAAAGGACATATCATGAAACCAATTTCACCATAGGCTAATTAATATAAACAAGAGTTAAGTTCCTGCAACACCTCAACAGTGTCAAAACAAAAACCATGAAACAATGTTATTCGAGGACCTGCTGTACTCAATGCCCTGGCTGGTTATGCCCCTAACAGCTCTGTCCTTTCACACTGGCACTGCATACAAATTCGTCAGTGCCATTTACTGAGTGACTCCATAACTTACACAAACTGTGTTTTGCACTGCTTTGGATGCAAATTACAGCCCTTGTCCTGGAGGAAATCATCAGACTGAGTCTAACCTTTCTGCTAAATATCCGCTTCCATCTTTTTAATCAAGCCCTGTGGCAGCTGACAGGAAACTAATTCCTCCACTTACAGGCCCATCCCCAGGACAGAAATTACTGGTTTTTCCTTAATAAGAGTGTCAGGGACCTATGTATCATTCTCACTGAAAAAGCCAAGTAGGGGTGTGTGTGTGTGCAGTGTTAGGAATAGCAAAGAAAGTATTTCTAGCTTTTTCTAATGCGGACTCCATTTGACAAGTTCAACTGTCTGAACAAAGGATCAAATAGGAGTCCTATTGTGAAGTGTTAGAATCATCCCCAATATGGCCGCATCCTGTACTCCAAAGCCTCATATAATGAGATTTACAGAAAATGCATTCAGCTACTCCTGATGTACCGCTGCACTTAAAATCCCTCTACAGGTAACTGCCCTCCACACCAAAGAGCCCCAGAGAAAGGATGCAAAAAGATGAAAGAGCTAGTGGGAAATCCAGCTTTCTACAACCTAACTCTGGCTATGAACCATTTCACTTCCACACAGTAAGAGGGCACTTTCCATAATCTAAGTTAGGTTTCAAATTCATCAAATGTAAGCACTGCCCTATTCATATTTGTTTACCTTGAATCTTTGCCTTGAATCTGGTAAAAGCTCAGAGTGTTTTTTAAAGCTGATTGAATTTTAATTCATAGCATCAATCTTTATCTATAAGGCCTAGAATAACAGGTGCCACCACTATCAGTGTGGGAAAGACAACTCTAGAGCTACACTTATACAAATGCCACTAACAACTAAAAGGGCTATGATTTCAGCCCATCCCAAAGGTTAAAATAATTGAGGGGAGGGGAGCCCCCAAGGGGCACCCATAAAACCCAGGGCAGTGATGAGCTGTATTTCCAGACAGCAATGAATGTGTTGCCAGGAATAATGAGTGAGGAGGTAAAGGGAAACCTTTTAGAGCCCTAAATGGTTCGATCCTGCATATTTTCACTCTTTTCCCCTGAATACGGGAAATGCTCCAAGCAAGGTCACACATCTGTCCTTTGAGCCAACTGGACTGCATATTGGAAAGCATTTTCCAAAGCTAACATTTTAAGATCCTACTCTCATACTAAGAAACACCTCCATTATTCTTCCTCACATCACTATCACCTGAAATTACAACACATTTGTCTGCTTCCCCTACTGAAACACAAACTCCATGTGGAAGGTACTTCTGTTTTTCACTGCTGTATTCCCACTGCCTGCAATGCTGCCTGGCATACAGAAGGTCCTCAATAAATGTTTCTTCACAGAGGAAGAGAAGACAAAAGGTTAAGAAATAGCAAAGGAATTCTCCTCTTCTGAGTCTGTAAGTTAAAATGACAGGCATAGCCCTGACTGGTGCGGCTCAGTGGGTTGAGTGTAGTCAATCTGAAAAGGTTCCCAGTTCGATTCCCAGCCAGGGCACGTGCCTGGGTTGGGGGCCAGGTCCCCCGTTGGTGGAGTGCGAGAGGCAACCAATCAATGTTCCTCTCTCACATCAGATGTTTCTCTCCCCCTCTTCCCCTCGCTATAAAAACAAACATCTTTTTCAAAAAATGACAGGCATAAATATCACACTGCAATAGCCAGCCACTTTGCACAGAATCTTAACATCTTACTATTTTTACATACATTTGCAGGTTCCATAGGTGGAAGGAAAGTGAAAGGCTTAGGAAAGTCATAAGCATGAACCATCAAACACACATAATAAAAGTAAGGAGTAGAATAAGAAGAAAATTTCAAAAATCTTGAGAGCTGCTGACTGCTTTCCCTCCAGGACTCTTGCCAAAAGGATACAAAGGCATACCTCAAAGACAGATGACCACAAAAAAGTGAATGTCTTAATGAAGCAAGGTACACCTGTACCTGCCTCCTGCAGCTTGGGCTCCCAGAAGCTGAGTTCCCTGCCAACGTGGTTTCTGCTCCAAGCAAAGACAGTCAGGTACATTAACCAAAAAAGAAGTAACTCACTATCTTACTAACAAATGCAACAGTAACAGCCACTCGATCTTCACACTGTGAACAGCTGGCTGTTGTCTCTACCCAATTCTGTCTCAGCTGAGGGCTGAGCTCAATGAACAGAATAAACCTCAACACCTCAGTAATCTGATGTTAAAAAAAAAACAAAACCCTGCTAATCCATAGTGGCAGTTCTGAAAAAACAAAAGTCAGCTTGCTTCATCAATTTTTTAAAATGGCTTTCTTTTAAATGTTTGGGGCCGCAAATCCTCTACCCAAAGATTATTGTACACCTCTGCAACAAGGACAATTTAGCAGGACACTATCCCATATTTCCTTTATTAAAACACAAAATTCAAGCAAGTAAACTTGAAAAAGCTTATTGGCTTTATTCAATGACTCATGAAGTAGGCAATATCTAATCCAGCAGGTAGAAAGGAGCTCTGAGGAGCTGTACAAAATGACACTTCTACAGGTAGAACAGAGGGGAGCACGGAAGTTAGGCTGGGCAAAAAAAAGCAGGCAGGCAGATTATTTCAAGGGCACTTTCCTTGAGGGGATGGCAGGGCCTATCAGGCAGATTACCTAACTAGTTCCGAGGAAGCAATTCCTGGCTGACTAGTTTAAGATTCTGTTTCTAGGAGAGCAAAAACTGTTAAGTGAAGTCTCAGTTCGGTGACGTGGGGCTTGGCCTAAGTGATGCATTTGGGACCAGCTGTCTTGCTTTTACCATCTTGAATCTCCATTGCTCTTCCACCTGCGCAGGCCTGCAGAGCTAATGAATGAAGCCGTCTGCCCCAATAACACAGGCCCCGTGCTTTGCTGCTCAGGTCTGAATCCTAGAGTTTATCCTCCCTTGCTATCAGGCCACTGGCCATCAGCAAAACTGCCTTCCCAAGCCGTCTCCTACTCAGAGAACCAGCAAGGGAGGAGAACTCAGAAGGCCATGGCTCTCAGAATTAGGCCTAGGCTAAAAATGGACAGAGCCAGAACAGTTCACAAGTTCACAGCTCAGAGGGTCCTCAGGCCCAGTGCCCAATCAAGGACATCTTGGGGTAGACTGGCACAACAGCCTCAACTGTCCCAGAGCATTTGCTGGGAGAGGTCCTGCCTAGAAGCAATGGCCTCACAACCGGAAAGGCTGGAGAATGGCAGGACAGCTCAGCACGTCTGCCCTGCAGGCAGGTGTTCTGGAGCCTGAGGGAGACATGCTATGGGAAGAAATCTATCCACAGGTTTCTAGAGGCAAGGAAGTCAGCAAAGCGCTGTACTACACAGTGAGGGGAAGGAGGGGGAGCTGGGAACATGCAGTCCAAGCCATCTGTCAGACCTGCATGCCATCCATGCCATTTCAGGGTTTCATTCTGGGGGGGTGGGGGGCAAAGGATGGATGCCATTAAAAGCCTCCAAAACACACAACCTCCAGAGTAATGAACAAATAAATGTTCAGAGCTCATAGTCACAAAAACATTCTCAGTACTTAACTGTAATATTAGAGTTCACTATATTCACTAAAGCTACATTAATAATGAGTATCAATCCTGTAAACACAAGATGGAGTGAAAACTACACACACACACACACACACAAAAGGCTGCAACTGACTTTCCAAAGAAGCAAGACACTCTATCACAGGGAGAAGAGCATCTCAGGCATGAGGAAAGGGGGAACCAATACTATCTGTGTGATCTTGGAAGAAATCATGTCACGTCTGGGCCTTGGGTTTTCATCTGTAAAACAGAAACATATCCCATCTCGAGGGTATTGGAGAGATAAAATAAGTCTGTGTTTTTCAAGATGTGGGTTGAGACCTACTGGTTCTTGAAATCAATTCAGTAAATCATGACTAGTAAGAAATAGAATAAAATATGATGCCACAAGGCTAGTGGCGGCTACCCCTGAGAAAGGAACTAATGAGAAGAAATCACCAGGGAGCCTTCCAGGACTGGTAATGTTTTGTCTGATGGGGCAGGGGCAGGGGCAGGATGCAGAGATGTGCTTATTTTATGAACAGTCACCCTGCTATATAGTTATGATATGGACACATTTCCGTATGTGTATTACACTTCAGTAAAAGTTTACATAAGAAGTAGAAAAAGAATGAAACAGAAAACTCTGAATGTATCACAGACAGTAAAACTGCTGCTTCATGAAACTTTTGCTTCAAAGTGATTTATATACACAACCTTGTACTGAGACACAATGTAAAATGTATTTATTTCTATTTCTATAAATAGACCAAAAAAAAAGGTCTATTTATTTGGACCTTATTTGGATCAAGGTCCAAAAGAGCCTAAAAGGCCTGAAACAGTGCAGAGAAATATGTTGTAAACTAAGCCACCAAACAAATGGTGGTTGTTATGGGGGTGGGAGCAGGAATGAGGAGGAGACATGGCATTGTTAACCTTTCACAGACGAAAAACTAAAACATGAAAACATAGCACCTGTGTGGTACAAAAGCATTCAAAATGACATGCTTCTCCATTATGCTATTTTTATCTGAGAATTACCCATACCTCGTTCTCCTCGTTTAGAAGGGTTTTTTCCTCTCTTCACAACCCTCAGGAAGAGAAAGTACACCAAGGAATAAACCAAAACGTTTGCCTGAAGAAACTAGTAACGTGACTAAATTTCCAGACTAGAGATGAAACTCAAGGCAAACAGGAAATGCTGTCTGAGGCGAAAACCACAGCACATTAGCAATTAAATGGCTACAATCCCTCCAAAAAAAAAAAAAGTTCCTCATTATCAAACAATAGGTGGGATTTGGAGATGAAAGATTAAGAGGAAAGAGTTGCAGTTCAATGTTCTCCGAGTTAGGTTTCAGGACAGAGAGAAGGAAGTTAAACAGAAATACACTGAGATCAAGTCACTGTTGATGTATATTTTATGAGAACATTCATTGTTCAATTTTGAATTTAGTAACTATAGTTCGTTTAATAATTTTTGTTTTAATTTTGAGTAAAACTTTTCATTTTAGTTATTTTATCTACTAACCTACATAGGAATAGTCATTATCATGTTTAGTATTTAAATTTTTATGAATTTTAAGTTTTTTCTTAACCCTCACCCAAGGATATGTTTATTGATTTTAGAGTGAAAGGAAGGAGGAGAGACACGGGAGAGGGAGGGAGAGAGAGGAACAGCGCCTCCCACACACACCCCCACCAGGGACTGAACCACGTTTTAGGTATACAGGATGATGCTCCAACCAACTGAGCCACCTGGGGCCAGGGCATTTGAATTAAGGTTTTATATGGCATTTTGTAGTGTGTCCAAATTTTTTGCATCTGAACCACTTTGTTTTAATTACTATCTTTTTAATTTCATAAAGTCTTTTTAATGTAAACACTTTCTAAAAAAATACTGGGATTGATACTAAGCACATCATGTTAATGGAACATGGTATTTCAATACTAAAAATAAATACTGACATGCCGATAATTTCCTTTTTGCTCCTCAACTCTAGTTGCTAAGCTCAACAAATTCCTCCTGCAACCAGAGGCCTGTTTCTCACCACCCAGCCGGTTGCTAATCTTCACAGCTGCCTTAGCATCACTCAACTTTCTGACAACCTCAGGTGCTGGGAACAGCCAAGACATCAGTGACCAGGAGTTCATGACCACCTCAGCAGGAGAGTTGTGCCTTCCAGCTCTGCCTCCTCTGTTCCCCCTGGGACAGTCAGGTTTGCCACCCTTCCAGGAACCCCTGTGACAGATCAACGTGCCCTTACTGAATTGCGTGGAAGCTACTGAAATCCAGGACAAGGAGCCCAACTCCAGAGAATGCACATGCTGAGGAGAGAGCAAGAGACAGCACTGATCAAGGATTTGGACAGCCAATTTCCACAGAAGCCTGGAGAAGGGAAGAAGATGAAGAAATGTGGGGGGGGGGGCAGGAATAGAGAGGGTCCCACACAGGTGCTGGGGGCTAAGCTGGACCTCACTCAGGGTATAAGGGCTCCGTGCAACTCAGGCCTCACACTGCTGCAGACTGCAGGGCCTGCCCCTTGATGCTGCTGCCTCCAGCTTGCAGGCCTGAAGGAACTCAGTGGCCACTGTCAACACCTCCTCTCTCCAAAACTGACGCTGAATGTGATAAGGGATGCCCCACCTCCCATGGACCTGCTAGCTAACCCTGAGAGGCTCACAGGGCCTCCTGTGTTAGGGGCTCTTTGGCCAAACCATAGAAGAAATATGACTGGGAGACCAGGAAGCCAGGGAGATGAAATAGCTCAGGCAAAAAGCATGGACGTCAGATTCGGCTCACCTAGGTTCCACTTCTAACTTGAATTTCAGGCCTTGTTGCTCATACCTATAAATAGGAGCCAATGCTTCTGACCATCCAGCAAGCCCTCATCTAGAAATGTATACAAGTAGCCAGCTGGTCACTGCATGGTCAGGCGTCATAATTACATCACAGCCCTGCCCCAAGGCTATCCTCCAGGCTATCACAGCAGCCTATCTGTGAAAAATGGCTAATTATTTTTTAAAGATTTTATTTATTTTTAAAGAGAGGGGAAGGGAGAGAGAGAGGGAGAGAAACATCAATGCGTGGTTGCTTCTTGCACAACCACTACCAGGGACCCAGGCGTGTGCCCCAACTGGGAGTTGAACCAATGACCCTTTGGTTCACAGGCCAAACTCAATCCACTGAGCCACACCAGCAGGGGTGGATAATAATTTTTTTTAAATCCTTTAAGAATACCAAAGTATAGATCTCTCAACTTCATTAACCATTAATAATCAATAAGAAAGATGTGAACATGCCAACAGAAATATTAGCAAAAGAGAAAGAGAATTTGCCAGATACAAATAACCTATATTTTAATTTCACAACATTCAATGACGGAAAAAATACAATGGCCACAAGAAACCATTTTTCTCACATCAAATTGAATGAATAGATGAAAAGAATATTCACTGAGGACCAAGGTTAGAGAAAACTAGTACATCCATATAGTACACACAGAAGATAAATACCACCTTTCTGAAAGGTCATTTGGAAACTTGTAAGAAGAGCCTTTAAATGATTCACATCTCCTTTGATCTAGTCACTCTGTGTCTAGAAAATACCCTAAGTGAATATCTTGAGAAACAAATAATTTATAGCAGGATGTTCATTACAGCATTATTTACAAAAATAAACAGCCTATATGTCCAATAGGAGATTCTGCCTGATCTACTTAACACAGACGGGGAGGAATACCAAGCAGCCATTTTAAAACCTCAGGAATAAGAACAGTGGGACATGATGAAAATGTTAATAAGCAATTATATTCTGGTAGTGAACTTAGGAATACTTTCATGTCTCCTCTACGCTTTTCACAAAACAGGTATTGCTTCCATAATTTAAAAAAATACAAAATGAGCCCTGGCTGGGGTAGCTCAGTGGATTGAGCGTGGCCTGTGAACCAAAGTGTCTCTGGTTCAATTCCCAGTCAGGGCACTTGCCTGGGTTGAGGGCCACGTCCCCAGTGTGGGGCATGCAGGAGGCAACCACACACTGATATTTCTCTCCCTCTCTTTCTCCTTCCCTTCTCCTCTCTCTAAAAATCTTAAAAAATAAAAAAGTACACAATGAATATATCTAAGCCCTGCCCTCCTCTGTGCCGAAACTGTTGTATATAGGTTAAATATGATTTCAGATCCACTTGGTTATGATTTAAGTGAAGTTGTTTTAATCCACCTGTTTATGACAATGACAAAGACAAAAAGAATAGTTGGTTTTAGAAGTAAAATTGTTTTGATATAAGAATGCACAGATGTCATCATTCTACATCTGTTGTTACTGATAAGCTGGCAGCAGCCCCTCTGGGGGCTTATCTATAAGAACATATGGAGAAGCAAGTATGGCAGGGGGATATTTAAAAAATACCGAGAGTTTGTGAGCATCATTTGAGAGTTTGGGTTTGGGCAAGGTGACTCTTCCTAACCTGACAACTCTCTGAAGAACATTGGGGCACTCC
This sequence comes from Trachops cirrhosus, assembly GCA_028533065.1. NCBI lineage: Eukaryota > Metazoa > Chordata > Mammalia > Chiroptera > Phyllostomidae > Trachops > Trachops cirrhosus. The sequence goes on from CM052547.1 coordinate 69,468,104, forward strand.
CTGCTTTCTTGGGGAGACACTGCAGGAAGACAGTGGTGATAAACCCCACAGCTGGCCCTGTGAGAGAGATCAGCAAGTCTAGCAACACTAGCATCCATTTCCGTTCCCCGGCAACATGCTCCAAATCAGCTCTAGGCTGGAACCCCCCTCTCCTATGTATTTTAACTCATATAAAAAGATACACTTCATATAAAACTTGGACTTTAATTCTCTCACCTCTCCTTACCTATATACTATTGGCTTGTGAAATTACAATTCCCACAGCAAACCTGTGCTAAATAAATTGCTGGCAAAGACAACTCAGTCTCCGAGCATAACTTCTGCTGCCTCCCAAAATATATAAAAATAAAACAAAACAGGCACCTTTACTGGCTTCCCCCTAAATCAGGGGTGTCAAACTCATTTTCACTGGGGGCCACATCAGCCTTGCAGTTGCCTTCAAAGGGCAGAATGTAATTTTAGGACTGCACAAAAGTAACTACTCCTTAAAGTTAAGCGAGAGCTTGGTGCTGCTGCAGGGTAGAAACAAGGTGCCAACTGATAAAATAAGGTGGAGGGCCGGATTCGGCCCTCGGGCCTTGTGTTTGCACCTGCGCCCTAAATTTTCTAGCATGGCCTTTAAGGCCTTCCCACACACCTGGAGACCCCTGACTCATTCTCTCTCTATCCTGCCAGGCACATTTCTGCTCCTCCAGTTCAAATGTCCACCCGCAACAAGCCCCTTTGCCCGCCCCTGCCCAGGCAGTTTAAGTAACAAGCGAGGCCCAGAATGAGTCACACAGATGAATACAAAGGGCAACATGACATTCTTCAAAGCAACCAGAAGAACCACCCCAAGGTCATCGTCCACCACATTACTGATACTGGCATACATTGTTTGAACGCATTTCATTTAATTGCGCTTCACAGATGTGGCATTTTTTACAAATTGAAGCAAGACTTTCCACCAGCAAAAACATCAGACTCGCTTTACTACAATACTTGCTTTTTTGTGGTGTTCTGGAACAATCTGCAGTAACTCTGAAGTAAGTCTATACTGAACTCAATGAAGCTAAGGGATCAGTGGTCAATGGAGGCTGGAAATTCTGTGCCAAATTTCCTGAAAGGGCCCTGAAAAATCTCATGCCATCCTAGTTTTCCAGCCCCTTTTTGACCAACCTTGACACTAAAAGTATTTGTTTCCTCAACTTCAAATGGGGGCTCATTTTAGTGTTTCGGATATTTTATGACCAATGGAAAATGTCAAGAGTCATGTGTTAAAACACCAAACCCAATAATTGAGATAATTCTTCCTAAGATCTAGGAAATATGATAATCCACCACAGCTACCAGAACTCCAATGAAGCCCTCTGGAACAATGAGATGGGACTTGTCTAGAGAAAAATCTCTAGGAGAATGATATCTCTGGAAGAAATAGTTCTTTGTCAAAAGTTCTCAAAATAGCTATTCCCCAGTGGCACCTTTTCAATGGCTCACTGAGTGCAAATTGAAAAATCTCTGTACAGAGAACTCTGTGGAACAGATAGGAGACAGAAATGCCAGCTGTTCAAGAGAAAACTGGGTGTTCAGCTGACACCCTTGTGAAAAAACAAAGCTCATGTGGGCCCTGCCCCCCCAAAATTAGAGGAGGGCCCAAACACAGCACAGACTGTATGTTAGTGGGAGATTCTATTAAAAGTAGCCAAAGATCAGCAATGAAGGGGTCCCTGGACATCCATGAGCACCCTCACACTCGAAACAAGATGGCACACTATGAACCTACAATGAAGGGGAATACAGAAGATTTATGATTTATGTCATCAGAGTTAAGCCTGTGGAAAAAACTGGCTGAAGGCAATCAGAACTCTGGCTGGCCAGCCCGTCTCCCTGAAACATTATGGGACTATTTCTCACTTATCTTTCAGTGATTTTTTTTCCACCAAGGACCTCTTCTTTTGAAGACTGCATTTATTATTTTCTCCAAAGAGAACTGCCACATTGCACTAAGAGCCTAACCTCCTTACGCCCTTCAGGTAGGAGACACCTGGGTTTCAGTGCCAGCCCTACCAGAAGCTGTGCCATCACCAGCAAGTCACTGCTCAGACAGCTGGGTGACAGGCGTTTCTGTTCCAATGGTGGAAAGAAGACGCACGTGCAATGATAACCTTCATCCAAAGTCATCGTGTTAAATAAAGTAGCACCACTTCTGGCTATCTTCAACAGATCATTTCCATGCAATTTTGTAAGAACTTAAGATCATCATTTTAGATAACAATTACTGCTCTGTCCTACAGAGATCAAAAAATATAAATCTGATGATAAGAGACATGGTACTGAGGGCCTGGTTTTTCCTCTACTTTTATAAAAGTGGTGCTGCACATACTCGTGAGCTGGGACAGGATGCAGGGAATTCCATACACACTATTTCTGTTTGTTGAAAGATCCTCACACCTAAAGATTCTCAAGCCTGTGTCTTGAGGGTTCTCCAACTATGGAGCAGGCAGCTGCCGATGCTCAACTCCAAACCCCTTCCTTCCCCCACTCAAACATGCAACACCATCCCCTTTTATTTTTTGCCTCACTGTGAGTCAGCTACCTGCCAGCACCAGAGGAGACCCTCACCCACCATGAATGGCCTTCTCTACTCCCCACCCTCACCTTCCTCCAGCTTTTCTTCTGCATTGCTTTGTAGATCTCCTGCCCATTTTTAACAGGCACCTTCAGGCCTATGGAAGTGCTTAGAGGTAGCTGGTTGTCCCAACATCCATTCTCCTTTTCCTCCATTGTAATAGGAGCCCCAGTGCTTCGCTGAGCACATGACCACCTAGAAGGAACATTTCCTAGCTTCCCTTGCAGCCAGGAGAGGACATGTGAGAGTGTTCTGGCCAATGGGACGTAAGCAGAAATAGTGACTGCCTCTTCTAGAAATTGTCCTTAGAGGAAAGGAGCAGGCCTCTTTTTTCTCTTCCCCTTCCCCCTGCCTCCTGAAATATGAATGTGATGGGTAGAATTCCAGCAGCCATCCTGTCCTAGAGATGGAAGTCACACACTCAGGATGGCAGAACAGCAAGATAGAAGAGACCTAAGTCCTTGATGCTGCGAAGCTGTTGGACTGCCGACCTCCAGACTGCTTTTACGTAAGGGAGATACACCTCTATCTGTCTAAATCACTATCATTTTTGGTTTTCAGTCACTTCCAGTTAAACAGGGGTGTGGCTACATTTTGGTATTTGAGATTTTGCTATAATGTTTCAAGAAACAGGTTATAAAATACACAGTTATTTTGTAAGGTAATAGAGGCTAAAAAATATAAGTAACAACTTAGCAAAATCCATAAAATGGCAAATGTACATATAAAGGTTTACTGTTCAAAAAAATAAAAGTTAGGTCCCATTGCCTTCCATGAAATGATTTTTGGGCCATTGTGGGAAATGATGTGGGGAGGATAAAACCATATCTACTCGTTCTACATGACATCTCTCTGGTACTTGACACTGACGTTTTCTTTTTTCTCAGAAACTTATGCTTTCAGGCTTTGGTATGGTAGCATACCACCCTCTCCTGACTTTCACTGCTCTCCTTCCCTGTCTCCTCTCCGCCACCGGCCAACTCAAATCAAACACAAAAACTTCCCAGGGTTGGTCTCAACTTTCACTCTTCTTAATGTTGACAGCAGAAGCCCAGAATTCACATGTGTCATCAGCCAAGAGGAACCATTTTTATCCATTCCCCCACACACAAAACAACCGAAGTGTAGCAACCCCCTGCTTCTAATGTTGTAAGATCAGTGCAGTCTCTCAAAACTCAAAACTTCCTGTTGAAAGGGCAGGCAGAGCCTGTGCCTTTTGATCTTAATATCCTACTGAAACGAATGTCAATGAGGACAGTAAGGACTAAAACCATGGCCTCCTCACACAGAAACAGTAGGGGACAGGGAGCATCCGCGGACATGAGATTTCAACAAATTTCTGGATGCCAAAGTGGACTGAAGAGGTAAGATGAATGGAATGAAAGAGAAAATGCAGCCAAGAGGATGTACTTGAGGAAGGCTCCAGGGGAACCGGGAGCCCTCCACTCTCTGGTACCCTGGAGAAAGAAGCTCTGTGTTGAGATCTGACATACGGGATGGTGGATGAGGTTTAGGAGGTTCTGCCCCCCACCAACTCAACCTAAAATGAAGTCTGTCAGACAACGGGCCCCATTTAAGCACACAGAGTACTGTCAAATTCCCAGTGTCAAAATTTATGACAAAGATCTTAAGCAAGACAGGAATCAGGAGGACCTGCAAGAGGAGCTCCCAAAACATGTATCGGTCAAGAAAGTCCTATAGGAAAAGATCTATGGTTATAAGAATCCCTCCCTTTAACTTCCTCTCCCCATCCTTAAAAGAACTTCCTTCTTGGTCTGTCTGGACCACTTGGCACACGGCTCAGCATGGCTGCAGGTACCAGACTGCAATCCTTTAATTCGCCTGAATAAATCCTTTTTGCTGATGAATACCTAGTAGACTTTCTGTTTACAGCCGATAGCTGTCAGGTGCGAGGTGAGCCAAGACACCGCTGTGTGTCTCCCCCATTCTTCCTCATCTACATTGGAAGGGGTAATTTGAGGTATCCTGCCCCAGCCCCTCATGCTGTCCCTCTTCCACAACTGTATTTGGTGGGGAGAGGAATGACGGTTATGTAACCCTTTTAGTGCATGGTCACCAGACCCAACGAGGAGACTACTGGACATCAAGCCATGAAAGCTTACCAGTTAGGAAGCTCTCTACCACCACCAAAATGAAGGTGACTCAGTGAGTCTAACAATCCACCACTGGATGTTAGATTTTGATGAAACTAGATACCAGTATTCCTAATGTGGACCCCATCGTTAGGGTGACCACATACTGTATCCTCCAAACTGGGACACTAAAGAGCAAAAGCGTGTCACCCTACTCTTCAACCACCTAGTCCACACCCATTATCATCAATTTCTTCGACCCTGCTCTTCCTTGGAGAGTAATGCAGTTCCTTAAAGCAACAGTTCTTGAATTTTTTTAATCTCAGGACCTCTTATTACTGAGTACCTCAATAGTTATTTATGTAAGTTCTATCTATTGATATTTGCCATTACTAGAAACTAAAACTTGGGAAATTTCTAAAATACAAGATTACACAAGTGCGGACATTCCTCAAAAAATTCAACATAGAATTACCACATGATCTAGCAATTCCACTCCCAGATATAAACCCAAAATAACTGAAAGCAGATACTCCAACAGATATTTGTACACCCATGATCATAGCAGAATCATTCACAATTTGGGTTGTTTGCAGTTTGGAGCTACTACAAAGACCACCCCTTTCAGTATTGTAGTAGCTGCTTGAACATATGTACAGATTTGTCCTGGGTAATCACCTAGGAATGGAACTTTTAGATCATAAAGTTTGTGTACATTTAGCTTTAGTAAATATTGCCAAACAGTTTTCTAAAATGTTTGTATCAACTTATACAAACAGTATATGCAAGTTCCGTTTGCTCTACATACTTGTCAATCCTTAGTATTTTCAGTCTTTTTCATTTTAGCCATTCAGGTGGGTATGTAGTGGTATCTTATCATGGGTTTTAATTCGCATTTCCCTGATGACTAATCATGTTGGGAACATTTTCATATATTTATTGACCATGTTGAAGTAGCCATTATTCTATTGACTTGTCTTTTTATATATTTATTTTGTAGGAATTCTTTATAGATGCTGCACATGAGTCCTGTTGTCAGACATATTTTTTATAAATATCTTCTCATTGTCTGTGGCCTTCCTTCTCACTCTCTTAATAGCTCAAGAAGCAAAAGCTCTTAATTTTAATGTAGCTCAATTTATCAATTATTTCCTTTATAGTTAGTACTCTTTTTTTAATAGGGACTTTTAAACATCACTATACATTACACCTAAAAAATAACAAATCCTTTATATTAAGTATTTAAATTTGCCCAATATTTAAATTTTTCCTTTTATAGCAGTTTGACTGAATGGATCCAAATGAGGTCAGAAATCATTTATATGCCTTACGTCTTATATATTTTTTATTTTTATTTTTTCATCTTACATAATTTTTAAAGATTTTATTTATTTTTAGAGAGAGGAAGGGAGGAAAAAAGAGAGGGAGAGAAACATCAATGTGCAGTTACTTCTCACACGCCCCTTACCGGGGACCTGGCCTACAACCTAGGCATGTGCCCTGACTGGGAATCGAATGAGCAAAGCTTTGGTTTGCAGGTTGGCACTCAATCCAGAGCCATACCAGCCAGGGCTGCCTTAAATCTTTTAATCTGCAGATTTTACTCTCCATGTCGATCACTCCCCTCTCTTCCCTCTTTTCCTTTTTTAAGTTGGGGAGAGAAATGACTCCTTGACATTTATCTCCTAAAGCAACCACATCATTTGTCCAGTGGTGCTTTTCAGTGTATTCTTATGTTCCTTGCATTTTCTGTAAACTAGTCCTTAGAACTAGAGCCTTCACTGGGCTCAGATATGGTTTTGGACAAGATTCGTCCATTAGTAGTATTGTCCATCAAGAGATACACGATATTTACTTGTCTCTGTGATGGAAGCATCACTAATGGCTACTACCTTGTTCTATTAATTCAATAGAATTGAAAATATTCATATTCTGTCACTCCTTTTCCATTTCCCCTATAAAGAGAAACTTCTACCAAAGCTTCAGTTTACTTGGTTTAGCTGATGTCCTCTACATGGAAGCTGACTTAAATGTTTATCTATGTGGGTCTGCTTTCATATACTTTTTTAAAAGACTTTATTTATTTATTTTTAGAAAGAGAGGAAGGGAGGAAGAAAGAGAGGGAATAAAACATCAATGTGTGGTTGCCTCTCGCACACCCCCACTGGGGACCTGGCCCGAAACCCAGCCATGTGCCCTGACTGGGAATCGAACCAGTGACCCTTTGGTTTGCAGGTCTGTGCTCAATCCACTGAGCCACACCAGCCAGGGCTCATACAGCTTTTGACTTTTATAAGTTTTTTTTCCAGCTTATCAACATATTGAAAAAGGTATTGAAGTTTTATTTCAGCAAACACTGTTTAGTTATTTTTAGTGGGAGAGTTAATTAGGGTAGTCATTACACTATACTGCTGGAAACATTAGTCCTACACTCTTCTGTAAGTTATTTAAATAAAGTATGATCTTAAAATTTTTAAAGAGAGAAACTTCTCCTAATAAACTATTTGGTTATTTAAGGCAGCAATTTTCAAACTTCTTCATCTCATGACACACATAAACTAATTACTAAAATTCTGTGGAACACCCAAAAAGATATACTTTTTTGCTGATCTGACAAAAATAGTTATAATTTTGACTCATTCACAGTGGACAGCTATTATTGTGTTGGCTGTTGTCATTTTTTTAATTTGACAATCTAAGAGAAAAGAGGTTAGTACCTCTGACTAAATAGTCAAATACCGCACATTTTAAAAATTCTTGTGGCACACCAGTTGAAAATTGCTGTTCTAAGTAAAGTTTCTATAGGAAAGGCATGATAATGCCTCAGAACAACCCCATTCTAAGTCCAGTGGTTCAAATGAGAAAACTGAGGCAATTTAGTGGTGGGCCCAGGTTATAAACCAAGCAGTCCAACTCCAAGTCTGTGCTGGGAACCACTAGGCCACAATGCCTAAGATCAAGAAACAAGTCAATACTCAGTATTCCTTTGTGAGGAAGGAGAGACCACACACATGCAAAAACAGACCCTCTGGTGGCTATGGTGGCTACAAGTTTACTGAGGAAAGGAAATGCATAATTTGTATCAAAAGCTGAAACAATGTATATCCTTTTTTGAGTCCACAATTCTAAACATAGAACTTATCAAAGGATATCATGCATGTGCAGGAAGTTTTTCAGTTTTTTGTTTTGTTTTGTTTTTTAACAAGGATATTTTCTGCAGCCTGCTTACAATGGCAAAAATAACTTAAATACCTGACTGGTTCATTAAGTTAAGGTACAGCCAAGCAGTAAAATGACATACAGCCATTAAAAATGATGCTGGGTTAGAATTTTGAAAGACCTTAACACAATGTTTAGGGCACATTCTTAAGTTTAAAAAAATTGGGTCATAAAACAGTAGTACATATAGTACAGGAATGTGCAGTGTATATAAAGAGAAAGCATACATACCGAAACATTAACAGTAGTGATCTCTGAGTGACAGGATTAAGGTGATTTCTTTTCGGTGCTTCTACAATGAATACGTTATAATTTTTTAAAAAATCTGAAACTGTTTACAAAGAACTTAATGAACACTAACAATTTGGGAAAATATTTCTGATAGCATGAAAAGGCAAACTATCAGATCATGCATGGTAGCCACTATTGCTGCCAAATGCAGCAATATGCATGGGAGAGATATTTGAATAATGGTTGTTTCTCTGAATGATGGGACTGGAAATGGATTTCATACTCATACATATACATTTCTGTGATTTCTACAATACTAGCCTGATAAAGTATTGAGACAGGGAAGATCTAAAATGAATTTTGGGAAAATAAGATTTAAATAGGTAGAGAGAGGGAGAAGGGTGACAAAGAAAAAGCACATTTGAGGCACTGGAAATAGGAACGGCTGAGATCCATGTCACAGGGGCACCAAAGCAAGAGGAAGGGGCTGGTTAAGAGAGAAGGTTATAAAGGACCAAGCTGAAGAGATCTGAAAAAGGGGCCATAATTCTTTTTTTTTCTCTGTAATTCATAGGGTGGTTTCAGAGCTGCTAGAAAATACAAAGCACACATGGACTACAAGGGGCTAAAACAAATCGTAAAGGGAGGGAGTTCAATTAGAAAGGTTTACAACATTGGAGGCATCAACTCCTGAGCTATGGGAAATATGCAAGAGCAACAGATAAGGCATTCAGGTAACACCTTATTAAAACCAATGACCTGGACTGGGAGAGGGAGCACAGACACAGGGACTAACGGATTTCAAGATGCAGCAACTCTGATATCTGATTCTACTTGCAGAAGAGACAGGAGGAGGAGGGTCAATGTCTAGAATGAGGGAAGTCAAACTTGAGACAAAGTAAGTTTTACACCAACTGAGGGCATGCACCTAAGAATGTCCTACAAACCACCAAAACCATAGGACTAGCCAGACACAGATGTGGGGCCCTGGCCAGATAGCTCAACTGGTTGGAGCATCATCAGGATGCATTAAGATTGTGGGTTCAATCACCAGTCAGGGCACATATAAGAACCAACCACTGAATGCATAAATAGATAGGCGGAACAACAGATCTCTCTTGCCCTCACTGTCTCTAGTCTATAAATAATTTTTTTTTTAATTTAAAAGACACAGATGTAGAGATGAGGCTCTGAGAGTTACCCACTGAGGGATCCAGGGTCAATAACAGATATCCTCACATCAGAAACCCAGAAACAGAGAGTGTTACCAGTAAATCCCAGGTCTCAAGGGCTCTTTCCAAAACAGCAGTCTTCACAGAGAAAACCAGCAAAAAGGTCAACAAATCAAAAGAACATCTGATTTTGGAAGGACAGATCAGGTTCTTCTGCAAGGACAGCAGCTGCTCATAAGCACTGCATCCTGGAACAACAAGGGGCTGGCTGCCTCTGGGGAGAACTAGGTAGGAGGGAAGGAGTTGCTCACAGTGCACCCTTTGTGTCTATCAAATTCTGAACCACATATTGCCTAGTCAAAACAACATAATAAAGTTTAACTTTCCTTAAAAGGTCACTCAACTTAGTGGGCCCTATGCCATCCCCAGTGTTGCAGCAAATAGCATGAGAACAAAGATCAGGGACTGGCAGGGTGAGCTGCCTAACCGGGACCAGGTCTGCCCTCGCTGGCATTGTACCACCACCCCAACCAGGCAACCCTCACGTGGCAAGGCTTGGAAGGCAAGAACTCTGCCCAACACCAGGAACAAATTAGTATTCCTCCAACAAGACCCTGGCAAAATTAATAATGAAGTCTCAGGGTCTCTCTGTCTCCTTCCCAAACCAGAGGCAGTATGATACAGGAAAGGCTGTGCTTTCTCACCCCAGCAGCCTCCAGCGCCAGTCAGAAAGGCCAGGGCTGTCACAGCCCATGTACAGGTTAAGAAGCTACATGCAGGAGGGCCACTCTGCATGCCCACTGGGACACCAGCAAGTTCAATACACTCCACCTATGTGAATCCTAGAAGAGATGGAAGAGTGAGCAAATCAGAAATATTGATGCTCACACTTTTTAAAATGGTTTAAAGGATGATTATTTGCACTATGAAATTAGTGACAAGTTTCATTTTGAAGATTTCCCAGATACATTCAAGTTGATTTCTTCCTTCAACTTGAGTCAATGGAAAAAGAATGATTATTTGAAGGCAAAATTGGCATAAAATTCTGGACATCTTCCTCATAATACTCAAGTGGCTGCTCTCAGGAATGGGCTTCAAAATATATAATCACCAGGCATCCAATTACCCAGAAAACTGAGCCTAATCAACTGTTTCTACAAAAGGAAAAAAAACTATCTGAGAATCTCCACATTTAGTGTATAAGAATTTATTTTTATATATTTGACATTTAGAAAGATCTATTTTGCTGTTTTTTAATTTTCGTAGCCACATAAGGAAAACAGGTGCTATTTGGCATTTTTTTTCTATGAATCCACACAGAAGCTTTAAAAGTCTGCAAACTAATTCTGTACCCTTGAAACAGCATTATGCAACATAATGAGGAAAAAAACAAGAATTAGAAAAGCTTCATACTATTAACCATTCTGCATCTAACCAACTGTGTGACACTGACTAAGTAAACTCTCTGGGCTATGGGCTACTTCTATAATAATGACCTCTAGGGTCCCTTCTAATTTTAACATCTGATGAGAGTAACTTAACATTTTTTAAAAGACAAACTTTTCTAAGAAAAAAAATCACAAATTTGTGTAAACACAAAACATTTTAAACAAAATTAACTTTCTAAAAAGACTAATTTTAACTCTTCATAAATTGGGGAGTAATAGAGTTTTTAAAATAAAATTAACACTGTTTGATCAATATAAATTAAGAAACTTAAGCCCCAGCCAAGTAGTTCAGTTGGTTAGGGAATTGACTTGACATACCAAGGTTGCAGTTCAGTCCCTGGTCAGGGCACCTAAGAATCAGCCAATGAATGCGTAAATAAGTACAACAAGCAGATGTTTCTCCCCGCCTCCCTCCCTATGGAACTTAAAATGGTGGGTTATAAGATAAATCAATCTTTCAGTTTCTCCCTATGTTTAAGTCTGAGAACCATAGTTAAGATTCACGGATTTTTCAATACCAAAGTATTTGTCAATGAAGAAAAATATGTTTGAAACAAATCATTTCTCCTACATCTGAAGTAGTTATAGCTCTTAAAATAAGATTAAATTATTTTAGTAGTTCACTCTTAAAAGTATATCAGAACACCATTTCTAATTATTCACCACTGTCCTAACAATATATTATAGCTAACACTATGAAGGGAAGATGACCGAATACAGCGATGTTTCTTCTACAGCTTAAGTTTGACTGTCATTCTGAGCACTAAAAAACTCAGCAAGAAAATGAACTGAAAAGACAGGTCACAAAGGCCAAGCTCTGTCCATAACACTTTCCTTAAAAGGTGATGAATAGGAAAAGACTACTCCAAACGTTTATAACTTAAAGATTTAATCATCTTCCAAGAGTAAAAGGTGAATATTAAAGTTTTTTTTCTACAAAACTATGTTTCAACCAGAAACAATGAACATAATTACAATGTAACTATTCATGCCCTACCTATGTAACATGCATACTCATTTAATCCACACAAATATCCTCTGATACACATGCTGTTTTATTACCCCATTTTAGAGATGGAAAAATTGAGGCTTTTCTACAAGTGTAGTGATTTGCTCAAAGTTATACAGCTCTTAGAATGCAGAATCCAGGCTCAAGAGGAACGTAACTGACTCTTAAGGCCCTGCTTTAACCCACTATCTTCAGTTAAAGTTTAAACTCCCCTTTCTAAATGATGTCACTATTCCCTCCTGATACTGGTTTCATCAATCTAGAAAGGAGGCCTTGAAAGGAATACAGCTCTAATTTAAATAACTTTCCAGCATCTAAGCATAGCAGAAAACTCCTCGAACCTTCACTCTAACCTCTAAAACAAAAGTCTCCTGAAATGCCAACCTCATCATAAATTTTGAGATGTCATTCTTTTGGCCCATACTTCATCTCCATTCCTAAGTTACATTGTAAAACATGGTTGGGAAGGAAGAGGATCATTCCCCAAGTTTAAATTCCCAGTTTCTTAGTTTGGCAAAAATACTGTGCTTTGGGACTTTAAAATTATTAGCATGGTTCCCAGAGGAAAACATTTCCTTTATTAGCAACTAACTGGCTATGAAAATTCCATTCTATGATTCTAAATATAACAAAATACCTCTGACTTTCATAATAAACACATTCTCCAGATTATTTTGAAACTAATTGTCTGCTTATTTACAAGACAATTGTGCCACAGCAATTAAGCAACTGTAATATTTTAAAGAAACTTTCAAATTTGTTCCAGTTCTTTTAATAAATTGACCTGATATTGTTTTCTGAATTCTTCCACAAAATAAGCAAGTTTCCATTTCTCAATTTATTTCCCTAAAAAGATACTTTTTTAGTTATTCCTAATTTTCTTAGGTTCTAACAAGAATATTGACAAAGCCAAAATCATGAAAGTAGGTTTTTCAACCTACAAAACAAATCACTATTTTTTAAAACTCTACAATATACATTCACCAAAGGTAAATAAAATATTTCACAGTTCTTAAAATGTATCTTTAAAATCCCATGCATAAGTCAGAAATACAGTGATGGGGAGAGGGGCTTGTTCAGGGCTAATAGACTACATCAGGCTTTTAACAGAATACAGTAGCTGTTGTGTTTCAGGAAGCAACAAGCACTTAGTGGACCTCACAACCCCCAGGCATTCTGTCATTGTATAAGTGGTTTAAGTGCAGTTATAAAAAATTAAGGCACCTTTAGCTGGACAGCTCCTCATGTCCTCCCTACCTAAAACATGGGATGAGACAGTATTTAAGAATCAACAGACACTTTTTCATTTTTCTTCTCTTTTCTTTTTTTTTTCCTTAAGAGAACTTTGTAGGGTTTTGGGAAGGGTCTGTTTTGTTTTTTACTTTATTGAATTTACTGGGGTGACCCTGGCCAGAACTTTTTCTTTGAGAGATGAGTCCAAGAAGTTTTGGATGGAGAGGATAAAGACTTTGTTTCACTTTGTAATCTAGTGGGGATTTTCTGTGTGTATGGTTTTGTTCTGTTTTTACCAGTAAGTATGTCTAATTATTACAAGTAGTTAGCTTTTTAAAAACACAGCACACTAGCTCTCATACCTTCTTTTTTCTCTCTTTTCTCATACAAAGTCCCATTAACAAGTCTGAACTGTCACCCTTAAACAGGGCTTCGTAACCTTCAATCATCTGAATACTCACCAACAGGGTGGGAACAGAGTTCTTCCAAGCCCAACCAGCATATTTAATAGGAAGATTAGAGACTGCTAAGTAACTTGTCTTCTCAAGCAACTCCTAAGCTTGCACAGAAGCCCTAAATTTTCTCCAAAATATATTATAAAAATCAATATGAAGAGTTCTCCTTGGATGATCCACTGTCAAAAGCAACAATAGAGTTGTTTAAAACACAAAACATTCTTTCACCTAAAACATCCCTCCTGCTGTGTTTACACCTCTTCACCAAATTGGACTTCCTTCCTTCCTGATGTTTCTCCAGTATCGCTTTCCTCCACCTATCAAATCATGCAAGCTACATAGGTGGGTGCTCTTGGCCTATGTATGGGCAACAGGGATTGATGGCAACAGCTGTTCCTCAGCTCCAGCCAAATGTTAATCAGGTGGGAACATAATGGCAGATCTTCCAATTATACAATATAAGCAAGAAATTCACACTGTTAGGAGAAATCTTGTTTTTAAAACAACACATGGACCAAAGAAAACATCTGCAGGTCACCATTAGCAACCCCCAGGTTAACCAGTCTCTTTTACTCTGATGCAGGCTCCCTCAGTCCATTCTACACAACACTCCACATCAATTTACCAACTACAGTCCTAAACGCTGCTAACTCGAGGCTCGAAATACTAGCATGAAGTCCCAACCCTCATGCTGTCATTCAACATCCACAATATCACAACCACTCTCCCTTCACCTTCCTCAACTCCCCTACACAAACCTTTCACTTCAACGAAGTCTACTCCCGTTATCACTGACCCCCTTAACCAGCATCCCCTCCAAGATGGCCTCTTTTTTATCCTCCTCCTCTACCCCATCAATGCCTACACTTAAAGCAGGAAACAAGTCCATCTATTTGGAGTATACTTTCTAATACCTGCTGACTACGTGAGTCAAGAGACCTTTCTGCTTAGAGCCAACGGATTTCATTTTCAAGAAGGGATTTAGATCTACGAGACAAATCCCAAGGCCTTGTCTTGATACACCCCGCCAAAAAATTTAGAGGGGTGCGGAGGCCCTAAGTCGGGCACAGAAGAGTCGAGTCCCCTGCCTGAGAAGGCTCTGCGGGGTCTCGACGTATTCACATCTAGGAAGGCCTCGGGAGGTAGGGGACTGGAGGGTGACCCTTAACCAGCCCTGCAAGACAGGCAGCGGTGCGCATCCCCGCGCGCTCCTTCCTGCGCCGCCGAGATACCACCCCCAATCGGACCTCAGAGCCGCGTCCCCGGGAACCCCGACTTGCTGATCCCTGACAAGTACTCCGCGGGGGTCCAGCAGGCAAGGACCCTCGCGCTTTCCAGGCCCAGTGCCGCCGTCGGCTGCTACAAAGGGTCAAAGAGCTAGACCCCCTCCGCGCGTGCCCCACGCCTCTGGGAGGCGCCGCTGCCCAGTCTGCGCCCACCCGCAGACCGCCTCTACCTTGTCCTCGGGCGGTGCGTCCGGCTCGCGGACCGCCCTAAGCCTCAGTTCGTTCATGCTGGATACTCCCGGGCAACGTTGCCGCTGGCGAGCAGCGGAGCCGCCGGAGCAGGCAGCTCAGCGCGGGCGCGCGCGGACTCCGCTTGGCCAGCCCCGCCCAGCCAGAGCAGAGCACAGCTCCGCAGCAGCTCGCAGGCCCCTAAGCAGCCCAGCCGCCAGCCCCGGGCCTGGGCCCCGCCCAGCGCCACCACCGCCCTTTCACCGGGGCGGAGCTCGGTGAGCCTCCTACTCCCCGGCCCTCTCACTCCCTCTCTCGGCTGGGGCTGGGAGCGAGCGCGCACGCGCACCGCCCCTAGGAGACCCACCAATGGCACGAATGCACCGGGGAGGCGGGGCAGGGAGGGCGGGGCGGAGTAAATAGGCAAGCATTGGACAGCAACGTCAGGGGGCGAGGGGAAGGCTTGCGTTTCTGAGACAAACTAACCAATGAGAGCTCCTACTACAGCGCGGATGGCCTATACTGACAAGCTGGGACCTTTGTACCTGACACAGCCTAAGTACTTGTTGAATGGATTTAAATTTTCTCCTAAAGGAAATGATTTCACCAAGTTCTCGTAACCAGAAAGTGCCCACTAAGAATTAGAACACATCTGTTTCTTACCGAAGCCCACACTAACCTATGTTTCTCAAGCATCACTGTCAGTTGTTCTTATTCGCTGCCTTGTAAGTGATGTAAAACAAGTATAACATGAGGTTCCTTTCCTTAAGCGCACTGTAACTTAATAAGGAAAGAAACTTGCACACATACAAGTTGCAGTTTCATACAGGCAATTTTACCTGAACTGTGGGTTTTGGTGGCAATAGTGAGAATTCTGAGAAGGGCATTATATTTTCTTCATTTATATAAGAGTATATTTCAAAGTTCCTGTAACAGTGTTCCACAGTAAGAGTAAAATAGGTGTAGAGGAACACTGAACTTAGGGTGTACTTTGTATCGTGTTAACAAAATTGCACAAATACTTGTTTGTGGTTTTTGGAGAAACAGATCTTCTTGATCTAAACACCAGACACCTTGGGTAAATTAAACAAGGTTTGTTGTCTACAGAACCTAGCTAGCCTAGCTCTGACTAGGTAGCTCCAAGTAATTCAGTTGGTTAGAGCAAGGTTGCAGGTTCAATCCCCTGTCAGGGCTCATACAAGAATCAACCAATGAATACATAAAAAGTGAAACAATAAATTGATGTTTCTCTCTCTCTCCTCTCGCTCTAAAATCAATGAATGAAATTCTACCAATAATAACTTTTTTTAACTTTTTTCCTATTTTTATTTTTAATTTTTTAAATTGTTTTAATATATTTTATTGATTATGCTATTACAGTTGTCCAATTATCCCCCCTTCATTCCCCTCCACCCTGAACACCCTCTCCCACCCACATTCCCCCCCTTTAGTTCATGTCCATGTGTCACAAGTTCTTTAGCTTCTACATTT
>CM052547.1:69485016-69515455 GCA_028533065.1 Trachops cirrhosus
GATGTTGGAACGTTTAAAGATGTCCTGGAGGTTCCTAAGCCTCTCCTCATTTTTTTGAATTCTTATTTCTTCATCTTTTCTGGTTGTATATTTTTTTCTTCCTTCTGGTGCACTCCAATGATGTGAGACCCATCTTTCATTCCATCACGATTGGTTCCCTGTGCATCTCTCTTCGTTAAACTTATTGTAGCCTGCATTTTTTCATCTAATTTGTGACCAAAATCCACCAATTCTGTGAGTATCCTGATCACCAGTGCTTTGAACTGTGCATCTGATAGGTTGGCTGTCTCTTGGTCGCTTAAAAGGATGGGTTCTGGGGCTTTCAATTCTTCTTCTGTTTGAGCCATCCTTTTGCTGTTTTTTTGTTGTTGTTGTTGTTCTTGTTGAGCCCCTGTAGTGAGGGGCAGGGCCTTAAGAGTTCACCAGGGCGGGGCACCCCAGCTGCAGGGTTGTGACGCTATATGTGGGGGTGAGGTCCAAGAAGGAACAATGGCGCTTGCTCTGCTGTCTGTAGGACCTCAGTCTCTTCTGCTGCTTTCCGCAAGCTAACTGGGCCCCTCTGGCACCAATTCCCATGTGGGTGGGCCTGTGCACTCCGTGGGACCTTCCTTTTCAGTCAGTGCCCCAAAGCTCTATTTCCCGGCGCTGGGACCCTGAATTGCGCGCAGTGCCTTGCTTCACAATGGCTGCCTCGCTGGGTCTGCAGGTTGCCACCCCCCGGCCTGGCCAGCCAGCCACCGCTGCTTGTGCACCCAGGGTCTGCCTGCTGCGGGCTTGTGCGCCCAGGGTCTACTTGCTGTGGACTTGCATGCCGCTGTGGTTGCTCAGCTCTCTGCTCCGTGTCCCTTGCCAGGCCCAACTCCGTCCCCCCTACCAGTCTGGATGAACGTGTCTATTTTTAACTCCTTGAGTGTCCGACTTCCATACACTTCAATTTTCTGTCAGTTCTGGTTGTTATTTTGTTTCTATATTGTTGTTGTCCCTATCTTGGTTGTGCGAGGAGGCACAGTGGGACTACCTATGCCTCCATCTTGGCTGGAAGCAATAACTTTTTAAAAAGGCCCTAGTAAAGTGGCTCAATTGGTTGGAGCACTGTCCCAAACACCAAAAGTTTGCGGGTTCAATTCCTGGTCAGGGCACATACCTAGGTTGCAGATTTGATCCCCAGTCAGGGTGCATACTGGAGGCCATCAATCAATGTTTCTCTCTCTCTCTCCACCACCTTCCTTCCTCCCTACTTCTCTTCCTCTCTCTCTTAAACCAATAATTTCTTTTAAATCCCAGGGAAAGAATTAAAAAATAAACAACCTAGAAGGACATGAACACAGAGAGCAACATAATATCATCCTCATTTTAGAGCACATAATTGTTCAAGGTCATATCTGAGTGCGTGAGTATCACATCAGTCCTTTCAAACCCAGCCCAATACAAAGAAAGTTGGAGAAACAGTTCATGCATATCAGAGTTTCAGGATACACAGTATGATGCTGTTTATGCATTGATTTATTGATTCTTGTATGTGCCCTGACCAGGGATTGAACTCACAACCTTGACATATGGGATGACACTCTAACCAACTTTATACCAACCCCTGGTATAAAGAACTCATACAACTCAATAGCCAAAAAAAAATCCAATTAAAAATAGGCATAAGATCAAAATAGACATTTTCCCAAAGAAATACAGTTGGCCAACAGGCACATGAAAAGATGCTCAATGTCATTATTCGGCAGAGAAATACAAGTCAAAGCCACAATGTGATATTACCTCATACCTGTTAGAATAGCTGTTATCAAAAAGATAAGAAATAAGTGTCAGGGAGGATGTGGAGAAAACGGAATCCTTGTGCAGTGTTGGTGAGAATGTAAATTAGTGTGGCCACTATGAGAAACAGTATGGAAGTTCCTGAAAAAGTTAAAAATAAAACTATCAAACGATTCAGCAATTCTACTTCTGGGTATTTACCCAAAGAAAACAAAACCATTAACTCAAAATGATATATGAACCCCTCTTTTCACTGCAGCATTATTTACAACAGCCAAGACATAGGAACAACTTGTGTCCACTAACAGATGTTTGGGTAAAGATGTAGTACATATGTACAACGGAATATTATTCAGACCTAAAAATGTGTGACAACCCTGGCTGGTGTGGCTCAGTGGTTTGAGTGCTGGGCCTGTGAACTGAAAGGTCACCAGTTTGATTCCAATCAGGGCACATGCCCAGGTTGCAGGCCAGGTCCTGGCTGGGGGCATGTAAGAGACAACTGATTGATGTTTTCCTTGCACATCGATGTTCCTCTTCCTCTTCTTTTCTTTCTCCCTCCCTTGCCTTCTCTCTAAAAATAAATAAATTGAATCTTTAAAAAAAATTTTGTGACAACATGCATGGACCTCAAACACAGAAAGACAAACACTGCATGATATCTCTTATATGTGGAATCAAACACACACAAAAAACAAGGTCATAGATACGAGAACAGATTGATGGTTGCCAGAAGCAGTGGGGAAGAGAGGTGAGGGGTGGAAATTGGTGTGTACTATTTTATTGTTTTTAATTTAAATAAATTGAATTAAAATTTTTTAAATAAAAAACAATTACAAATGGGTGACAAGAGACTTGGAAGGACTTTGAGACAATAGAGTAGCACTGTTGAGAATGCTGTATTATCAGCATCCTTGACAAGAGAGAATGAAATGATACAGAAAAACAACAGTATCATCAACTGAGTGGAAAATTAAATATAGAGAAATATTAGGAATGCCTTCACTAGTTAATTTTGTTTATATGTATATATTTTAAAATATTGATTGTCTTTATTCTTACATTTTTATTTTTTTTATCCTCACCCGAGGACATGGTTAATGATTTTAGAGAGAGGGGAAAGAAGGGAGAAAGAGAGGGAAACATTGACATGAGAGAAAAACATGGTTGCCTCTCATATGTGCCCTTACCAGGGACCAAACCCACAACCCAGGCATGTGCGCCAAGCAGGGAATCAAAACGGCAGCCTTTCAGTTTATGGCATAACAGTTCAACTAACCAAGCCATACTGTTGCGGAAAAATCACTCACACGCAGTTGGAATGGCAGAGCACAAACTTTATTACGCGCGGGCTCAGAAGGGCCAAGCAAAACTCCCAAATTCTGAGCCACGAGCTGTGGATTTATTTAGACTTTTATAGGCGAAGAGCAAGTTACAGAGCAGAAGATAATAAATTTTGTTTCAGAGACAGGACTAATAAATTTAGTTACAGATACAGCGACTAATTAGTCTAAGTTTTCAAGGACAATAAAAAAACTCAGTTTCACAAAGCAATAAACTATAAAGGCAGCTGGTTATTTTCTTATCTAAGACTCTGCTCCTACTGAAGCGTTACAAAATTCATGTCAACTTGACACTTCTTTGATCTCAGCCTGCTTCAGTACCACTGTTTATGTATTTTAGTGTGTGTACAGGAGTAATATATGACATAAATATTTTTAAGATTTTATTTATTTATTTATAGAGAAAGGGGAAGGGAGGGAGAAAAAGTGGGAGAGAAACATCAATGTGTGGTTGTCCCTCACGCATCCCCCTACTGGGAACCTGGCCCACAATCCAGGCATGTCCCCTTGACTGGGAATGGAACCTGTGACTCTTTGATTCGCAGGCCAGCACTCAATGCACTGAGCTGCACCAGCCAGGGCTGTATATTTTTTAAAATTTGACATTTCTTTCTTTAATGTGCTACATAATAGCACATTTTACAACTGAGAGTATCACTCTTAAGTTCAGTGAAATATATGTATCTAATAGAAATGCCAGAGGGAGAGAATAGAGTAGGGAAAAGGCAATATTTGAAGCCATAAGGATTGAGAATATTCTAGACATGATGAAATGCATGAATCTTCTGATTCAGGAACACAAAATTCCCTGAACATGATAAATAAAGCTAAATCCACACCTGGATACATAGAAAAACTAAAGAATTCTACAGTCCAAGATAGGATATCAAATGCAACTAAATGGAAATGCTGTGATGAATACGAAAGAGAAATAACAAAGCC
Source organism: Trachops cirrhosus (assembly GCA_028533065.1). Taxonomy (NCBI): domain Eukaryota; kingdom Metazoa; phylum Chordata; class Mammalia; order Chiroptera; family Phyllostomidae; genus Trachops; species Trachops cirrhosus. The sequence goes on from CM052547.1 coordinate 69,489,066, forward strand.
AGGGGAAGAATATATACTAGGAAAATGATTACTATGTAAAGTGCTCCTTTTAATCAATAAGAAATAGAAGTTTAATGGAAAAATATAAACATGCAATGGTCAAGAAATGTGAAAAATGTACAACCTGTAACACTTTTTAATATGCAAATTGAATTTTCACACAAATGAGCACTGATTAAAATTGAGATTGCTGATATCAATAGTTAGAAAAATCAGAGGAAATTATCATGCTCATAGTCTTAGCTGGAATGTAAACTGCAATCTTTTAGAGATCAATTGAGTAACGTTAATCAAATATTTAATGTGTATGCTCTTCCACCCAGCAATACTAGTGCAAGGAGTTGATCTCACAAAAATCACTTAAGTGCCCAAAGGTGTTTGCAATTACAAGAAATTGGTAAAAAGTTACAAATGTAAGATACGGGTATACCTCATCTATTGCGTTTCGATTTATTGGGCTCCAAAGGTGTGGTGATTTTTACAAATTGAAGGCAAGACCCTCCGTCCGTCCACCAGATAAAGATCACGACTCTCTTTACTACTTCTTTCTACCTTTATTGCGGTGGTCTGGAAAGAACCGCACTATCTTTGAAGTATGCCTGTTACACCTTTTTAAAATAGTTTTTAAAAAGGTACTCACGTAGAAAATGCGTACATGGCATAAAATATATTTTATTAAATACACTACAGAAGTGTTTGCGGTATGAACCCATTTTTGTCTTCAAAAAAAAAGTATTTACATAGGAAAAAGGTTATAATGCTGTATACAAAAACGATTGGTAGGAGCTTGGCGTGAGGGTGTCGCGTATTAAGAGATGATGGTGGGAGCTAATTTTGTTGTATAACTATACACCTCTTTATCTTTTGACTTTTAGGAACGTGTCACTTCCACAACAAAAATAAAGTGCGCACTTTAAGCAGTTCTCTTCAGGCTACAAGGTGGCTTTCCCTCCCGATAGTCTTGATTTGTGTTTCACTTTTACTGCCAGGGCTGGCAACTTTCTATTCTCGAAACGGGAGGTTGGGAAGGCTTCGAACCCGGAGCCCAGAGACGCCAGGCCTGGGGCTCACTAACGCCCAGACAAGTCCAGCGCTCAGACTCGGGTACGTGACGAAAAGGGTAAGGGTTCCGCTACAAGCCGTTCCGCCCGCCCCCGGAAGGCTCAGCGTTCTTACCTCGCCCGGTTCCCCTAATAATCCAATGGGTGTTCACGGAGGGCGGGCCTAGCGGGGATAAAGCATAGGATTGGGCCTGGCTCTCTACCCAGGTATGGGCGGGGCAGCGTGGTGACGTCTGGTCACGAGGCGTGGGGACGGAGAGCTCGGGCTAGCAGACTCGGCAGCATTACAGGGTTGCCGGCAGTACGCTGTGGTGATCTTTCTTCAGCTCAGGCGCTGCCTGCTCGCTCTCATTCTGTGAAGCGCGAGCCGACTCCATCTCCTTCCCTTCGTCTCTAGCTGCGTCGTTGCCACTCCGCCACCATGTTCGAAGCGCGCCTGGTCCAGGGCTCCATCCTGAAAAAGGTGCTGGAGGCGCTTAAAGATCTCATTAATGAGGCCTGCTGGGATATCAGCTCGAGCGGCGTCAACCTGCAGAGCATGGACTCGTCCCACGTGTCTTTGGTGCAGCTCACCCTGCGCTCCGAGGGATTCGACACATACCGCTGCGACCGCAACCTGGCTATGGGTGTGAACCTCACCAGGTTAGCTTGGGGGGCGGTGGGGAACCAGGCCCTAGTCCGCTCACTCTCCTTCCCTTCTCTTGGCGGGAAGCTCTCCCGAGGCGGGACCTCATTGGCTGGTATGGGTCACCGCGCCTTCTCGTTGGCCTACAGTGCCGGGGGGCGGGACCTAGCGGAGCGCGCGCTTCCGAAAGCCCGCGAGGGCGGCGGCGCGAACCTACTTTTTCCGCGCCAAAGTCACAAAGTGGGGGGAGGGTGGCGGGAAAATGGCTGGCTTCGCCGGGCTACTGGGAAGACAGAGCTCTTTTGGTCATTAGATGCCGGCAGCCTTGGATGAGAAACCTTGGTCATGGATGACTTCAACTGCTTTATGGTGTTCCCTGCTCTCCCTTGGGACAATAGGTTGTTTCCGGCCTTTTATTACAAAGTTGCAGTGAGCACCTTTTTGGACTTGAGGGAATATTTCTCCGGGGCAGTGGCTTTCAACTTTTTGACCACTATCTAGTACATATACGTGTTTAAATTTTTAAAAACATGGGAAATATTTACCCATACTACATGCATTGTCTTTTAACAGATGTAATAGTTTTTAATGGTCGTCGCGGCCTAATTTCCTCAATCACTAAAGGGGTTTGCAGTTCAGAAAATACTGCTCTTTGTTGTCGTGATAGCCAAGGTTGCGGGTTCTATTTCCAGTCAGGGCATATACAAGGAACAACAAATTGATCTCTCTCAAATCAATTTTAAACATTTAAAAGGAAATACTGCTCTTTTATTTAAATTCAGAAGTGGAATTGCTGGTGGTAGGATGTGAGGTTTTTGGCTTAAGTGCTTAATGCCAGATTGCTTTCCAAAATGGCTGGACCAGTTTACACATCCCCCTGTGGCAGGTTTACCTAATTTGCCAATTCATCAGGCAGGCTAATGGCGAAAAGTGGTAACTCCTTGTTTTAATTGCTTAGAAACCTAACAATCTTCAGAAGATAGTGTCGATTTTAAACCTGTGTCTTCTCTTCTAGCATGTCCAAAATACTAAAATGTGCTGGCAATGAAGACATCATTACCCTAAGGGCTGAAGATAATGCGGACACATTGGCACTAGTATTCGAAGCCCCAAGTAGGTTATAATCTACTGAGTTATGCTGCAGAAAATTAAAATGCAGCATCAGTAATGTTAGATGCTTATAAAATTTACTTCATAGTTACAAGTTTATATGCTTTCATTCAACAATATTTGCTTTCTTTTGGTAGATCAAGAAAAGGTTTCAGACTATGAAATGAAGTTAATGGATTTAGATGTTGAACAACTTGGAATACCAGTGAGTATCAGTTTCTGACTGAGTGTACTGTACATGATAGTTACCTAAAATATGTTAGACTACAGTACCCTAAAAATTGGATCATTCATTGGTTGACTTTATTGTTGTCAAGTGCATATTTACATTTGGGCATCTTATTATTTCTAGAATTCTTGTTTTTTTATTGAGTGGCTTGTAGAGCTATGGTGGCAGAAATTTATTAGATTAAATTTATCAGCATTAAAGGAGAGAGATATTGTTGATGTTTAAAATGCCTATTTTGTTTTGGAAAGCAGGTAGTCCTGCTTGCCCATCAGAGTTCCTATACCATACTCCAATGTCCTCTAGATTTAGCCCTGGAGGTTGATTTGTGGAGGCTCTAGTTCCCTAGATATTAATGTTCACGGTTTAAATTTGTTTTCCTGGTGTGATTATTCTTACAACATACTTGTTTTAGATCTGCATTTGTTATTTTGAATAGTTGGAGTGTAAGTCACATAATAGTGGTATTTTAACATAATAAAAAATCTTAGAATTCTGAGTTCTGATTTAGATGCTCATTCCTCAGAAAGTGAGGGCACCACCCTGGCTTGTGTGGCTCATTGGATTGAGTGCTGACCTGCAAACCAAAGGGTTCCCAGTTCAATTCCCAGTCAGGGCACATCCCTGGGTTATAGGTGAGATGCCCAGTGGGGGGGCATATAAGAGGCAACCGCACATTGATGTTTCTCTTCCTCTCTTTCTCCCTCCCTTCCCCTCTGTCTAAAAATAAATCTTAAAAAAAAGGGGGTACCTACCAAATCTTTCATATTCAGCAACTGATCTTTAAGTGTTTTGTTTCATAGGAACAAGAGTATAGCTGTGTAGTAAAGATGCCTTCTGGTGAATTTGCACGTATATGCCGAGATCTCAGTCATATCGGAGATGCTGTTGTAATTTCCTGTGCGAAAGACGGAGTGAAATTTTCTGCAAGTGGGGAACTTGGAAATGGAAATATCAAGTTGTCACAAACAAGTAATGTCGATAAAGAAGAGGAAGCTGTAAGTAGTTTTAAAGTAAACAAACTACTTTGAAGAGAATTGTAACATTGCTTAATGATAGGTTGTGTGTTAGTCTGTTTGGACTGTTACAACAAGATACCATAAACTGGTGGCTTATGAGCAATGGAAATTTATTTGTTTCCTAAGGGCATAATACTATTCATGAAGGCCCCACCTCTGAATACCATCACATTGGGGATTCAATTTTAACATGAATGGAAAGGAAAACACAAAACATTCAGTCTATAGCAAGATAATTGCTAAAAATTACAGGAAATTAAGGAAAAATAGACAAAATTACATCATTAAAATCTGTGAGCAGAGGATGCAAGTTCAGTGCTTCCTTTATAAATCACAGAATAGTGTGTTTGTATCAAACCCACACATACTCTAAGGATTGGATTGGGAAGCTAGGTGTCTACCTTTAGCTTTCTGGAGGTGATTACTCTGCTTGTACCAAATAACGGAGCACAGGACACCTCAACAGAAGGATCTAGTTAGGGGTAAAAATCTAGCTGTCATGAGCTCTGGTATAATACATATAACCAAAAAATAATACTCTTAACTCCTAAATATTGTTAAATTAAGGTTTTCCAGTAACCAAGCGGGTTTGTTGGTTTTGTTTTGTTTTTGTTTTTGTTTTTTGGTTGGTTGGTTTTTTGTTTAGATTCTTAGAATATTTTTAAACTAATATTTGGTAATTGTACTAAAAGAAAATTTTACTTCCTAGCCTGTGAACATCAGTTGACTCTATAAAAACAAGAACAATTAACGCACCTAATAACCTCACAGGATTATTAGGATTAAATATGGTAACATTCAAAGTGCTTAATACAGTATCTGGCATATTTAAGTTTGTAGTAATTAGATATTTTCTTGTCCCTTGCTTGAGTAATCAACCCACAGTTTAAATGAAGGCAAACTCATTTTTTCTTTATATTCAATGCCCAACAGTACAGCTGACAATACGTAAGAAAAGGTTTGTTTTTTACTACTATTTTATTTCATTCATTCTATGTAAAATACTGCCACACTAAATGAACATGTTGTATATACAACCTAGATAGGCTCATAACCGTATAATTCTAATGCACAGCATGGTAATGTACATTCACATATTCTTTCTGCAATGTGAACTTAATATGGATTCTTCAATATTAGCAGAAAGATTCTGTAGATGTTTTGAATAAAGACTTTTTAAAAATGGTAATGATAACAAAAGCCTGGGGGCTAATTCCAACTTTTATCTGCTTCCTAAATTGCATTTCACTCCCCATGCAACTTAAATTTTTTAAAAATCTCTTAACATTATTTCAATATATACATATATGTGTGTATGTGTATAAAATTGATTTTAGAGGAGGGGGAGGTGGGGTAAAGAGAGAAACTGATTTGTTCCACTTATTCATTGGTTCATTTTTGAGTGTGCCCTGATCTGGGATCAGACCTGCAATGTTGGCATACTGGGGCAACACTCTTGAGTCAGGGATGTCAAACTCATTTTCACTGGGGGCCACGTAAGCCTTGAGGTTGCCTTCAAAGGGCTAAAATAATTTTACGGCTGTATAAATGTAACTACTCCTTAACTGTGTAAAAGAGTTGAAATTACATTCAGCCCTTTGAAGGCAACCATGAGGCTGATGTGGCCCCTGGTGAAAATGAGTTTGAAACCCCTGCGCTAAGTGAACTTCCTGACCAGGGTCATCCATAAATATTTTAATATTAGTCAAAGTACAAGCATTAAAGTTTACCACATCCAAGAAAATTATTCAAAATTAAGGAATTTTTTAGTGTTCCTGCTTCCTTGGTCATGTTAGAACTGCTTGAATCACAATTTTAAGAAGGTTCATACATTGCATTGCAGTTGGTTGATATAACTCTTAAGTTTCTGTCAATCAATTGGTTCTCTTCAGTTTGCTTTTGCCTCTCCATTACAATTTCACTTTTTGAAGATACTAGGTCATTTATCATTGAGTTTCCCACAGTCTGGGTTATCTGAATACCTTGCTGTCATTTTAGCTCCCATAATAGTTATGTCTAGATTCATTAAGTCATTGGGCTTTGCATAGTTGTAATATATATATATATATATATATATATATATATATATATCATTCTTCATTTACTAGCTGTTTATGTATTAGAAATATTTCCATAAAGAGAAGCTCTTATCACATAATTTGGTTACCTGAGATTTGGTTCATATACAGAAAGGCAGGCTGAATACTTGATTCTTTTGCTTTATTAACTTGTTTTCAAAATTAGTCTCATAGCAACCTCCAAAGTAATCAGTAAAGGTGTTTTTTAATGCATGTTATAAACTAACGGGTTGTAACTTGATGTTTTTTCAATATGATGAATCTTTTGTTTTCTCCCTTAGGTTAGCATAGAGATGAATGAGCCAGTTCAGCTAACTTTTGCACTGAGGTATCTGAACTTCTTTACAAAAGCTACTCCACTCTCTCCTACAGTAACACTCAGTATGTCTGCAGATGTGCCCCTTGGTAAGATAATACATTTGTTGAGTCTTTTTTTGTAAGTAATGTATGTGGTATATCTCAATAATTAACTATGTTCTTGTCTTCCAGTTGTAGAATATAAAATTGCTGATATGGGACATTTAAAGTACTACCTGGCTCCCAAGATCGAGGATGAAGAAGGATCTTAGGCATTTCCAAAGTCCAAGAAAATAAAACTAAAGCCCTTCAAGAACTGCTTCTGAGATTCCAACATGCCCTTAAAAGTCTCTTCTGTCACCAAATTTGTACCTGCGTACATATGTAGATAATGTTCTCTGTAAATAACCTCTTGTTTTCTTCATTTTCTACAATTTTAAAGGATAGTCTCAAGTCAGATCTGATCTTAACAACCTAGAACTGCTGTATCTAGAAATACTCTTTAGGATTTTTATAAGAAAGGGTTTTAACTATTAGTGCAGTTTAAGAATTGTATTTTCAATTTAAATAAAAGTTATTTGAATTTCAAACATCAGAGGATAGTGCCTTCATTTGAACCAAATCACAAGTATTCTAGCAAATTCACAGCTAATGCTATCTTGTATAAATGTGTTTGGGTTTTGTTTTTCAGTCCGGAGCAGCCAGGTATAAATACATTAGAGCCATAGAAAGTATTTCAAATGCAGTGGGTGATAAGATATTTTGGATAATTCATTTGCCAAACTTATTTTTGTATTCTTTAGGTCAAGAAATGAATGGGAGAATACAACAAGTTCTATATATTTCATTGTGTCGTTCTGTTAGTAAAAACCACCTCAAAGATTTTATGAGACTAGCATTGTTACAGGGCAGAGTTTCTTTGCCCTAGGGATCCTTTTACAAGAATTTTGAAGTTTTACTATATCTGTGATAGAGCCGAAGGAATATGCAAAAAATAAAAATAAGTTTATTTGGCATAAATAGCCTTATTTGGGACTTAATCCTTTAAGAGGTGAAGATGTCTTAAATGTCATGAACGGTGGAATCAACCAGGAAAGTGGAAAGTCCCAGCAGTTGTGAAATAAAAGCTGTTTAAACATTCCCAGTAATTGTGCTACAAGATCACAAATTACCATTTTACATACTGAGAATTGCTTTATTACAGTTTGTTTTCCTGTTGTATTTTGTGTTTGGTGGGTTAAATGACTAGTTTCTTTGTTGTACCTGGACTGAGTTCTAGTTACTGTACTTTAGAAGTCACTATCCAGTGGGTAATTTAACCTGTGTGCCTGGAAGGAAGGAGGTTTGCAGCAAAGGGCCTTGGTGGAATTTTGGGGGTAATGAAAATATTTTATCTAGACTGGTGAAGGTTCCAAGACTGCATTTGTTAAACCTCATCCAATTGTACTTTATTGTATGTAAGTTATACCTTAATAAATCTTACATTTAAAAAAGTTTCACGTGCCCTGGTCAGGTAGCTCGGGTGGGCCGTGTGCAGACGCATGCCAAGGTGTGGGTTCAGAGGGGTACCATTCGGGAGTCCACTGATGACTGCATAGGTGGGTGGGGAGGTGGGTCGCAGTTGCCCTTTAAAATGGATTTTTAAAAGCCTCACGTGTGGTAACATCCCAAGTGGGCGAGCCTCTAAACTGGGAAAGGACTGATGGAAAGAAGCACAAGAGTGTGTGGCCACTCAAGCGTAATTGCGGGAGTAATGGCTGGGGAAGACTGCGGCGTGCCCCGGTGGAAGACGAGCGGCTCTGAGCAATAGATCTGGCGCCTCTGGCACTACGGAGCATCCGACGGGTTCGGCTTCCACTTCCTGGGGGGCACTACTGCCCTCCCTGCACTGCCTAAGGGGTCAGAAAAAAAAACGGCTTACCCAGGGCCTTAGTGTGACCCACGGGGGTGGGCACCCTAGAGACCCGACCTCCCCTGCGGAGGTGGCGGTGGCCGGCAGCCAGCGCAGGCTGCGGCGCCTCCCGTGAACGCTGTCTCCCCCGGGGCTGCTAGCACTAGGGCTAGGCTGAAAAAGGACGTTTCCTGTAAGCGGGATGAAAGGCGTCGCTCTCGTGACGCTACTTTTGTTCTGTCGCCTTCCCCCACGCAATTTCCGACTCTGAGCTGGTCTGGGCGGGGTGGGGACGGTGACAGGTGAGGCATGTCTAGAGCGTCTCTATTTCCTAAGACGAACGAGCTGTCGGCTGCACGCGGACGACGAGGTGCGGCGCTCGGGTAAGCGGGGCCAACGGTGGGGCGGGCGCAGAAGTGGCCCTTCAGACTCACGGCCTGTCGAGGACTACGCTCCCCACCCAAGTCAAGCCCGGAGTCCTCCATGTGGAGTGTTTGCCCGCCTCCGCAAGGCTGGCCTCTTTCCAGAAACCAGTTTTGTTTGTTTTCGGTCTAAATTTGCGTCGGTTCTTCCTTCTCTTCCTGGCGAGGTCTGGAGACAAGCAAGAAAGTAGTGTGTGTGCAGACGCGTAGTGCCAGGCACTGTGCTAAGTGATGCTGATTCTTTTAAAATTCTTACAACATTTACGTGCAGGGGGACTTTGGAGGTTGCAGTGGAGCTGGGAAAAAAGCCTATTGGAACTTCAAAAATATCGATTTCCATACTTTCTTTCTCCTCTTTTAGAATTATTTCTTGCCACCAATAAAGCCTTCCTCTCCACTCTCCCTCATGCCCTGCGCTTTTTTGTTTTGATGCGGGTGTGTTAACGCAAAGTTAACGGCAAAGTCCAAAACTTGTTTTTAAAAAGACTAATACAAATCAGAGGTGATTAAGTGCCATTGTAAATCCCCTCATATAGGTAGTTTGGACTTTAAGTTTTATAGAATTAAATTTATTGCCAGCTAATCAGATGGCAACATTTGAAAACCTAGTATTTGCACTGACTGGTGTGGCTCAGTGGGTTGGGCGTCTCCTGGCAAACCGAAAGGTCCTTGGGTTTGATTCCCGATCAGGGCGCTTCCCTGGGTTATGAGCCAGGTCCTCCGTTGGGGGCATGAGAAAAGCAACCGATGTTTCTCCCTGCCCTCTCCCTCCTTCCCCTCTCTAAAAATACTTAAATAAAAATAAAAAACCCTAGTATTTGACTCAGTTTAATCTAACCCTTTGTTAAAAAAAAATAGGCCAAGTGGAGTCACTTTTGCTAAGACATTTCACCAAACCAAAACTTAATAACTAACCTAATTGCAGTTTCATCCCGTTTCTGCCTATAACAACCTTCCAATTTCTACAACGCCTCAACTCCCTTTCAGTTGCTAGATGAGATGCTGCCTCATTCATCAATAGAATAATAAAGCCAATTAGATTTTCAAATTTACTTAGCTGAGTTTTGTTCTTTAACACCTTTTAGGATGGCATATAAGCTAGCATGCTCTTTTTTTAATACTTGATATCTAAACCACTAATTACTAAAAAGGGACATGAGCATTTAGCACCAATTCCTTTATAATGCTAGTTATTTTAGGTTGAATGCAGGCTATTCAAAACAATGCATTAGTATATGGGATTAAGTCCACCTAACCAGCACTAACTGCAGCTGTTATAATGATGATTATTTGTAAAATGTTATACCAGAGGAAAGCCATTCTTCATTTTTTGTTTTTGTTCCCCTTATTGAAATACTTAATTTTCTTTTAAAAGATATGTTTCACTTTTAGAAATCAAACAGCTTCATGACCAAAATAGATTTACTACTTTTTATTTATACAATTGATTTTATGGAGGAAAAACACACAAAATATTTTTAATTTTAAATCATTTTTAATGTTTCAATTACAGTTGACATACATTATTATATAGTTCCAGTTGTATACCCCAATAATTAGACACTACATAATTTACTAAGTAATCATCCCAAAAAATCTTGCACCCATCTGACATTATACATAGTTATTGAAATATTATTGACTGTGTTCCCTATGCTGTACTTTACCTCCCCATGTTGTTCTGTAACAACAATTTGTATTAATACTACTTAATCCCTTCACCTTTTTCACCCATCCACCAGCCCCTCTCCCATCTGGCAACTGTCAAAATGTTCTGTGTCCCTATGACTATGACTCTTTCTGTTCTGCTTGTTTATTTTGTTTTTAAGATTCAATTATTGCCATTTTATTGCTGATATTTTTATTCATATTTTTTATCTTTTTTTCTTCTTAAAGAAGACTCTTTAACATTTCATATAATATTGGTTTGGTGGTGAACTCCTTTAGCTTTCTCTTGTCTGGGAAGCTCTTTTTTTAAAAAAAGACTTTATTTATTTTTAGACAGAAGGGAAGGGAGGGAGAGAGGGAGAGAAACATCAATGTGTGGTTGCCTCTTGCATGCCCCTTACTGGAGATCTGGCCTGCAACCCAGGCGTGTACCCTGGCTGGAAACAGAACCAGCAACCCTTTGGTTTGCAGTCTGATGCTCAATCCACTGAGCCACACCAGTTGGGGCTAGTTTTTTGGGGGGGGGTTTTCTGGTGTTTTGTTTTGTTCTTTCATTTGCCATGTTTCTTTGTCTCCTCATTTTGGCAGACTACCTGTGTTTGTTTCTAAGTATTAGGTAGAGCTGATATGATTCCCAGGCTTGGTTGGGTTGCCTAATGTAGTAGGTGTCCTGTAGGGTCCCATGGCACAGCCTCCGCATTCACCCAAACTGGGCACTCAAAGTGTGACCCTCATGTGGGCTATGTACACCCTCCTCTTGTAGTTGAGCCTTGATTGCTGTTGCCATATCAGTGGGAGGGATTTACCTCCAGGCTGGTCAGTTGCAAGGACTGGCTGTGACTACCCATCACCATGGAAAGCACCTGTGCAGGGGCCTCTTCCACAGAGCAGTACTTACTTCAGCAGGTCTCTGGTGCCCACTGAGTCTACCCCTTGAGTGTGTCACTTGTGGAGATGGTTGGGTGGTAGTACTTCAACATGGTCTGAAGCTGTCCACTGGGTGCACTGGCTCTAGAACCTCCTGGCAGGTGCAAGCCAAGGTCAGCCACCACCTGTGTTCTGCCTGGGGCCACGCAGCATGAGCTACAAAGAGATCTGCAGATGGCTGCTACTTGTGCTGGGCTTGGAGGTGCTGACATGAGGCCGAGCTGTGAACCAAGTCCTGTGAATCCATCGGGGAAATAGGCAGAATGTCAATGCGAATGTTATTCCCCACCCTCTCTATCCTTCCTCCCTGGCAAATAAGAGAATCACTTGAGTATATGCTCCTTTTGCTTTTTTCTGAAGCAAGGAAAAGAGACAAACAATACTATGGACTTTGGTGTCAGATGAACCTGAATTTAAACTGACACTTTCCACCCTGTGTGACTTTGGAAAAATTAGAAGGCAGGGTAACTTTGGAGGCAAGATTAACATGATTTCTGGTTCTTGGCCAATGTCTTGACTCTCTTTCTGCCAGGACAAACTAGCATGGGTATATAATGAGAACATGTTCACTTTGTCAAAAGAATTTAGGTTCTAAGAGCAGTGGAGCCTAAACTGCTGATTGCTAGTATGTCCTCACAGCCCACAGCTCCAATACACTGCATCTGAGAGGCCTGAATTCGTTGGCTAAAAAACATCATTGTTGCTTGCAGACAATAACAGTTTTCTTTGTTTTCAGCCTGTAGCTGTGTCTGCGTGTATGATGCCATCTCGTACTAACCTGGCTACTGGAATACCCAGTAGTAAAGTGAAATACTCAAGGCTCTCTAGCACAGATGATGGCTACATTGACCTTCAGGTAAGGGCAGAAAGGAGCTGGTGAGAGTGGCTGGCTCTGTTTCTGATGAATTAGCAGGAAGGCTTTCTAGGTGGAAGTTTTGCTAACTGTCCCTAGGGATTAGAGGGAGCAGCAGAAAAGAAACACAGCTCCTTTCAGCCGTAGCTGCAGGAGGAGGGACCTTGGTGGAGCTGTTTCAAACCAATGTAAGTACTGCACCTTTCTAAGAATTTTTAGTTGTAACATCAGAGCCCAGCATTTGCAAATTTTATTTAGTTTACCTGAAAAATAATCAGATTGTGTTGTGTTAGGTAGAGGTTTTTAAGGACTGTGTCACTGGTTTGTTTAGAATTTAGTCAAAGCCAGTTCATCTTTTAAGGGAGAAACTAACTGCTAAAGCCAGCACATTGTGAAAATCTTCCTTCTTTCCTGATGTCATGAGATCCAATTTATTAAAGGTATTCTTTGTGACAAACAGTAAGTAAAGTAGAGTATTTATTAAATTTGTGTTCTACCCTAATCATTTTTTATAAAATACTTAATGACGTTGCATCTCCTTTTGCCCATTTCTCCTTAGAGCAGAGTATTTTAGGTGGAACCAGGGCCAAGGAGGAAATTGCAGGAGCCATCCTTTTAAATATAAACAAATCAATTATTCTTTGTGTTCTTTGGACCCATACTTGAAGGACAGAGATTTTTTTTTTTAACACACCTGGAAAACTTCTAGCCAGTTAGGTCAGATACAACTGTGACCCAAACCTTAGAAAGTTTGTTTTTGAATCTTAACCTCAAATTGTTAATAAGGCAGGTTACTTGCTCCATGGGGCAGGCAACTAATGCTTTAAAAAAAGCTGTTTCCAAAACTTTTGACTGTAGGCTGACTTAACTTTGGAAGTCAGAAATCACTTATTTTCTTTACTACTCTAGAGCATGATGTTTCAGTCTTGAATCCCTGTAGATTAGGACAGCCTTCCATGGGCCAGGCACTTAACAAATACATGTCTGATCAATGAATAACCATAAAGCGTCTTTTTATTTGTCGGAAAATAGTTTTTTATGGTCTGTGGAAGGAAACTAGAACTAAAAAGAATAACATTCTGCTGGGACTCCTTGGTAGAGACATAACTAGAGCTTCATCCCCTGCCTGTTCCTTTCCTTTCTCTCCCAGAGCTGCAATGAGTGGTAGGAGTTACTTCAAGATACATGAAGCATTCAGATTAGTTCTTATTTTCCTCCCTGCTTTAAAGTGTCTGAGCCCTGGTATTGTGATAATGCTCTTCCTTGTCTTTCTTTGCTTCTCTTCCAGTTTAAGAAAAGCCCTCCTAAGATCCCATATAAGGCCATTGCGCTCGCTACAGTGCTGTTTTTGATTGGCACCTTTCTCATTATCATAGGCTCCCTGCTGCTGGCAGGCTACATCAGCAAAGGGGTAAGCTGAAGGGTCTGTGGGAATTTGCCATGAGATCTTTAAAATAAAATGTAAACCAGGGCTCTATTGTTTTATATTTGTATCTAATAGAGCAGAATCCAGCAGGAAGAAGAAAAGGGTTTGGGTTTGTTTTTTTTGTTTTTTTTTAAGACTTTATTCTGTGCTAACAAAACATGTGTTTCTTCCTTTGAACAACAATAAACTTCTCCCACAGTTCCTCTGAGGTAGGTGGTGGCAAGTCAGCAAATTTTCCCTCTGACATGTTGGGCCTTTTCCTTACTCTCAGAGTTTGGAAGAACAAAGCTACGCCTGGCATGGAGGACTCCTGAATGGTAGAGGCTCTGAATGGAGTAGTATGCTATTGTTGTGGCTTTGCAGTGCTACAGACGTACTAGTCTGTTTGGGGAGAAACGGTGAGGCTCATGAAACTCTGGGACCACTGATCAAGCCAGGACTTTTGTCCCATGAATCAGAGCCTTCTTATTTTGGGTTTGGTTGCAGTTCCTGTTGGACTTCATTGTGATACTTTAGAAACCTGAAGTAGTGTCTGGTGGTTCTTGGGCTGCATACAGACACTTAAACAGCATCTAGGTTGTTTTGAACTAGTATTGATCATAATTCATGTTTGTTCTTCAACACACACCAGGTGAGGGGATCTGTGGGCATGATTTTTGTACTCAGCAATAGTAGCAATGTCATAATAAATGGCTATTTATGGGTTTTAAGAAATATATCTAATTTGCCGCAGTCCTTAGCTATTTAAAAAAATTATGTGGTGACTAGATGTTTACTTGGTGTTCAGTCTAAGTTTGAACACCTGACTTCAGGACCATGCCTTCAGTTAACTTTGCTTGCATTATGCTGCGTAAACCCCAGCGGTATAGTAAGGAGTCTATTCATGATATAGCTTTTGGCTTTCGGCTCAGAGGAGGCAAAAGTGCAACTTTCTTCGGTCATCCTGAATCCAAGTTCATCCAACATGAGCCACCTCCACCATGCCACTGAAATTTGACCCCAAAGATCCTGAGGTGCCCCAGTGTGGAAGTCGGTGCCATGTCTGCCCTGGCTCCCTGGATCGGCTTCCTGGGTCTGTTTTCATGGTTTCTAGGTCTTTTCCATGACAGAATCAGGAAATGGGTATCTTTTAGAAAACAAGGGAAAATAATATATAGATATAAGGAGAGAGATACCATATAGATATAAAATTACAGATATTTCTAATGCATATATTTTTTAAAGATTTTATTTTATTTTTTAAAGACAGGAAGGGAGAGAGAAAGAGAGGGAGAAAAACACCAGTGTGTGGTTGCCCCTCGCATACCCCCCACTGGGGACCTGGCCTGCAACCCAGGCATGTGTCCTACACTGGGAATCAAACCAGTGACCCCTTGATTCACAGGCTGGTGCTCAACCACTGAGCCACACCAGCCAGGGTTCTAATGCAAATTTAAGATTAGAATTTTTACATGTGTATGTCCATCCTAGTGATATTTGTATAATTACTTGCCTTATTCTCTATATAATTGCTTCAAAATAACAATAGCAGTATTAAATGGTAAATATAGGAAAGCTGAATGCACAGTAAATTTTCTTCACTTGAATCCTTAGGATATTTGTGATTAGGGATATCGTCAAAATCCTTTGAAAGATAAAAGAAGGAGAGAAGTAGAAAATGTAAAATAAGATAACAGACATCACACCAATCATGTTCAATTGTGAGAGTTGTAGACTTTATCTTTTTTATTTTCAAATAGTTCAACTTTGGCCTGAGGGAGCCCCCTTCAATTTCTCTTTCCTTGTGTTTAAAGGAGATTTATAGATTGAGTTTAATTCTTTGGGTGAAGGAAATCTTCCTAAACTTACAAACAATGAGAAAAGTCACAAAGAAAAAGGATAAGTTAAACTATAAAACATTTAAAACTGCATGTAAAAACCTAGACAGAGCAGTTTTGTAAAGGTGATGTCATTCAGCACATTTACGGAGCCTCTGTTATATGTTGGGCACAGCTGGGCATACGGGGATGAACAAAGTCCCTGTCCTAATGGAATTCTCCCAAAAGTGGAAGCCCTACTGATAAAAGAGACCAAACACCATTCCTCTGTCTTTGACCTATGAATCATGCTCATGAGATATGGAAATAATCTGAAAGGCCAAGGAAAGCAGTGAAGTTAGTGTGGTGCTCTGTGCAGTTACAAAAAGTGAGAGACAACTAAAATATCCAGCAGTCTGGGGTGGAGGGTGGGGTTAAGTAAAACTGTGATACATCCTTTACAGTGGAATGCTGCACACCGTTAGTTGACACCTATTAATTAGTTTTGGCCAGGCACAGCATGACCCGCGGCCACGTGACCCGTGCCATTGCTGCGGCCACTGCAGAGGTGTCTGCAACAAGATGAAGCTCATCATTCTGGACCATTATTCTCAGGCTGGTGAGTGGGCCACCAAATACATCAGGAAGTGCATCATCGAGTTTAATCAGGACCAGACAAATACTTCACCCTGTGGCTCCCCACTGGGAGCACCCCACCTGGCTGCTACAAGAAGCTGATTGAATACTGTAAGAATGGAGACCTGTGCTTCAAATATGTGAAGACCGCGGACATGGGCAAGTACATGGATCTTCCTTGAGACCATCCAGAGAGTTACCACTTCTCTATGTGGAAAAACATCTTCAAGCACACTGACATTCACCCAGAAAACTTTGACATTCTGGATGGTAATGCAGCCAACCAGCAGACTGAGCGTGACGCCTTTGAAGAGAAAATCAAGACTGTAGATGGGATTGAGCTGTTTATTAGAGGCATCAGCCCCGATGGACACATTGCCTTCAATGAGCTGGTCTCCAGCCTGGTGTCCAGGACCCACGTAACTATGCTGGACATAAACACCATTCTGGCCAGGGCTGGGTTCTTCAATGGAGATCTCACCAAGGTGCCCATCGTGGCTCTGACGGCGGGGGTGTGGGCGCTGTCGTGGATGCTAGAGAGGTGATGACCCCCATCACAGGCACTCACAGGGCATTTGTACAAAGTCATGGAGGAGGGAGAGTGAACCATATATGGACCGTGTCACGTCTGCCTTCCAGCAGCATCCCCACAGCATGACTGTGTGTGATGAGGATGCCACCCTGAAGCTGAAAGTGAAGACCATCGAGTATTTGAAAGGTTTAATGCTTGTTCATAACAAGTTGATAGACCCTGTGTACAGTATCGAAGAGGAAGAAACATAGAAAAGCCAGTTCTAAGAAACCCACGCACTGATTGGCCTGTGCTAATCCTTGTGTCAGGTACTGCATTGGGACAGGCTGGTCCTTCTGGAAATTGTCTTAAGGAGGACAGAGTTGTGTTTCTCCGATCCACTCAGATTACTGCAGACAAACGGGTGGATGAATATGCAGTATGGAGCCTAGTCATGGAGTTCATCTACAGGAGAAATGACTTTTTTGTAACTAACTCTTAATCAGAAAAAATAGTTCTGGGGTTTTAGCTTTGTTCAGCCTCTGGCACTGTTCACATGTACAACCCTCCCCTGTCGGGAATTTTTGTCATTATGTGCAGATTTTCAGTTGGGGGGTATAGGGGCTTGTTGTATTTGACAAAGCGTCTTTAGAGAGGCTTGAAAGCCCCTTTTCAGCAGATCTGCCCCTTATTTGAGAATCACTGCTGCAGATTAAAGAACAAGCTCTGGATGTCTAAAATGAGCATAAGGAGGCAGTCTCTCTGGTCAGTAACAAGTGCCATGGAAAGAAAACTGCCCCATTTTTTTTTCTCAGTTGGCCTTCCCATGAACTCTGAAGACTCCTTGGGGGAGGATTTGGGAGGGTAGGGCTAAAGAGGAGGCTTTGCTGATGAACTCAGATCCTGTAGGGACCCAGCAATGTCAAACTCCTCTCCCTCAGGGACCCCCCAGCACCAGGAGGAAGGTGGAAACCCTTTTCCCACCAGAGCCCTGTGTTTTTGTCCCAAGGTCTCACTGTGGCTCCCCTTTTACACACTCATTGAATGTAGACAGTCCACTGGGGCAGTGGGCACTGGCACAGTTTGAGTGCGGTATTCAGCCAGGGTGACGGGGGCTGGGGCCAGCAGCTCACTTAGGAGTTTAGTCACAACATGTGAGCGACGTTCTGCTTCCCTAGGAGGTGAGTGTCAAGACAACATGCAAATGCTTCTAAAGTTGCCTTTCCCCGCACAAAATACCTCACCTTCTGACCCTCTCACATTCGCGTGGCATGCTCTGATGTTTCCAGAACATCAGGAAATACATCTCGTCCCTTAATCCTTCATCCCTGTTCACAAAATGAGTCTATTTCTCTGCCTTCTTTTACTTTCTTAAGGGTCCTCTTTCCTGTTTCGAGTGGCTGCTGCCTCTGTTTCTGGTGAAGATTTTTCGGAGCCTGGCTCAGGCCTCTAAGTACTATATTTGGTAGCAGCATGTTGCTTTTACCTCTTTTTTTTCTTTTAAAGATTTTTATTTATTTTTAGAGAGAGGGGAAGGGAAGGAGAAAGAGGGAAAGAGACAGCAATGTGTGGTTGCCTCCTGTGCGCCCCACTACAGGGAACCTGGCCTGCAACTTAGGCTTGTGCCCAGACTGGGAATTGAACCGGTGACACCAGCCAGGGCTGCCTTTAGCTTTTATATGTGGTTGTGCTGTCAGTCCATTTTAAGCTAATAGATCAGTGGGCTTGTTTACAGTGTGATGTTTTCTGTTAAACCCAATGTTTAAACAACACAACAAAAAACATTATGACCCTGCCCAGGTGGTTCATTTGGTTGGAGCATTGTCCTAACACATCAAGGTTATGGGTTCGATCCCTGGTCAGGGCACATACAAGAATCATCTAAAGGATGCATATAATAAGTGGGGTAACAAATCGATGTTTCTCTCTCCCTCTCTAAAATAAATAAATAAATAATGTAAAAATCCATTATATTAATTTCAGGTATACAACATGATTCAAAATTTGTACTTACTGCAAAATATCACCACCATAAGTCCAATTCACATCCATCACCACACATAATTACACATTTTTGTGTGTAAGGAGGATTTTTAAGACCGACTCTTTCATCAACTTTTGAACATAACAGTACCACAATCTTAACTGTAGTCACCATACTCTACTTTACATGTCCAGGGTTTGTTTATTTCATAGCCGGAATTTTGTGCCTTTGACCACTTCACCCCTTCCTGCCACCTCCATACCCCACAGTGAAAAGCTTTTAGTAATATTTTGGCAATATCTTATTATAAGAGACAAAAAAATAAGGCACAGAGTATGTTCACAGCTAAAAATGTTAAATAAGGAATAGAAGCAAATAAGCCAAAATCTCTATGGATGAACATTGATAATACATTTTTGTTATAAATTTAGGTACTTTTCAGGGTTTTTTGTTTTTTTTTAAGATTTTCTTTTTTAGACAGAAGGCAATGGAGGGAGAAAGAGAGGGAGAGAAACATCAGTGTGTGGTTGCTTCTTCTGTGCCTCCTACTGGGGACCTGGCCCCCAACCCAGGCATGTGCCCTGACTGGGAATTGAACCAGTGACCCTTTGGCTCGTAGGCCAGTGTTCAATCCACTGGGCCACACCAGCCAGGGCACTTTGCAGGTTTCTAAAAAAATTTATTTATTGATTGGAGAGAGAGGAGGTGAGAGAGAGAGAGGGAGAGAAGCACTGATTTGTTGTTCCACTTATTTATGCATTTATTGTTGCTTCTTGTATGTGACCTGACCCAGGTATCAAACCTGCAACCCTTGCATATCAGGATGACGCTCTAACCAACCGAGATACCCTGCCAGGGCAGTCCTTTGCAGTTTTTCTACAATTGATAATCCGGAGAAGAAAAAGATGTAAACCTTTGCGCTACGTAGTGTGCTACTCAAGGAAAATACTCGGAAAAATCTAACATACTGATCTATGGGTGGGACCCGTGTGTTATTTTAATTTAAAATTTATAACTTATGTGGCACTAATGCATTTGCCTCTTTCTTCCACCAGGGGGCAGACCGGGCTGTTCCTGTCCTGATCATTGGTATCCTAGTCTTCCTGCCAGGGTTTTACCACCTGCGCATCGCCTACTATGCATCCAAAGGCTACCGGGGTTACTCCTACGATGACATTCCGGATTTTGATGACTGAGCTCGGCTTTAAGATACTGAGCCGAAACTATGGCTAAAGGCTAACGAATTCTGCATTTTGCAGATGTTTAAAAAAACTATAGCTGGGTTTTATGGGTCCATCCTAAAGACTTAACTGAGCTTACAGTTAGCTAATTAGGGCATGCTCTATTTTTCATCTTCTGGCCCTGACAAAAAGCTGATGGGTTTTTCCACAGGATCCTGTCTGTATCATGGGAGAATAGCAATGTTAATTGTATGGAAAAACAGGAGGTTATTCCGTAGTAGAGAGTGTTGCTGCCACCACCCTTCTTGGAGTTCAGCATTTCTTTTAAATAGCCTTTATTGTCAGTGTGTTCTTGTGGCACATGGAAGAAAGCAATATGTCAAACTTCTCACTACTAAGTAGTTTATGTTAAAAATATCCAAGTATCTCATCCCCTGTGCTCTAACTTCATGTTCTAATGGAAGACCTTGGCAAAATCAAATATTAGTGTGGATGCATCTGTAATATTATGAGCAATCAGGAATTTTCTTAAACCTCTGAGCAAGTTTTCAAAATGTAAAGACTTCCCCTGTTCAGCACTCCTTGGCCAGCTCTGGTCCAGTTCACCAATACGTTAGGCACCATATAATCTGGGTAGTTCTATCCTTTATAGATTAAGATGTTCTGTATATCATGCCTTTAAGGACTGGACTTATGGCTGTTTTCTAAGGTAAAGGGTAGATAAGTGGTTGTTATTTAGAGTTTATAACCCCATTGTTAGCACCTTGTATTATGATGTCATTCTGCTGAAGACTGCAAGATTTGGCCTGGAATCTTAGGGGACTACATTGCCTTAGTTTGATTATGTTACCTAGCTTGCAAAAAGTGACTTAATTCAAAAGAAATTAAAATGTCAAAATCTAAATCCTACACTTAAATGAGTTAACTTCAAACATATTTCAGAAAAGGTTTAAATGATTATACGATATCACAGATGCCAATACCCAGGACTACTTTCACTTTTAGATAACTGGCACTGCAGGTCAGACTGCTTTCAGTCATGCTTCTACTCTGGGGTTGTGGATTGCCCAACCAGAAGCCTGGAAGTGCCATTAGCTGCCGTTTATAGAGGGCTGTGGGTAGAGCAAGTTTACTGGGGAGGATGAATTTGGCTTTGGATGTGTTAAGGTTTTTTTTTTCTAGATTGTATTTAGTTATTTTTAGAGAAAGAAGAGAAGGAGTGAGGGAGAGAAACATCAATGTGTGGTTGCCTCTTGGGCACCCCCTTCTGGGGACCTGGCCCACAACCCAGGCATGTGCCCTGACTGGGGATCGAACCAGCCACCCTTTGGTTCACAGGCCCATTTTCAGTCCACTGAGCTATGCCAGCCAGGGCAAGGATGTGTTAAGTTTTACATGTTTGCTCAAAATCCAAGTGGAGCTGTTGACTAGGCAATTGCAATGTGCAAGTTTGGAGTTCGGGAAGGGAGTCTAAGCTGGATGAAGAAATTTGGGAGTCAGTGTTGGGATAAAATCTAAGAACCATGAGGCTGGATGTGATCTCCCAGAGAGTGAGTGCACATGGGTAAAAGACACTAGGACTCAGGAAATGAGGGACAAAAAAAGGGACCTGAAGCAGCCTCCAAGGTTAGGAAAGTTTGTTAATGGGAGGATAGGCTGGGGAGTCCGGCAGACTAATGAAAGTCCTTGGGCCTTGGCAGTGAAGATGTGAGGAAATATATAAAACTTTATTCTGGGCAGTGTTTGCAAAGCAAAGCTCAGGCCAGAAGGTTTTGGCCAAACCAGATTACTTGGTCCTTTTAATAAGGGTAATCTTGCCAGTGGTAAGGGGGTGGAAGCAGTGAACACAAGGGTATACAGTGAAAAGTAGGCATTTGGTTGGTGTGAGTAAACATTTGCTCCCCCAGCCCATTCCCCAAGATTCTCTAATTAAGTTTCTCATATACCCTTCCACCCTTCCATAAATGTTCTAAGTGTGTGTGTGTATCCTTAAAAAAACAACAACTTGGGCTCCCATTGTATAGTTTTAAATTTCTTTTTCTCCCTATTCTGTTTTGTATAACTTTCCATACCCACAGAGATCAGCCACATTTTCTACATGTAAATTACAAGTATAGTTTTTCATGCTGTGCACGTAGTCACTGGGTCCTAAGAGCAGAGACCATAAAAGTCAGGTGCCTAGGGCAGGAATTCTCTCTTGGATGTCCCCTGAGGAACGGCCCTTGCTGTTCTATTTGAACATGCAGGCTCATAGTCTCATAGCATTCAGGATTGTTATGCGAGTATTGTTTATTAAGTCAAAATCAGAATCCCTGTAACTAGGCATTGACAGCAATTGCATGTTCTGGTGCTTTATAGAAAATATCTAGACCTTCATAAGAATAGTGAATGTTCCTTTAACCCTTTGCCCAATTTTATGCCAAGCACTTTCATTATTGTATTCTATTTCATTTTATTGCTTGTGAAAACCCCAAGTTGGGTAAGATTCTTAGGTAATATGTTGGATATTTGCAATTGAAATTTAGGAAAAGCCTGAATTGACTCCTACCAGGTATGAAAGCCAAATGCCTTTAGGGCTGGGCAGGTAAAGAAGAGGGAGGGGGACATGGACTGTAGTAGTAGAGATGAATGTATGTTGTACCTAAAAGCGGCTTCCTCCCCTGCCCTCTACCATTGACCTTTATAGTGTTGGTCAAATCACAGCCCCTAGCCTTGTGAGGGTTTTCTTATTTGCAACAACTATTATGCCACTCAAGTCCGAAAGTCCTCCCCAGTTACATCAGCTGCTCTACGTGTGATGGCAAGTCCACACCCGTTGCCTCTGGATGACTTCACCAGATCAATGTGCCAGAAGCATATTGACTACTTCCTGTCTACCAGGAAAGATCAGGTGCCAAACGTAAACAGGAAAAGATAGGGATTGGTTAGTGAGGAGCAGAGTTTGCAAACTAGTGGCCACAGACGTTGGCCTGCATTTTGTTTTTAAAAAATAGGAAGGTTCACATGATCTTGATTTTTGGCTTTTCTTCGTTACCAAGGGGCTATAACCAACTGGAGCGAGGCGGTAAAGCAGCTTTAGCTGGACAGAATTCTCTAGTTCACTGCAGTCGCCACCACTGCTTAATTACTTTTATACCCAACCTGCTAATTTTCTTCTTACATAAAGACACAGAGTGTCTGGTGTGCCCACAGAGTCCAGCACAGTGCTGGTGGTCCCTTAGGTCACTATTGAATGAAGAACCAAAGGGCGGTACATTTCCACCCCGGGACACTTCCTTTGGGGCGTGAGCAGATGGGCTGGTGCCATTTGATTCAGACTTGTCTGAATGGCCCTCTACCACCTGCCCGGCAGTCCAGCTACTCTTTAGAGTTGGTGCTACCCAGTGAGTCAAGTCCAGTGGACCCAGTTCACGACCACCCGAGAGTCCCCTCCTCTGAGGTCCTGCGATGTCCCTGCTAGCTGGCACATAAGGACCTGTTACTGGTGTGCCGAGGGAAGCTGGCAGAGGGACAATCATAACCTTGACTTTCTGCTGGCCTTCAAAGAGTCAAACCAAATTGAGCTGCCCTGTCATCTAAATTCCTGTCCTGAGACTTCTCTCCTAGATTCAGTCCCACAGACTCCTGACCCCGCAGGTGTGCAGTTCAATCAGGGTTTAGTGCTGTGGTGGGAAGGCACAGACTACTTCGTATTAGCTACAAGGTATGAAGCAAATTACCTCTGGAGCCTGAGGTATCTTGTAGAGTGGGATACATTTCACACGGTAAGTGTGAGGATCAAAACAACACGGGAGGGTGCTTTACTGACACAGCAAGCAGCCACTAAGTGCAAGCTGCTCTTTGAGAAAGTCAAGGTCACATTTTGACCTCAAGGAGTAGTGCCTCGAGTGAAGCTTAAGAAGAGGGGAGAGCCCATCAGTTATTCCCGAGGCTGAGCTGAGGAACCTGCTATCCTGGGGAAACTGCCCCACAGCTAGGGGCCCAAATCAGCATGGCAGTCAGCCCCAGCCGAGGCAGGGCTCCCGTCCTTGACAGAACCACCTGCTGGAAGGTGTGAGGAGCTCACCAGCCCCTGGACTTCCTCCTCCGCTGTGCAACTGGGCCTGGGACCTGTGTGCTCCAGTCCTTCTCTGGAACAAGAGGGGGTCAAGGAGAACCAGAGCACTCTATTGTAGCCAACACGTGGGCCACAGAGGCTCCTGCCCCAGGAGACCCTGCGGGGAAGGCTGAAAAGATGAGGTGATGCAGCTGGAGCTCCATCAGACCAGCTCTCCCTGGGCCTTGTTCTTCCCTCTCTGTTCTCCCCATGGTTCCCATTTTTACATTTTTCTGTACTTCCTCTCCTCAGTCTTGCCCCCTTGCTTTTCAAAGTGTGGTCTGTGGACCAGCAGCATCAACGTCACCTTAGACTCCTTAGAAATGCAGAATCTTGGGCCTACCCCAGCTCTGCTCGGTCAGAACCTGCACGTGAACAAAACCTCTGGAGAGTGGTCCATTGCATGTCCGAGAAGCGCTGGTCAGGGGTGCCCTGCACCTCCTAGTCCATTTCCTCACTTTGAGACTGGACCTCCTGGCAATCCCAGTGGCTGGGGATGGGAGGTGCTCAGAAGGTCCCAGGAAGGTATCGCCCCTCCTCCATCCTCCTGTACTCTCCAGCTAAAATAGTAAGTCTTGGGGGCTTGAGGAAGTGTCACAGAAATGACAAGGAAACAATGCAGGGAGCTTTATGAAGATGTTTCTTGTGAGCAGTGAGAAGTCAAAACAGAAGCTGCACCAGTGGGGAAGGCCCGTGGCCGGACTGGAAGCACACGTCGGTGCTCTGAAGGCCAGGGGAATGGAACAATGTGTCATTCATGACCCAGGGAAAGGCAGGATATCTTTTCTCTTGGTTTCCGTGGGAGGCAGGCCTGGTGGCTCAGGAGTTTAGCTCGCACACTGGAGGGGCTGTCTTCCCTCCCTGTCTGACTCTCTGCTGCCTCCCTTGCTCATTCTTCTTACTAACCTTAGAAGAGCCAGCTAGAAAATACCCAAGGCTGACGGATTAAGTTTCTTGCCCAAGATGCTAATCCTTCAAGAGGGTTTTCTATGGGATTAATACCTGCAGAGCTGACACTGAGACCACCACCCACTTGGCCAATATCCCCCTACAACTGAAAAGATGACAGCAACAGAATCACAAACACAGCTTAGGAGGGTGTGCGGCCTGGCAGAGTTGAGAAAATGACTTGCACCAGGTGAGAGTAGTGGCCGTGATGAGCTGGGTAAGTCCAGTCTCTCTGGACATAGCCACAGGGTCCTGTCCCTGGAGCTGTGATCTGAACATTTTAAGACCCACTGACAAAGGACTTGCTGAGAGTTCGTTTCCCCTTCTTGAGGATGTCCGAAAATGCCTAGTGTTTTCCCCATATAATGGTGAATGAAACCACAGTGAGACCAGAGGAGCCGTGGACAGATGCCACCCAAGATCAAGGACTCCTGCTGGTTCTGAACACTGGCTAGAAGGAAATCTTCTGTTGTGTTTTGCTCCCAGGTGTTTGCATTCCACCTCCAGCTAGGGACCAGGGAGTTTTCCCTCTCCTTTGGTCTTATCTCATCCATTGGCAATAAAAGGAGTTCATTTATCAAAGGACAGAGATTAGGGTTTTGCAATCTAGGAAAACAAAGCAGGCACAAAGTCTATAAAGTCACATAGGGTGTTGGCAGTGGGGACCCGCATTTACTTACAAAGGCCCAGGGCACCGAAACTTGATACCAGAGAGCACTTTGGGGGCAAACTATCTCTTTATTAAAACAAGCCTAACTTAAACATTAACCAAAAAGGTAGACCATAGAGCTTTGAAAGCAGCTCTATCTTGATACAATTAGGTCCTCCACATGTCCTAACTATTATCAGTCACAGCTTTCATCTGACCTTGGTCTTATGTTTAGACTTTGATCTTAATTTGTCTGGTACTTCACCTTGAATTCTACTTTTAAGTTCATCCATGAAACACTTTTTGGGGCACGTACTCTAGACATAGCACTCTGCTAGGTATAAAACAGGAATCATCCACTTGCCCCAGAAGTTTGTAACTTACTTAAGGAGAAAGATCCATACTGAACTCGCTAAACAAATGTAATACGTAATATTAATAAATCAGTAACTTAGAAAATTGTTGCTCTCCTGAGTGGATTGGAGAGGAACAGAGGATTGGCAGGCCTTGGAAAGGTCTGTCTGAGACCGGGCTGGTGGCAGGTAGGGGAACTTGGACAGGCCCCAACCTGGTAATGGGGTGCTGTGGTCTGGGCACCCCCAGGCTGGGCATTGAGAGCTGGGGATTAAGATTTCCTAGGTGACAAGTCCTAGGTGCCTAAGTCCCTTACATCCCCCGTCACTCACATACTGGCAGCCCCTCCATTTTCTCCATAGAATTGTGTCATTTTGATTGGGTCAATAGTAAATGTTGGCATTACTAAGAATTTATGTAAACCCTATTTAGGCAGCTAAGCCAGACATTTGTTTTTGAACAAATAATAAAGGAGAACTGCCCCAATATGGCAAAGGAAATAGACTTCCAGCAAGTCCAGGAAGCTCAGAGAGTCCCGAAGAAGTTGGACCCAAGGAGGAACACACCAAGGCACATCAGAATTACATTAGCCAAGGTAAAAATGAAGGAGAGAATTCTAGAAGCAGCAAGAG
>CM052547.1:69515955-69540628 GCA_028533065.1 Trachops cirrhosus
GGGGGGAATGTGGGTGGGAGAGGGTGTTCAGGGTGGAGGGGAATGAAGGGGGGATAATAGGACAACTGTAATAGTATAATCAATAAAATATATTTTAAAAAAAGAAAATAACTTTCCTTTTGGACAAATGATGTAACTTCATTTCAGGAAAAGTAGAGTATATTAAAAAAGTGAAAAGGAATAACATCTACCTGCAACCTCACCATACACAGGGAAATAAACTCTCATGTATAAAAAAATCTGCTTTATATTTTTTTTATATCTTTTTCTAAATGAACATATTGTTTATATTCATCTTGTGGTATACATATCACTATAATAAGTCTATATATCCTTATGTACATATCTATGTCCCTTTCTCCATCTCCCTACCTCCACATATCCATTCCTGAGTCACATCTGTCTGTGTATTTGTGTGTTCTTAACTTGACCCTGCTCTGCAGTGAGCCCCACACAGCCCCATGGTCATACTTCCTGAGCCGATGGTTACTAATGGCTAGAATCAAATATACTCCTGATTTCAAGTTTCACAGTCATTTCTGAGGCATCTGAGACTTTTGAGTACTTCCCTGACAACCACTTTGTTCCATTCTCCTGAAAGCGGAACATCATCAGCTCCTAGCAAAGAAGGAAAAATAAACAATAAAAAAATCCCATACATGTTCTAAAAAGGCTTTTTCTCTTCCTCTGCCACTCTTTCTCCAGAGCAACCAACAAAGACAAGGGAAACCTGCCAAGATTTTTGTCCACACAGGACAAAAATCCTTTTATGCAGATATTTGTTGAGTCTTCTCCCACTCACTAATTAAATACCACTTTCCATCTGGATGAGTGGAACAACTGTAGTGGAAGAGTACCACCTGTCACCTGCCACAGCCCTCAGCTCACCTGGAACAGGAACATGGCAGAGTGGGTGAGCTGGGCTGTGCTCTCACAGCGAGATTGCAAGTGATCAAGATCTTTAGATTCTCTTCCTTCCCTGCATCACTTCCCCACTTTCAATGGGGGCACCGAGAAGCTTTAAACAGGGGTTCAGATTTGTATTGTTTGCAGCTGGGGTCTCTAGAGATGGGGGCAGATCAGAAACAAAGGGGTCAGCAGGTAGATGAATAAGTTCACGTCCGGAAGGGGTGGTGAGAGCTGACCCAGGTCAGTGATGTTCTGTCTGAGCCCAGAAACATCCAAGTTGTAAACCGGTGAGTCCCAGGTGCGAGTAAAAAGGAAGGCAGTTCTTTGGGTACATTTGGGGTTTTGACCTTTTCATTTTTAAAGAGATGCTCTTTTATGTGCTTCCTGGTCTTGCCTTTTCTGGGATTCTCCTGAACTTTAGGAGGACAAAGAAGCATTTCACATCCTTCATCAAGGAAGGCAGTGTCCGCCAAGAAGAATGACTCCACCCTAACTGGCCGGTGGAATGGCCCAAGGCCAGTCCCAGCGCAGTCAGAAGGAAGCCTGCCAGTGTGGCAATGTGGCAATGATGTGTCACCTACTTGGTTTAATGCCCATGACTGGCCTGACTATTCCTGGGCAGGGCTGTGAGGTTTCCCAGCCTGGGCCTGTGTGGGTGTAGGGGCCGAATAGAACTGGGGCTGAGGGCAGAGCCTGAGCAGAATGCCAAAGCTGGGAAACTTTGTGGGCTCTTTCTACTAGATGGTGGCTCCCCTCTCCACTTGCTCAGGTCGGCACCTGCTTCTCTAGTCCTCACAGGGACAGGGGTCCCCAGTGTGGCCCACCTGCTATCACGGCACTGCCTATTTCCAGTGCAGCTTCAAGCTGACCTACAGTTGTGGCATCTGGCATGAGATGGGTATGGCCTGTACCCCACACAACTGGTGAGTCACAGCCATGTGGTCCAGCCTGTGGGCTGCTCACTTCCTCTCCGTGCCGGAGTTTTGCCCCAGAGCCCAGTCATTAGACAGACCCGAAGTTCTAACTTGAGCCCAGTTATTCCAGAAGCATCCCCACATGTGTCCAGGGAAACTGGAAAGCTGCTGGTGTTAAGGGGCCTCTGCTCTGGCTTCCTGGCCTCCTCCAGGCCCAGGCAAATGGGTCACAACCACTGACCTTCCTCTGCCCCCTCATCTCTAAGAGATTATCAGAGCAGCTGTGCCGCCTGTAGCGACAAGGGCCATTGGTAAAAATGGCAAACAGCTAAGGGAAGTGGATCGTGGAAATCAAAGAAATAGAGAATTCTTTGTTCTAGTGCCCCAGAAGCACCAGCCTTGTCGCTTCTGACAGCTGGTCCGCCTCTCAGCCAGTGTCTGAGTCCATGATGCTCCCTTCCTAACGCAGGTCATCTATCTCATTCTGGGGTCATCCCAGTTTGCTAGGAAATTATTCCTCCTAATGAAACCAACTTGCTTTCCTATAATATTTTCCATCTTTTCATATGTTTATTGGGTATTTGTGTTTCATTCACAAAAAAATTGTCTAAATTTTTAAATGCATTGCTATAAAGCTGTGCCTAGTATTTTTTCCTGGTGATATCTGTACATTGTTCTTCTTACTGCAAATGCAACTGCAAACGCAGTTGTCCAAAATGTCCATTTAGTTTTTTCCATAACATAAATGACACATTTTTCATTTTCACCAATTACTTTATTGATTTGGATATTTTGAGTATGTCGGCTACCTCCTGCTTCTAGTGGGTAGAGGCTTCTATTGGCTTCTAGTGGGTAAAGGCCAGAGGTGCTGCTAAACATCTTCCAATGCATAAGACAGCCCACAGAAAAGAAATATTTAGCTAAAATGTCAATTGTACCAAGAAACTTCACAAACCACTTTTGACATGTTCAATCAGTCACAGCACCTTCTCCATACACTGCATAAGACTTTTATTTTTTTTGCATTTCAGTTGAGGTTTTACCTTTCTTGAAATAATAAAGCACAATACACTGAAAATGCTGCATATTTTCTTCCATCTTTAATATTAAAATGGCTGTACAAAAATTCACCAATTCTGATAAGTTTTTTTAATGCACACTGATTATGACAGCTGTCACAATACAGTCTAACAAAATTGTTTTGGATGAAGTTAAAGACAACTAAGCACTACTAGAGTCATTATATGGAAAAAACTAAACTAACTTTTTGGTCAACCCAATATTTTTATTGTCTCCTTTTTATTATTTGATAACACTTTTTAAAATGTCCATTTTAGCCCTGGCCAGGTGGCATAGTCGGTTGGAGCATTGTCCCAAACAAAAGTTTGCAGGTTCAATTCCCAGGCAGGGCACATACCTAGGTTGTGGGTTCAATTTCTGGTCAATACATATATAGGAGGCAACTGATCAATATTTCTCTCTCACACATCAATGTTTCTCTCACTCTCTCCCTCCCTCTCTCTAAAATCAATAAAAAACATATCCTCAAGTGAGGATAAAAAAATATAAATTAAAAAAGTCCATTTTATTGTTTTTCCTTCAATGAATTAGCATTTGGTTTGATTGGTCAAATTTATAACTGGGCTTTATTTGTTTTTGTTTTATTTATTTCTACTTTTATCTTTAGTAATTTCTGCTTGGATTTCCTTTGCTATTCCCTTGCTAGTTTCTTAGGTTGAAAAAAATTCACCTCAGGTCAGTCTTTCTTGTTTTGTCATCAGTGCACCTGCAGATGTGGATTGATGTGTAGCTCTCTAATTATTGTTTGTTTCTGAATATTTTGTAACTCATTTTTTATTTCCTTTTGAAACCAAATATCATTTAGAGAACTTTTCTTGAAGTTTTCAAATTAGCCCCGATCTGTGTGACTCAATAGGTTGGGTATTGTCCTGCAAACTGGAAGGTCAATGTTTCGATTTCCAGTCAGGGCACATGCCTAGGTCACAGGTTCATAGGAGTGGCAGCTGATCCATGTTTCTGGCTCACATTGATGTTCCTCTCCCTCTCTTTCTCCCTCTCTTCCCCTCTCTCTCTATAAATAAATAAGTAAAACTTAAAAAAATTTTTTTAAAGTCATGTTATTTCTTTCATAAAGATTTTATTTATTTTTAGAGATAGGGGAAGGAAGGGAATAAGAGAGGGAGAGAACATCAATGTGTGAGGGATACATCAGTTGCCTCTTGCACACTCCTGACTGGGGACCTGGCCCACAACCCAGGCATGTGCCCTAACTGGGAATCAAACCAGCAATCTTTTGGTTCGCAGGCAGGTGCTCAGTCCACTGAGCCACACTAGCCAGGGCTAAATAAAAATTTTTAAACCTTTTAAGTTAACAAGTTTTTGGTTAAATTTCTGTTATTAATTTTAAATTCTCCTTCATTGTAGTCAAAGAATACAGTTTGTATAACTTTTCACTTTTCTCTTGAGACAGGAAAGGAAGATCTGCTCTAAGCTCAATGTTATGAAGTGAAACCTGCGAAGTCAACATGATGCTCATCAGACTGCAGGGAGCTGGGCACTTCCTCTCTTTTGCCCAGGAGATTGTACTTTTCTTTACATGCTTCAATGATAGCTTTGCCTTTTTCATAGCCCAGACCATAAATTAAAGCCCCAAGTCAGTATTTCCCATACTGTGTTCTATGGAGCACCAGTTCTGTAGATAATAATAGATGATGAACAGGAAGGGCTCTGTTTGGGGACTGCTGAGTTAAACAGCACTGACTACATTAGACACCTCAGAACCTCCATATTTTTAGTGCATTGACTGGCTTTATAAGAGGAGAGAAAAGCACATTTGTGTTTCTCAAACAAATATGGAATGCAACCCTTCTGTGGGACACAAGGTTAATGTTCTGAAAACAGACACTGTATGCCATGCTGCCCAAAGCCCTATTTTCAAATATACTCCTATGAAGTTGTTTGTCTTGGTCAAATTTTATTTAGCTGAATGGTTAGGGTTGTTCCTTCATTCTGCCCTCTCACTGTGCTTGTATCCTGAATCTACAATCCAGAGTTTCTGCCATCCCTCTGGTACTCTTACTGTGGCAGGTCAGATCAGCCTGCCTCCTGTGTTCTCCTGAGATGCATAGATAAGCACTTGGAAAGGACAGGACCAAGGACAGAGCCTTGAGTGCCTCTGGAATGTCTTACACACATTTCATCCATGGAATGAATTTGATAGTAGAAGATGCCTAAGCCAGCACTTGCCAAACTTCCTTGTACAGGTGAATCGTCTGTGAATATTCCTAAAATCCAGACTCTGATTGAATGAGTTTGGAGTTGGGTATGAGATTCTGCATTTGTAAAAATCTCTCTGTTCCTGTAAGTTCTCAGACTATGTTTTGAGTGCAAGGTATTAGAGCACTGTGTTGAGAAGGAACCTGAGGCAACATTTCTGCTCAGTGAGAAAGTGTGTCATGATCCATTAGCAATGTCTGCCATGGGCAGAGGAGCAAGTTGTGAATACATACCACCTTTGCCCTACAAGTCTCTGTGTTGAAAATGATTCAAGACAGTAAAGAAAAAAATAAGTTATTCACACCATAGAATGTTATGCAAGCATGAAAATGGATCTGTATATTCTAGAAGGCATCAATTCCAAGATATGATGTTATATTATTTAAAAGGCAAGGTTAGAGAATAAACTATACATGCTCTCCCATTTGTGTGAAATAATCAATAATTATATATTCTGACAATACCAAGAGTTGATAAAGCTGTAGAAAATGAGAGCATCCTTACACTGCTGGTGAAAATGTAAACAGGTATAATCACTTTGGAACACTGGCATTATTACTACAGTTGAAGACGCTGTACTCTATAACCCAGTGATTCTCCTCTGAGTATGCACATGAGAGAAACTCATGCATTTCTCCACTAAGACTCATGGACAAGAATATTCATAGCAGCATTTTAAAAAATTTTATGTATTTATTTTTAGACAGAGGAAGGCTGGGAGTAATAGAGGGAGAGAAACATCAATGTATGGTTGCCTCTTGCATCCCCCTCTTGGGGACCTGGCCCACAACCCAGGCATGTACCCTGACTGGCAATCGAATGGGCAGCCCTTTGGTTTGGAGGCTGGCAGTCAATCCATGAGCCATGCTAGCCAAGGCCACAGCAGCATTTTTATGTAAACAGTCTCAAATTGAAAATTACTCAAATGCCCCTCAAGAGGAAAATAGATAAGTTGTGGTAAATTCCTAATGAAATACTACACAATAATAGAAATGACAAACCTATGACTATATGTGGTTGACTATCACAAACAAAATGTTGATTGAAAGAAACAAGAGACACACACAGAAAAATACATCTATGATTCCACTCCATTTATTTCAAAACCAGTGCCCTGGGTGGTGTGGATCAGTGGTTTGAGCACTGGCCTGCTAATGAAATGTGAATGGAGGTGACATGTTTCACATCTGGGGAGAAGCAGTTAATGGTCAGTGTGTATCCTGTTTTCCTTTCCCTCTGTAGTGATGACCAACAGTGTGACAGATGGGGAATTCCCTATTAACTTAGGTTTTTTAATTTCAATGTACAAGTAATGTGAGTGAAAAATAAACTTGTATAGATTTGAGCCACTTCAATTTTAGCATTATTTGTTATTGTAGCATTACCTAACATGTACTGACTAAAACAGAGCCCTTGTTTTTCCAAGCACACAGTTTCATGAGGGCTTGAACTCCAAGGTCATTTTCCCTTTCATGATCGTACTGACATACCTACCTTTTAAGCTATTTTCTCTAGGGCAAGATAAATTGACAAGTGATCATGAGTTTTTAGAGAGGTGGGTTTTAGGTATCTAAAAGATGAAAGTCAGATTCCTCCGAAGTTTAAAGAAAGTCCAAATGGATGGTCATCTGCAGAAAGGACTGTCTTACACGTTTCCCCATGGGTGAACTCTTAGGTGAGGAGTATGTCTTCTTGGGTGGAGGAAGAGAATGGAGGTTAGAAGAGGGACAAAGGATGCTAATGAGACCTATTAGTCATGAAGAGATTTTTTTTTCTTGCCTAGTTGGGGGTGAGGTCTCTCTGTGTGGCTCACAGACCTAAAATTCTCCCACCTCAGGATTTTTTGAACTTAACAGATGATTATGAAAAATTAATTCTTAGAAATTACTTTCTTTTTCGTTTGTTTGTTTTTGTTGTTGTTCTTTTGGTGCAGGGAAGAGGACAAAAGTAGTCCCCCACTACCACAAATTATGCAGTTGAGTTTCCCACATTGGGGAAATTTCAGGGGTCAGCACATCCAGAGTGCAGTGGATAAGCCTCGTCCTGGGAAAAACCACCTTTGTAATCAAGGGATCTCCTTTGCAAGGTAAGTACAGAACCTACTTTGCACCTGGCATTCAAAGAGCAGTAAAGAAGAAAAATCAATAGGCCTAAGAAAAATAAAACTGGAAAAGGGGAATGACTTTGAGGAGACTCAGAAAGAGCCCAACTGGAAATGGATGCATGAAGCACCAGCAGCTCTATTTGTGTTACACATCGCTCTCCTGGTTGTAAACTTGAGGAGCTTGAAGGAAAAGAGTGATTCTTCCTGGGCATCTGGCTTTTTATTCATGCCCAGTGAGGCCCTCCAGCAGTTTTCAACAGAAGAAGCTTAAGTATGTTATAGTAATACTAAATTCAACCACATAAAACAAAGACGAGGAATATACTTTTTTAATAATCTTTTAATTTGTGGTTGCAATGACATGATATCTGGCCTTTGTTTTACAATAATTCATTGGGGGAAGATTGTATGTAAAATGGAATTGGCCATGAATTAATAATGTTAGAGATGGATAATGGGGGCTCATTAAGTTATTCTCTTGATTAAAAAACAAAACCTCACCACCTTTATCTATCCATATAATTCTAATCATTCACTGAGAGCTGCCTTCTAAAGGAAATGACCATAGAACTTGATGATGGAATGTGTAAATAATTTTTACTGAAGTTGGCCATCACTATACATAACTGCAAAAAGTCATATTAAAAAAAAATCCTACCTCATTCTATACTGCCCTTCCATACACCTCTGTATTTTGGTTGTAATAAATAGGAATTAATAAATAAAAACATTTATTTAAATACTAAGTTTAAAAATATTCATAGATTAATATCAAAACAACATGAACAGTAAGCATTGGTGTTGTAGTCGAACCTATATTATATAGTATTTGGATCAAATACATTTAAGAAAGTGCTGGCTCGTGTGGCTCAGTTGGTTGGAGCATTGTACCTAAGGGTTGCAGGTTTGATTTCCAGTCAGGGCACATGCACAGGTTGTGGGCTCATTCCCCAGTTGGGATGTGTGTAGGAGGTGGCCGATCCAGATTGGTGTTTCTCTCTCTTTCTCTCTCCAACTGATATTTCTCTCTCTCTCTCTCTGTCCCTTCCCTTCTCTCTCAAATAAGAATAAAATAAAACTGAAAAAAAAAGAAAGAAACATCCTGGCTGGTGTGGCTCAGTGGATTAAGTGCTGGCCTGCAAACTGAAGGGTTGCCGGTTCAATTACCAGTCAGGGCACATGCTCGTGTTGCAAGCCAGGTCCCTGGTGCGGGGTGTGCAAGAGGCAACCACACATTGGTATTTCTCTCCCTTTACCTCCTCCTAAAAATAAATTAATAATCTTTAAAACAATTAAAAAAAAGGAAACACCTTGGGTAGCTATAACTATTTCTCTAAATGTTAATGGGTATAAATATTTTATGTTTTTTTCATTGAATTCTAATAAAAGTGTTATATATGATCCAGTGTGTAAACATTCAAGTATTAATTATTAATCTTTTTTAAATTGATTTTTAAGAAAAAAAGGAAGAGGGAGCGAGAGAGCAACATCAGTTTGTTGTTCCACTTATTTATTCATTCATTGGTTGATTTTTATATGTGCCCTGACCAGAGATCACACCTGCAACCTTAGCACATTGGGATGATATTCTAACCTGGGGTATCCAACTTGTGGCCCTAGATGGCTGTGAATGTAGCCCAACACAAAATCATAAATTTACTTAAAATATGAGGAGATTGTTTTGTGAAACAACACTAGAGTGGATGAAGCCTAGAATCAAATCGATGATTTGGCCCTGGCTGGTGTAGCTCAGTGGATTGAGCACAGGCTGTGAAACAAAGGGTTGCCAGTTTGATTCCCGGTTGGGGCACATGCCTGGGTTGCAGGCCAGGTCCCTGGTACGAGGTGCATGAGAGGCAAACACACATTGATAATTCTCTCCCTCTCATTCTCTTTCTCTTCCCCTTTGTCTAGAAATGAATAAATAAAATCTTTTTTAAAAAAACCCATTGATTTGGAACATGAGGAATGAAAAAAAACAACCAATTAGGAAAACAAGAAGAAAAAAGAATTAGAAAAAACGAGGATAGTAGAAGCAGCCTCTAGGACAATTTCAAGAATTGCAACATTCATATCATAGGGGTGCCAGAAGGAGAAGAGAAAGAGCAAGAAATTGGAAATCTATTTGAAAAATAGAAATGAAAGAAACCTTCCTAATTTTGTGAAGGAAATAGACATCAAGTTCAGGAAGCACAGAGACTCCCAAACAAGATGAATGCAAAGAGGCCCACTCTAAGACACATCATAATTAAAAGGCCAAAGGGTAAA
The DNA here is from genome assembly GCA_028533065.1 of Trachops cirrhosus. Classification (NCBI taxonomy): domain Eukaryota; kingdom Metazoa; phylum Chordata; class Mammalia; order Chiroptera; family Phyllostomidae; genus Trachops; species Trachops cirrhosus. The sequence continues at coordinate 69,525,448 of CM052547.1, forward strand.
GATAAAGAGAGAATCTTAAAAGCAGCAAGAGAAAAGCAGTTACCTACAGGGAAGTTCACATAAGAATGTCAGCTGATTTCTCAAAAGAAACTTTGCAGGCTAGAATGAATTGGCAAGAAATATTCAAAGTCATGAAAATCAAGAACCTACAGCCAAGATTACTCTACCCAGCAAAGCTATCATTTAGAATTAAAGGGCAAACTTCTGGCCAAAATGGAAGCATAGGTAGATGCACTTTGCCTCCTCCCACAACCAAAAGAAGGACAACAACAAATTTAAAAATAAAAAACAACCAGAACTGCCAGAAAAATCGAACTGTATGGAAGTCCCACAACCACAGATTTAAAGAAGAAACATTCATTCAGTCCAGTAGGAGGGGCGGAGATGGGCAGCTGGGGTGGAGAGGACTCACGGCAAGGCAGCGGCTGGAGGACTGAGGTGGACAAGGTGGTGGCTTGTGGACCAGGCGAGGTGGTGGCGGGCAGAGCAGGTGATCTCACATTTACATATGGATAAATGGAGGTAAAACTAGGGAGCGAGACAGACCTTGCAACCCAGGGTTCCAGCACTGGGAAATAAAGCCCCTAAACCTCTGACTGAAAAAAACCTGTGGGTGTTGCGGCAGTGGGAGAAATACCCAGCCTCATAGGAGTGTTTGTTGGAGAGACGCACGGGGTCCTAGAATGTACACAAACCTACCAACCCGGGAATCAGCACCAGAAGGGCCCGATTTGCTTGTGAGTAGTGGAGGAAGTAACTGAAAGCCAGCAGAGAGCTCAGCAAGTGGCATTGTTCCCTTATGGACCCCTCCCCCACATACACTACCACAACATAGCGACTTTGGTGGCCCTGCCCTGGCAAATACCTAAAGCTCTCCCCCTTACTACATAACAGGTACACTGAGACAAAAAAAAAAGGCCCAAATGAAAGAACAGATAAAAGCTCCAGGAAAATTACAGCTTAGTGAAGAAGAGATAGCCAGCCTATTAGATGGCCATTCAAAACACTGGCAATCAGGATGCTCACAGAATTGGTTGAGTGTGGTCTCAAAATAGAGGAAAAAGTGAAGGCTATGAAAAGTGAATTAAGGGAAAATGCACAGGGAACCAACAGTGATGGGAAGAAAACTAGGACTCAAATCAATGGTTTGGACCAGAAGGAAGAAACAAACATTCAATAAGAACAGAATAAAGAAACAAGAATTCAAAAATTTGAGGAGAAGCTTAGGAACCTCCAGGACAACATTAAATGTTACAATATCTGAATCATAGGGGTGCCAGAAGGAGAAGAGGAAGAGTAAGAAATTGAAAACTTATTTGAAAGAATAATGAAGGAGAACTCCCCTAATATGGCAAAGGAAATAGACTTTCAGGAAGTCTAAGAAGCTCAGAGACTCCCAAAGAAGTTGGGCCCAAGAAAACACTCACCAAGGCATCATCATAATTACATTAGCCAAGATAAAAGATAAGAAGATAATCTTAAAAGCAGCAAGAGAAAAGGAGACAGTTACCCACAAAGGAGTGCCCATAAGACTGTCAGAAGATTTCTCAAAAGAAACCTTGCAGGCAAGAAGGGGCTGGAAAGAAGTATTCCAAGTCATGAAAGGCAAGGATCTACATCCAAGATTACCCTATCCAGCAAAGCTACCATTTAGAATGGAAGGTCAGATAAAGTGCTTCCCAGATAAGATGAAGTTAAAGGAGTTCATCATCACCAAGCCCTTATATGAAATGTTAGTGACTTATATAAGGAAAAGAAGATCAAAAACTATGAACAGTAAGATGACAACAAACTCACAACTATCAACAATTGAACCTAAAAAAAAACCAAACTAAGCAAACAACTAGAAGAGAAACAGAATCACAGAAATAGAGATCCCATGGAGGGTTATGAGTCAGGAGGGAGGAGGAGAATGGGGGGAAACGTACAGGGAATAAGAAGCATAATTGGTAGGTACAATATATACAGGGGGTGGTTAAGAATAGTATAGGAAATGTAGAAACCAAAGAACTTATATGTACGACCCATGGACATGAACTAAGGGGGGAAATGCTAGTGGGAGGTGGGTGCAAAGTGGAGGGGAATGAAGTAGGGGGAAATGGGACAACTGTAATAGTGTAATCAATAAAATATATTTTTAAAAAAGAGAAAAAAGTATAAAAGGGAAGATAAAGAGCTTCCCAGATAAGAAAAAACTAAAGGAGTCCATAATCACCAAACCATTATTGTATGAAATATTAAAAGGACTTATTTAAGAAAAAGAAGATCAAAACCATGAAAATAAAATGTCAAGAAATGCAAATCTATCAAACAGGAAAAAGCTGGTTCCTGCTGTCTGTCACTACTAGAATCAATAAGTAGAGACAAGGATTGAATCTCAATGGGTCCTTTATTCAGATGCCAGGAATCTGAGAAGAGGGTAGGCTAAAAAACTTGTTAACATCTCATTTCAAGCTGACCTTTTTATAAGGAGAAGAAAGGGTAGGTATGGGGGTTGGGGAAAAGGTTAATTGCATAAAAGTTGCAGTCCTGCAGGGATTTTCCTAGTAGTTCTTTATCTGTTGGTCAACAATTCTTTATCTGCCTCACAGTTTCCTCCAGGGAACACAAGGGCTCAGATAGCATCTCCCTCTGCTTCCAGATCCCCTGGGGCACACAGGTTGAATTGCTTGTGGTCTTCATTCCAGTTCCTAGAATAATAGCTTTCCACATGCTTTAATCACTTAACCCTATCAGTCAAGTCTGAAATCTTTAATCTTGAGTTCCCCAATCAACCCCAGTCTCTTATGACCTTGCAGTCAAGGGGAAGGTGGGGGTGGGGCTGCAGTCATCTGACATCTTGATGTAGCTGGAAGATCCACTTTCTAGAATCACAAGGCTATTGGCAAAAGATCTCAGTTCCTCAGGACAGGACAGCTGGCTTCCTCCAGAGTGAGTAATCAAAGATGACACAAGTGTTCTCCCTCTAGGGGGCACACCCATGACTTTCCAGTCCCTCTTTTCTTACCTCCAGGTGTATTACCTCTGCCTTTCTATCTCTTAAACTCCAAGGACCCCATCTACTACCTCAGTAACTTTCTAAGTAAACTTTCTCCTATATTTTGGAAAAACAAAAACAAAGATAACACAAGCCAAGCTGCAAAGGCCATTCATCATCATTTCTATTGTCTGTTACACATGTCACCCCTGACCCCACTCATTGTGGGAGGAGACTGCATTGGGGCTAGAATATCAGGAGGCAGGGATCCCTGTGGATCATCTTGGAGACTGAATACCATACCACATAAATAAAGATATGAGCTAACATATCTATAGTGCTTATTTTGAGTTAGGCACTGTCCTAATGTATTAATACATTTCATTCTCCCTATAACCCTGTAAGATAAATATTTGGGAGGGGGGCAAGTAGAGAGTAAAGTTTTAATTCACTCTCCAAGAAAGGAGAGGAGCATGGCTTGGAGAGATACACCAGCACTGAGGATGGGGGTTTTGAGCTTTTATTGGATTATAATTGGATGAAATAGGTTGGGAGGGGGTTGCTGCATGTGGCCCCCGGGCTGTTGGGATGTGGTAACAAGAGGCTGAAGTTCAATCCAATGTTATCTTCTGCCTGGGACTATAGGACAAGGTTAGTTCTATTCTTGCTTGCCAGTAATTTCCAGTCCTGGGGATATAAACTCAGAAGAGTAAAACAGCAGTCCTGTTTAACAAGGTCATAGGTCTGCTAGGCAAGTGGTGCCAGGTAAGCAAATGGTGCTGGCTTTGTCCTTTCATTCCCCTGTTCTGGTTTTAAAATGGATTTATTCTTAATGACCTGGGCTGGTTCTGGTTCTGGGGAGTAGGGACAAAGATCTTTTCTTCTGTAACTACTTCAGGCAGGCTAGGGATGTAGAGCTGTCCCTGCCTGTGGGTCCAAGCATGGGTCATTAAGGAGAAGAGTGTGGAATTGGACAGCCCAAAAAGTGAGAGCTGTGGCCAGTGGTCGTTTGTAGAGGGAATCTCCCAGAGCCTGGATGTTCTGTTGAATTTGAATGAAGGATATGAGACATTTGAGGAGACATGACCTAAAAACAAGAATAAAGAAAAAGGCTGCTAGAGATCCTAGGAAGGGAATTCGCCAGGAAAACCAAGACCAGATATTGGCCTTAAAATCCCCAAAAGGGAGAGGCAAAGTACTAGGTAAATTCTGTATGGCTGATAGTGCACCAGTAGTTCTCAGATTCCAAATCAAAGGGTGAGGGCAAAAAAATGAAACATTAGCTTAGAAGAAAACTAGAAAAACTAGGATTCAATCAGTTTGTAGGTAACAATTAGACATTGTGATTTCCATTGAAACACATTTTCTCTCCCCAAATCGCCCTCATTTTGTTAAAGAGACTGCATATAAGTCCAGTTTCAACTTGGCCTGATTATTTTCATGAACACAATAAGAATAGTAATTGATCATATAGGCTCTTTTATTATTTTTTTTAATTTTCAAAAGATTTTATCTATTTATTTTTAGACAGAGGGGAAGGGAAGGAGAAAGAGGAGAGAAACATCAATGTGTGGTTGCCTCTCTCGTGCCCCCTATGGGGGACCTGGCCTGCAACCCAGGCATGTGCCCTGACTGGAAATTGAACCGGTGACCCTTTGGTTTGCAGGCCTGCACTCAATCCACTGAGCTATACCACCCAGGGCTTTATATATATAGGCTCTTTTAAATCTGCTTTGCTGGAATTTTACAAGGAACCTTCAGATTGAGCTTTAATCAGCCTCTCAGAGCAAAGAAGCCAAGCCACATAGTTGCCATCTGTCTTTGCCTGAAATACCTATAAGTTTGGGTGGATTCCTCAAGTTCTTGAGGTCCCCATAATGTTGTGAGCTTCCTTCATTGCCATTTCTTAGGAAAGCAACCTTTGTTCCTTACCTGGAAAGACTACTGTGAAGCATGTGCCCAAGCAAGGAACCAGGCCATTTCTCCAAGGGGCTCTTATTTGCTTCAAAAGTCAATCTTAATTTCTTAAGGCTTTTTGGTGACATCCAGAGTCCAGGCATGACTCTTTTGATTATGACACTCTAGACAAAGACTTGGTTAATAAAACCACATTTGGAAACTGGTGTTATTATAAAGAGAACAGATTCTTACTGGATTTATGCAAATGAACATATTTCCAAAAAAAAATAATACTCATAAAGAGTTGTTGAATTCTGGAAGGACTGGGTAGGGAGAAAAATAGAAATGTTTCAGTATTCTTACGTATCACGTATGAATTGTTCTAGGGAAAAAACACATTTTATTATATCACTCGCTGGCCAGGAAGATGGATAAGGAGGAGATTTGAGCAGAGTCTGGAGAGATGGAGGATTAGAATCCTCTCTCCAAATCTCATTTGAGAGTTAGAGGGTTGTCAGGGTGCGCGTGGTAGGACACAATGGTGGCCGAACTACAACACGGAAAAAGACGCCTGACATCAGGCCAGGGAGCTGAGATGGCGGGTTTTGCCATGGCAACCAGAGCCTGAGGAGGACCACCAATGATATGCTGCCACCTGGCTCAAAGATACCAATCCCCAGATCCCGTGAAGAAGACCCCCAGACTTGGTGTATAAAACCCCGCCATGCTCTTTGTTTGGGGCAGCTTCCCCGGCCCCGCCCTGTGGACCTGAGAACCTCGCCCGGGTGTGCAAACCCCAGTGAAGCTCTATACTGTTTGATTTTGTGGCTGATTGGCATTTCTTCCTCGGCAGAGCCTAAGAAAAACCTTACATTTGGTGCTGAAACCCGGGGGGAGTTGTTGTCCACTGAGGACCGCTCCTCTCCCTACTCCCCGAGGAAACCCCACGGCCACCCCACCAGTCCGTACTAAGAACCAGGGTAAGTGCCATCGCCCTTAAGTTTCTGGTCCCCGAACACTGACCCAGGGCCCCCGTCTGCCTGGAGAGGCTGCTCTACTACCAAAAACCGCAGCACTGAGTCGGGGTGACCCTTCCAGGAGAGGTTGCTCTCCCTTCGCTGAGAGGCTCCAGGCACTAGAGGAGACATCCCTGGGCTTGGGTCCTCATATTTACCATACTGGATCAGCAGATTGGGTTGCGGGATGCCAATTCCCACCTGCTGATTCTCATGGGACCAGGAATCAGGGGGCAGGAGTCCACACCAGACTCCAAGTCACCTCTAGGGTGTCATCTAAAGAATTTGCCAGTGATTGATCCTGGCCTAAAGCGAAAATGGCTCATTTTCCTATCCACTACGGCCTGGCTGTTATATGAGCTCGATAATCGCAAAACCTGGCCTCCCTCCTAAAGGTACTTTCGATTTTGTTACACTTACTGACCTAGATAATTTTTACAGATGAACAGGCAAATGGTCCAAGGTCCCCTACATTCAAGGCTTTTGGGCCTTGCGCTCCCGCCCTGACCTATGTGCCCAATCCTCTACAGCCCAAGTTCTCCTGGCCCAAGGGAACTCTGAACCCGCACGGCCTCCTAAGCCTACTGCTCCAGAACCTCCTTCCTCTTTTTCTGATTCCCTTCAAAATCTTGCTTCTCCCCCTTCTCCCCCTCCTCTTTATCAGCACCTGCCACCAGCTACTCCAGCTCCAGCCCCTCCCTCTCAGCCTGACTCCCACCCTCCCTCTGGAGACCTTTCTTCCCCTGTCAGCTCACGTACCCACTCCCGCCTGAATTTAGAGCCCCTAGACTCCGGTATTTGCCCCCTCTGGGAAGTGGTGGGAGCAGAAGGTACCGTCCAGGTCCATGTCCCTTTCTCACTGGTTGACCTCTCTTCAATCGAGAGGTGCCTAGGCTCCTTTTCCACTAACCCTACCAATTTTATCAAAGAATTCCAATACCTATTCCAGGCCTATGATCTCACATGGCATGACCTACATATCATATTAACTTCCACCCTGACCCCGGACGAGCACAACCGCGTCCAAACTGCAGCCAGGGCTCATGCAGACCAAACTCATGCTGCCAATCCCCTCATGCCGGTATGGGGTGAGGCAGTACCAGAGGCAGAACCAGGCTGGGACTACCAGGTAGGACAGGTGGGTCAGAGGTGCCGCGGCCAAAGGGTCGAATGCCTGATAGCAGGCATGCACCAATTGGCCCAAAAGGCGGTAAATTACGATAAACTCAGAGAGATCACCCAAGGCCCCGGGAAAATCCGGTGCTGTTCCTCAACAGGCTAACCAAGGTAATGGTGCTCCATACCCGCTTTGACCCGGCTTCTAACACTGGGGCCACTGTCTTAGCTACTCACTTTATCTCCCAGTTGGCTCCAGACATTAGAAGGAAACTAAAAAAGGCCAAAGATGGCCCCCAAACCCCCATCCGAGATCTGATAAATATGGCATTTAAAGTTTTCAATAACTGGGAAGCAGAGGCTGAGGCCGCCCACCAGGCTCGCCTACAGTAAAAGGTAGCCCTGCAAACCCAAGCCATGATATCAGCCCTGTGGCTGGCGGCAAACATTGGTAGGGGGCAAAGCCTAAGTCCGGGCCAAAGAATGCACCACTGGGGGCCTGTTTCAAGTGCGGCAAAGAGGGACACTGGGCCCACCAATGTCCTCAACCTTGGCCACCAACGAAGCCCTGCCCCGACTGCCGACAGTTTGGCCACTGGAGGGATGCCTGTCCTTTTAGAAGCTCGTCCCCGGCGCCTCCACGCGGGGGACCAACTGATCAAAGTGTGGACTCTTCCCTGGCCTCGCAGGAACTTCTACGACTGCTGGGCGACTGAGGCAGCCCAGACTCCAAGACCCCCATCACTCTCGCTGAGCCCAGGGTAACGCGGCAGGTAGTGGGTAAGTCCACCTCTTTCGTAGTGGACACGGAGGCTACCTACTCTGTTTTACCATCTTTTTCAGGACCTCTTACTCCTTCCCAGATCTTGGTCATGGGGGATGACGGGACCCCATCTTGCCTGTGGTGAACTCCCCTACTAAACTGCAGTCTGAATGGCTTTCCCTTCTCCCATTCGTTTCTTGTCATACCCTCCTGCCCCATTCCACTCCTAGGATAGGATGTTCTCCAACTATTAGACACCACTCTTTTTTTTTTTTTTAGATTTTATTTATTTATTTTTAGAAAGGGGAAGGGAGGGAGGAGAGAGAGAGAAACATCAATGTGTGGTTGCCTCTCATGTGGTCCCCACTGAGGACCTGGCCTGCAACCCAGGCATGTGCCCCGACTGGGAATCGAACCTGTGATGCTTTGGTTCGCAGCCCACACTCAATCCATTGAGCTACGCCAGCCAGGGCTATTAGACACCACTCTTTAGATCACGCAAAACCTGGCCCCTTCTTCCTCATTTATCCTCCGCTGTTGGAGGACCCAACTCCTCCCCCAGCTCCACCTATTTCTGCTTTCCTCGTCAACCCACAACTACGAGGACACCTCCTGGGGCAAGATTGGCAGGTCAACTTCACGCACATGCCTCCCCATAAAAAATTCTGCTACCTCTTAACTTTTGTTGACATGTTTTCAGGTTGGATTGAGGCCTATTCCACAGCAAAAGAAAGCAAATACAGTGATCAACTTCCTCCTCAATACATCATCCCTCAATTTGGACTGCCCTCCTCTATCCAGTCGGACAACGGCCTGGGCTTCATCTCCCAAATTGTCCAACAGGTCTCCACCTCTCTCGGCATCACCTGGAAGCTGCACATTCCTTATCATCCCCAGTCCTCTGATAAAGTAGAGCAGGCTAACGGCATTGGGGTTTGCGCACCCAGGCGAGGTTCTCAGGTCCACAGGGCGGAACCGGGGGAAATCGCGCCCAAACAAAGAGCATGGCGGGGTTTTATACACCAAGTCTGGGGGTCTTCTTCACGGGATCTGGGGATTGGTACCTTTGAGCCAGGTGGCAGCATATCATTGGTGGTCCTCCTCACCTCCTTAGGTGCGAAAACCTACCTAAATTTACCCTAGAAACTAGAAACTCCTGGCCCTCTCTGCTTCCTCTGGCCCTCACTCGAATACGGGCGGCCCCACAGGAATCAACAGGACTTAGCCCCTTTGAACTATTGTACAGCCGTCCTTTCCTAATTAACAATAACCTGCCAGTACATACTCCTTGTCTGGCTTCCTGCCTGCCCTATCTCTCCCTCCTCCGGCATCTCCTACGAGAGCACGCTGACAGAGTTCTTCCTCCGGCAGGGGGTGCCCGGAGACAGGCCCGGCCACTCTCCTGCAGCCTGGAGACCAGGTATTACTCAAAGAACTCCGACCTGGGCCACTCCAGCCCAAGTGGACAGGACCCCATACTGTTATTCTAGCCACCCCCTTCTCCTGGCTATCTCTCATAAATCAGGGTGTCCAAATATTTAATATTACTGCTATCAGGAATATCACTAACTGTTTTCTCTGTGCTTAAAGAGTTCGAGAAGCCTCCCTGGTCACCTTTAACCGGATGCTGCTCCAAGCCCGAACCTACTCGCCCCTCCCCTCTACGTCCCTCAGACAGCAGGAAGTAGTCAGATCCAACGTGATGCTCCTTATCCTATCAAAGAGGTCGGAATGTCGGGGTGGGCGTGGTAGGACAAAATGGCAGCCGAACTCTACAACCCAGAAAAAGACGCCTGATGTCAGGCCAGGGAGCCTAAACGGCAGGCTTTGCCATGGCAACCAGAGCCTGAGGAGGACCACCAATGATATGCTGCCACCTGGCTCAAAGGTACCAATCCCCAGATCCCGTGAAGAAGACCCCCAGACTTGGTGTATAAAACCCCGCCATGCTCTTTGTTTGGGCGCGATTTCCCCCGGTTCCGCCCTGTGGACCTGAGAACCTCGCCTGGGTGCACAAACCCCAATAAAGCTCTACACTGCCTGATTTTGTGGCTGATTGGCATTTCTTCCTCGGCGGAGCCTAAGAAAAACCTTACAGGGGTTAATGCAGGATGAGCTTCCACTGCCCATTGCTCCTCTAATTATGAGTCTCAGAAGGCCAGAGAAGAGGTAGAAATACAGTGTTCCACGTACGGGCCACCAAAATGTTAGGGCGGTTGGTAACAAGGGCTGTGAAAGAATTCACAAGGAGAAGAAAGTGTTGAGAGTAAAGTTTTTATTCTACTCTCCAAGAAACGAGAGGGGCATAGTGTGGAAAGATACACCAGTCAAGGTAAATTTTGTTCTTGTTGTTATTTACACATGAAGAAATTGAAGCACAGAGAAGTTCAGCTACAGGCCCAAGGCTCCACAGCTAGTAGGCATGGAGGTATAACAGGGAATATTGGGGTCCCCCCAAATGGGGAAGTTACCCCACTAACCTGGTTGGGGAAAGAGGAAGTGGAACAGAGTCACTGAGAGTTACTTTGCATATCTAAAGAACTTGGCCAGTGTTTTAGTAATGTTAAATAGCTGTGCCTGCTCGGAGCAGGGAGATGGGTGTAACTCTAACCCAGGATGCCACGTAGCAGAGGGGCTTTCTGCGCCCACTCAAGCAGCTTGGAGGCAGTGCCTATGTCAAGGGGAGATGCCTGCCTGGACTAACAATGGCAGCTGAGAAAGGCAGAAGAGGCCAGACTACTGGCAGGTGTAACCCAGTGTGGGAGTTGGAAATGGGGTTATGGAGGAAGATCCACACTTAGGCATGGGGACAGCCAGGCGCTCTCTCTCAGCCAGGCTGGAGCTCTAGACCTTGTGGGAAGGAGAGTAGGTGAGCCATGAGGCTCTCCCTCTCATGCACTGTTGACCACACAGCTTATAAAGGAGCAGAAAAGCAGGATGTAGCAGCTGTGCTGGGTCTTGGCCACACAGTTTGAAAGGATGTGGAAGGACCCACACCAGCCCACCATGAGAACTGGGTTTTAGATTAAGTGCAGGAGCCTAGCCCGCAAGAGCTCAGACAAGTGAAAGAAGCCAGAATACAGACGGGAATCTGCCCAGCTAAGATACAGACTTCTGTTTCTTTTCCAGAGAGATGGTACCTCTGCCTGGCCTGGTTTGGCAAGGGGAGGCAGGACTGTGTTTTTTGGTGATTTTTTGTTTATACAAAACATGGGATTTAAGGGCAGAATTTGGCCATTGTTCTAAACCTGTAGACCTTTTGAATAAATAGTTCTTTTCCTTTTCTTAAGACTCTAGTATTGGGAGTTACAGTTCTTATTGGCGGTGGGCAATAGAACCCAGAGGTTCTGTTACAGAGGCAGAAACTGGACTCAGGAAACCTAGCACCAAAGTCTAGCTGTCAATCAGGATATACCACTGCCTCTGTGGGGCACTGAAACAAGGATTATATCAAGAGTTAGAAGATAAGGGAACCCGGCTGGCATGACTCAGTGGAATGAGTGCCAGCCTGCGAACCAAAGGGTTGCTGGTTTGATTCCCAGTCGGGGCACATGCCTGGGTTTCAGGCAAGGTCCCCAATAGGGGGTGTGCAACAGGCAACTACACATTGATATTTCTCTCCCTCTCTTTCTCCCTCCCTCCCTTCCTCTCTAAAAATAAATAAATAAAGTCTTTAAAAAAAAAGAATATAAAGGAAAAACTTTTTTTCTACTGACTTTATTTGGGTGGCTTTGGTTAATAAAATTATATAGGTTTCAGGTGTACAATTCAATACCACATCATCTATATATTATATTGTGTGTTCACCGTACCATGTCAGGTCTCCTTCCATCACCATTCATCCCCCATACTCTCCCCTACCTCCCTTTCACCCCCTTTAATTCTGTTGTCTGTCTATGAGGGTTTTGTTTTGTTTTTTTGGTTGTTGTTGGGGTTTTTTGCTTAATCCCTTCACCTTTTTCACTCGACCCCAACAGTTGCCAGTCTGTTCCCTGTATCTATGAGTCTGTTTCTATTTCATTAATTTATTTTGTTAATTTATTTTGTTAAGGGAAAAACTTTTAGAGCAAGAAAAAGAAAAGCAGGTCGAGGAAGAAACTCAGTGAAAATAAAAGAATAAAGTGGATCAATAAATGGAAATGTTTTAAAATGGAAGCCATAGAAGGCAAGAAGAAAAAGCAGGAGAAGATTCTATCTTAAATTTCTGCAAAGTAAGATTAAGGGTTTTAAAAAGAACCATGGCTGGTGTGGCTCAGTGGATTGAGCACCAACCTGCAAACCAAAGGGTTGCCAGTTCGATTTGCGGTCAGGGCACATGCCTGGGTTGCGGGTCAGGTCCCCAGTATGGGGATCGTGAGAGGCAACCACATACTGATGTTTCTCTCCCTCTCTTTCTCCCTCCCTTCCCCTCTCTCTAAAACACACACACATATAAATAAAATCTTAAAAAATAAATTACACAACTTTAAAAAAAGAGTTTTAAAAAGAACAATCAGTCAAAAAAAAAATCAAGGGAGAGCACAAAGCTACAGCACAATGAAAGAAAGTTTACAAGGGTAGAGAAAAACAGAAACCAAACCTAAGCCTAAAAGATAATCAGCAAGGAGGTCAAGAAGGATGGAGAGGGTAGACAGTCTTGCTAGAGGTAGCTGAGGAGGGACTGAAAGAGGGTTTTGTGGATGAAAAGAGACCACATACCAAACTTGGCAAAGTCAGGGGAGGCCTACAAACTCAGAGACCTAAAGTAACCACATAGGATGGTCTGAAATTAACAACTTTTTTTTTTTAACTAAAAGCAGGTCAGGAGGAGCAGTCATTGTCTTAGCCTAGAGCTTCTCTGACAAAGTCAGTTTTTACCTTGATTAAGCCAGTTTATTGTCCTTTTGCCTCAATGATAACATTCCTTTGAATGTCAAGGTCACTTTCCAAGCTCCTGGGGCACAACCACCACACCAGAGCAGAGACCACAAATCCCCTCATTGTTGTTAATTGTGGACTGTTCACTATCCTGTATTCACCTATGTAAAAGAAGCACATGTCTATCGTTTTACTTTTTTATCCAATCCCAGACATTTCCCTGCTTTGTTTTCTCCTGCCTCCCTAATCTATCACCTGTGTATTTTCATGTAACCTACTTATATCTCTTCTTTTGACTGTAATATACAAAATAAGGTGCAAAACTGCCATTTTCCAGAGGATTTCCTCAATCCACTGAGGTCTTGCTTACCGGTAGTTGCCCTCAGTTTAGCTCAAATAAACTCACAAAAATTCTCTACAGGTTCAAATATCTCTTACATTGCCAATTTTTAGGACACTTCAAGCTCCTAGCCTGTCCTAAAACACATAGGAAAGCTTTAGGAACTCTCCTCACCTGCTACCTGCATTCTCTGGGCTCCAGTCCTGTTAGCTGAGCCTCTTACTTCCACCTCAGGAGGCCTGGGACAGAGTTCCCTGGAACACTGCTTCTCACAGTGGGATCCTTGAACCAGCAACATCTCATCACTGAAGCTTGTTAGAATGCAGAGTCTAAGGCCTCACCTTGGGCCCACTGACTGATTCAGTATCTGCATTTTAACAAGATCCCAGGGGATCTGCATGTACATTGGCTAACATTGCCAAAGTGCTGCTTCACAAGAAATAGCACATTTCTTTCTTTGATTCTTAGTTCATGACATATTTTAATATTCAAAGAAGTATAAGAATAATGCAGCAAATGCTTAGCAACCTACAACTCAGATATTACAACTGTTAGCATTTTGACAAATTTACTTCAGAGCTACCTTTCTTTCTTAAAACATTAGAGGTGTACGTGGCTGGTGTGGCTCACTGGCTTGAGTGGTGGCCTGGGAACTAAAAAGGTCACTGGTTCGATTCCCAGTCAGGGCACCTGCCTGGGTTGCAGGCCAGGTCCCCAGTTGGGGGCACGTGAGAGGCAACTGATGAATGTATCTATCTCATGTTTCTCTCCTTTCTTTCTCACTCCCTTTCCCTCTCTCTAAAAGTAAATAAATAAAAACTTTAAAAAAATCATTAGGTATAGTTTCTTTCCACCCCCACTGCTCTCTCAGTTCTTTCCTTCCCAGGAGATAGCTGCTGCCGTGAAGTTGGTATGTTTCCTTCCCTGTATTTGCATCTTTATTACAAATGATAGAATCCATAAGCACAGAATTGTGTTGTGTCATTTCATCTTACATAAATAATACCATGCTGAGACTTCCAGCTAAGATGGAGGCGTAGGTAGATACACTGTGCCTCCTCGAATAACGAAGATAGGGACAACAACAATTTAGAAACAGAATAACAAACAGAACTGATACAAAATTGAACTGTCTGGAAGTTGGGCAACCAAGGAGTCAAAATAGACACGTTCGTCCAGACCAGTAGGAGGGGTGGAGTCGGGCAGCCGGGAGTGGGGTCTCAGAACAAAGAGCGTTGGGACCCAGCACATAAGGCATCCCGGGCACCCAAGACCGCAGCAGGCAGACCCTGGGTGCGCAAGCGCGGGCTGGCAGACCCAGCTAGGCAGCGATAGTGAAGCAACGAACTGCGAGCAAGGTGGCTAGCTGACCCGGTGGTCCCAGGGTCCCAACGCCAGGAAATAGAGCTGTGGGATACTGATTGAAAGCACCTGTGGGGGTTGAAGTGCAGGGAGAGACTCACAGGAGAGGTCATTGGAAAGACCCATGGGGTGCACAAGCCCACCCACACGGGAATCAGCACCAGAAAGGCCCAGTTTGCTTGGGGGAAGCGGCGGAAGGGATTGAAATCTGATGGAGAGCAGAGCAAGTGCCATCGTTCCCTCTCGGGCCCCGCCCCCACATATAGCATCACAACCCAGTGACGCATGTTGCCCCGCTCTGGTGAACACCTAGGGCTTCGCCCCTCATACGTAACAGGCAGGACCAAACCAAAAATAAAAAAAATTTTTAAAAAAGATAGCTCAAACAGAAGAAGAAATGAAATCCCCAAAATCAATACTTTTAAGCGACCAAGAGATAGCCAACCTATCAGATGCACAGTTCAAAGCACTGGTGATCAGGATACTCACAGAATTGGTTGATTTTGGTCACAAATTAGATGAAAAATGAAGGCTACAATAAGTGAAATGAAGAAAATTGCACAGGGAACCAATAGTGATGGAAAGAAAGCTGGGTCTCACATCAATGGAGTGGATCAGAAGGAAGAAATAGACACTCAACCAGAACAGAATGAAGAAATAAGAATTCAAAAAAATGAGGAGAGGCTTAGGAATCTCCAGGACATCCTTAAATGTTCCAACATCTGAATTATAGGGGTGCCAGAAGGAGAAGAAGAAGAGCAACAAGTGGAAAACTTATTTGAACAAATAATAAAGGAGAACTTCCCCAATCTGGCAAAGGAAATAGAATTCCAGCAAGTCCAGGAAGCTCA